>JAQFVV010012396.1:4814084-6014084 GCA_028023455.1 Epiperipatus broadwayi
AACTAATTTTATTAAATAATTGTTTTAAAAAATAGTTTCTAAAATTATTTTTTGTGTATTGATGTTTTTATTTCTTTGGCTTTATTCAGTGAATTGGCAGTGTGTGTTGATTTTATCATATTGTTGTGCTTTAATGGATCTATAGCTTAACCTAATCAAACTATTTCACATAAAGTATATTAAACATGTAAAATTTATTTTGCTCACAATCATAATCCCTAGGGGTCTTGTGTTTCTGGGTTAGTTCTCAAGCAATAAGAGTTTATTTATATTTACATATATATGGTGGAGGGTATATGTTAATGTTTGGACATTCAGATAGTTCTCTGAATAATATAAAAATAAAAATCCTCTTTAAAGTCCATTCACTGCAATTTATTTATACATATTAAAAATAAGTTTATTGATAGTCTATACACTTATAGTTATATAGGTTCAAAGCATTTATGATGATCAACAGGTATCAGAATCCCAGCTTTATGATAAATATTTTAGCATTTACATATGTGTGTGCAATTACAATACGGTTAATCTGTTTTATGATTTTGTCCTAAGTTTAGCATTAGCTAGATAATTAGCCTACCTGTTGATATCAAATCTTACACAAGGGATGAATATTAATTATTCACCTCTAATACCTAATAATTTAGGTTACTAGCTTATAATTATTGTAATTACTTATTTTATTCTATGCTGATTCTCTCATGTTCACTGACAATATTAATTGAGATGATTGTGATATTTTGGAATAATGAGGATTGTCATTTTCCCAATACTTCTTACATTCATTCCATTACTATATATATATATATATATATATATATATATATATATATATAGAATATATATATCGGAATGTGTATATATATATATATATATTGTAACCTAGTGTTATTGACACTTGGTTTACTTGGCATTATTTCTGCAGGAAAAACAATGCTATTCTTTAAAGAAATAAAAAGATAAAATAACAATAGTAATAATTGATTAATAAAGTATGCTATTCACTCACTTTGGCATGTTTTGGGTGAATAACTAATAGATTTAATAACTCAATGTCATTTTTGAAGAGGGAATATGAATAATTTAATTGAGATATTAATAATTAGAGCAAATTAATATGGTATAAAAGCTAAACAGTAATTGATTTTGGATGGGTAGAGGGGAGAGCGGATGAGTGTCTTATCATAAAGCACAATAACTTCTGGTAATTTCTTTTTGTAAAAAATATATATATATAATGTTAAAGAATTATACATCACTGATTGTTAATTTAATGTATTTATTATTTTTTTTATATTGTCAAATTACTTTGTAATCCAGGTAAATAATACTAAAACTATATGATTGTAATAGGTTTTTCCTTTCTTTTGTTTATGTTATAATCAAATGATTATTTTTCTGGAAGAGGTCGCTAAAGTAAAAAAAAAAAAAAAAAGATAGTCTGCTTTTAGTTTTCAAGGAAGGAACAGTGCTGAAATTTGGTAACTCAATTTTTTCATTTTTATTTTGCAGAAATAAATGTAATCAAAGTAAAATTTTAATAATATAATGTGTGGCTAAATTATTTTGATAAGATATCCTGATTTTCTTTGCCATCTACCTATTTAAAGACCTTTTATACATAAAAATTTATTGTCTCACGCTAAAGTTAAAAATGACAGAATTAACTAAGCGAATCACGAAAAGTGTTATTATGTCTAAATTAAGGAAGATAAATGATTTCCAAGTGAGAAATAATTATTTATTAACTTTATGGCCTTTATTGATATTTTCTTGGTATAGAAAGAAAAAAATAATAATAATTGAAAGAAATATTTTGAAACCAAGGAAAATCAACTAGAAACATTTTCGCGCTCTTTCTCAATATTGTCTGCCTTTACAAGTAATGTAGTTACATACGTTAAAATATGTTTTATTCACCAAGAATTTTCTGGAAATAATAATAATGATAAATAAGATTAAATTATGCACCTGTATATTTTAATATATATATATATAAAAAATATAAACTTTCTCAGAGTAAATATAGGAAAAGTTATATAGGGGCATTCTTACGGAGAAGTTACCGTTAAAAAAATTTATAATTCCTAAAGTATGAACAAAACCAAATATCTTAGTGACTTAATGATAAAAATAAATGATATATTATATTATACATCAGTTGGAATTATTAAAACTTCATGTACACGTAAATTGACTGCAGTTATTATCATAATAATCTCTCGGAAAATTGCGCATTTTCGTCCATAAGTAAGCTAGCTAATAAGTATACGTATCGTCAATAAATAAAAAAATATTGTGTATGTTTATCATCTATAGTCAAATATTCGTCTATGTTAGAAGACTATTTTTTTTCTTGGATCCCAAAATTGTAGCAGTTTAATTCAAGTAAGAATTAATCTTCAATTCTGCTATATTTTTCTTTACCTAATTTATTAAATGCACAAAATAAGAAAAAAAACTTTTATCTAAAGGAAATAATACCATGCATTTATTGTTTTTAAACTTGCTGCATGAAATACGACTGGATAAAGCTCTTCACCTGGACCAATTGCTCAACAGAAAAACATTTTCTAATGAGAGAGTATGCACTTATTAATTAATGATTGTTTAAAACTAAGTTATAAATAATATGTATTTTTTTTTGTTATATCACATAGGTTAAAGTCTGTATGGTCAAGTGATATTTAATAGCCTTGTAATAACAAAGGTATGTTTTAATATAATTATTATAGGTTAAGTTGATATTTAACACGAAAGAAAAAAAAAATCTATAAAATATGTTTTAATTATTACATACAATTGTAGGTAGAAATTTTGTATGTTAGATACGTAAAAAAAAAAAAATATTTAGATATTTAAGGGGTAAAATAAATATTGAAAATTATCAGAAGTAACTAAAAAAAAAAAAAATGCTATAACAAAATATTTCTTGTTAAAGTTTTGAGACGAATTTATACTGTATTAATTGAGGAAGTTATTCCTAATTATTCTTAAATAACACATCCACTTTATTTAGTTTAAGATAGTATGCTACCAACTATTTTGAATGTTCCTTTATTAAAATTAAAATTATTATACTTTTATTCTATGATGTCCATTGATTTCAGATGTTGATCAAAGTATACACGGTAACAGAAGTTTATTATAATCAGTGTATTTACTTATCCTGCCCAGATATAGCATTGGTATATGCTTAATATTCACATAGGTAATAATTATAATGTATTTATTTTGTGGGATGAAAAATGATCTCCCCAAAAGCTTTGTTTTCCATGAGAGGAAGATTTTAAATATAATGTTCGGGTATGTTTATAGCCCAAGTGATCGATTCTCATAGATAGGACGATCAAGAATTTATCTAGCATTTAGTATGCTTCATTCGTTTAAATCCCAGGAGAGGATTGTATTTGGTGTGTGTTCATTGTATGCCCAAGTAAGAGGCAAGAAACCACCAAAATATTTTAATGTAGTAGATTACTTTACAGACCTCCGTGGTTATTCCATATTCCTCATGTGAAAATAAAGATAACTCCACCATGGAAGGTGTTGATTATTGTGCTTAATTTTGAAAGTTCGGGCAAGATAAAGGTTATATTGGAGGTGTTAGTTCCTCAAGATCCACTTTAGTATAAATAGTGCGTTAGTAACTAAGGTCAATATCTGTATTGTGCTGCTAAATATTGATAGTATTTGACAAGTAAATCAATGGAGAAAGTAATTAAAATTGCGTAATTTAAAACGCTTATTTACTGAAAGAATATTCAAATGCAATATTTAATTCTGGTTAGTAATTAAATAATGCCCATATTTAAAATTATACGTATGAATAAAATTTATATCATAACTTAAGTTAGCATTAAGTTAAATGTAAGATGGTAAGTGTAACTTCTGATAGCTGGCCTATAATTAGAATAGGTTATCCCATTAAAGACCATAAATAAAGTAAATGTATTAGAAATAAATTTAATATTTTGCGTATTGCATATGATGGGATTAATCATTTTAAAAAAAAAAAAATGAACAAAAACAAAAATAGTTAGTCAATAATTTTGAATAAAAGCTTCTACAAGGTTACCAAAATTTAATAAACAATGTATTGGGAATGAAATGTACTTTTAGTTAATCAATCCATATGATTGCATACAGGAGAAGTAGTAACCTCTAGTCCATAACCAAAAGAGTATACAGATTAATGTCAGTTATATTTTATATTTTTGTATTACTATGGGATTATTGAATAAATGTTCATATATTTTTTTTTTGTGATAATAATAAATTATAGTCTTGTTAAAATTTGTTGTAGATTCATTTTTTTTGTTTTTATATGCTAAATATAAGTGTTTGCACAATATTTGCAAAACCTTTTCTTGAGTCCGAAATCATTCCAAATTCTTAAAAACTTAATATACCAGATAAATAAAGTTAAGCAGATCGGAATATGTCATTATATTTTAGTTTAATGATAATTATTTATGGAGTTGAAAACTTAAGACTAAACATTCACCTTTGTATAAAAATAAAAATAAATGAATTTATTCCCAAACCATTAACTTTGGTTGCACATTATTCCAAACATTTAGTTAAATTGTCTAAGTAATAAATCTTAGTTATATTATTGTGTTGTCATGGATGATGGAAGGACACAAAAAGCACCCTTGTCTTTTTATTATTCTGACTGAGATTCTAAAAAAAAAAAAAAGGCTGTGTTATTCAAAATTATACGTCATTATTGAATAGAATTATCATCTCTTTAAATAATATAGCAGTGGATATGAGAGATGAAGACACATTGATTTAAGTAAAATAAATGTTTCCTATAGCCGACCAGAATGCCAGTCATATGCAACAACACAATACTGCCGAGCATTTCCTTACATGAAACAAAGAACCCTGAGATTAATATTATTATAATTATTCTTTAAATTAATAAGTGATCAATTATTGTTGTTATTACAATCGTGGCATGGCTTAAGAGAATTGAATGTACAATTTTATTATATGAAAAGTATTTTAGATCATATTGGAAAATTAATGGATATGTTGCTTTATTTTGGTTGCCTTAACAACAACCAGAAAAATTAGTGTCTCAAGTGCAAATAAACTAATAAAAAATATTGGGTTAGAAATAAAATAAAATAAATAAATAAATTTCTAATAAATAATCTAACCTTAAAAATTACTGGGTTAGAAATTAGTAACAACAAGTGCAAATAAAATAAACTAATAAAAATAAAGAATTAGAAATAAAATAAAATAAACTAATATAATAAAAATATACTGGGTTAGAATATATATATATTATAATGGTATGTTTTGGGAAAATGACTTTTTGAGTGCCCTGCAGATTTGAGTGGCAAATTATATAATGGTATGGGTGTGTATGTGGCTTGGTTATAAAGCCAAATTATCTAACTATATATTTTTAAAGAAATATGTCTCAGAATTTCAATTGGTCAAACTATACAACAATAAATAGTTATTGATCGGCATAGTAAACAAAACATGGGCATTGTTCTATACACATACCAATCTATACAATAATATATGTATTTAAATATCTATCATCTTTGATCATTTAATTCCAGTGATAAAATATAATATACATTTATAGAGAAGGATAACATCTCATCATTATATTATTTGAATCAGAGCTCTAGTTTTATAAATTATTGTTTATATAAACAATCTATTTAATTATTAATCAAATTTAAGAGCATGAAAATTATATGTATTCCAATGTTGTGATGACCATATTAGTTTTTGATGATTGTGCCACAGATAAATTATTATCATATAAATCTATAATACTAAAATAATATAGATAACTAACATTTAAATGACCAAAAATGTTAAAGTATCAAGTTCAATCTTACCTTTCAATGAAAATATTAAGTCCAATTTTTAAAAACAATTAAAATAAACAATTTGTTTTAATTTAAAAAAAAATAAATATGCTTAAAATAATACATATATATTTTAATAATGAAGACTCCCTTTTTAAATTATCAAGATATTCACATATATAAATCGAATGGCTCATGAAATTATTACAAATATGAAAATATTATAAATTTAATAAAATTAGACATAAATCATTATCATCATTTATATTAAATAATTTACACGTTAAGCAATCTTAATATATATATATATATATGATAAACAAAACAAGTTATATATTTCGTAACTTGCTATAGCTTGCATTTTACGTTACTAGATGGAGCTTTACCAATAGCCCACTATCAAGCTTTGTTCACATAAATACTGAGAGAGACAGAATTAAATATCTCTTTCAAAATTGTCTCCAATCTTTAAACCATGGTTTCAGGCTAATTGATCCACATAAGTAAAGGGCAGGAAGACTAGAAACTAGATCTAAATTCCAGCTCTACTAAACAGTATTTGTGAAACTTATTTCTATCAGTTTGAAAGCACGAATTTTTCTGATACATAAATATTTTCAAATCCAGCCAAACAAACTAGACAGCTATATGGGTCTGAATTCAGTTCAGTTTCACCATAAAGTAAAAGCCTCTGCAATCTATATCATTGCAAAAACCTTCAAGAGTGTATTTATAATAAACAAAACAAGTTATATATTTGGTAACTTGCTATAGCTTGCATTTTATTTTACTAGATGGAGCTTTACCAATAGGCCATGGTTTAAAGGTTGGAGACAATTTTGAAAGAGATATTTAATTATGTCTCTCTCAGTATTTATGTGAACTAAGCTTGATAGTGGGCTATTAGTAAAGCTCCATCTAGTAACATATATATATATAATTGATGAACACAGTACTTTTTTTTTCTCTGGATCCTAATATTCTTTACCTAAGTATTTAACCACAGCATTAACTCACTTTAGTTATAACAAATCTCCAATGGTGATCTGTTACGAAAATAAGCTCAAGCTAAACACATATATTTTTTTTAAAATTAAGAGCTATTTATATCTCTTGTTAATATAAGAGATGCACATATTCTCATGTTAAGAATATATTAAAATATTCAGTATGTAATCTAAAACATAGCTATTAAACATTACTTCAATTATATTTTTAATGCTATTAAATCTTAATTAAATAATCTACCTTAATTTGATTAATTTTGTAAATTATTTATTAAATAAAATTATAATCCTATAAATGCAAACAAATATTAATGATTCTTTAACCCCATCATATTATCAGTGCATATAAACAAAATTAGTCCACCTATTTACAATTTGAAGCATTTATAAAAAATATTCATGACAATAGTAATAAATATAATTTCAATCACCTTCTGAGATCAATTCTTTTATGAATGTTGTACACACAACCTCTCGATATATTTATAATCAAATTTCAAATTTGATCTTTTCTATTTCTTTTTTAAACATGCTGATAGAAACATTATATATACATATCATTTCTTATTTCTCTTTTTCTTTAAAAGCAGATGAAAGTAAAAGTATTTAGCTGATCCTTCTTTTGTTATGGAGCCAAAAATTAAAAGACTCATTGATGCCAAAGAAACTTTGAATTCATCTGATCACTGATAAACAAGATGGCCATTGCTTGTGATGTTTGACATCATTTTAGTCCTTGTTGTTTTTGTCTTACAAATGCTGGAATAAATAAAAAATTGAAGCTAGAGTGAAGGTAACCCCAGGGTTCCTCAGTTTATCTTCTTAACTCCCTATTCTTTTAGTCAGCAGCAACTTAAGTGAAATTTCTGTTCATTGAATAAAGAGAAAGAAATAAACCACTAGTTGTGTCTGGTTTCTATCATGAAGACCAAAACAAAGTTCACTGCCTCTCTTAACAACTATTCTAACAGCACATTGGATGTAAAACATTGATTAAACTTGAAAAATACAACATTGATCAGTTTATCTCTTATTTAGAGCAAGAATTAAAAAATACTGAAATCAAATTTATGATGAATAATACTATATGTTTCTTTTAAAAAAAATTAACTTAATATAATAAATTAACAATTTCTTTAGACAAAATTAAAACATAATGATATACAGTAAATATTTATTGCTTTATAAATGTTAATTTTTTTCACTTAGTTATTTTTACACAACCAACCTTTGATACTATTCATTTGATCTATAATATATTTTATTATCTTGGCATTTTTTATTAATATAAAAATGTTAATTATATTAGCATTTTTTATTAATATAAAAATGTTAATAATAAAAATCACTATATAGCCAACTGAGTTTGATTTTATGCTCAAACTCTTAATAATCTCATATCTTTTAAATGATGGGAACAACCATCATATTCCCTCCCACTTATATAAAAAAAAGGAATAAGCTAATTATAATACAATTCCTTTTTATAATCCAATAAGCAGTCCTTAAATAAACTCTACAACAAATTGCCTTCAGCTATTCAGTGTATTTTGACATATAAGAATTTACATCATACTTACTATAAAATTTTTTTTACAAAATATACAACAAAGTTTTATAAAATATAGAAAGAATAATTTATACTAATGCAGTTAACTTTCCAGGTGCAGTGGTCTTAAACAACAGGCATTATAGGTGTCTTTTGGCTTATCAGGTGCATCTATCATAAATGAATTCTCTCCTACTTTATTGGAGATTTGAAAGAAGCCTTCATAATGATTATAAAACTTTTTGTACTTGTTCTCCCGTGGGTAGATGACATGGGATTTAATTAAATTCAATTTAAAAACTAACTTATGAATTACTAATTTGTCTCTTAAGTTTAGAACTATTAATTTATTTTACTAATTTTAAAACTGTGCATATTTTGTTTTATCAAATGCATAAAAATATAATAAATTGTAACATCCCTTCATAATAATAAAGAGCTTGAAGATTTGGATAATATCCTGAAAAAGAATGAAGATTATTAGCACAAAGGTTATATTTCAAATTTTATTCTGAATGGATATTTGAAAAATAGATCAAAAACACTATAACTTATGAATAAAATAGTTAAATTTTGAAATATTCAAAAATGTAGATTCTGCATAATAAATATTTTTTTATCATGAATAATTTCTTCTAATTCTTTATTTTTTTAGATGCTATCATTATATTTTTCTTCAAATTTCATCATAGTAGGATATCTATAGAATAGGTCATAACCATTATACCAATGGCATAAATTTCTACTATGATATGTATTTTTAACTCAGCTAAAATATGGCTTTCATGATGTAATAGCCATGCATTTTTTTCATTTATAAAATTGAAATTGTTATCTTCATTACTACTGTATAAAAATTGTCAAGATGCCCTGTACTCATCCTAGTATCCTCTTCAGAACAAAATTTGTCTCTATACTTTTTATGAAACTGAATTTTACATCATAATCTCACATTTTTAACAATTCTAACCCCTCTTTTTTATACAGAGCATGAAGACAACACACCATTTCATCTCTAAAATTTTGGAATTCCCATCTTAAAATTTTATTTTCATTGATAATTTGTTTTGGAAGCTTCTGCATTCCTACTTAGATTCTTCTAATTTTTGAATTAAACCTTAGATCTTTAATTTAACTTCTCTAAACTCTTCCACCTATGTCTTTAAAACAAGAGACTCATTTTTGTGTCTTTACTCAACAAAAGAGCTTCATTGTTAACTTTATGTAATTTAGTATCCAACTTACCACTCAATGCATGGCTTTCAGTCTTGTCTTGAACTTTATATGCTTGGTTGTCAGCTTTAGCTTTAACTCTTGCTTCATCAAATTTAGCATTTAACACTTGGCTGTCAGTTTTGGCTTTATCTCTAGCCACATGGTTACTTGGCTTATCAGCTTTAATTTCACTAATCTTAGCATCCAACCTATCAACTAAATTAGCATTTAGTCTCACTAGCATGTCTTAAAACAATCTTTTCATTTCTGCCAAGATCATAGGATCCGATCCAAACTACAGGTTTGGGGCCCCCTGGATACATCAGGATTAATATCACTCATGACAAACTATCTGATAATTTAATGGTATTAAATAATTAAATAAATTTATTTACTTATAATACAAGAAATAATAACCAAGACAAGACAACCTTTACTTATTTCTAATAATTTATTATTTACTATATTATATCCATATTTGCATTTTTAAACCAGTTATCAAAATAAAACTTCCTGTGAAAAAAGAAATATTAATTCTACACTCTTTTATAACACACATGACTCTAATTTCTGTAATTTCTTACTATTTCAGACCCACATTGAGTATCAAATTATATAAGTGTATGTTTTGGGAAAATGTCTGTTTGAGTGCCCCACAGATTTGGGTGGCAAATTATATAAAGATGTAGATATGCACGATGGCTTGGTTATGAGCCAAATTATCTAATAAGGTTTTTAAAGAAATATTAATTAATCAAACTGTACAACAATAAATGGTTATTGATTTGCATAGGAAATAATACATAGGTATGGCTCTATATGCATACCAATTTATACAATAATATATATAGTTAAATATCTATCATTTTTGATCATTTAATTCCAATGATAAAATATCATGTACATTTGTAGAGGAGTAATAATATCTCTTAATTATATTATTTGGATCAGAGTGCCAGTTTTAAAGATCATTGTTTATATAAACTACCTACTTAATTATTAATCCAACTCAAGACTCTTGCATGAACATTATATGTACTCTAAGGTTGAGATGACAATATTATTATTTATAAATTTATCCTGGAGCCAAAGGGTATTAAAGATAAATTATCATATGAAACTATAATACTAAAATTTTATATCTAAGGGTATTCTAGATGATAATAGGTAACTAGTCAAGTATCGGTGATCGAGAGGTCAGTGACGGCTGCTTTACAAGCAGCTGTCCCGGGTTAGCGGGTTCACTTCCCGGCTGATGCTATGACACATGAGAAAAAGAAGAGATAGGTAACTAACATTTAAGTGATCAAATATGTTGAAATAGCAAGTGCAATCTTATCTTCAAAAAACAAAAAAAACATTTAAGCCCAATTTTTTAAAAAAGCTAAAATAAACTATTTTAATTAAGAAAAAAAATTAAATATGCTTTAAAAAATACATATATGTTTTAATAATAAAGATTCACTTTTTACATTATCAAGATATTGATGGATATAAATCTAATAACTTATAAAATTATTACAAATATGATGAATTTGATAAGATTAAACATAAATCATTATCACTATTTATATTAAATAATTTACAAAATAATCAATATTTATATACGTGTGTGTGTCCATACTATTGATCAAATCAATAGTTTTTCTCTCTAAATCTTAAGATTTCTTATATAAGTATTTAACTTCAGCAATAATCCACTTTATAACAAATTTCCAATGATGATCTGTTATGAAAACATCCTCAAGCTAAACACACACACATATGTATATGTATTTTTAAAAAAAACTAGGTTATTTATATCTCTTGTTAATATAAGAGATGCATATATTTTTATGTTAAGAGTATATTAAAATTTTCAGACTGTAATCTAAAACATAGCTATTAACACATCCAATATATTCATTAATGCTATTAAATCTTAAAAGAAAAATCTACATTAATTTGATCAACCTTGTAAATTATTTGTTAAACAAAACTCTAATCTTATAAACACAAACAAATATTTATGATTCTTTATTCATTGTATTGCCATGCATTTACAATTCAATGTTTGTAAAAAAAACATATTAATGACAATAGTAATAAATAAAATTTCAATCACATTATATTATTTTTTATCAATGTTATTCACACAAACTTTATATATATTTATAATCAAATTACAAATTTAATCTTTTTTATTTCTTTTTTTTAACATGCTGATAGAAACATTATATACATCATTTCTTACTTCTCTTTTTTTAAAGCAGATAAAAGCAAAAGTCTTTAGTAGATTCTTCTTCCATTATGGATCCAAGGGTTTGAAAACTGTATTGAATCCATTGTTGCCAGAGAAACTTGGAAGTAAGCTGATCTCCAATGAACAAAATTGTTATTGCTTGTAACATTTGATAATATTTTAGTCCTTGTTACTCTTGCCTTAGAATTGCCTAAATAAAATGGCAAATTGCCACTAGTAGGGGATAATCCTAGGGTTCGCAAGTTTATCTCCTTAACTCCCATTCTTTCAGTCAGCAGCAAATTAAGTAAAATTTTTGTTTTTTAGATCAAGAGAAAAAAATGAACTATTAGTTTTGTCTGACTACTATCCAAGAAGAATAGAAAAAAGTTCACTGTCTCTCTTAAGAACCATTCTAACAGCACATTGGATACAAAACATTGATTAAACTTTAAAAGTACAACACTGAACAGTTTATCTCTTATTTAGAGAAAGAATAGTGGCAATGAATAAATGACAAACACTTTTGATACAATTAAATTATAACAAGATATGCAGTAAATATATATTTCTTTATAAATGAATTTTTTTCACTTACATTTTTTTTAGTTATTTTTACATAGCTCATCTTTGATAATATTCATTTGATCTATAATACATTTTATTAGCTTGGCATTTTTTAAATCATCTATACAAAACCCCTAATTATCAGAATACCTAATAAGTATCTCTCCAATTTCCACACTATTTCATCTCAATCTTATTTGATAGTAAGAATATATTTTGATAGTCATAAAGATAAAAGTAGAAATAATAATAATCTAATATAATTGATATATTCTTAAAGGAAAATGCACTATCTGCTTAATAATATTACTTCGAGATATCACTCAAATTTTAGGAGAAATAACTTTTTTATAGAAGTTAAAATAATATTTAAAATTTCAAAGTCAAAGATATGAATCAAAATTGCCATGTAAAACATTTCTTTTACACACACACACATCTTAAAATAATTAATAGATATTATACATGTATATGTGTAAATGAGATTATGTATATATATAAATAATTATTTAATCTTTTTTTTAAAAATTACTTAATTTTATAACAATAATGCCATGAGGAAATCAAACATAATAATAGTGAACTTTGGATGTCACTTAACAACAAAGAAAAATAACAAGAAGACCACTAATAGAAAAAGGATTCTTATTTTTTGTTGTTGTTCTTTTGAAAAATATATATTACTTAATATATAGATGTTATCTACTCAAAGGATAGTTCTTTTACTAAAAACATTTTGTATTATAACCAACATTTTGTATTATAACCAACAGTAAAATGTATTTATTCAAAGTTTATATGTTGAAAAAAAAACTTGAAAATGTATAACTTTGGCAATAATGCAAAACTATAGTAGTTTTAAACTGAAATAAATCCAGGAATGATTTTAAAAATTATTGCCTGATAAATTATGTGTTCATTACAAGATTTTTAAAGAATAATATTAACAAGAATTTTGTTAATAGTTCAGAGCTGTTTACCTATATATCGGGGTGGGTGTAAACTAGAAATAAACTTTATTCAATATGCTTTTTCTGTAGCAACTCATGTTGAAAAATATTTTCAAAATAAATTGAAAATTGGTTCTAATTTTATTGGTCTAACTTCAATTTACAATTTTATTTGAAAAATAAACTTTTAAATTTCTAAAATTGCTAAATACAAAAAAACATTAATAATAGATTCGATAAAATGCTCTTCAACAGAAAAAATTCAAATCTTACTAAATGATAATTATGGTAAATACAAGGTTTGCAGAATGGTCTATCACAGAGTCCAATTCTCTTACCAACTTTATTTAATATATTTATTAATGATATTCCAAAAATATAATGCAGTAAATTTATCTATGCAGGTGATATTGTTCAAGAATGCTTTTTTTCTAAAATAGAAAAATCTCTCAATAAAATTTTTAAAAAAAAATAGAAATATCTTTCAAAGACTAAATCTTATTCTTAATCCAATAAAAATAGTATGGTCAAATTTTAATCTAAATAATAGCAAATCATCTCACAATTTTAATATGGTTTAATGTTCTTAGATATTCCTTTGCCACATGTCAAAAGTAAAGTGCTTAATTAAAAATATATAAAAGATTATTAAACAGATTGAACTTACCAATAATTCAAAATACAGTTCACCATATAAGTCTCATCTCAAATCAAAATCCCCCTTTGAAGATTTGAACCAAAAATCTACAAACATTATGATATAAAAAATGGAATTTTTTTTTTTTCCAAATTTTTCCCCAATAAAAATAATATTTATTTATTAAAAAAAAAACCCCAAAAAAGAAAATTTGGAGAAAAACAAAAAAAACAGGAATAATTGGGGGAAAAGGTCCTTTAAATTTTGTTAATAGTAGACTTGTCTGAAACAAAAATTTAAAAAAAAAATTAAAAATCCATATGCTTAGAATAAAATATAATCAGATTTTAACCAGAGAGATATATTAACTTTTTTCATAAACGATTTCTTGGCCTGAAAAAGATTTGCTAACTAAAAGGCATCTCTTATTATTAGACAGTTGTTAATAGTTATTTGTTGCAGTCTAGAAATCTTTTAATTCAATTTACTGCCAACTTATCTTTTAAAATAAAGTGACATTAACTGATTAATTAATCTAATTACTAAAAGATTTGATCATTTTTAGCAGCCACTCATAAATTAATAAGGTCGTTGTAACTGCAGAAAATAAAAAGACAAAGAATATAAAGAATTAAAAATTGAAAATGAGTTTTGCAAAAACTATATCAAGTAATTTGAAAATACTTATACATCTGCATATATTATATAAATGACTTTTAGTTTGTTTATTTGTCATATGTCATAGCATCAGCCGGGAGGTGAACCCACAACCGTCTGCAACCAACTACTTGCTTGCAAGGCAGCTGTGATGACTTCTCGGTTAAGAACACCTTGACTAATCTGTTTATTTGCTGTTTTGTAATGCTGTCTTTAAAAATTTTTAGCAATAAAAATATTTCCCACTTATTACATCTTCATATTTTTCTAACAAAAGCAATGAATAATGAACTTTAAGAATGAACTTTTAGATAATCTTTATAAAATAAATAGAATCTATTAGTGCTTCTTTACTTTAATTTCTCAATCCAATGAACTGTGTATTTTTACAATAGTACATTTAGTACCATCAATTTCAGTTAGCTGAAAAACCTAGCTATTACCCAAACCTAGTTTTAAAAGAATACCCTATTAACTGTATCAAGCTCCAAATTGCTAATTGCAAATCAGAAGATGACTATTATTTATAACAAGATATTATTTATTTATGTTCAAATGTAAGAAATGAAATACACACAATCATTACATGTTATACACTATATAATTAATAAGTTGTTATATATATATATATATATATTGTACTGGACACTCAATCTATTCTGATTGCAGAGGGCGCCACCAGATAACCACGTATCTGGAAAATTTATTTACTGTGATCAGAATGGATGATAATGATGGTTTGCGCCGACTAGACTCAGGGAGAAACAAGAGATCGTAAAATTGTTTAGAGACAATTGAGACAAAAAGCACAAAGACAAACATCAGCCAAATTAAGTTTAAACATATTTAACAAAATTTTATTTAAGAGAAAATAAGTGGTGAAATATAAGTTTATGACACAAAAAAATAGGGTTAGCTCAGGCATGTACCAGAAAGACTAAATGCAAAGTTCTGGCAGACCAACAGATCTTCCAATAACGAATTATAAAGGGAGGAAGCAAATTTCATTCAGCAGAGAATTCACCCAAACATTGGTTTTCCATTCAGATATTTAAACAATATGTTCTTGAAACAAATCAATGAAACCAGTGCCGATGAGCTTTTCAAGGTCCGAAAATGTGTCGAGCTCACGAATGTCATATGTCGGTAGAAGCTGCACCTATTATTACATTTAAAATAAAGGTGATTGATTTATCTCAAGAACAACCGAAAAATATGATTAAAAATGAAAGGAAAACAATTAAAACTGGCGAATCCCAGCCAAATGATTGGCGAAAACTACTCTAAGAATCATAATTAAAGGTCTCAATAGGAGACAAGTAAATCATTAGAAAAACAGTTATGTCTGCCTCAGCATTCAAAGTAAATGAATTACAAATAATTATAATTAAGAAATAAATTTATGAAACAAGTTCTGAGTACATGCTCTGATAAATTTAAAGCACACATAAATACAAAATAATTTTATCGGAGAGTACACATGAGTATGAAAATACTTAAGCTTTAAATACTTTAGCAGCACGAAAGTCTCACTCACCTGTAATTTATGAAAGGGATTAATATTGTCTTCCTGCTGGTGACTTAAAAAAAATTACAAAGCAAAAACAATTATAGTTTCCACTTTCAGAGATATAAGAAATGAAGACTATGAAAATAAAGTCACCAGCCAAAAGATTTGGTGGTTTGCAAAAGCGCCAACACAGTATTTAAAATTAATTATGGATGACTAAAATAATTACAGGTAAGCATTCAAAATATACATGACTGCTAAAGCATTTAGTAAAAGTTAGGCATAAAAACAGAAAAACTTACTCATCACTCTCCAATAAAAAAAATTGAAAGCAACTTGGAATCTTAAAACTAAGATTCCAAGACACACGGCAAAATATAAGAAATCACAACAAATATTGCATATGAGGTTAAATATTACTTATGAATACAGATTTAAAATTAGATTGAGCAGAGATTTAATGAAAAGAAATTTACCCTGGAAAAATAAAAGAAAATAGTTATCTTACAGTTCAATACAGTTCGCATAGAGTGCACACGTTTATTTTAGTCCATTTTCAGGTCCTATGACAGTGGCAAGGTAGAGGCAGTGGGGTCTTGTTTATTTTAGGTGTTCATGGCAGGATTGAAGGAGAGCTGGCAGGCATGGGTCCATCTTTTGAGTTAAACTAGCACAACATATTGTTGGTTATAAAACATATAGTAGTATATTTTGACCATGGAGAAAGCAAAATTGTTTTAGTAACTGCAAATTTTGCTTTTTAAAGATTAAATGTTCAAACTGCTAATGGTACAAATGTTGAAGAAGTTACTCCGACTCAATATTGGAACCATGAAGCTGAACTAATCACTTTGACTGAGTGCTGACTTAATCTCTCTAGGATAGAATAGACTAGACTAACCCATGAAATTTTTGTTGTTATTTATACCTCCACTTGATTTTCCACAAAAACTAGCCTTGTTATTGAATTCTATGCCTAAGTCAGGGCAAATATTAATCTCCAGCTCAATCTAATCTAAGAATTCTACCCAGGGATTATTGGAACAAAAACAACAACACAAATCAAATCTCCGCTTTTTAGAATCAATTTTAAAATAACTAAAATAAAAACAACAGGAATGTAATTAGCTAGCCAGCTTGTTTTTTAATCAAACTGATTTTAAAAAAGTAAAAACAAGCAGTATAAGAAAACTATTTTAAAAACAATTTTAAAAACATTAAAACAATCTATTTTAAATATAAATGAGTAAGTGTTTTAATACACATATTCTTTTTAAATAATAATTAAAAAAATTTAACATTAGATAAGATTTAACAAAAATTAAGTTTTTACTTTTGGCAGTAAAATCCTTGAATCAGATATCAATCCGGTTCAATATATATATATATATATTGTACTGGGTGCATTCAGAAGATGATCCAGAGTAGTCTATCTGATATGTTTAACTGGGTCTAAGCTTATTTATCATAATTTTATAATTTTATATTATAAATATTATGTGAACAGACTGGCCCTTTAAGCAGAGGGAAGAATACCATCAATAGCAGAGCTACTAACAATACCCATGATCATACCAAGCTATGCAATGCATAACATGATTGCTTTTCCAAACCATGATCAACCACAACTGCTAGATTCAAACCCCTACAATCCAAGCACTTTATTTGTTTTGAGGTAAACCTCAGGTGCCACTTAGCTATGAAAACTAATGAGCCAGGACAGTACACCCATAATACAGCACTTGAAATATCCCATGACTAGCTCAATCAAAAAAATAATCTAATACATTATTGCTTTAATTAGTGGTAAAGAATTGACCAACAAATATTATGTTTCAAGATAATTTATTTTAACTAAACATTTATTATGCTAATTTTAATTACTTATATAAAACTTAATTAAATGAAACAATGACTTATCATAACCTCATGCTCACACATATACAATAACAATATAATATAACAAAGAATATTAAATAATACAAGACATTTTAAAATACATGAATTCAATATAAAATATTTTAAAGCAATAACATATATAACATTTCAAAAACATGCACATCAATAGTTCTTTATGCATGCTATAGAGTTCATTTATTAACTGACTCTGGGAGGCCTTAAGAATTGCAATGGCTACTTTAACATCAGAAATGGAAATCTTAACAGTTACTCATTACCTATAGGATTTGAATGTTGACTTCTTGCTGGTTGTTGCTTCATATGAAAATCTTTCCAACTGTTGGGTTCGAAGTTTTGTGGAGATTTATATTCTTACTATTCCATGGTACTAGTCTTAGAGAGTGACATATCCTGGTGTTTTTTTTAAGTTGTTGTTAAGCAGGCATCACTTTTACCAGGCAAAATTGCTGATCTTCATTAGACTAAAGGCTGGAGCAAAGTCATATGATCCCAGTGGCTGTTAGAACTGCATGGCCTTTATTAGCAAATGCATGATAAGACTGAGAACTGATTGAGTAACTGATTGAATGAACTCAACTGATTACAAACTCAACTGCTAGATTGATGAAAATCCAGGCAATTTATATGATGACCTGTTGTCACTTGGGTAATTGGTTTTTATGTCTGCCAGTTATATTTGTTGTTGAAATTCCTCCACTGTTTTTGAATACATTTTTAGATAATCTTTTGATTGTGTGTTTTCATTTGGTGGCCATTGCAAATTTGTTGTTTTGTGAATTTTTAATTCGTAGCTATTGCAAATTTGTTTTTTTAATTTTTAACCTGCACATATTTATTTTATCAACATGCACAATTTATTTTACTACTCCTTATGTTTACAATCAGTATTAACACACATATACATGTCTAAAATCAACTCATTATAAACAAAAGATATTTTTAATTTATATAAAAGATTTATATTCTAAGCTTTTTGTTTCAACTTTTTTTTCTTTTTTTTTCTTTAATATTTTAAACAAAGAGAAAGAGCATCTTTAATTACTTGATGGAAAGATTTACTCTTGAAATGTCATAACTTTTAATTCTACTTTAAAAATTTTTAAGTTAATTTCTCTCCCCCTTCCAATTACTTCTTAATATGTAAAACTATGAATTAATTGTTTTTTAGCAAACTGTTTTTAAAAAAAACTCTTTAAACTTCTTTTATTAAACTTTTAATGAACTAGCTTTTGTTTTAAACTAATAATAATAAAACTCTTTAGACTTTTATTCTGACTTAAATATTATTTATTTATTTATTTATTTATTTATTCGAACCTTCACGTTGTTTATGAGAATTTTATTTTAATAATTTTTGTAAACACAATTTTAATGAATGCTCAGTAGCGTTACAATATATAAATATAAATGTTAACAATTTGTATAACACACATAATATGCATAGTAAACACAAAAATTAAAATTAAAATTTTCTGCTTTATTAATTTCTAATTTTTTCATGTTATTTTTTATCAATCGTGGACAAGTGAACCTGCAGTTATAAAAATTATTAATAGTATGAAATATATTAAAACCCATATAGAAAGGAGATATATTAAAATCTAAATAGATACTCAATTGAATCTTATAGCTGCTTAATATTTTGCATTGGTAATAGGTGAATAATTGAAGAGGATTTTTTTTGAAGGGGGAGAATTTTTAAGTAAATCACATTTTATTCTTTGATATTATGTTCTTGAAAAATGTCTTTAAAGCAATCAACTTAGTGTGGTATTGTAAAACTTTATAAATGTGCTTGTAAACATTTTTTCACATTTCTGTACTTCTTTTGTCAAATATGGATGCTACACATATTGTGCAAATGTAAAAATTGTTTATAAATTAAATTGCATCCACTCTTTAGTTTATAAGCATGTCTTCATGTAAAATATTTAATATTCTCATTAGACAATATAAACATGGCAACATCCAGACAAGTTCATATATATAAACAAAACTCTGGAATAAACTCTACTATATTTAACATACCAATATAAAAATAACTATTATAGCTAGCTTACAACATGTATACCATTCTTAATAGCAGAAGTTATTTTTAAATCATTAAATAATAATAAAAATTATGGAGTCATGATTTTAAATACTGTATCATAACCCTCATCAACTTCCTACAGTTTTAACCCCACTAATGCTATAATGCAGTAGAATAATATAAATGCTACAACCACTCCTAAAATAAATATTTGCTTTATATAAATATTTCAATTTTGATTTTTTTATCATAAGCACTATTTACAATAGCTATTGAAACATTTGCATGAAAAATGTAAAAAGTATAGCCATAATATCACAAAAATGAAAAAATAAAATTACTTTTGCTTATATTCAATTGGTTGATTTCTGACAATCAGTTATTATAATGAAATTTATTTGCTTTTTATTATTTTAAGCATTAGTGACAATAAGTTTTATAATATATTTCTTAAAAAGTAGAAAAAATAGCAATCATTTGAAAATGATAAAGAAAATTTACAAGTGTTTAGACTACAATAGGTATGAGATATCACTAAATTAAAAGAGAGGACTATAAAATTTATACCATATGAATTAAACTTAAACTAATTTAATTTTTGCAGAGTGTAACCATGTAAGGTTAAAATAAATATATTAACTTTCATAATCTAGTATTTATACTCTTCTACCCCATGCTTCAAGAATTTTCATGGTAGCTCTTTTTAATTAAGTAAATCATTTTCCTCTTCTAATAAAAATAATTATTTTCTTTTTCTTTTTTTTTATTATTATTATTTTTTACAAGGTTTTACTTTATCTAAAAAGAAGACAAATTCCCCAATGTATTTTAGTTCATATTCCTTAAACGCAAAAGATGTTGAACAATACTTTTTATATGTTCAAACTTTTATAATAATTGATATTTTTTTTATTTTTTTTCCAATAAATTCTGACATTCATTAATATATAAATATTTGTAAGACAAATAATTTTAAACCACTAAATATCACATGATCACCACCTCTTAAACTAGCACATAATTGTTATTAAACAAGGCAAAACTCTCTCCATACAGTAGTGCCACCCTGTGCCAACCAGAGTAATCAATGGATGCCAGAAGGCTTGTGCATAAAATTCCTATCTAGTGCCTACTCATCCAATATCTCCAGATTAGTTTCTGGCTTGTGGCCTTTGTCAGTGAGGAGCCTTCGATCTGAGAGAATGCAACCCTCCAGCAGCCACATTTTATCTCTATTTAACTACAAAACTATGAGAATGAAATTGAAAACACAATATTTTCAATCCAAGCTCAATAGTTTATATAGTCATATGGGTCTGAACTCAGTTCAGAACCCATACATTTTGGTCTCTTTGGATCTTTAACAACCACAGCCATCACTATCCTAGTAGGCAAGATTTGTGTTAAACCACTAAACATCACATGATCACCATCTCTTATACTAGCACATAATTGTTATTAAACAAGACAAAACTATCCCCATACAGTAGTGCCACCCTGTGCCAACCAGAGTAACCAATACTGCCTAATACGATAGTGGTGGCTATGGTTGTTAAAGAGACAAAGATACCAAACTGTATGGGTACTGAACTGAGTTCAGACCCATATGACTATATAAGCTATTGAGCTTGGATTGAAAATATTGTGTTTTCAATTTCATTCTCATAGTTTTGTAGTTAAAAAGAGATAAAATGTGGTTGCTGGAGGATTGCATTAGATCCTAAGATCTAGGTGCAGTGCTCTCAGATTCAAGTTTCCTCACTGACGAAGGCCACAAGCCAGAAACTAGTCTGGGGATATTGGATGGTAGGCACTAGATAGGGATTTAGGCACAAGCCTTCTGGAATCCATTGAATAATCTGGTTGGCACAGGGTGGCACTACTGTATGGAGAGCATTTTGCCTTGTTTAATAACAATTATATGCTAGTATAGAAGATGGTGATCATGTGATATTTAGTGGTTTAACACCAATCCTGCCTAATAGGATAGTGTTGGCTATGGTTGTTAAAGAGCCAAAGACACAAAAATGTACGGATGCTGAACTGAGTTCAGACCCATATGACTATATAAGCTATTGTTTGGATTGAAAATATTATTGTTTTCCAATTTTATTCTCATAGTTTTGTAATTAAATAGAGATAAAAGATGGCTGATGGAGGGTTGCATTAGATCCTAAGATCTAGGTGCAGTGCTCTCAGAGTCAAGGCTCATCACTGATGAAAGCCACAAGCCAGAAACTAGTCTGGGAATATTGGATAAGTAGGCATTAGGTAGGGATTTTATGCACAACCCTTCTGGCATCCATTGATTACTCTGGTTGGCACAGAGTGGCGCTACTGTATGGAGTGTTTTGCCTTGTTTAATAACAAATAATTTTATATATAACAGTATTTTTTTTCTTTTTATTATTCCTATCTAGAATATTATTAAGCTGCCTATATATACAAAATATTATAATATTCAAAAGAAATATATTTTTATTCTTTATTTTTGTTTTTTGGAACCCATATATTTATATTAACATTTATTTATACACTTTATAAAAGTGTCTTGATACTTATGGTCTTATATATGATAATGTTTGATGAAAAGCCAATTAAACTTTTTGCCGAACATATGTTTTAGTCGGTCAAAACATGACATAATTAGATAAACACATATATATAGGTGTGTGTAAATACATAAAATCAGTCCTCAGCTAAGCAATACCAAACAATATCATGAATCTCAATCTCTTTATTGCCGAGATAACCATTATTTTTGTGATATAAGTGGATGCCTGCTTTTATCTATAGTCTATTACGTTTATACAGACATTTAATATTAACACTTGAATGAAAGAGATTGAAATTTATAATTCAAATAATTTTAAATAAACTTCAATAAACAGGCAAATATAACTTGGTTTGAAAGTAGACTAACAAATATTTGATTTTAACTTTTAAATTGCACTGAAATCATATATTACTCAGATAATAAAGCTAATAATGCTATATGTTTTTATTTACACAATTTATAAAATTGCATTGAAACTTAGAATTTTATATATGACAGTGTTTGATGAAAAATCAACTGAACTTCTTGCAGGACACATTGGATCATTAGGTACACATACATATATATATTCACATTTATTTACACTCTTTATGAAAACGTATTGAAACTTATGTTTCTATGTATTACAATGCTTGATGAAAAACAAATAAACTTCTTGCAAGATTTGTTTTAGTCAATAAAACATGGTTTCATTAGGTAAAAAGGTCAGTTACGATCACATGACCCATTAACGCAAAGACATGTTCTGCAAGGAGTTTAGTTTATTTTTCATCAAATGTTATTGTATATAAATTAGTTCATAAGTTTCTATAAATATCTATGGAAAGTGTAAATAAATAATTTAAATAGATTACATATGTAGGTATTATTTAATATATATATGCCCTCATTTATATAATAGGAAAACTAATAATTATTGTCAGAAATTTAATTTGCAATTTTTTTAAACTAGTAACATTATTGTATTAAAATTTTTTAAAAAAATTAATATTTGGTGATATATAAGTTAGACTAAAACTAGTATAGTTATACATTAAAAATATTAACTCTACTTAAAAAAGGTACAAATGCAACAAATTATTTATGATTTTTTGTGTAATATAAAATGAACAATGTTTTAAGAACAATTGAGTATCAAGTAAAACATGGTTTGATTGAAAACTCAATTTTATTAAATATTACTGCAAGCCATTAAAAATGATTTGTTATAGTAATTATAAATATTTTGATATTTTCCAATCATATGACTAAAATCAATGGATAATATCTAGTAGTGAAAGTTAGTCTCCTACAAATAATTTTGAGCTAACTGACCTTTTTCTCATAAGAAATACTCTATTTGTACTATTCTTATACTCCTATTATGCTACTAAAATCAAAAATTCAAAGTTCAAATATTGTAGAACTTTGAAACCAAGTCTATAAATCTTTGGTTGAGTCCAAAACCTTAAAACATTTACATTTTCAATTTGTTGTTTTGACTTGCATGGTAATAGTAAAAGCTGATTAATGGTAAGAAAACAGTTCAAATGTAATGTCACCTAGCAATAAAAACCAATTAGAAGTTGGTCATAATAGTCTAAATTGTTACTATTCATTGATTTTGCTCACTGTTTTATATTATGGCTTCTAAAATGAGAAGACATATGTCATTAGATGTATATAAACCAGTGGCAGCTATAACAGAACAGCTATATAATTGAAATTGGTATTAATTTGTTTAGATAGTTTTAAACAATCATAATGTGATATTGGGAATGTAATAAAAGCTGGATTTATTTGAATGAGATGGATTCATCATTGGAGCTGTCTAGATTTTTGAGATGTATTTTGCTAATTGTTAGTAAAAGTAAAACTTAATTCACTTAAATTATAATTTAAATTCATTGCTTAAATGAGTGTTTTATTTAATGAATTCTTTAACTTTCTTGCTAAAAATTCAAATGTTTTAATGTTAATCAGTGAAAATACTTGTAAATACTTTAATGCTTCAAATATTTAGATACTAAACAAAATGTATTTATAAAAGTGTGTTAATGTCTAGTAAAATGAAAACACACTCAGAAAAAATAGTCGTTTTTTTTAAATATTTAACTTTATTACTGCCTAGAATACTTTCAATATATTTTAATTATATCAGATTCATGGTGTATAGTGGTGTGAATATGCCACAAATATGATATAGTAAATATATATTGAGAACATGCTAGACAGTAATAAAGTTAAATATTAAAAAAAATATGTTAAATATTTTAAAAAAAGTATTTTTTCGCTGTATTTTCATTTTACCAAACATTATATTGGCTTAGAAAAGAAGAAAATTATTAACAATTGGATTACAAAAGTGTGTTAAATATTTTAGCAATTTAATTTTAAATTAATACGACTTGAAACTACAAGAGTGTATCCACTATTTTTATTAATAAGTACCAAAAGTTAAGAAGATAAAATAACCTTTAAATATCTTATTTCAATGCAAAGACTTTTCTGACATCTCTTCATAGAGAAATAGTCAAGAAAAAGACAATATTCATCTGACTTTCCATTTATTAAGTGGCAAAGGTTTAGGAGGTTTTCTATCCTTGTTTTACTCTTTAGTAAAAATGACCAAATATTTCTTTTATTGATGGAATATTAGATGATAACCAAAGTTGAATATAAGACAATTATGTGAAAGAAAAGTTCCTAAACTTATTGAAAAAAGTTCAAGTTTACATAGCCTAGTAATAATTTCTATTAGTCATTCATTAGACTAGAGATTATCAATTTAATGAATAATATTTCCGTAGTGTAATTTTTACTAACCCACTCTCATGCAAGGTGTTAAAAGTGGGTAGAAACCAATCCATATCTTGTGTGAGAATGGAGTAGTGAAAATTACACTACAGAATTATTATTCATTATATAGTCTAGATTTGAACCCAAGTTATCTGCATAGAAAGCAATGTTCTATCCTTGCAATAATCATTGAATTAAGTACTAATTTAGTTGTTTTAATGGTTTATTCTTTTTTAAAAGAGACAAACATTCATATACAAAACATGGTTAAAAAAATATTGAAATAAAAAAAGATTTCACTATATTTAGTGTAGCATAATACTTTTATTCAATTAAACAACTGAATTTGTTTCTTTACTTTTATCAACTAGAATTTTATTCAGAAGCCATTAGCTTTTGAGTTTACCATTCTCTCATTTGATTTTATTAAATCTGAATTATTTATTACAGTTACGATTTATTTATAAGTAAAATTCAATTATTACTAAATCTTTATGTTGAGAAAAATAATTAAACAACATAGTTTCGCTCTCTTTTGTTTTTTATATTAATAATGAAAAATTCAATTAACATAGGACTTGTTTTCACATTTAAAAAAATATTACCTGGCAAATAGATATTTTACACATTATTTAGTAAAAAAATAAACAAGAGTATATTTGGTTGTTGCTACAAAAATATTAAAAATCTAACTTTCAAAATTATAAATATATGCAATTAGAAACATTACACACACACACACACACACACATATAAATATATATATATAGTTCAAAAGAGTATGAAACTTTGATGCCATATTTTTTAGGGGCCTGAAGAACAAAAATGACATATATAGAAATGGAGAAATGTTAAAAGTTATAGATAAAAATAATTTTGTAATGTATTGTTCAACGAAGTACAAGTAAATTAGTTAGTTTTAAATATAACTCATATTTTATAACTCAAAACTTTCCATATTTATTATTTGCAAAATATGCATTTGTATATACAATTTTAATATCAAATATAATAGTTTAAAAACCAGGATTAATATTAAATATAGTTTTGACATATTTTCAGATTGCACATTTTTAATATTTAAGTTCATAATAATTTTTATTTTTATTTTACAAATAAAAAAACATCAGTTGAAATATCTTAGAATCAAGCAAGATTCAGCATTTTTATAAATTTTAAAAAAATTTTGAAACAACTTGCTGAAAAAAGGTTTTGATATTCATTTTATGCAAACTTTACACCTCAATTCAAAGTAGTTTTTCAAAACTTAAAATGCTTCCTCACAATTGTCATCAAGTTGTCCTCATGCATGGTGCATAAAAGATGGTACCCCATGAAAATGAAGCTAATCTCTAATTTTTTTACTTTCATTAGTGCTTTTTACATCTTCAAAGACTTTATCATAACTTCAAGTTCCTCTTCATTCTTCTTTGTTTTATTTAATAGACTGAATATTGCACAGACTCAGAAATGGAGAAATTATAATAAAGTAATGGATAAACTATGATGCAGATGAAGATGCATGAAATCTTTGCAATAAATTAAATCTCAAAATTGCAAGCTTATAGCCTTTTATGATAAGATATGACTCTCATCAATGGTTTTTACATCATCACTTAGTCTAAAAAAAATGAAGAGAAAAAAAGTACTCACTATCAATAAATTTCAAATTTAAAAATGTAGAATATTATATCAGGAATAAATGTATCAGTGATTAGCATGATAAAATAATAGTTTAAAAATAAGGATCCCCCCCTCCAAATCATGCTATTGTTATAGTGTTAGTTCTAAAACTAAATAAAACAAAATATGTGGAAAAATAAAAATAATAGAAATAATACAATGAGATATTAATGTATTCAATACATTTTTTTTATTTAAAAAAAAGTGATATTAAATTAAATAATATTAAATTGTGATGGCGCACATTAAATTACTTACTTTTTATAAATATTAAGTAATTCCTTTGTTTGCTAAACACAATTAAGGATCTATAGATATAGTCAAAGATTACATTTAGATAAACTATAATTTGCTTTGCTTCATTGGTATATCTAGTCAATTCTTGGCTAAACTATTTCTGTTAAAATTATTCTTCACATGACACTAACTGTCATTTTAAATATATATTTCAGAGTTAGTAATCAATTTTATTATTTTATTTCAGAGGCATTTATCATAATTTTAAGTGATCAATAGATAAAAACTAATGAAATACTGATTAGTTTTTAACTACTGACTTTTATTAGGGAGAGCCATTGGATTTGAATACATAATTAGCAGCTAATGATCTAAGATTTAAACATTCTAAAGTCTTGAAATACAATTTATCCAAACCTCTTCAAACACTTTTTAGAAAAACTCTTTATTTGTACATATGTATACACCAACATTTCAACTAACCTGCAATCTTCTTCAGAGCAAGTTTATTTTAATATTGCTCTGAAGAATACTGCATGTCAGTCGAAACATCAGTGTATATATATGTACAAATAAAGAGTTTTGCTAAAATGTGTTTGAAGCAGTTTGGATAAATTGTATTTATAGAATATTACAGCAAAAATAAAGAAAAGTGTGATTTTGATAAAGTCTTGAACTTAAGCTGCCTTTCTTGCATAACTACGAAAATCTGATACAAAATCAGCAATTACATATTTTAGTGACCTTAGTTATAGTTGGGAGATTTGTTTAGCATTATTTTTTAGTGTTCAATAATTACTCAAGATTACAATTGGTTGGGCTACTATAGTACAATATTACTAATACAAATGATGAAAGTCCTGTGAAAAGATTAGTGATGCTTTGTTTAATATGTACTTTAAACATTCTAAAAAACAATAGTTTATCCTAAGCATTTATTTTAAAATGCTGATTTAAGTTAAACTTCTACACTAAAATGTTTTTTAACATAAGCAGGATACTACTATACATAATCATATTACAAAAACATTGTGTAACTGTGACTATTTCTGTGGTATGTGTATAAATAAATTTTGCATTTATGTTTATTTATTAAAAATATATCATTTAATATTGCAGAAGTCTTGTAAAAAGTCTAAAAGTTATACAGAGTATTCAATGGTTTATATTTTCATGGTACATTAAATTAATAAATCCAGAGTTCTATGATTAACAAAAACTGCTTCCTTATTCTCTAGTGGTAATTTATTCTTACTTGTTAGCTATTTACAAATTTGGCATCTCAATATCAAAATTGTATAATAAACTTTAAAACCATTTACAACATTAAAATAGCAGTGAAAACATTTTTTTTCTATTATGACTAGTGGGTGACTTATTTCATGTGAATATCAAATTATAAAAATTATCATATGAGAAAAAGAATTTGTTTCAGGCAAGGAGATGAAATTAAAAAATTAAATTGCTGTAATAGTAAAAAAAATATGGCAGATATTTTAACAAGACTTTACATTGCAATAATCTATCAATGATTAATTAAGATAAAAGCAATTAAATATGCATTTTAAATGCTAGACTATGATTAAATTTAAATATTTGCATAGTTTAATAAGAAACATTTATAAACAATGCTGAAGAAAATAGCATATTATCAAGACAATGAAAAGAAATTTTATGGTACCATGAGTAACTCTAATAATAATGGATTAATTTCTTACTGCTCTTTATTCCCAGAATAGCCTTTTTATCTTTTTTATGAATAGCAAAATATAAGCATTAAACTTATATACAGTATATATATATATATATATATAAGTTTAGTGAAAGTCAGAGAAAAAATCTATTAAAATCAATTGTTTTTGGAAATCTATAGGTATTGTATGAAAGTCATCTTAATTGTAAAAGAAATGATCAAGATACTTAAAACCACAGCAAAAGAACTCACTGAAGAAATTATTCGACTACCAAAATAATATATTATAAATTTCAAAAGCAAATCTTTATCTTTTCAAAAACACTCATTCTATTGTGAATACTAGAAAATTAAAATCATGGTATTATAGTTAAAAGAATTAACCAATAAGTAATAGGAAATATGTCATATGATCATAGGAGTTACCATTTATGCTACTTTAAATTATTGGAAATGTTTATGATTAATAAAAGCCTATCAATCAGACAGCTTCCTACCAGTTGTAAAATATAGTGTTGGATCAGCTATATTATGATACTCTTTTTCTTTTAACCTTATTCTGAATAACTTCAGAACATTTAAATTCTACTAGCACAAATAACAATCCAGATAATATTGCTATCTTCAAAAATAATCATGTCCTAATTTAGAATGGCCATACAATGAAATAATAATGTGAAAAATAAAAATAATATTATACTTCATGATTTTAGCTTATTCATCATATGTAATGACTAATTATTTTTTTAAATGCTGTATAATGTAATATGGTTATACACTACATAAAATACAAGCATGTTGAGATGCTAATGGTGATTCAATGTTTTTATTAATTTTTCCAAAAACTTCATTAGTATTTCATTATTTTTTTATTTCTTTCAGATTGAATAACATATATTAGCTTTTGTTTTCAAATGCAATATAAAGATAATGTTCTAATAATGATAAATAAATAATCACATAACAAAATAGATATTTTGATAATTAATACATTCTATATGAGCCTAAATATTCAACTCATAATTATAAACAAGATTCTCTCTTCATCTTACAATTTTTTTAAATTTGTATCCTATAAATTATAGTCATTTAAATCAATCAACATTTAGACAATCCCAATATAAAACAATCAGCAATCTCAACATGTTGTCAAAGCAACATTTTCTTAACAATAAAGATAAAATTATAGATAACTAAAAAATACATAAAAACAGTTAACACTTAAACTATACCAATATTATTAACAATCAACAGTCTCAATCTGTTATCATGGCTACCCATTTTGAACAATAAAGATGAATAGCCATCTTTATCTATGATCCAATATGTTTATATAGATGATAAGAAATCCTTGGTGTAATAATAATCACTTGTCTGTCATCTCATTATTTGTATTCAAATCTAATCCAGATAAAACTTGAAAATTTTTTCTTGCTCTAATCATTATTTGTCTTAATAAAACATGAGTGGAAAAACTGGCTAAACTTTGACATTCACAACTGAAAAATATGGTGATGAAGACCTTCTCCTCTACAAGTTCTTTATGAAACATAGCAATAAGTTGTGTAAATATGGTTTTATCAATAGAAATTTATTGCTATTTATGTTTTTAGTTAGACATTTCAATTGAATGATATTTTGAAAAATCTTACATTATTGCACAACATCTTTGTCATATGGCAAATAGTTTTATTAATGACAAATATAAAACAAAAATTGCATTTAGAATAAAATAAAATTTTATTTTGATTTTATTTTTAAATAAATTTTTACTTATAAATTTTTAAATAATTAAGCAATATTTTTCTGAGCTCTAGTCTTAGTTTTCAGAAAATATAATATCTTACTTCAACATTTTAAAAATGAAAACCTAATTAAGCAGAATAAATAATTAAATGAAATTCAAAAAAATAATATACAATTCATCCGTCATTCCCATATTTTTTTAAAAATTATTATTTCAATAAATCATGTTTTAAAAACAATATTAAATATAAAAATAAAAAAGTTAAATATTAGTAAAAAAAAAAAAATAGTTTTTAAATTTTTAGTTCATAGATCAACGCTAGAGTTGCGATTACAAAAATCTTGATAAACACTACTAACATATCATGTTATAAGGATACTTGTGGATTCTGATGAATATAGTGATGAATAGCAGCATAATGTTCTTATATGTATTATTAACTCTATCCCCTGATATAATTGCAGTTCTACATAATGAAATAGTTGTAACCTATCCTCTTCTGTCTGAATTGCTTCTGGTTCCCTTTATCTTAACATGGACTCAATGTCTACCAACATATTCATTTAAATTATTTAAACTTTAATTATACTTTTAATGCAGATAAATAATTTTTGTATTTTTAAAAAAGTTGAATTTGCACAGTAGCAAAGTCAATTTATATATATATAAATTACAAAAAAAAATAGCAACCATGAACATCTATAAGCTGCAAAATAGGCTGAAACTCTATATTTTTTATTTTTTTAATTAAAATGTTATATATATATATTATATAAAGATAATATACAAATTTAAATTATTTTGTACATAATTTGAGTTCATATATAGCTCTATTTTCAGTATTCTTTTATCTTCTTCAAGAAATATAACCATATAATACTAAATTATCCATGCACTTTACTAAGAAGAAAGAACATTGATATAGAAATATATTAGTGGATGTTATGGAGCATATAAAAAATATTAAGAATTTGATAGACTATGAAAGAAGTTTTGAAAAAAATTGCTGAGGCAATCAAAACTGGAAACTGTAAAAGAGGGTGGTAAATAAAGTCTTGTGTAATAGTAGTAAAGTGCATGAATGATTTAGCATTATATGGTATATACATATTATATATACATGTCAATAACTTACATTAAAACAGTCTATATCTATTCAATGTTACAAAAAAATCAAGTCAGATGTCACATGACCTAATTTAACATGAAGAATAATGTGTGAACTCAGTGAATTAAAATCTTAAATATTACTAGATTATTTGTTAATTATTTTTCTTGATGACTTAATATCGTACCGGTTGAAAGATGCCACCCAACAACATGACCCATCCACAAAGTTGAATTCAAACTCAGTCAAAACAAACTGAATTCAAACCCAACTCACAAACTCAGATCAAATCAATGGGTGACATATATCAACAGTACATGACTATGCACCAAGATGATGATCTCTGATACCCCTGATCTGATTCTAATAATATAGTATTAAAATAATTATTGAATAATAAAAAAAGTTAAAAACCAAATGTGTTAATAAAAGGTTTAATAATAATAAATATTTTGTTCAACTTTTATGATTAAGATTTTATAGATTACCTCTAGTCTTTAAAATGGAATTTATAATTTACAATAAAAATGGCAGTCTTTATTATATGTCAATAACTATTATGCAATATTATAGGAGGATTATACATGTCTATGCCCCAACAAGTAAATAAAGGTAGACAAAGGTATTTGGCTCTGACCGAAATTATTATTCTAACTTTTAAAAGAAAAAATGTGATATTCATTTTCACATTCATAAATCAATTCAAAAAAGAGCAAGATACGTATTTAGGGCATAACTTTAATATTTAATAAAAACTTACTTAATTATAAATAAATATGAATTTGTTTGATGTTAAAAAATCAATTCATCATGATTTACAAGCATGAGAGCAGGCTTTACTGAAACTGAGAAGTATACAGTACTGATGTCTTATGAGCTATAAAAATGAATATGAAAGATAATGGCTTGTCAGTGATTTAAGTAGGAGGGCAGCTTGTGTTTTACAAGTCTTTCTGCTCTATCAAAGAGACATGGAACATAGGGAAAGCCAGGCCAGGTCATAGCCACGAACCTTTGGTGTTCCAAGATACTAACAAGCAAGTGAGGAAGTGGTTTCTTCCTCAGTAATTAAAGTAACAATAGTATCACTGATGACAAGCTTATGAAGCATGAGTTGGCTCATGTCAGCAATGTTCAGAAAATGATGACTTGATAGTCATCGTGTTGAAGTAATAAAACCCATTTTTATATAAAGAATGTTCTACATGATGACCTGATCATGTTGAATTAAAGTCAAATGAGCTTTAACTAAAAAGTACTTAACCAATTATAAAATTATATGAATTATACCCTAAATATCATGCCCTTTCTGAATATTAATAGAAAGTATAAAATTTGAATTAGAATACATTCATTTACTTTTCTTTATTGACCTTTAATAAAACATTTTAACATTATTAATGTGAATAAATAAATATTAGGAACTCAATAAAGTAGCCAGGAGCATAGGTTAAAAAATAGCCAATAGTCATTATCAGCCATTAGAAAAAATAACAACATTTAATAAATTCTTCAACTCGATAATTAATAGAATTGTATTAAATTAGTTCTAGTGGGAAAGAATTACTATAAAACTTAATATATTATTTTCATGAGGCAAATTTAATGAAAGGGATTGTTATTGAGTTGAAGCTATTATTGGCATATAATCAAAAATAAATGACATTAATAATTACTCAATAAATATATATAATACAGTTAGTGAAACAAACCACCATCGTAAGAAAGGAAAGTTAACAAATATTAAATTTAAAGACTAGAAATAGAGAGAGAGAATTGCTTCATAATTTAAGGTAGCATGAATAAAAAGAAAATTTTACAGTAGATAGCTTAAAAGGTGTTTTAACTTAAAGTTCAGAACTGGCCAGAAAGTTGCAGTTCAAAAGGAAAGATATTACCATTCCTTCATGGTTGATTCCTTAGTTCACATGGCAGAGTCCGATTGGGTTGAAACATAGGCGCACATTTTGAACCTTTGTGAATGGCATTTGAATTGATTCTTTCAGGTTTTAGCAGCATGATTGGTGTGGAAAAAGTTTAGTTTAGCAGCTACATTGAAGATCTTCTGAGGATTTCAGGCCCAGTGGTCAGATTCCTGAAGTTAGCCCCTCACCATGATGGAGACACTATAGAAATTCATAATTTAAGACACACGTAGCTTCTAGTAGCACTTTTTTTAAAACAAATATGGCTTCTTTTCTTTAAACTTTTCCAGGCTATTTATACCTGTTCTCTGGTTTCCTGCCTATACCAACTTTTAATGCCTTCAGGCTAAAGCTATTTACCTTATCAAAGTTACAAATTTTTGTTAATTGATTTTAGATACATTCCTTCGATAAGGCTTTCAAACTCATTAACTTTGAATTCATTTTGTAATTAGAAAATGAATTTGTAAATCAGAAAAACGATTTTAATTAGGAACCGTTCTTACATTTTAAATTATTATCTTTTTGCTAATTAATAAAACTTTCCCCATTGTCTTTGGGAGTGGGAAATCTGAAAGCTTATCGAAAGAATGTAGCTTTTAATCAGAGAAATTTGAACAAATTGGTATAAGTAAAATAAAAACATTCTGATGCAATGAAACTTTATAATGAATATATATTTAATTATTTATAAATACATACACACAATCCACTCAGTTATAATATATATAAATTCATGAATAATTTTATCATGAATTTATTAATGATATTGGTTAGTTTAAATATCAAAGTAGTTGGTTTTAACATATATTTATATAATACTATTTTTATTGAAACTAGCGTGTACTGAAGCCCCATTGCATTCGGAAATTCATGGTTAGTACTAGGGTTTGAAGTGGGCTGCAGATGAGATATCAATGAATCTAGGATCAAACTTAGATTCGACTGCTTCAATATATAATTTTGATATTAAATTTTCCATTAATATATACATACTTCAATTTATATTAAGAGTATGCACCATATACATATGTGTACATATATTATAAGTATATAGTAAATAGGATTTGCCATTACTAATAAATTTGAATATCTGTGTAAAAACTTTGAAATAAATAATGTGGATTTAAGGAAACTACTCACCTAAAATATAATTTGAAAGAATATTGTATCTAAGCTCTTAATAAAGTGATATTTTTTTTATATATTATCATTATATATGTACAAATATTATGTTAAATAATTGCTTTTTTTTACATAATTATATCCAAATATTTTAACATATTTAATATTGATGTATTATTATTTGAGTATAAGCAATCATATTTTATTATATGAGGAATAAAACAGCATTCATTTTGTAATATCACTCAAGCAATAAATATTAATTGCAATATTTCTTAAATTTTGGCTTACTTTTACTTATATAAAAAATATAATTTTATCCAATAAAATATTGCATGATGGGATTTATTTTTAATTGTCACAAAACTTAGTTGGAAAAGGTTTTTTTTTAAAAAAAAAAAAAAGACAGCCAAAATTATTAATGATTTATGTTTGTGTGCAATATATATAAATAAACAGATTTTGATTAAACATTGCTTATTGATTTTCAAAACAATTACATTTGTGTAACATGCCTTGCTATTAGTCAACATGAGTCTATGGTAAGTTTTTAAACATTTATTAAAATTAAAAAAGACAATATTAAAACCTAGCCAAGAATTAATGTTCACAGTTTATAATTGTTTTTATATTTTAGCAAAAGCAAGTATATAACCCATTAAACAATCAATAATTGAATGATTATCTGTGTTGCCTATAGTCCACTTTCCTAATAAAAAAACTTCTAAACCTGTTTAAAACAAAATTTTACTAAGTCTGGATTTGAATACAAACCATGAGCATAGCAGAAGTTTGTGCCAACTAGCTATTCTCAGCTAAATAATGTAATCTTATATTTACTATCATAATTGCTTACTATAACTCAAAAATTGTACTAAAATTTATTATTTTTATTTTATGGTTAAGAAAATGAAATTTTTCACTATCATTGGTTAGATAGAAGATAATGTAGTCCAAATTAACTTCAAAAGTCTCTTATGTTAATTGCCTAAAAGAAAACATAATTTTAGAAAGTATTTCAAGATGTCTTTTAAGCAGATTTTGTTGATTAACACATATATAAAATATGCGTATTTTTTTGTTGAAAAGCAGCAATTAAATTTTATAAACAAATAGACACCCACACTCACACAACATTAATATTTTATTTAAAAAAAATAGAGAATAGAGTAATAAATCAAACATAACAACATAGAATATTTTAAAATAAGATAATTATATTGAGATTACATTTACTTATGACTGTAGAACAAACAATTCATTTAAAATATATGTGTGAGTGCATGAAATTTTATATGTTTAATATAGTCAAATTATAAATGTAAAACTAACAAAATTAATTTATCTCATTTAATTTAAAAGTATTTAATTAGATTTGTTGTATTTTTATATTGGATTATTTCCATCATCTAATATGAGTATTGAATGTCTTTAGAAAAATTTAACTTTATTTAAATATTTCAAATACATTCAACTGTTAGTATATTAACCTGTTTGATGTGCTATTACTAACAGTTGAATGTATTTGGAATATTTAAATAAAGTTATTTTTTTCTAAAGATATTCAATAGCATATTAAATGATGTAAATAGTCCAATATAAAAATACAACTAGAACTTCATCATCACAAACCTTCAGGAAAACACTATTTAATTGGATGAATTGATCAATTAAGTTATTTATTTAATAGTCTAATTTAATTTAAAGATTTTTATTAAATTAATAGGTAATTAAATATCTGAAAACTCTAAGAAAATTAATATAATTAATTATAAGTTATTTATTTTTTAAGTAAATTATTGTAAAATTATTATTTTTCTTATTATTTTACTTCCTGCCTGGAAAATAGCCACTTTAAATTAAACCCAGACAACTTTCTATCATCTGCTTACTCTGTAATCATGACATTTATCAAATTTTTCCCATAAAAACATAGAAATAGAAAGGCATAGTAGGAAATATTTGGTAATCAAGTTATCACCTGACCAAAAGGTATAAATAATGGTGCTTGGAAAATCCAGTTTGTCTTTGAAAATGTTCAGTGCATTCAAAATCTAGACCAATTAAAATTTTAAAATAGTCATTTTCACAGTCTACTTTATGATGACTGAGTAAATAAATACAGTCTAGGCATTTTGCATAGCTTGGCAAAAATATTTTTTTCTCCTCAAACTGAAATGGATAAACAGCAACAACAAAGCAGGGATTATTATTAAATACTATTTCAAAAAAAATTAGTATAGCTTTCAACTTTTAATGAAAACTTTGTAAAATTACTTATGGAATGCTTGTAATAGCTTCATCAATGATCATTGTCTCTTCATTCCAAATAATTATGAAACAGAAATTATTCATTCAATTCAAATAATCATGAAACAATTAATCTATTCCTTCAAATTAATGTGAAATATCTTGTCTCAGAACTAAGGTTTAACTCATCATAGATTAGTGAAAGATGAACTTTAATTAATAAGTTTAAATTCATGTAAACAATCATTAAAATTCATAGCTTGGATAAAATGCTAAATTATTAATTAAAATCAATGACATCAATGCATTTATGAATTATAATTTATTTCTTAATCATATTAAATATAAAATGAGTTGTATATAGCGAAATGGATTCACTTTTTTGTAAACCAAAGGATTAATCATGTATTGCTAATAAATAAGTGATAAATGCCAATCATCAAAATATAAATTTGCAAATGCTTTCAAATGAAATAATAAGCTTCTCTTTTTGTATGATAAATTATATTAAAATATTATAAAAATAAAAGCCATTGGCAAACATTCTAAAATGGATCAGTCTACTAAAAATATAATCTGAATTAGATTATCAAATGTGGTTAAGAAAATTTTATTATATCTTCATATTAATTGTTAATAAGGATTAACCCTACAAAATTAATTATCTTATGCTTATAATATATTTGATGTTTTTATTAGAGTAGTGATTCTTTTTAATGTTGAAGTATTATGAAAGTATAAATATTATCACAGGATACATTTTAATAGTTCATAATAGTTGGATTACAAACCACTGGATTACTTTAAATAAACTTTGTTAGAGTGTATAATTATTTAGTTATAGTTCCTATTATTGTAACAAAGAAATTATAAAGTTCTTCAGATATTACTAAGACATGAATGTACAAATAAGAATTTATAAATTTTATTCTTCATGATATGTAAACTCATTATATTTAATTTACCATATGTTTATTAGTCCTTAAAATCCAGCCTCAGATTCATAGAAAGTTGATAATCCTAAAGTAGATAATTAGATCTATAAGAAATATTTTGTGGAAAGCTCACATGTTATTTGTATTAACTTTGAAATGACATAGTGGGCAATAGGACAGCTTGATGATATAAATAAAGTAAATTATATTTTTTTAGTAGTTAATTGTTAAAACTTTGGATAATATAGAAGTAAAGCAAATAATTCCAGTAAAGGATATTAATATATAATAAATAAAACTATGTGTTTAACAAATTATTAATTACCACTTTAAATGGTCTTAAAAGATTTCTAATTATAAGAGCTTCACACTGACTTGCTGTAAATAGAAAGATTTTGCATATGTTAGCTTGTTGCATATGTTAGCTTGTATAGAAATTGTGAACTTAATCAGTGAAGTATTTAACAGCTTTATACTCTCAAATCAAAATGCTTTAGATTCGCTTATATAATTAAAAAGTAAGTTGAAGATAAGAGTGGCCGCTATTGTCTTTTAAAGTTGTTAATCTTGTGTTAAGATTTGTAGAGGTCTCTACTGTTGCATCTAGGCACATAGTCTTAAGGTTATAGCCTTAATATATATTACTTAAATAAAGCTATGTATTTTATATATCATTTAGAACTTTAAAGAAGTGAAATAATTATCCAGTTTTATAGATGAGGTTGATTATTTATTGTTAACAAACTAATTAAGGGCAGTATAAAACATTATCATTATTATATCTTCCAGTATTTAAAATTAAGATTTGCCTGAATATTGTTCAACCTTCTACAATAGTAAAGTAATATCTCTGCAACACTGTACAACTACACATAGTCATATCCCAAGCTTAGATTATTCTCAGAAAACAAACACTAATATTTATTCATTATTCATGTAGAATCTTAATAATAAATTACATTTTTGGGTGTTCAATTATAATTTTTATTATTTTTTGTTTATATACTTATTTTATAATAAAAAATTGTTATATTTAATATATCTCTTTTGTTATTGAAACCATCGTCTTTATGTATTTATGGCCTAAAAAGTCATATTTTTAATATACTAAATTATATACTAATTTGTTTAGATTTTATACACAGTTTATTGTTACTATTGAAAACTGAAATCAAATTAGTAAAGTACAATGATGTACAATAAAATTCCCTTTTACATTCAGTGTACCTGGAATTAATAAACAAATTTTACATCTATATATCTTATTTATTATTTATTTTTAATGATTAAAATTGATTTAATATCGCTGAGATAAACAATTAATTAACATTATATTTAAAATTGCTAACTTTAATTAAAATATATATTGGTTAATATTTAAGTAATTATTCAACAAAAGATATATCAGAAAAGATTGCTTATTATATATTAATATATTAAGAGTATTATCATACATATACATAAATTCCTGACAAATTTATTTATTTAAAATTTTATATATTATTAAATTATGGAATAGTATTAACATTTGTTCTATGTTGAGATAAAATATGTATATGCATTCCAATTTACTTTCGTAAATGCTCTACTATCATAGAACACACTTGTCTCAACTGTGCATCTCTGGCACTCACCTCATTGGAAATTTGAAATCTCATTGAAGGGGGGAGGTACAATAATTATATCCTAATTGCATGTATAAACAGTAATATTTTTTTTCTTTTTTCTTTTTTTCTAAAATATTATTAGAGAGACTTTTGCCTTGTGGTAACTATTTTAAAGCAATTTTCTTTCTTATTCAGTATTAAAAACTACTAATTACATAGTTTAAAAAATAAAATGCAGAATAAATTAAAAAGTGAAAATATGTTTGACTTACAATTCTGTATTTAAAATACATTAAACTATTTTATTTAAAGAGAAAATAATTTTACTTTCATTCAAATCTTAAAGCCTATCCGTAGTTAATATTCTACAGATAAATAAAACTGAACTCAAAAATTAGCCTTTATTTTTTTTTGTCACTAAGGTCTGGTGGTCTGGAAATATACAAAAAAAATATTTTTAAAAAGCCATATGTAATTCATTACATTGGAATTTTATTTCATTTTTATATATGCAAAAAAAAAAATTCAAATTAAATTAAAGAATTATTTTTTTAAAAAAGTTGACATTTGTATAATTTTAGTTTATATTATAATACACATAACTTAGCAAAGCATGGCTGAAAAAATTATAATAAGATATGTTATACAAATAATTTTAAGTGAAATGGATTTATATCACAGGTAAACTAAATATAAGTGAAATCTATTTTATTTTTGCATACATAATGAGCTGTATACCATCTTATAATTATTTCCAATTATGGATTACTAAACTAAATATTAAGATTTATTAAATATTATACTAAGGTTGAAAATAGATTTGTACATTGTTACTTCCTGATCTATCATTTTTAATATAATATATGAACATTATTGTCCATTTATTCTTTTTTTTTTTACAAATCTTATTTCAACCTATGAGCCAAATTTCTCTGCATTTATATATAATTTTACAAACCAACCTAAATTTTGAATCTTGGAACATTCAAAAAACTAAATAGATCATAGGTCATTCATGAGAAATATTATTTGTATATCACCAGAAGTAGGTTTAGTGTTTCTAAAATATATTTTGGTCAAAAAAATGTTTTTCATCAATGATAGCTTATCACTACCTTCTATGAATCCTTAACATAACTTATACTATTATATAGTTGAGATGGGGGGAAAAAATTCAAAATTATAAAAACAATTAAAAGGTAATTAAAAAATGCAATAATCAATTATAATAAAAAAATATCTTGAAAATTTTTTTGTTCAATTTAAATTTGACAAATTGATTAAGAATGCTCAAAAGTCAGTTGCTCAAGAGTTCATATGATGTTTGAAGACCAAAAGTGATAAGTAAAACTTCAATATAGAAATCATTAGATTTCATCCAACAATGTTACCACTGCCCTAAACCACAAAAATATAAGTATCTAATAAAGAATAAAATAAATGAATAAAAAAATTGAAAGTTATCAATACATTTATTAACATAACTGGTGTAGTATGTCTTTGCAATTATGAGATTTTATTAGTTGTTTGTTTTTTTGTTTTGTTTTTTGACATATAGAAATCAAATAAAATTGTGGTTGATTTTGTGTGTGTGATGTTTTTAGCATTATCTAATTTCAAAAATCTTGACATGAAGGTTAATTTGTAAAGAAAATATTGGACTTAAAAAGTGAAGAGACTAAGTGCCTCATGCTCCAAAATCAAGATGCCTCAGATTTGCTTATATAAGTGGGTAGTTAGCTCAAAGATAAGATGATCATTATTATCTTTATAAAGTTGTCATCTTATGTCAAGATTTGGAGATCTTTCCATGGTCAAAAAAAGGGCACAACATAACTATTATAAACATTCAAGATGCTTATAATAAAGGTTAAAACCTTTCTCTAAAAGTATTTACATACTTCCTATGCACATAATAAATAATCACAACTTTATATATGCATCTGTTGGTTAAAAGGCAAAAAACATTTAAAATAAATAAATAATATAAAATGCAATACAATTTTTTTTTCATTAAAAAAAATTAAAGATGATACATTTGTTATTTGTTATATTACATTGTTTATGTTAGAAAGAATAGAACTTTTGCTGATACCCAGGTTTAAATTGTGCATAGAAAGCAGAAAGATTAAACACACTTTATTGAATATTGAGAAAGACAATTGTTAAAGATTGGATTTTTTTCTACTATTAATTTAATGCTACAATAATAAAAACACATCTTTAAAAATGTTATTTATTAAAAAGTTATTAATTTTTATTGAAATAATTGAATGATGAGCTGAATGAAAGAACGTGTTATAATCTAGACTTTTTGCACTTGAGTTTTACAAAATGGTACTATATGGCTTATGGTTATTCTGTATTTATAATTTATCATCATCATCATTTGCAGAATGAAGATCTCAAGTCTAATGTAGTTTATTCAATCTTTAGCACCTCTTTCCACATCACCAATGCACAGTTTTATTTGGTCTCTTTCTAAGTTTTATAATCTCTTGGAATCCAGTTTAAGATTTCAACTGTTTATCTATTATTATATCTTCTAGCAATATGTCTAGCCCAGCTTCACTTCAGTCTTATTTTTTAATGATATCAGTAATATATTTTTGTTATCTCATCTATATATATATATATATTTCATTTTTAATCCACTCACCGTACATCTCTCCATAATTTGTTGAGTTGTCTGCAGCTCTGCATTGTTTTCTGTTAAGTTTCCAAGTAAAAACTGATAAAACATATTTATTTAAAACCTTCATTTTCAAATATATAGCCATATTTCCTTTTGCTATTAAGTTATTTCTAACAAAAGCATTTCATCTAAGTTCCATTCTATGATTAATGTCATTTATTATATTTTCATCTGTATTATAATAATCTTACCATGGTATTTATAGTTATTAATTTCTAATGTATCATGATCAATTATTATTTTTTTTGTTTGAAAAATTCTATTGAACATTACTTTATACTTTTAGCATTTATCTTTAGTCTTTCATCTGATAACTCTTGGAATATTTCCTGAACTTCTAAAGTACTATTTGCACAAAAAGTCACATCACTAAAACTCTAAACAATTTAAATAATCTCCACTTGCTTTTATTTCGTTAGCTTCCCATTTTAATCCACATATTACTTCTTAATCAAAATTGCTGTAAAAAATTGTAGAGATATGGGGTCATTCTGTCACATCTCCTTCTCAATGTATTTATAATTACAATATGTTATATGTATTTATGATGTTAATAGAAATACGAATTTTTGACATGTATTTTTTATAATTAGTTAATGTAGAACAAAATTATAATAAAATATTTATTTATTATTAATATCTATGTTATTTACAATATTTCAAAAACTTTTTGGATAAAGCTGAACAGAGAATGATTTTCCTTGAATATAATATGTTTATTATCGTATAATTTTTTCATTAAGAAATTTGTTGGGGGCCCTTAAAATTTCTTATTCTTAGTCCCCTTTATGAGATAAATGATTTCTGCAGTGCATTATTATGGTTAGATATTACCACTAGCGTTCTCAGTTTTCACTAAAAAAATTCTTTTTCTTTTTGATTATTTTTTTAAATAAATAAATATTAGTAAGACAAGTTGGAAATTAAAATAATGTAAGTAATAGAAGATGCAGCACATGTTAACAATATTACCCTCGTTTACAATACGTTTTATATCAGTAAATAAATGTTTTTTATCTTTTTTAAACGTAATAAAGAAATAAAATTATATATAAAAACACAAACTATAATTTTTTTTAAAAAAATTCAATTTAAAAAATGTATAAGCATAATTTTGTCTTCTAATTTGGTAAACATATATTTGAACCAAAATAATTAAAATTGCATACTAGAAGAGAAATAATTTGCCTTTATATGTAAATGCACATTATTGTAGCTATTTAATCAAAAAAACATGTTTATAATAAGAAAAATTGTTGTCAACAAAATATTTATATATGTCTATGTTTGTACACTCACATAAATTTGCTTGTAAATTATCAAAAATATAAAGTTACAGACTTATTTTAATTAAAGTAAAAGGCTGAAACCTTCTCGCATGCACATTTTAGAATACTTATATGAAAGCCAATCAGTTTAGAAAACTTAAAAAGTTATGAATCGAAGTTGAACCTGTTATTCTTGAGGTTCTAACATCACATAATTTCATGAATGACTAATCATTCAATTATTATATTATTTTTATACCTTAAAAAGAGAGAGAGCGAGAGAGACTGTGACATGTTAACCAAAATCCTAGTTGATTAATGATGATATAGTTAAGGTTCTCAACACACACATATATATATATAAGCCAAGCATATCAAATTATTCTTAGTATTTCAAATATACTATACTGTACTAAATAATGATTCTTGACCGATCTGCCAATTTAAATGAAATGAAAAAAAGAAAACAGCAACATTTCAAACGTTGAAAGCAGCTGTAACATTCTGGACAAGAGCGATCATTGGAAAACTGTCAAGAAAAGTAATAAATTTGGTTTTATATGATAGTAAAAGAAAAACACTTAAAACAATTGATAAATGGTAGCCATACAAGTGTTAAAAAAGAATTAAAAATCATCTTAGACTGAAAATGTTTTAAGAAACGAATCACTTTAAAAAGAAGTTTCTTTTCTTTTTTAAATGTTTCAATTCACGTGGCTTACTTCTTTAGAAAAGTTATCAGAATGAGATGAAAACTATAATGTCTCATATCTTTTTATATTAAACAATTTCTAATGTGACCTTTATTTTTGTTCGAAATTTAGATCTTTTTTTTTTTTTTTTGGTAAACATCGTTATATAATGTTTTTTTTTTTTAAAAAAAAATTATTTTCTTTAAACATATTGTAGAAAATCTAGTATACTAATAATTAAAGAAAGGCCAAAAAAATAGTAATTTAATGAAATAAAAGATTATACAGAAGTTGCTGTATGATTGTAAATTCCCAATGTAAAGTTTGCCCCAAAGACACAGAAACACAATCTTACATTTTCTTTGACTGCCCGATCTTTAAAAATATACTTGAGGCAATTCCAGACATTTTCCATAATCTTAAAATTATATGCAATCCATATTTCAAAACTTGTCACGAGTATGTTCTCCAATATTAGAGCTTCTTCTTTCATCCTGTATGCATGGTGTTATACTTATGTAAATTACTGTACAATTGCACACGGTGTTATACTGATGTAAATTACTGTACAATCGCAATCTTAGGAGGCATCCAAACACTTTCTGGAATAAGTTAGAGTATTTTATTAGAATAAAGAAAAAATATCACAAACTATTTATTTATCCACCTGGTCCTTAATGCAACAGCATATGAGGCCTTAACATGATGCAATTATTCCTCAGACAAAAAAAGTTGATTGATTCTTATGTTTCCCTTTCTGTAAACATGTAAAATGTAAAACATTATGTTGCCTAATATTTCTAATATTATCCTATGTATGTGGTATAAAAAAATTAATGGAATTTTTGTTCAATAAGATCCTTTGAAGCATAAAAGATTATATAGTGTTATCTTTTTTAAAACATATTAATAAGTTTAGACGTATTTTGCATTATAAATCATTAATTCTCTAATGTTAAATTGTTTAGCTACAGGTATAAAATTAAAACAAATAGATGTAAGCCAAAGTCAATTCAGATTAAAAATTGTTAGTCTATGACATTCAATTACTGTATTAACATAAAGTCAGAAATAGATATCCAACGTTAAATAATATTTTATGCAATTTAAGATCGGAGAAGATGGGTTGAACTTGGAGAGACCTTCATCCTGCAGTGGATTGATAATGGTTGATGATGATGTTTTAAAAATAATTTCAAAGCTTTTACCACTACTATTATTAAATGAAAAGATTTATTATCAGCATTTGTGGAAGCTATGTGGTACCCATAGAATGAGGCTAACATCCATATAACAACGAAGGAAAAAAAAACCTAATTGATAAAATTATTTTCAAAAAAAATGAAGAATAAAAAAATTTAATATACTAAGATAAAAAACAAATGAAGCATGAAAATAATATATTTATAAAACAAACCTAAAAATAATATATTTAATAATCAAATAATTAAAAGTCAAATATGCTCAATGCATATATTCTGAAAAAAATTAGTGACAGAAGCAACAGGAGCAAATAAATTTTATAAAAATTAACCTATAAAATCAATTCATGGATTTAAATATAAATAAAGATTTAATGAGCATAAAAATACAAAAATTAAGCCATGTAATCTATAATAAAGGAACTAATGGCAATAAATCTGTATGTGAATAAAATAACAAATATGGATGCCATAAAAAATGCTCATATGAAAAGTTATATTTACAATAATAAATATATAAATTAAAAACATGAGAGTACCTAATATTTTAGCAATGAGAGCAAATGCAAATCCATAAGAAATTAAATTTCAAAACTGAATAAATTGAAAAACTTGAATATCATAAAATGTACAAAGGCAAAACTGTATATTTATTGAAATTGTGAATAAGCTATAAGTTTCACCATTTTCATGCCATTACAACAGGGTAATGCTTTAACATCAGAGCTTGTGACAGACTTTGATCACATGTGAGTTGACACAGCTCCTTTCTTTTTTTTAATCAGAAAATAATACTTTTTATTTACAACAAAATGTTGAAATATTTTTATAGCCAAATACTATGAAATGAAAAAAAGCATTGCAATTATTATGCCAACACAACCTCCTATAATTGTGTTACTGCAGAGTTTTGGTTTGATACAGCAAGAAAAGAGAAGAAAAAATTCAAAGAGTGAATATACATCTATTTTTCAGTGAGCATAAAAAGACATAACTCATTGTTACAAATGGCAATGTTTTTTTTCATTATTCTGATTGGACATAAAAGTCTGGTGTAATGTGACATTGTGTAACATTATAAACCCTATTTTATCCTGAACATATGTAATAATGATTAAAAAATTTACAGAAAAATATTTTAATATGTTAATTGATTGGTTTAAAATATATTAAAATGTTATTCAGACCACACAGTAAAAATATCAAATAGTGGTGGTTGTAATTTGTACAGTTGATGTTTTAAATGTAACTTTTCATCTTCATATTTTATAGCATTCAAAGTTTTCCTTTTCCTTTTACTTAGACACCTTCTGGATTTTCATTTTTTATGGATTATGTAGCTATTTTTTATTGTTGTTACATGGATTGGTTTTATAATTTAATTTCCTATGAAGTTTCATTTATCCTCATCACTAGCTTAATTTTTTAAAGACTGCTTGTCCTGATCATACTTTTTGAATGTATTTGTTTTTGATCATTATGCATTGTTTTGGACACTAAATATAATACTTTTAGGTTTGTTTGTAAATGTATATTATTTTTATGTTTAATTTGTTTTAATTCAAATAAATATATTAAATAATTTTCATACTGTTGATTTTTGACAATTTTTTTATGAAAAATATGAAACATCACTTGGTTTGTTTTTTTTAATTCATTGGTACATGAATGGTGGCTCCATCCTATGGATACAGTATAGGCTTTATTATCATTTTAATGATTTACAAATATTATTCACAAATTGCAGGAAAAATCATTTCTGAGATTATTCTAAAATTTCTAATCTATATTTTCTCACATTTACATCAGTATCACTAACATTTTATCTCATCCATTTATCTCCTATATAAACTATTTTCAAATATATAGATTGATGTGTTAATGGTTTTATTTTAAATCTAACATCTTCTAATAATATATCCAACCCAACTCTATTCATGATGCAAGAGATGTATTTGTCTTTTCTCCAAATATTTTGCTTTTTCTCTTGTTTTTTATAATTTTTGTTTTATATTTCACTGACTATCTGCACTCTTTTTTTTCTACGTGTAGAAAGAAGTCTTAGATTTATAAGTAAGCTCTATGAGAACTCATTTATTAGAAACTTTTTAAAAATATATAAGCATATTTCCTTCTAATATAAAATCATTTATATCAAAGGCACTTTATATAATTTTGATTATATCATAAATCTTATTCAGTTTTTTATATTAATAATTTGCCAAAGATATATATAATTTTACTTTAATTCTTCTAATTTATTACAATAATTTTTCATCTTTATGTGAAAACTTAATGAACAGCAGTCTAATCTTTTTTTTCCTCATCTTTATTCTACTGTTTTATCTGTTTATCGTAGTAATAAATCCTGAAGTTCTGGACTATTATTTGTGAAGATCTTTATTAGAAAAATGTAGATATCAAAACTTCATTTTTTTCTCATTTTAATCCACAAACTACTTTCTGTAAAACTTCTGTAAAAAAATTTGAAGAGATAAAATTATACTGCTTCATAGCCTTACAAAAATTCATCTTCTTAATGTCACCATTTATGTAGATTAATAATTGCATTTGTATTTTATAAAATATTTTTTTAGAAATTGACACTATTGCAATAAAATATTAGTTATCTAAGTATCAAATATCTAATTTTCTCTCCCTCAAATTACAATACCTTCATTTAATGCACATTTAAAACATTTATTTATTTGAGTATATTATATACTGTAAAAGTAGATATAATAAAATAATAATTGTAAAAAATGATTATAATTATTAAAAAATTGTCAAAATAATTTTAAATTTAAAAAATATTTACTAAAGACTATATTTTAAACTTAATATATATATAAATAAAATTCCTTTTTATTTCTTTATATAAACAAAGGGAATAAATTACTTTTCTCCAGGTTATGTCTTAAAAGCACTCTAAATATTGAACAAAGAATCATGAATGGAATGAATCCATCTATTCTTGTTAGCTTTGATGTTTATAAGCATATCTTTGTCAACAGTGTTGATAATTCAGAGTGAAATAAATTTATTAACCAAATGGAATATCGCACTTAAGAGTTATTAAACTCATAACTTCTTTGGAAAATATTTTTTAATATTATTATTATTATTATTATTATTATTATTATTATTATTATTAATGAATTATTATTAATAATAATATTAATGAAATGCATATAATAAATAAGAATTGATTAATAATAATGATAATGCTGATAATGATGATGATGTTAAAATACTCTATATTAATACATTGTAATTTTTTATTAAAATCATTAATCAAGCTAACAGATTTGACTATTCAACAGTATTTCTTAGAGCCTATACCTTGTTATATCAAAAACAATTTTTATTGTTGTGATGCATTAAAACTCTTATTCTTTGAATTAACATATTGTATTTGAACTCTTTTTTATATAGAGTATATTATTTGAAATTTATATTTTCTCTAGAAAATTTTAAATATTAAAAATGTCTTAAGATTCATAAAGTCTGTAATTAATAAAAGTTTTATTTAATATTGAAAAAAGACAATTTATTTTCTTTCATGTTTTCAAATATTTTAAATGAGGGAACAAAGTCCAGAGAAAATTCAGATCGGATCTTTCATCTAAAATAAAATGACAGATAATATAATTTTTTAAAAATATTATTAAATAGTCAAAATAAGAGTCATATATCACATGACCCTATCTTTTAAAATATTATTATAATTTTTAAAAAAATTAATTTATTTGTATTTATAAAAATCATATAATTTATATGATAAAATTTATTCACCAATATCTTATAATAAAATAGTTGTATTTATTTAGATAATTTATATATTTTAAGAACACATCATAAGGTGTAATTGAGCACAGGTACACATTGTTTATTAAAACATATTGGTTATTACAAATAATTTATTTCCTGAATTAATTATTTTTAAAATAATACAGTAATCTTTGCATAGTTAACACTTTATTTCCTATATACTGGAGAATATTATTTACATTTTAATTTTTTAAACAATGAATGATTTTCTGAATAATTTTTAATTACAATCAGTTCAGCTAAGCAATGTCTTTTTTTTTTTTTTTTCAAAATATAGTTTTATTAAAATTTAATTGCTATAGAATGACTTTTTTTTATATAAAATTGAGTGATATTCATGCCCAAAAGAAGCAGAGCATGACAATTCCATTTAATTGACTAGCAATTTCCATTTAATGAAATTTTGCTCACCAGCAAAGTCACTTTTATAAGTAAGTCACTTGATTTTGATATATTTATTTTACATTTCACTGATAAAAAAAATTGTTTGTGTTTAAATTATATGTATAAAATTTATATATAGCTTTATTAATGCGTAAACATATTTAACCATTTCTGGGAAATAGCAATCTCATTTTATATTCTATTAGTTTTTCTTAATTAAGAAGCAATTAATAAATTCAAAATTTATCTCTGTAAATATTCAAAATAGTTCACAGTTTTCTATATACTGACAGCTGTAAAAATATTCTTAAGTTTAATAATAACAAATTTAAATGAGGGTTTTTTTAAAAAAATAAATAAATTAAAATATATAATACAACATATAACTAAATAAATAAAATGAATAAAAAGAAGAAATTCATAATTTTTTTATAAATTAAGTAAAATTTAATTTAAAAAAAATACAATTTCTGTATTTTATGATTTATTCATGTTATTTTTTTAAACTAATTAACTGTTTCTATTTTATAATTTATTTATTATTATTATTTTACATTATAACTTTATTCTTAATACTTTTTAAATAAACTGTATTATTCATGTACATAAACACATTTTTATCTTTTGTAACAATGCTAAAATTATTATCAGCTGCTTCATTAATTCTTTTTTCACAATGATGAAATTCTAATGCAATTTCATACTCCTTTAAGGTGTTCAATTTTGGTCTTTTTCTCTGCTAGTATGAGCTGCCATTACAGTTTTATGGTTTTTTTCTAGTGAGAATTTATTCAAACTCAATAAGCAACGTAACATTCCATTACATTAAAAATAATTATTTATACTATAGTATTTTAGTCCTTCTGTGAATTCAGATATAATACTCAAGAGGATAGTTGTGTATGCAGACCATAAGAATTTCATTTATTTTTGCAGTTATTATTATTTAAACTTGGCATAAAATTATCTAAAAAAGTTAAGCCAAAAGTTTCATATGTGCATATAAAATTTAATTTATATACAGAATCAAAGAGATTAGTAATAGGTAACCTGTATAATTTATTTAATTTTTTATTGTATTTAACAGTCAAAGAGTAGTCTTCAATTGTTATCAATATAAGCAAGTGAACTGCCCTCCAGTGCAATAATTTAATCAATGTTTTTGGCAGTTAGAGGACAACTCAACTGTTTATATTGACAATGCTTGAAGTGTATAACTTTAATTTTTATTAGCACTGCAATTACCTATATGTTTATTATCTTGTTCCTTATTTAAAAATATATGTCATTTCACATATTGGTCTATTTATTGATTAAAAATGAATTTAATAACTTTTTCTATAGCAGAAACATACTTTAATAATTACATTTTTTTTTATTTTCTAAAAAAATGTCAATTTAGAATCCATTAAACTACCTTTGAAAATACGTGAAATGGCTCAAACATCTATTTTTGTAAATATTAATTTTATTTTATGCAATAACAAAATGGGGATTTTTGTTGCAATTAGCTAAAATGTTATCTCCAAATTAATAATTCAATAAAATGTATTCATAATACCTCCGACCATATAATTAAATCTCTAACACTATTAAGCTGAATTTATGTTGTTGTTTTTGTACTTTTAGTTTTATAAATAAAATTATCAGATTTCTGTTGATTGTTTTCATTAACACAACAAAATTCTAAGCCAATAAACATCACATGACCACCTCCTCTTATGCTTGTGCATAACTTGCTGTGTGTGGCAATATATATAGTGAGTTTTTCCTGTTTTAACAACAAAATTCTGTTAAATTTTTATTATATTAAATCATTACAACAAAAAAATTCAGAGTAGTGGCATTCATACCATTTATTGCTCAGAAGATCATGCAATATCTGTCCAAGCTATGCAGATTTTGTATTTAAGTTTCATTTTTTTAATTTGAATAAATTTTTTTTTTTTTTTTAACTTATATTACTTGGGTGAGAATTGATTTTAAACTTTTATTTTTAAATCTTCTATTCTAACACTGTGTCAAATTGCACAAGATTAAAACTATATCTTAATGACATAAGTGGGTTCATTATGTTTCAATATAAATCTAGCAACCAGAGCACATTAATGATTATATTGTAATTCTAAAACAAATTATATTAAAAATTAACAAATAGTGAGAAACTACTATAAACAAATAATAAGTAATTTTCAAAAGCAAACTGACAAACAAATTGACCACAATATCTCTGTTCAAATGACCAAAATAAGTTTTAGTACAATTGTTAGCTATAACTTTATTCAAGAACTTTCAATCAAGTGTTTACTACTTTCATACTGGTCAAGGCCATTCTGGTAGCAAATAATAACTAATCAATATCAGTTGCTGTATTATTTTTCAGATAGAATAATTAAAATTCATAGCATATCTACATTTTATAAAAAAAAAATTCTTTTTATATATATATATTAGTGAATTTTGCCATATTTTGATAAGCAGCTTTTTAATTTAAACTTTTTCTAAATATATGAATTATTTTATAATACAAATAACATATATTTAAATTTATTAATTCATTTATCACTAATATTAGAAATAAGAATTTATTAAAACAAGTTTAAAACAATTATCACTGAATTTACACAGAGGCAAAACTGTCCATACAGTAGCATCATTCAGTGTAAGCCAGAATAATCAATGGATGCAGGAAGGTTTGTGCATAAAATTCCTATTTAATGCCTACTCATCCAATATCCTCAGAGTAGTTTCTAGCTTGTGGCTTTCATCAGTGATGAGCCTTGGATCTGAGAGCACTGCATCTAGATGTTAGATCTAATGCAACCCTCCAGCAGCTACCTTTTACTTTTTTACCTAACTGTAAAGCTTTGAGCCAAAATAAAAACAAGTGTATTAAGGAAAGAGACTTCCCCGCCATTAGGATGGCAATCTTTGTTACATATTCTATCTGGGTGACAAGATGTAAATTAAAGTTTAGATTCCCCAGCCAGAAGCAAACTCTTTCTTCCTTGCAACACTTTCAAAACTACAAAAAAAAGACAGAATGCTCTCCTCAAAGTTTCTCATGAACATACATGGAAACTGTTCAAAATACCCTACCTTCAAAATGACTCCAATCCTAATGATTGATAAACTATATAACAGGTAAAAGAAATACTCAAATTTCTGATTAATGTATGGACATAAAAAATGTCCTAAACACACACTAATTTTCTCTGACCTATGATCTGACTAAACAAACAAATCAGATCTCGTCTCATTCTATATACTCTTGAGAACTTATAACAATATAAACATTTATAACTATCATTGAAAACTTTTGTATATACCTATTATCAATAAATCTTTTTTTTTTAAAAAAAATGAAAACAATAATATTTTCAAGCTAAGCTTCCTGCATCCCTTACTCTGGCTTACACTGAGTGGCACTAGTGCATGGAGAGTTTGCCTCTATAAAAAACAGCTTGTGTAAGCATAAAGGATGGTGATTATGTGATGTTTGATGGTTTAATCACTGAATTTACATATAAAATCTTAAAATATTTTATTTTACTTTAAAAATAATGTTAAATTTCATTGAATTTTCTAAGAAAACTCAGAAATACATAGTTAAAATATAGTAAATTTGAAATGTTAAAAGAAATGAAGTACTTGTGAGCAATGTATCATAATTGTACAACTTGCATATTATTTAGTCAATGCATTATTATTCTATCTAACCAGTTTATATTAAACTGTGAACTTCCACTTAATGATTGCCAAAAATTCATTTATTACTCAATACTCTCTCAGAAAAAATTATATGCAAAAATGTCCAATATTCAATTCAGGCAAACTTAAATTACTGCTTATAGCATGATAGGTATATATGTTAAAATTAGCCCATAAGTTTCTTACTCTAAAAGAAATGCTAAATGTCTATCAAACTTAATCATAGTATTCTATCATTTACAAATTTCAATCTTCATTTGTTCAAAGTATTGTAAGAAAGCATTAATAATGTAACAAAGAAAGATTCTGTAGTTTAACTCAAATTAAAAAAGTATAAAAATAGAACTTTCCACACGATAGTTTAAATAAACTAGAGTAAAAAACATTACAAAGCTATTAAAATATCCATCATATGTGGTGCATTTATTTAAGAATGTCTTTTCACTTAGGTTATATGTTTTTTGATTATTACAACTTTTTTGATTAGGATGTAAATCTAATAGTCTTATAAATTTAAGTCCAACATACTGATGATGTATTTATAATAAAAAAAATTTTGGAAATATTTCTTACAGCATATCACTATATTTGCATAAATATGAATAAAAATTGACATGAATAAAGCATATGATATTTCTGAAAATTGTACATGCATATTTATAAATGTGAAATAAATTATTTTATTTGTTATAAATAATTTGTGGCACAGTTAATGTTAAAATAATTTATTTAAGCAAAATATATAATAAATCACGCATATAGGTATGTATGTGTGTATGTGTGTATGCATATAGATTGGTAAAGAATATACTATAATTGATGATATTCGGATTAGAATAAAAATAAAATCATAGATTATATACTTAAAAATATTAAGTTATATATATATATATATGAAAGTTAAAAGGTACACTTTGTGTAATAGAGATATGTTTATTTTAAAATCTAATTAGTACTTTATCTAAGCATAATAAATGTTTTCATATTTAATTTTTAGCCATGTATTAATTAATTAGAAAAACGTAAATAATGACTGCACTTAAATTTTATTTGAAAAACAGTAATTACAAAATCATCCATGATGAAACAGTTTTTGAGAAAAGAGAATTTTAAAAAGACTAATTCAACGTTGATGTTCTTCTTACTTAAAGAAGCAAAATCTAGAGTGTAAAAAAAAAAGTAATAAAAGATAGAATGTTTAATTATTTTCTTTTAAATGAAAAGTAATCAATTAAGAGGAGATATTAAATATGCAATAGATTGAAAAATCAAGCTTATTTCTAACTTACTATATAAAAAATGAATAAATTGTAACTGCTATACAGTGATAAATCTTTTGCTGATGTCTATATTTTATAGGTATGAGCATATGTATACTAACTGATAATTTTATTAAATAACATTAAAAATCAAATGGTTCATCACTAGAAAGGCTATGAGATATCTGAGTACTTGAAGTGACAAAATAAGTTATGATTCAAGATCTTTTAACTCTTGAATTCATACTTTTATCACTGCACTAAATCATATTGTTGTGTCAATACCAAAAGTTGGCAAAGTAGTAAGAAAATATATGTACAAACATATTAAAAATCATTAAGAAACAAAACTTTGGAAAAAATAGAATTATCAGAAAATGGAAAAACAACTATACCCGGGCTTTTGAAATGGTAGTTGCTAACAATTCAATATTTTAAATTTAATCTATTGTTATAATTTAAAAAGGTAATTAATAAATCAATGATTGAGTTTTAATCGATTGTTTTTATCTAAACTAATGTTGCATATATACTATAACCACTGTATGGAAAATATTTTCTAACAATTCTTCTCCCACAACCATAAAAAAAAAAAAAAAGCAGAATGGAGAAGATTTTAGATTTTTCATTCTTGTTTTACCTTCTAGTTCAAAATAGTTATATGCATGTATGTTTTTGAACATGCTAAAAAATTGGGGGGAAAAAAGTATCGATTGTAAAAAATAAGAGAAAGGCTTTAAAATATATTCTAAGAATAAATATTAAAGATCAAAATAATAATCTTTATTAACAAATGGTATTAAAGAAAATTGATGTAGCCTTCAGCTGAAAGTCACCGATTATTAAAATTTTAAGCATAAAAGTATCAGGCCTGAGGCATAAGGCAAAGTGTTCATCAAAACATAGTTACTAATCATTAAAATATGTTATTAAATATTAAAAATGAAATAGATGTGTAGATTAAGTAATTGCATTTAAAGAATAATTTATATACTACCATTGTTGACAGTTTATTTTAACCTACTTATAAGTGGACGGTACATCATGATATATCTTTAATTTATTTAAAAATTATTTTTTAAACAAATCAGACATTTTCACCACTATTTAAGATATTTTCTTAACCAAGGAAATAATAATAATTCTTCCATATATGAGAAACGTAAATAGTCTCTGGACTGTAATTTTTATCTTATAGCATATAAAACTCTAAATTGTGTACAAGATTACTAATAACAGTTTCATAATTTTAAAAAGTATATAAACATGTCATAGTTAACATAATCTAATCTATTATTGTATGCTCATTTTTATGTAGCATCATTAATACTGCCCTGATCCATTAACTCAATGTACAATAGCTTGCTAATGAGAAAATATTCTTGACTCAATTTCTGATTAGGGGGGGAGATATTATGCTGTTCATTGAAATAAAATTGTTTTGATTTTTTGTGATGCTATTCAAATACCACATAACCTCATAACCATGCAAATGTTTTTATTACTAACATGATTATAAGCTTTAGTTTAACTTAATAATGTTTCTATTTATATAAATACATACATTCATGCCATTTTGTTTTATATATTCATAAACAAAAAAAAAAAGAGAAATCAAAAGGTAGATATATAGATAAAGGTGAAAATTAAATTCACTTTCCGTAAACTGTTCTTATAAATGAGATTTTGATAACCTCTTTAAACTGTACTTTATATACTGTTTTAATTGAATTTAGTTACCGGTTAAGAAAATAAATGGAAACTTTTAAATGTTTACTTATAATTTCTGAAACCTCATAGTTATTCACATTTATTCCCTTTGCTTCTTTTTTTGTTAAAAAAAAAAAAACTAGTTAAATAAAATTAGAAAAAAAAAGTTTTCATAAAGAATTTTTTCTGAATTCAATTTTCTTTTAACTTAGTCAAAACATTTTTAACTTCATTGTGTTACTATTATAGTAATATATTTTCAAATTATTTAAAAGAATTTCTGAATGATTTATATTTTAAGTTCAAATGTTATTTTTAAAAATTACTTTTGACAATCCACTGCAAAACTTCAATCTACAAACTTTATATTTGCTGCGCATTAAAAAATAAAGCTTGATTCACTAGAAAAAAAAAATTATAAAATATACTATATATATTCACAAACATATAATCGAAGTTTTAATAAATTTTTGTGTATATATATATATTTCATTAGTAAAAATAAAATATTTTTTTAGTTATATAAATGTATAGATATGTGCGTGTATTTCAAAAGATCTTTGTAATTACTAAATTTATTCATATAAATACAAAGAGCATATATCGTATATATGCTCAACTAAGTACGCGCGATCAAGTTGTACTTAACTATAATACTGAATGTTTTTTTTTATATATTAGGTATTTTGTATAGTAATATTTAATTTAAATATGGTTATACTGCATTTAATTTTTATTTATTTACAAGATCATAAGTATTTTCACTTACGATAATGTAAGCATGTTTTTTCCTAACAGCTTATCAGCATTAATGTATTTTTAAATTAGTAATCTATCATGCTAATATTCGATTCAAAACAATTTACAGGTAATCTTATATATATTATATAATGGTTAATATCTCATTAAAATTTGTGATTTATCTGTAAATATTACTAAACAGCAATTAAGTATTCTGATTTGGTTGTAATACCTAATTGTCTATACTTCACTTATTTTCGTGTAAAATACATAACATAGATGTACACAGTAAAACTAATAATTTTTAATTTCACTTTTTATCGTACCTTTATTTAAAATGTAAATACCTGTGAATTGAATTAGCTTATTTCTAAAAACTATTCATTTAAAAAAATGATTTATGTCTTTACATATTCACGCTAAAACATTTAAAAAATACTTTGCAATGACTTATATCAAAAATTAATTATGAAGATTATTATATTATCAACAAAATAAAGCAAATATTACCCATTGTTATGAATAGAGAAAAAAATATTTAGAAAGATAAAATGTATTTACTTAGCTTCAGAAATAACAGAAACATATTTCTATAAATTTATTGGGAATTTTTAACTCTGAATTAATTTAAAATAAAAGCGTTTTAAAAAGGGAAAAATTCTAAAATAAAATAAAAAACAAATGACTTCAGCATCATTCATTATTTATTCATCGTATTTTAATGGAGGTTAATCCACAGATATACACCTCTAACGTTAATGAAGATTTACCATCTCTTCGGTAAATATATATATAGATTACTACATTAAGATTAAATCAGATATCGAATTAAAATTCAATTAAAGATCAATAATATCTATTTGTGATAATATGTTGGACTATTTCCATCATTTATCAGTAAATATTGAATGTATAGAAAATTTTAAATTTTATTTAAACTATTCAAATACAAACAACATGTTAGTAACAATATACAAATAGACAACACAGGTTAGTAATTACACAACGTTTCGAATAGGGTTATTCTCCACTCGTCTTCAGATATTGCTGGCCTGACTGGCAAAAATATTAGCATAAGAATCGAACTTACACCTTTAGAATCTCTAATATCAAATTTTAAAGCAATGTTCTAACCAACTGAGCCAGCAACTAGTAGAAATTTTATATATTTATACATGAGGGTTGGTTCAAATCCTTCCAAGTCCTTCAATTTGTTTGATACTTTTTTGCTAAGAGTAAGATTAATTAGAGGTTTCCACATGTTGTGTATTCCAACACTGGCTTGACTTATATGACCTATAAGATTATTTGCTATTGTCATATGAGTGTCTTCCTTGAATTCTTTTCTTTGTACTTTTTCCTATCTATCCGATATATATTTTCCCAATTGAACTTATGATCATTAGTACACCTGGGTCTCTTTTTATGTGGACTTATTTAACATTCTTTGGAAATTTTCCGATTCATGTTTCACCGGAAGTCGAACTCTGATAATGCGCTATTACTTTAAATAATAAATTTCATACACTTACATTATATTGAAAGTAATAGCACATTATTGGAATTCAACTTTTATCTTAGTAATTTCAATATTTTCAGTGCTTTATAATAGTAAGATTTTATGCAATAATGAAATTAAAATCATGATTTCCACATTTTATGTATACACACATTAAATTTTACAAGATTATAATATAAATTTGTTCAAACATTGTGCATGTTAATTTTGCATTTTAAATCACATTCAGTTTTTGCTTTTTAAAAAAGAACATAATCAATTATTAATTATTTAGTGTCCACAAGTTTATTTTTAAAAGATCAGTAATAGCAGTGGACACAATTAAATTTGACAATTAAAAATTAAAATCTGATTTTTAATTATAATTAACAATTTAAAAATTACTTACGATGACTTGAAATTAATGTGATGTGAAATTTGATTTTTAAATGGAATTGAAAATTAAAGACAAAAATAAGAATTTAATTTTTAGTTGTTAGTTTCATAAACAATTAATAAAATCATCGTCTCAAAGATTAATTACTAATTACGTTGTCACCAGAAAACCATTGACACAACATGAGTGTGAAGTTAGCGCTAGTTGTTTGCAAATGTGTTTTTTGGCAAATAGCTATAATAATTAAAACATGTATAAAAAATGTAAATTACTGTACTGTAAATTATGCATAAAAATATATTATTTTGAATAAAATTAAATATTATAGTTAAAAAAAGTTTGTCTTGTATCAATTTTTTTCAAATTTGAAATTTTTTATTAGTCATATTTTATTTCCTTATATTTTTTTTGCGAGAATTTTAAAGTAATTTTACATTGGTGCTTTGCTTTTACACGAATTTTGAAAAATCACAGATCGCATCTCCCTTTTTCAATGTAAGTTACATCTATTTTTGCACGATTTCATTTGCACATGTTTTCTGAGGAACCTATCTATCGTGTAAAACAAGACCCAGGTGTATATACATAATTTGCTACCATAGATGCATCTGTTTTTTATCTTTTAACCATTAGTTTGTGTTCTTTCAATCACTGTTTATCAGGTTAACAGGTATCATTAATTTATTTACACATTGACATGGTATTTCATAAATGCAATTTTTGTTCTTCAGTATTTCCAGTTTAGGCTTGGTAGATGTTAGAATTCCTCAAAGTGTAATATGGGTTTGGAAATCTGTTCTAATATTATATTGACCAGATTTTCTTTAATTTGTCTGCCATTTCTGGTATGTTTTGTTGTCTATTAAAGATTTTCTTGATGACAGTTGATGGATAAACATTAGAATTTTTTCTGTGTAAATCTTTTCATTTTCCAAATCACTGGTTTCTGAATATAATTCCTTTGCTCTAGTCCATAGTGATAGTACAATTCCATGTTTAGTGCTTCTGGTATGATTGGATATATATGCCCAAGTACTTTTTAGTGTGTGCTGGTTTTCTATATACTGTTGTTTTTACTTTGCCCTGAGGGAGTCTGTTACAAGTATTCTAAAAATGCCCACTTCTGTTCTTGTTCTGATTCCATTGTGAATTTAATTGGAGATATGTTATTCATATGCATTCAGAATGACTGTAATTGGGCCTCAGCATATTGCCATACCATAAATGTATTATCAACATAGCAAGGTCACACTTTAGACAGACAAGGAGTAGTATTTACGTCTATTGTTTCAACTTATTTCATGTAAATGTTGCAAAGCAAGAGTGACAGTGTTTTTCTCATGACCATTCTTTGATTTTGTTGGAAGAATTCTGAGATATATTAAAAGAAGGTTGTTGTTATGCAGAATGTTAATAATTCCATTATACTATCAATAGGTAGAATTATTCTAGTTTGTAGATTGTTACCATCATATAATCTTTTCTTTACAACAGACAGTGCCTCATAATATGGTACTTATGTAAATAGACTTTCCATATCAAAGCTTACCAATATGTGAGTCCTTTTCATTTCCATGTCCCTAATTTTATGGGGTGCTTAGAATCCCTGATGAAAGATTGTATCCTTTATGTCAATGGGCTAAGAACTTTGAGAAGAAATCTAAACACATTTTGATATGGTGAATTTCTAAACTAACAATAGGCCTTAATGAAACAGTCTTTATGGATTTTAGGTGGTCTATATAGATTAGGATTCTTGCTGAAGTACAAAGTTAATTTCCTTTTTTCTGAATCATTGAAATACCTGCAATGAGTAATGCTTCTAATTTTACCTCTGTACTTGGAATTGGATTTTTTGTTACTAAATAATAATATCTATTAGTTTAAACTCTAATTATGCATGGCATATTTAAAGTTTATCTTTTCACATATGCAGAATTATAAATGTTATTAAGTAAATGATTATTAAAGCTGTATAATAATTGTACATTTATTTAAATTCTAAAAAAAAATATTATGAATAAATAATGAGTAATGAGGCTTTGGTAATTACTGATGAAATTAGTTTAATAGAAATGCTCTTTAGAATCATTTACTTTTTTCTGATAGTTTTATTTGTTTGAAGAAGAGTAATACTGAACAGCAATATTACAAATATATACATATTTTATAATTTATTTTTATTAAATATTTGGGAGATTATTGTTTTTCCCCAAAACTGAATCAGTTGCTTTCTTAATTACATTTAATATATTTTATTAACAATTAGAAATAGTATACCTAGACCAAAATTAGTTTGTTAGCCATCTTCTAGATGAATGTTGATAAACATAAAATAATGCTTCAATACATATGTATAAAGGTTTAATCCACCAATAATTCTATAAATTTTTACTTCTTGAGACAAAAGTAAAAATCAGTAGGAACAGCTCAAATTTTCTATTGTCATCTTTATATCAGTTACTAGAATATACTTTTTGTGTATGATTAGGATATACTTTTTGTATATGATCCATTAGGAAATACAAATTTGTATAGATTTTAACTCAGCAATTTTGTTTCTATATATAATAGACATGCAAATCACAATTCTAACTATCTTATTCTTTGTTTATCTAATTATTTATTTGATTAGTTAAGCCTATTTTCTGGAGTTAATTTACACTGAGATATAAATTTATTGAATGAGTCCCAGACACTTTTATCACTTAAATGATTTTTAAGACTTGGCAGAATTGCTATGAACTTAGCATTTTGAAGCCATTTTAACTATAATAAAAATGTATAGCAGCAATACAAAATTGTAAGTGCAAAATTTGTCACTACAATAACAACAATATGACTAAGTGCATAAGAGTTAATGAAACAAGGAAATGCTTTGGGTTTTGAAAATCTAGATATGGCCATCCTACTTTTTGTGGTTTGAATCAAAAAATCACAAAACAGGTTTTACAATAAAAAGATCTAAGAATATTTTTAATTGCATCATACATTGATTCAAAGTCATTTAGGAATAGTATTAAGAATTTATGTTCACATCCTGGATTTAAACCACAATATAATACTGATAGAATTAAAATTATTTTTTTTAAAAATTAGAAAACACTGAAGCAAAAATAAATAGACCACTCATAAATAGGTGATATTTTCAAATAAAAAAAATGCAAACATAAATTAAAGAAAAAGATGGACATTGTTAAAAGAAATTTAAAAGAATAAATATTAAAGGTAAAATGGTATAAAATATTAAGCACTAAAAAGAGCATTGAGAATTCTATCAATGAAAAAATTACTAAGATAAAACAGTAAAAAATAAAAATACTGTGAAAAATAGAAATAGTTTAAGAAAGTGTAAAAGATAAAGTTATGCAAACTTAATAAAAGTAAAATGCAAGAAATAAAAATAAATTTTAAAAATGTAATAAAAAAAAGTTTAGATGGAAAAATGAAAGTTAACAAAATAAAGCTTTAATGGGGGAAAGTGGCAAATTATATTAGAAGCTACAAAAATTGGTGTAATAAAATATAAAATGATTTGCATGATACAAATACAATTTTATCTGCATTAATTAAAAATATAACATAATAAACTTACAGAGAGGTCAAGTGACATTTGAGTATCAAATCGGTAGCTGATTACAATTCCACTCAATTAATCAAAGTGACATGTTTGGTTTTTTTATTTGTTTTTTTAATAGGTTTTTCCATCTGAAAATTTATCCATAAACATTTAGCTTATTAATTACTCCACAGCATAAAAATCAGAAAAATGAAGATAAATTAAAATATAAAATAATCAACATAAGAGTTTCAAAAGATTTAAAAGAGAAGACTGGAAAATGATAAAATTCTAATTACATTGATGATAAGTAAAAGAGAACATAATTTGTAGAAATTATGTTAGCAATATAATTTATAACTGAGTAGAGAAACCAATACTTTGCCTTTTGCAAGTTGTTTTAAGAATGCATTAAAATGTGTGAGTTTTAGAATGATGAATTTAATCTCAAAAGTTGGTAAAAGTTTTGATTTGTTTTTTAAATAAATTAGACATGTTTTTATCTTAAAACAAATACCATTGAAAACAATTTACAAAAATGAAAGAATGTTGATATTATTTCTTAATTTGTCTACTGCTAGTTAAAAAAGAAAAGAGATATTACAGAGTGCTTTAGAAGAATAAAAAAAAGGGTAATAAATTATGTAGATAATTTATTTAAAAAAAGAATAAAACAATACATGTTTAAAATATATATTGAAAAAATAGAAAGGATTGAAAAGTTGATTAAAATAAGGTGTTGAGTCTCATAATCTGAACATAACTAATAATAATAAAATATTTTACTTTCATTCACAATAATGTGATTCATACAACTGTTTGTAATGTCATGATTTGTTTTTCAAGTCTGGCCAGATGAATTTGAAAAATTTTTCAGGCACAAACAATCTTATAACTCCCTACCTGCCTAGTGTGAAGCTTATAGATAACCCAACTATTCCACTAGTAGTAATTAATAAGTTTATATCTAGCTAATTACCGTAAATCTAAGTTGATCAGATAAATTTGATGCACTAATTTTAAAAAACCACCATAATAAGATATGGCTTTCATTAGTAAAGGAAGTGTTTCACTTCTACAGATACTGAAGTCATGCTTTTCCATTATCTTTTTAACTCAACCTTATACTTAATTAAATTTTTATTTTTCTTCTCTCAAATGAACATCAATCACAATAAATTTTAAAACTTTTTTTCATTTTAATCTTTAAAATTTTTACTGTCCAATTTTTATAATACCCTTTGACAAATTAACACTGTTTCTCTATATATAAGTCATTGCTTATGCATCCTATTTTTCTCCCTCCCTCTCTCTCTTTCTGTCTACCTCTCTCTTCTACTCTCTCTTCTCCTCCCTCTCATTCTTTCTCTTCCTTTTTTCTTTCCTCTTTCTTTGTCCTCTCCTCTCTCCTTCATTATTTCTCTGTCTCTCTCTCCCTCCTTTCACTCATCATTATCTCTTACACATAGACAAATACAATTTATACATATATATGTGTGTGTATTTTTGGAAACATAATGGATGAAATTAATCATAGAATGAAACTTGGTTGGAGTGCTTTGGGTAGAAATGACTTGATACTAAAAGGAAATATGTCTATATGTTTGAAAAGGAAGGTTTTTAATAAATGTATTTTACCAGTTTTTACTAATGGATCTGAGACTTGGACACTTAATAGAAGAGTAATATAGAGACTTCAGACCACTCAATAAGTATGGAGAGATGGATGTTGAGAGTAACAAAAAGAGATCGAAAATGCAATATATGGGTAAGAGAACAAACAGGTGGTACTGACCTCATTGAAAAAATTAAAAGACTGAAGTAGAGTGGGTCGGACATACTGCTAAAAGAGATGATAACAGATGTACAATTGAAATCTTAAACTGGATTCCAAGAGATTGTAAAAGACCCAGAAAAAGACCACATGTGAGATGGATGGATGAAATAAGAAAGTATGCAGGGGTGATGTGGAGAAGAGAAGTTAAAAATCGAAGAAGATGTATTGAACTTGGAGAGACCCTCATCCTGCAGTGGATTGATAATGTTTGATGATGATGGTAAATGTAGTTTTACTAATTCATATTAAAAAACAACTATAAATATTAAACCTCTCACTTCTTTTTATAGTGATAATGTTAAATAAATCATCCGACATTAAACACCATGTCCTGAAATCCTTATCTAGAAATATGTCTCATTCTTTGTACTGCAAATATTAAATACATTAACGTGTGTATTTAATATCACCATAAAAGAATAATATATATTTCTGTTTTTTATTACCTTGATAATAGATGATTTATTAAAACTCTAAAATTGGGATGGAAAAATAAATTTATAACTTACTAAGAAATAGAATATTTAATAATCACCAATGTCACATGGTCACCATAGCCTATTGCCTTCTGTGGTTTGATGCAATGGAAGATTGGAAGCCCTGCAGTTCAAGGCTTATAATCATGGCCCAGACCTCTGTTACTTTCAATACTTCACATAAACTTCCGAACAATAAATGATTCAATTACTTTAATACGCTGTTGCTTTAATCTAACGTATCTTCAAACAAAGGGTTTAATATATATATCTGAAAAAAAAAGAGAGAGGTAAAATGATTTTAAGTTAATCTTTTGTTCAGCCTTTATCCAGGAAGCTGACAATCAATTTTTCTAATGTGCTATCTATTCATATACAATAACTAATTATTTATCTTTTGGCCATAATGCTCTTCTATTTTCAATGCTGCTGAGAATTTTCAGTTGTAAATGGTATTTTATATCATCAATCCATTAACTCAAAAGTATGAAAGATTAATTTTAATATAATCATTTTTAGTAAATTGGAAATATAAACCTTAGAAAAATATTATAATTAATAATAAACGAAAGGTTTGATAGTATTAAAAAAAAATATTCTGCCAATTATTTTTTATGTTCCTCACATTAGATTATCATATTAATTAATGAGTTTTAAAAAAGTTATAAATAAATAATTAGTTTTAAATGCAATAGTTATGACATTTATAAATATATTTTAATAGATTTTTTTTTAAAAAAAAATATCATTTCTAAAAAAAATTAATTAAAGAATGTAATAACTGATATATTTTTCAGGTCGCAAATATAGCCTATTTTCTTTCAAGTTATTAGCCTATAACCACATGTAACTAGGCATCTTATTGTAGTCAGCATATAGATATTTAAAGATTATTAAAAATGAATATCTCATATCATTATGCAATTGTCAGATAAGTGTCTATCCACTGATTGTAAAATAAGTTTATACGATTGTATATACCTTGGGTCACTAGTTGAAGGGATGAAAAGAGTGTCCTATGTACTAGTGAAATAAAGTTTTAATTTAATTTTTCTGATTTTCTTTTATAATTTATTTCATCTCTAAAACTATTTATTGTTTTTTTTTTATCACTACCATCACTTATCTACTAAACAACGTTATTCTTAAGAATAAAATTTTTTAATGTTACTTTAATTTTATATGACAAAATTTAAATTTTTTAACGTACTATATAAATTTAAATTTTATTTTATAGGCACTTATTATATTATGTTACACTAATATAGTTCAAAATATTTTTACACTCTTCCTTTCCTAGCAGTGTCATATCAAAAAAAAAACTCAAGTGTATTTTCTTCAATACTAACTTCAAACTTATTTTAGATTTTCTTATTCTTCTTATTATTTTTTTTTAGAATCAATTTTTTAGAAAATAAAATTTAACTTATATATAGTATTTTTTGTTCAGAATTTCTTTTTTGTCCCATCTTTATATTTATTTGTCTCCTTCTCTTTATCATTGTATTACAGTGTTAGATTAGCAGATACTGCAACTATTATCCTTGGATCATGTTCCAGATCTTTTGCTACCAATGCTTGAATTTCTTGTGAATTCCTATGTAATGAACTATTCAATTAATATTATGATTATGTAGACTGTGTGAAAAAAAGTAAGGGGTGCATGCAAATTTCAAATCTTGATTTCTTGTGCCCTAATAAGTAATAATAATAATAACAGCAACAATGACAATAATAATGTTGAATGGCCACTAGGGGGTGAAGTATATATAACTTCATTTGGAGCGTCTTGGTTAAATTTCAATAATCATCATTGATTAATACATATTTAAAAAATTAGCATTACATTTATTCTACTATAACAAAGATAAATAAAACAATTGATATAGAACTTAAACTAATATTTAGATTGGAAGAAAGACTCTGATCATATTGTATGGCCATTCCTATAGAAAAGAAATTCAATCATTCAAGGTTTATGTATGCAAATGCTGATAAAACTTTTTTTAATTAATAAAACATATCAAGTTGTAGCAAATAATCACAATAATAATATCAGTAAAAAAAATCAGCCTACAACCTTCTGATTTCTTCGTTCAATTATTAATTGATGTTAACAAACTTGATTTATAAGTGCAATCACTGAACTCAAAAGATAACAATATCCAACAAACTTGGAATGACAAACAACTGAACATCAATAGTGGAGAAATTTAAATCTATGATCCCAAAACATTTATTTGACTTGTTACAAAGTTTTTCACAGATAATTCATCACCAGCATACATTTATCATTATACCAATTTCAAAAAGATTTTCTACATAAAGCATTAAATATGCACAACCTGTGGAACATTTCACCATATAGCACAACATCTTAATTCAAGATACATAGTTATTGCATAATTAAAAACAAAAAAAACTTTTCATCTAAATAAATAAAAGTGATGACTTCTATCAGCTAATGAAACCATTTGGAGTGATCATAAGATTTCTACAAACTTATTTAAAGTATACACCTGTTCCAGTATATACTTCAACAATCTTCCTATTTAAATAATGAATTAGGGAAGTGGTGCTACTGTTAATGAATCATATATTCAAACCTTAATGCTTTCACTGCAGACAAAAGGCCTCTAAATTACTTTTTCTACAATATGACATGATTTCCACCACCTCACACTAATGCCCAAATTCAAAATATACAAGAAACAACTAACACAATTGTCATATAAGGAAATATAAACATCTTCTAGATAATATTTTTCTCATTATAGCTAAAAATAAAATTCATCAACTAGCTAACACAACAAGCATAAAGCCAGCCATAGATCGAAACAAACATGATAATGAAACTCATAAAGCTGCACAATTTCTAACACTCAATAAAACATCATCTGACATCATGGGCTCAAAAGAAAACTCTGGATGATTTTAAAATAAGAATTAGAGATTGCAGATAGTATCATGAAACTGAACCTGATCTTTCTTCAGAAGAGAATCATGCTATTATCAAGGATATAATTTCACCATCTTTTTCTTTGGAGAACAAAAAAACACAATTACTGTGAGCTCAATCACCCAAAAAAAACAGAAGTTGTTAATGTTAATTTTATCTATGACTTTCAAATCAATAACCTAGGATTTTTAGTTTTTTTAATTATCTCACCAGACTAACCTAAAATATTAATAACAAGGTAATAATCATTGCAACAAAATATTTCTTCTTAGGTCTACTTGAAACTTAATACATTGGCCCATCTAAATACCTCCAAAACGGGGGCTTCCCAACTTTTTCTCAATCATTCATCTCACCAACAATGGAAACCACTTTAATTATAATTAAATATTACTTTTTCAAATCGTTCTATATGTTATATATGTCATTCTACATCATACAGTAATAATTTTGAATATTGTCTTTGTTTATATAACCCTGGGTTTTAAATTAACACCGACTCTAAACTTCTTTTTTTTTTGCAACTTAATGAAATTCATGCATACTGGTAGCAAATTTTACCATGAGTTATGGAGTTTTTATTTCTAGGTGGATCGACAGATTAGTCTTACTACAGATGAATGATAAAAACATCTTACTTAATAATTCATAAAAGATTAGTCTTATTATAGATGAATGATAAAACCATCTTAGCTAATAATTCATAAAAAAATGCACATCATTAATAGACAATTTATTTTTTCTCAATGTTCAAAACTTCATATTTCTATGATCACTTACCCTTAATAGTGTCTGTTAACCTTAAACTACCCCAAAAGCCTTAATTTCATAGTGACAAAACAATTTTAATTCTTCCAAATAACAGCACAGAATTCCTATTTAAGAAATATATATTAAATTTTTTAAACTCAGCAAATTATAATTAAATTTCATACAAACCTGGATCAAATTTATTAATATATTTTCATTCACTATCAATCATATCATCAAAACTAACCATACTATTAAAACTAAGCCCTGGTTGACAACATTATTGGCACTTATAGATGAGCTATAGAAAAAATGATTAATTCAAAATCATTCGATAATGACAATATAGAAATAAGATCCCTAAGAATCTAGCATAAATTTGCATGTTAAACACTTAGACAATATTTAACACTAAAGTAAAAAATGTCTAATCAAACCTCATTTATGATCAAAAATCTAAATTATGTCTGATGGAACTTAGGACAAACCCAATTGTCAATTGTACCAAATACTGAAGACATAATATATACAGATGATAATACGTTATATCCATATTTCAACATTACAAGAGCAAACTATTAAAAAGAGAAGTTATTCAACCTTATCTAATCTTTCTCAGGCAATCTGAAAACACTCCCTTCTTTACATCAGAAAATCATGTCATCATGGAAAATCTCATTTCATTTTTAACCCATTTAAATCAGTTTACAAAAAATTATCTTGAAAAATGGCTAATTAAATACTTAAACAGTCTATCATAATCATGGAATTTACCCAATAACTTGTATATCTTCTGCAAAATATTAAAAAAAAAATATTCACTTAAAAATCTTAGACCTATAATAATGGTTCCCTAGAAAGTGAAATTATTGATCAACATTAAAAGACAAATATCAGTCATACATGCGCAAAAAAAAGATGCCTTAACAAATCAATCAGCCATTTTTATTTAAAATGATCATAAACACAGTAAAAGAAAAGAAAAAATATAGTTCATTAGTAATTTAGCAAGATATTTTAATGCCACATTCATAAATTTAAATTTTACTCCAGTCTTCATTCCACAGTCTTCATTCCACATTACTCAGTAACACAAGGATCACCACTAAGTTCCTTTTTTTACTATATATTTCAACCATCCTACTGTTATATATTAAGAAAGAATTACCAGGAATATATATGCCAGAAATCCAAATTCAGCATCTCAGTCATCACATATATGGAAGATATATGTCTTTCTGCCAACACCTAAGCAAATTCCCAAATTACAAAGAAATCTGGCCAACTTTACTATGAATTATAAAATAGAATTTAACAAGGGCAAATTATGTGCTTATCAATCAATACAGCAAAAACATATAAACAACACTTTAAAGTGAACTTAAATCCCTTTCTCAGATTCTTCATTTATTTAGGTAACTCATCAATGTGATGCCTAAGACAACAAAAAGTCAAAACATAATAAACTCACTAAGTAGTATCTATCTTTCTATTCAAAACTTTATTTTTAACATCATTATTTGTTTTAAGAAATTTCACATTTCTTACTAGTAATAGTTACTGAACTATACAAAAAAATATTTAAAAAATATATATTCTCAACTAAAAAGGTTTCTTAGGGAGAAATGTACAGCAAGCTATCACACACCATAAAATATAACAATCACTAATTATTAGTGGACCTGGATTACATATGACTAATACATTCAGAATTCAATAAACAGTAAATCAAATTATTCCCAAACCTATTTGAAACATTAAATATTATGCCCACTGACAAATTATCAACAATCCTTAAATTTTGGAGAAATCTCATTCTTCCACCATTTCACTCAATACCTAACTTTGATCTAACTTTTTTCCATTCCCAAATTTAAATATTGCACAATATTTAGTCTCATTTAATCCTCTTCTTCAAATTTTGAACATTAAATAATATTTAATGTAAACAACTGATAAAAAAAATCTGGTGACATGAATCTAAATAACTGGACTTTCTCATCAAAATAAATTTATAATTTCTATTATACTTCATTTTACAGACACAGATGACAATACAAGAATGCAGCCTTTGTCATAAACATACTAAAAACCAATATAATCTTTTCCTTAAATGTATAAGCCTTGATAACATATGCAAAGCAATACATAATCCTTTAACAACTCCAAATACAATGTTAATATCCTATTCCAAAAATTCAGCCAAGGAATATGTGCAAACATTCATGCTAGCATCCTTTGTACTATATGCTCTCTGATTGCACTAGATGCAAATTCATGTATGACTACACTCCCAGAAACCAAACAAATATCTTCTGGAATAAATTGAAAACCATCAACAAAAAAAATAAGAAACTATCATCCAACACAGTGTTTGAAGCAACCTGATGCATAATGGGACATTGTGAAACCATAATAAAATATAATTATATTAAAATGACAGTTGAAACAATGGAAAATCATCAAGACTAAGCAAAATATATTCAAAAGAACTCTTTTTTACTTAATTAATTTATAAATTGTTACTGTAAACACTCATGTATGTAATAACAATAATGTAAAACAAGTCAAGCATTGGTGGTTAAGTAGTCAGCACAGCCACCTTACAAGCAGTTGTTATGGATTCACTTCCCAACTGATGCTTTGACACATGAAAAAAAAAAAATTTAAAACCACATTTCTTAATCTGTATCTTCTCATAGATGTTCCCTTGCTACCCTATCAATGTGATTTAAGTCTCATGTAACATATTCTTATTGATCAATAAATGCCTTTGAAATATAATAATAATAACATATTGACTTTCTTATAAAAATTCACTTAGAAGCTTTACCTATTCTACATTTCTACAGGTATATAAGAAATTTCAAAAGTGTGGATGAGTATGGCAATTTTCCCCACAAAGACACTGAAAGGTAGCTATCACATTTTTAGTGCACTTGCTTTAACTATATTCACAGAACAATTTCACTGTAATTTTAAAAATTCATAGTATAAGATTGACTTATTCCTTCAAGGCTTTGGACAAGGTGTACACATCTTTGATTTTTTTTGCACAATGTGTACCTAGATGCAGCCTTCTATACCTTCTGGAATAAACTGAAATCATTAAAGAAATTATATTCAGAATCCATATATAAAACCACAGAAGCCCTTTTAAATTTACATCTAATATCAAGCAAGCTGTGACTCTTATTATCATCAACTAATATTACTATTGATCTATTGATTTGGAGTTCATCACAGAACTATAAAAGTACACAATTTAAAACTACATAATTGATACAAGATATTTAATAAAATAAAGCTACTCCCCTTTTGATGTGGATATATTTAATGTAACAATGTAAATTGACTTAATCTTTAATATTTATTAATAAAATCCTTTGAAATGTAATAATTATAAAAGTGATGATGATGATAATGTTAATAATACTAATGTTAAACAGCTCCACAGTTGTTTATCTACCAACAACCCAGATAAAAAGCTCCAGTTTTGTTTGCTTAAAATTTATTCAAAGCTTTCATTAACAAAGTAAAATTCTTATCACTAATTACAACTGTTTGTCTTCTATTGCTTGATAACTCATTTATCAAATTTGTTTAAATTTGGCATTTAAAAATTACAAAATAATTAATTTGTCTAAAGATAATTTACTGATTAATATGGCAACTGAGCTGTCACATGACCAGATCTGGCACCGATTTTACTAATATTGTAATTCCAAAGTTCAAAGATAATACAAACAGATGCTAATCTTGGTTAAAAATAATGCTATATCAGTAGCAATGTGAACAAAAATTCAATAGTTGTAAATAACAAAAGTAACAATATTTCAAAAACTTCTAAATTTCGCAGAGGCTATACTCTCCATACAGTAACGCTGCCAGTGCAAGCCTAATCAATTGATGCAACAAGTTTTGTGCATAAAATCCCTATCAGATTCTAATATCTAAGTGCAGTGCTCTCAGATTCAAGGCTCCTCAGTGATGAAAACCACAATCTAGAAACTAGTCTGGAGGTATTGGATGAGTATACACTAAATAGGGATTTTAATCACAAACTTTCTTGCATCCATTGATTACTCTGGCTTGCATTGATGGTGTTAAAGTATGGAGAGCTCAGTCTGTATGTAAACAGCTTGTGTAATCATAATAAATGGTGATCATGTGATGTTTAGTGGTTTAAAATCAATTCTGCACTTGTAATTTCACTAACAGTGAGTTCCAAAGTTCAAAAACACATCTTAATGTTATTAATAACCCTCAATAGATCAAAAGTAAAAATAATGATAATCTGATAGATGTTAATAAAAGTTAACAATTTTTCAACTATTCCCAAGTCAGGTCCAAGATATAGAACAACCACTGCTAGTGACATCAGGGAACTGGACTTCTGCATCCAAGAAGCACAATTCCTCCCTCTACAGTTTGGAATATAGATACTCTTAAGATAATCAATGATAAGTGCAATAATTCAATCTCAATAGTATTGTTTGCAACTTTTAAAAGATTTTTTCCACTTGATCCATAATTCTATCTGCTACAGACATCAATATATCTTTATATAAAATTTCCTAGGCAATTACTATTTGACACAATATTCTTGCATTAGCTATGGGATACCATTGCACATATTGCTGACATCTGAATCCCAGGTATTTGATAAATGAGTTCATATAGACCCACACAGAGAGACCGATTTCAAGCACAAATAAAATCATTTGAAAACTTTGCCTTAATTACAGTGGATCCAAATCACTACAGGGTTTTTCTGTCTTATCCAGGGACACATATTCACCATCAACTGGAACTGGTAGTGTTAACACTCCCAGATGCTCATTCTCATTATTCAAGATTATTTATATAGAATCAGATCTTTTAATTACCACATTTCACAGCTCCTTTATAACACTAGATATTATATTTGTAAATATTCTTCTTGGTCCTATTGTTATTTCAACCATTATTTTGACAATATACTCTTTGCTTACCTCTTTCCCTCATACAATTGTATTAATGGAAATTTTAAAGTCGATTGTCAATCATTCATGTTAAAATGACTTCATCTAAAAACCTTTCAATGTATGAGTAGTCAAGGCTTTCTGCTTTACAATTCTATCACATTCCATAATAAGCAGCAATGCATCACTTATTGATACTTTGCTTTTAATGACATTCTACATCACTTAATTCATCTTGACTTTAATCCTATTCCTTTCAACTGACCACTCTGAACAATCTCTCATCCTGAATTTCAATAAACCAGATATCACAACCACTCATTTCATCTAATATATCACAGAGTTCTTATTCTCTGAAATGTATATTATGTTGTAGAAATTGGAACAAATGAAACTTCATTCAGTCCAAAGATATCTTACTGTTATACATATAATATCATTCAAAATCCAACATTTCACACTTAGTTCACCTCTACCTTTCCAATTTCTGGCATTCACCTCTACCTTTCCAACTTTTGGCATTGGTCAATGAGTTTCCTAAACAGATTATACTAATCCCAACCAACTTAAAGAATATCTCACCATTAAGAAAAAAGGATTTATCTTGCTCATCAACACACAAGGACCCAGGGATGTATTTTCTGGGCTGTGGACCACCCATCTACACCAAAAGTCCCTAATGCATTCCAAGATGTTAGAAGTATGTGTGCATGATATAACATAATTAATCCTATATACCAATATTTCTAGCAAAGATTACAAATCCACAATGCATTCACACTACCTTCAGACTTATTTGGACAACCTGATACTGATACTCCATTCAAAACCATATAATTTTCTGACAAGCTTGCCACCATAAATAACTCATGTCACCCAGGCTTTTGTTTTTGCTCACCTTAGGCACTTTACTACCTTAAACCTCTGTGACTTGACAAATTATATGTACCAAAGGATATATGACATCAAAGTTCTATATCCAATCTCAGTTGTACTATTTACCAAGAAACTAGGATTACTCTCTACTCTTACCAAACAGTCCAGTTTTCATGTGGTCACTGGGAATTAAGAAACTGGAAAATGTTGTAAAGGATCATCTAAAGTCACTCACATGCAGTTCTCAAAAAGGCTCTTTTACCATACAGTCCATTCTGATGTTTAAAGACATCTTGAACTCAGTTCAAGACTGAAAAAATACTCTGATTGTAGTTGATCTAGATATAAAGTGGAAGTACACTGCTTTACTTAATTATCAACTTATTGCAGAGTAGAGAGATACATATCACTATCAATGGGAAAAGTTCACAATCATTCATCCCTACACAATTCATCTGGAAGTACACTGCTTTACTTAATTATCAACTTATTGCAGAGTAGAGAGAGACATATCACTATCAATGGGAAAAGTTCACAATCATTCATCCCTACACAATTCATCTCCCAAGGCTCACCTCTTAGTACACTGCTCTTTATGTTCTATATAAATCCCCTATTAAAGCATATACAGCATATATTTACAGGCATCCAAATTATATATACTCATCAATACATTCTATTCCATAGCATACATGGATGATGTCACTGTCTTCATGCCATCTTGTAAGCATCTTCTCATATTGAAAAGCATTTCCAGGCAATATAGTAATATATATAAACTTAGATTTAACATGATTAAAACAGCAGCATTGTTTATATACACCAAGAAACCATCAAATATTCCAAGGAAAGGCACCCCATTTTTAGGCTTCACATTTTACATAAATGCACTTGCAATGAATAACACCTTACAAAACAACTTTAAAGAAAATGCCATATGGATTACAAACTCTCTCTTCAAAGCATATCTCTCCCTTTTTGTAAAATGTGCCTATTTAATATACTCATGATGACTAAGATTACATATCATTTGCCCATTGTTAAATTTTCAAAATCATTTAATTCTGTCATCTCTTTCTCTGCAATAAGCTACTATGGGATAGCAAGATGGTTTCAATCTCATATAAGAGACTTAGTTTACCACCCATTAATTATTAATGGTCTGAACCTCTATAGTATCCAAGTGTTGCAGATCCAAAGAAACATAAATTCTATTGCATCAATTGTTCAAAACATTCTAACACTTTGATCACTGTTATAAATAATTCCTACTGATAGCCCTTCCACTCTCTCAGCTTCATTTCTCACCACAGTTTACCAATTGATCCTATAAGCATTCAACTGATCAACCTTCCCTAACTAATAAATATACATACTGGCAATTATATACCATACTATATCTAGAAGCCAACAAAAAATTTTATTCTTTCCATACTTCAAAATATGGTCTCAGTAGATCTTTTTTTCCTAGTTTGTCTTAACCTATATGTATTGCTAATGTCACATTTTCTCTGGTATAACCATCTATATAAAAATATAAATCCATTCCGCACCTTATGCCATGTCACAGAAAAAATTCAACAACACCTCTTCTAGGAGTGTCAAGCCCTCAATAACAGGAGTATCATGCTAAATACATATAGATGACCAGTTTCACTATACAGCAGCTAATTTTGTCTTGTCAGAAGATAGACCCCCTCACAGTATGTCAACAACTTTAATCTGGTATGCCCTCTGGTGCACTTGCTACATCTTCATCATTTGCAACAGCACTAGAAGTCACCCATCTATATTCATCAATAAGCTTCAACAAAATCAAGGCCCGGGACAACAATTGTGCCACCCTGATATTTTTCTGGCACCTTGACACTACTGATATAGCTATCCAACCTATAAAAGGTCACAGTTCAACAGTAATCTCATTGAACAGCTTTCAATGGTACCATTTATTTTTCTCAATATACCTCACTTTCACTGACTGCCTTCAACACCATCATCAACAGACTACAAAATTTATTCTCCGTCTATTGCAATCTGTAAGCTGCTCACCATATATAGTTTTACTCTGAATTGACTTTGTTCTTTGTACAGCACCCATAACTTGATTTCATACCACCTTGATTATTTACTTCCTTATTGTGCTCTAAGACTGATAATTAAAAGAATAATAATCAAGATTAATTTGGTGACTGTAAATAACTTCCAATATGATGCCAGAGTTTACAATCTTAGATCATAATTATCTATCTATGAAGTTGAATTGTATATTTAACTTTTTATGACTTCAATGATTAAACTGATATTCATCTCTGTATTCAAAATTAGTATCAGGATTTGTAAAAAATATATACCTTGAAACCTGTTTATTGTAACTTTTGAAATTATTCTATATAATTACCTGTACAACAGGATTGCACCTGTATTATAATAAAATTATTGTTGTTGTTGTTGTTGTTGTTGTTACTACTACTACTACTACTACTACTACTACTACTACTACTACTACTACTACTACTACTACTACTACTACTACTACTACTACTACTACTACTACTACTACTACTACTATTATTATTATTATTATTATTATTATTATAACAGTGTAAATAGAAGGCTAATATTGGAGTTTGGAAATTAATAAAAACAATAGTCATATTTACATAGTTGGGTATAAATTGAGAATTGAAAAATAGGTATTATTAAAAAAAGTAGAATAAGGAATTAAATTTTACCACAAATAAATAATTGATTAATAACATTTTTGTAGAAAGAATAGGAAAAAACTTTTTATAGATGTGGTTAATCCTCATAAAATAAAAGAACAAAAATTAAGAAAAAATTGGATAAAAATATTCTGAAATTGTGTAGAACTTAATAGCTCAATCTTCAGAATACCGAAGATGATAATCTTCATAGGTAAGTCTTTGGTTCAGTGATTAGTATTTTTACGTCATCAGCTGCAAATAATTAAGCATATTAGAAAGTGAATGCCACCCTCACATATACAGAATGAAACAATATATGATTATCTTTGTTTCAAAATTATCTTCTAATCTCGATGATGAACATAATCTATAAATGTTATGTTTTAAATAATTTTATCTTTTTAATTATTAGACTTTAAAAAATATAAACATTTTTTTTTAAAAAAAGGAATGAATGCAGGTACGTGAAATTAGAACAGATTTAATGTCAATTTTTTTTTTTTTTTTTAAAGTTTTTAATTATTTTCTTTTAAGACAAATTCTTACTTCTTTTTTTTTTTCTAAGATAGAATTTAAAACAATAAATTAGCTTCATATATAACATTTGCGGGGTTAGTTTTTCTTATTTCAGTTTCTAGTTTTCATCATTTATCTTATTTTCAAGGAATTATGGGATACTTTAGAATTTTACAAAAGAAACAAAATACAGATACAAACTAGACAATGGACAAAAAAATGACAAATTCTTATCATGAAGTAACATTAAATCTTACTTTAGAAACTTAGAATAATAAAATAATAAAAGAAAAAGAAAGTTTTTATAAAAGACTATCTCATTTTACCGCAGGAGAAAACTTTTAATTATACTTCATGTCAGCCAACGATTTGTTTACAGAGAAAGAAAAATGAAGACTTACGCTCAAATTAATTAAAAATAAAATGTTTACCCAATTCACAAAAACTATTTATTTAAGTAATAGAAAAGAAATTAAAAGATGAGAACAAATATATAAAGTTATATTTACATGCTGAAGCATTTTGATCTTTAGAAACTTTTCAATATATTTGGTTAAACTTAAACTAGGTTAAATAGAAAATGGTAATAGTTTATATTCCTTATTCCAAGCATTTAAGAAAAGTTTAAAATCCGTATATTATTTTAAAATCTATGCCTCAACCAATGTGACATGAACAAAACAAATCAATTTTTATGTGTAAAATACAATTCTTAACCATTTAAAAACAGACAGACTGTATAGGCAAATTATTTATTTATTTTTTGAACGTAGAACATTGTAAAAGAAATAGAATAAATTGCATGAAGAGAGGGAAAAACATGAAGACAGATATAAAAAATGATGGCATGAGAATAGGGTATTGTATCACAAAACAGGTTTTATTAAAATAAAAGAGAAGAAGAAAATGATCAGTGCTTAGAAAATGATTTGATAATAGATAATAAAAACAGATGAGTTTTCTGTGCTATGTAATGGTTCCAAAGATAGGAAATATTTAATATGGCTAACAGAATATCTGGGTATTTGGCTTATGGATATAAACATTTGATTTCTTACATTACATCACTATCATCACCTCATGTAATTATAGATACATTAAGTGACCATTGAACACATATAAATGCATGCACAAAAAATGCTTAATGCAAAGCTCTTTGAACTGTGATCAAACTAAGACAAATCATTTGCTTAATGTCAATTTATAATTGCATGTTTAATTGCTTATAAAATTGTATGACATTCAGTCAGATTAAGCATGATTATTCCATTCAATTTATCATAATGAGATATATTTTAATATTTTACTAATCTGAAAATCCATCCAGAAGCTTTTAACTCTTATGTTCATTAATCCACCACTAGATTAAATAATACGAGCAATAAATATCAATGATAATCTATGATTGCTTTCTGTCATCTTTATATTTATATATATTGCATTTATAGATAAAATATGAAATGAATTGATTTTTTAGTACAAAATCAATCTTTCCAATAAATATAGGTAGGAGGCAAGAAAGAAAATTAAAGAAAAAATACAAATGAAAATCTTACTAAACTAATGAGTTTTTTTTCTTTCTTTTAAATTTAGATTCTGAAAGCATTTCATTGGCTTTGACATTTCTTCATATAACAATCAATTTTGCAATCAGATTTTATTTAACAGTTACTGACTATAGAATTTTCAGTAAATAATGTTTTAAATAAGAGAAATAAAATTGTATTTTGATAGAAAGCTCACACACATATATGCATGTGGTAAAGAATCTTTAAATAGCTCATTGTGCAGCAAAAGTTTTTGCTGAAGCAAGAAACATTGAAAAAAAAATATAACAGAATATGACAACCAATCACCAGATAATGTCAGTTTAAGATTTTTCTTCCTTGTTTTACTCTCTAGATAGGAATACTTAGATACTTATTTACTGATCATTAATTAGATATCTAGCTAGATTTGAATATTAGCAATCTGGATCATAAATTATAATATAAAATATGCCAATGTATTTATACCTGTGTGAATCATATTCAATGTTCTTTCTGCCATAACAAGTCTTGTAAATTCCTTAAAAACATTATTATGGCACATGGTTTTACAATACATAATATGAACCACTAAAATGCTTCAATATCAGTTTTTTTTTTCTAATTTAAAACAAAAATTTAATTTTAGCACATTAATGCATTATAAGTTTAATTATGAACCACACTATCACATTACATATTGTAAGTCATAATCTAAACTTAGCCAAACTACATTGCTACATAAAACATGCATTGATTCAGAGACTTACAGGCATCTTGGAGAGATAACCAATTGTCTTTTTACTGGAAAACACATTGTATATATACACAATCAGAATTTTTAAAAATACTAAACATATACACTGTAAAGAATATTTTCTGTGAGTAGTTTGTAATTTTTAAATATATTTAATCTACATGTGGGATGCCTAATTTACAAATAAAATAATCATAAGTAACTAATGTCATTGTAATAGAAGTCTGTGGTAATCTATAGCAATTTTTTATGTGCTACACTGTGGTAAATATTATTTGGCAGATGTAATAGAAACTGCATTTATAAATACATTATTGATGATAATTAATGATACTTATGTAATAACCAATACTTTTTTAATGTGCTTGCAGAACTTCTTTTCAATAGAACACAGAGGGAAAACTCTCCATACAGTAGTGCCACTCATTGCAAGTCAGAGTAATCAATGGATGAGGAAAGTTTGTGCATAAAATCCCTATCTGGTGCCTACTCATCCAATATTCCCAGACTAGTTTATAGCTTGTGGTTTTCATCAGTGATGAGCCTTGGATCTGAGAGCACTGGATCTAATACAACCCACAGCAGCCATCTTCTTATTAGCTAATTATAAAGCTTTGAGTCCAAAATGAAAACATAAGCTAGAAACTAATCTAGGGATATTGGATGAATAGGCACTAGATAGGGATTTTATGCACAAACCTTCCTCATCCATTGATTACTCTGACTTGCACTGAGTGGTGTTATTGTGTGGAGAGTTTTGCTTCTGTGAAAACAGCTTGGGTATGCATAAACAATGGTTACCATGTGATGTTTAGTGGCTTTTAAATAGAAGCTATAGTCACATCTATATTATTCCATTTTCATAATATATACATTTTCAGAACATTGCTCTAAAAAACATAAATCTCGGATATATACAAAATTATGAGACAAATAAATGTCTAAGTTGTAATTGAAATTAATAGTAATGTTTCACATCAATACACAAGTAAATGGATTTAGCATAGAAAAATAAAGATAATTAGTGAATAATGCTAATTTGGATAGCTAAAATAATTTACTATTCAGTCTTTTGGGGAATATATTAAAATAAAAGACCCAAAGTATAAGGTCAAATTTATATTTATGAACACTTATTCATCCAAATTAAACAATAATATTGATTAAACTAATGCAAAAATCATCCTTATTAATACCTCTATTATTATTTAACATGAATACATAAGCAAGCTTTAATGGATTCAATAATGATATATTTAACTTCTTTTGCTATACTTACTTTTATAACAAAAGAAATGTATTTTATAATTAAGGCTTATAAATTATCTCATATATAAATAAATACATCTAAAAAAATTTATAATAGTCACATTCCAGTGTTTTTTTTTCACAGTTACAACCTGCAATTTGATTTAAATACATAAAAAGAAAAAATCAGTTTGTAAAAAAGCAAAAGAAAATCTTAGAAATAACCACTATAACCTTAAAATAAAAAAGAATTCTGTAATATTATTGTTAAAATAGAGAATATATGTTTTTATTAAAATTTGCAATACATAATAAAGTTGAATGGATTATTACAGCCTTGTTTAAAACTGCTTAGAAATTTTTGTTTCTTTTGTAGATAGAACTTTTAAAATATGTAAATAATTGTTTAACTCATCATCATCATCATCAACCATTATCAATCCACTGCAGGATGAAGGTCTCTCCAAGTTCAATCCATCTTATCCAATCTTAGCTTCTCTTCTCCACATCACCCCTGCACACTTTTTTATTTCATCCATCCATCTCACATATGGTCTCTTTCTGGATCTTTTACAATCTCTTGGAATCCAGTTTAATATTGCAATTGCCCATCTATTATCATCTCTTCTAGCAATATGTCCAGCCCAACTCCACATCAGTCTTTTAATTTTTTCAATGAGGTCAGTAACATTTGTTTGTTCTCTTATCCATATATTGTGTTTTCGGATTTCTTCTTGTTACTCCCAACATGCATCCTCCATACTTCTTTGAGTGATCTGAAGTCTCTGTATTGTTCAAATGTTGGCACATATATTTACAAATCTTTCATTTTTTCAATAAAATTATTATATGATGCATAGCATGTCAAACATTTTACATTACTTTTCTTTTGGTTTGAAAACAAATCTGGTTTGTTGTTTGTGCATTTCTTCAAGGGTTGATGGTTTTCTCTTATCTTTCAATAGCACAAATAATTATTTTCAGATTAGATGATTTATCGTTTAGAAAATTTTTAAAATTCAGCCATTGATTGATCCAAATAAATTGCTAGCCAAGTCTTTAGTAACTTTTAGCATCTAGTTTTTATTAATTATTAAAGTTTGGTTTAGCAAACTGAAATCGCAATAATCCCATACAATTAGTTTAAGTTTTTCTAATTTTTCTTTTTAATCCATGACTATCCTATTGTAATAGAATACATTTCTTCAAATCTCTCTTTTCTGAAATCAGGAAACAGTTTACTCTCTTTTTCCTGTTAAATTCAATATTTTTTCTTTAAAACTCATTTCCTATCTGGTATAAAATCTAAGCTTTTTTCTTTGAATGGAAATTCCAAGGCTACTTTTAAGCCAGGTTATTTTAAAGCTATTTTAGCTCATAAATAATCCAAAAGTAATATTGTCCTTGTTGAAAATAAGTAATTCAGCAATAAAATTTTGTCAAGCGTTGTTAGCCGGTAGGTCATTGCAGCAGCCTTGCAAGCAAGTAGTTGTTTGCAGACTGTTGTGGGTTCGCGTCCCGGCCAATGCTATGACATATGAAAAAAAAAAAAATCTTGTTTTTGATATCAACTTAATTCTAGACAATTAATTTTAAAAATAATAATAATAAAACAATATACATATAAAAAAGATTTTAAAAAAAAAAATCATATACCTATCTACTTTTCAAATTACTGATTTACTTCTTTTCCAAAATAAATAAAACAAAAATGAAAAAGAAAAGAACAACTTAGGTTTGCCAAAGTTAAGATTAATTCCTTTATTTTATTTTTCGTTTTTCTTATTATTAATCTGCACTTACAGCATATGTCTCTATAAAAAAGAGTTTGCTATTCTTTGACTCTTCTTTTAAGTCTCGCTAGCAAGACAAATTTTTAATATTCACTGCATATATTCTTTTACTGAAGATGTTTTTCTATATGAGCATCCATATGATAAACAAATATTGATAACCTACTCACCCATATGAATTAGCAATGTGGTGAGTTTAATGCCTTTTAGATCTGAGCTTAAATGCAAGGAATACCATGGTCATCATGCCTGATAGTTCTTAGCTGAAATATTAGTTAAGCTTATTTAAAGGTAGAATGAATGAATGCATATATATGTAAATAATTAGGTTTTTTTTTTACATTTACAGTTATAATAAATGAAAATAAATTATGGTTTCCACATCCCAGAATCTATAAAGTCATCAGTCAAAGCAATGGATTGGTGACAACCAAAGGAACTATGAATCATTAGATTAGAATCTGAGGCTGCTATTTAATGATGAACTTTTATTTAATTATCTACAACTATAGATCCATTTGAAATGAAAAAATAGCATGACTTAGAAGAAGGAATTAGCTAATATTAAAAATGAATACTGTCATACTTTGTATAATTATAAGAAAAAGTGAAAAACCAGTTAATTTGAAAATAGACATATATCTAATTATAAAAGTATAAATACTGGAAGCATAAATGAAATGTTACTTTTTAATGAATAAAAAATGGAAGGCCAATATTGCAAAGATTAATGGTATATTAAATAAAATAACACAATCAGTTATGCAATTTAATGAAAGATATCAAATTCAGATAATTCATATTTATTGTAAGAAAGAAGCAGAGAATTTTACTTAGATGTGAAAACACTTTTATTCAGAACAAGTAATATTTTGATGTTGTCGCAGAAAATTTTAATCTTTGAAAATTGTATAATGATTTACAAATTAAAGTGTTGTGAGTAAATTTGAATATGAAAATTAAAATTGAGCAAAAATAAATTTATGGAATTTGCATCATAAAAAAAAATAATGCATACTAAAAAATCCCAAGTGTAAATAGGTATGAAAGTATTCAAATCATGGACTATGGGATTAAATTTTGTTTTAGATTACAGAAAATATATATTTATAGATTATAATATTCTTAATAGATTAAACATATATAGTGATCATCATTTAGTTATAAGTAAGATCTATTTTAAAGTGAAGTTAATACAAAAGCTATTATAGTATTAACAGATGATAATCTTTGACCTTCAAAAATGCTCCAATAAATTTAAGCTAAAATTACTAATAACTTTAACATTTTAACATACTTTGATATTGGCCCAATATTTAAATAAGTTTAATAATAAGAAACAGTAATTAAACTAGGGACTACTGTATGGATAAACAGTACAAAAAAGTGCAATTTATCACTAAATTTTCAACTTGCATAAAATAATATATAAAATATTTTAAAATGATATATTCAGAATAATTGTCAATTGGCAAAAAAAAAATGTTATAGGAAAAAAAAATTCCAAAATATAAAATAATATTTTGGTTTTGAAAAAAAAATTGTTTCAGTAATAAGAAGCAAAGATAGTATAAAATGAAAAAAAAAAAGTATAGCAATATACACAAAACAAATAGTAAAGAAGGCAATATCCAACAGACTTTTTAAATGCCAGATTTGAGATTTATTCTTTGGCTAAGAATATGCAAAATGTATATTTATTTATCAACTGTAGACATTTTTTTAAACTTTTATCCAAATTAAAATGTCAGATTATTATTGTATTAGTCAGACAAGTTACAATATTGTTTTAAATATTATTTTGAAAAATATTTAAAATTATTAACTTTAGTAATTTATGTATGTTAATGTTATGAGCATTTTAAATTATGTAATAAAATTTATTTATAGATAATTATTTGAAAATGTGTTTTTATTAAAATGCATACAATACACTATTTAATGACTAACATGATAGAACAATTCTAAAAAGACTAATATGAATTATTCAAAAAAATAATTTAGTAAAACTTTCTCTTGGAGTTATTTTTAAATCAAAATCCTATTTGATTATAATGGAGCAATTATTGCCTCAAACTTGTAATTTACAGTAAATTTGAATTATTACCACAAAAAATTAATATGATAATTATATTTATTGATTAGTTATTTTTATTTCCAACTTGTAGCTTTTAAATTCACTTCTTGTCATTGTTGCTATCAACTTTAAATAGGTTTTCTTTTTAATGCTTTTATTGAAGTTGAAAAATTGGTTTGTTTATTTATTAACTTTTCATCTTTTTCAAGTTAGAATGAAATTTTTAAACCAAGATTAATATATTTAAATTTAATAAAATTTCTTGAAAATTGATATATACCTAAGTTATTCCAGCCTAATCCATTTGAAACACTTATCTTTTCAGTACATAAACTAGTTTCATAGATAAGAAACAGAGAAGATTACTTCTTTATAAAAATGAAACTGCATTTATATACATACATTTTTGAAAAGAGAGCTCTTTGATGATTTGTTAGTAAAATTATTCCATTTATGGTTTTCAAATCTTAGTCACAATTGACTTTTATGTTTCTAGGTAGAGTTTGTCTTTAAAATTTTATTGTTGGGAAGCACATTTGTTTTAACCACAATTTAATATACATAAAGATAGTTGGCACAATATTAAATCTAATTCAGCAAGCAGGATTCAACATCCTGATGGTTATAAGTTCCATGCCACAATGAAGTTCTTTAGTGGCTTATTACCAGTGCCTGCTGGTTAGTCCAACTGCTTTGTAAGGTTTCTGAAAATTCATGTTAGCACCAATCACTCATGATGGAGTGTAAGCAAAGGCAGCAACAAAAGACCAAAGACAAAAGTCAAAATTATTTTCTGAGACTGCCATACACAAGCCAATAATTATTTTTAATCAGTCCCATTTACAGAATTCCTTAGATAAATGAACAATATGTTTACAGATAATTACTAGCTATTGTAATCCTTAAAAATATGTTGAATTGATATTTTAAAACTTCTCAAACATAATACAAAGCTTTAAAAAAATCAGTTTTTAAAGAATTTCTCTTAATAATGAGATAAACTACTTTAGCACAATTATCTTAATTAATCTGATTCTTTAGCTAGATTTAATTAAACTTTGTTTTAGAGTGTAATTTTTAAAATAAATTTATTTAATTGAACTAAATTAGTTTTTTTTTTATTTTTATCTTTTAAACTAAACTTAAAATTGACTCAATTTTATTTTAAGCACATGTGTGGGTGTGATTTTAATAGAAACCTTAATATATATATATATATATATATATATATATATAACTTTAATTTACAAATATATATATATATATATATATATATATATATAATTTGTAAAACCTGAACTTTAATTTACAATTACCAATTAATTTTATTTTTAAATATAAATTATAAATTGAGATAGAGTATGACCCATCTTTCTATATATGCACGTGTGTGTTACTCATATATTTATAGTACTTATAATTTTTTTACACTGATGGTATTATTAACATTGAAAAGATTATAAATAAACAAAAATTGGATTTTTAATTAATATTTATATATATTGATCAAAAATAAACATAAGTTTTTAAAAAAAAATTGGAAGAGTATTATTTAAAATATTTATGAAAAGCATTGAGATGTGGATAAATAGATTGCTTTTTAAAGATAAAATTGTAGATATGGTTATTCAAAGCCATTTTACAACTACATATATGCATTATAAACCAACAGCTAGTAAATACCATCACAATACCATAAACATTTACCTTGGTTTATTTTTCAATAATAAATAATATCTCCACCTGACAAAAAAAAAGTATAAGGTTTTTAAAATTCAAATAATTTAATCTGTTTGCACATTTTAATGATTCAGTTAAAAATAATAGCATGACAGAAGTATTTACTACTAACATATTCTACAATAATTAGTACCCATATAATTAAGAATACCCTAAAAAATAATGGACTAGTTTCTTTATATAGATTACATAAATATATTGAGCACTGAATATGATAGAATTGGAGTTGTGATACATGGATTTTCAGCTTCAGGTTGCACCATTCTATCACCTGCATTAAACTATGCAGGAAAAATATTTCCTGACAGTATTTCAGATGAATAATCACATGTAATATGTGATCACTAAAAATGTAAACAGAAACAGAAAAAAAATCAAATTGGAAACAATATCAGATGCCTGCCATAACTTAATCTTACAGTAGATTGCTCTACTGTAGAGTGATGAATACTGATTTTTATGCCAAATGGATAGCACATTCATGGAATACCTAACACATGCATGATCTCTAATGGTCCATAGATTGCAAGTTGGTAACTACTAATTTATTGCGCATATATTTTATTATTTATATTTAAAAAAACATACTGCCGTATCATTATTTAATTTAAGGACAGTTATTCTGAATTTTAAATAATTCTCAAGATAATTCAGTACTATTTCTGGTTTATTCTATAATTATTTCAAAAATATTAAACTATTAAAAACACTATGTAATGATCCAAAAAAGCTATTTTTAGATTATTTAAGTTCATGTTAGAAGCAATATATATATATATATATATATATATATATATATATTGCTTCTAACATGAACATAAATATATATATATATATATATATATATACTGTTTTGCAATTTTTACCTTTATGTTTTTATTACATTTGTGTATTATATCATTCATTTATAAAAACTATACATTATATTATTTAAAAAATTCTGAGTGTGCAGTTTCTAATGGTTTATATTGGCTTTAAATTATGTTTTATCCACAATTAAAATCTAATTTTAACTGGTAACCACCCTCCCCCCTTTGCCATCTAATAAATTCCTCAACTAAAAATTTTTTAAAATTAAGTTCTGGAAACAAACATATAACTTTTATTATTTATTATATACCTTAAAAACATTACTTCCATTATAATAAAAACATCAATCCAAATCAATGATGTGCAACTGAGAAATAATAGGGAGAAATGTAAAGAAAATCTTTATCCACAGGCTAGTTGAATAAAATTGTACCCTGTCATATTATTTTAAAATTATCTTGGTACTCCATTCTAATTAACTATATACTAAATAAATATACTTATATACTACTTTTCTAAGCATTTGAGGCATGGTAGTCATGCAGAATTTTAATTAAAAAGAATCTACAAAATTTGAACTGTATAAAAAAATTTCAGTTTTAAGGGAAAAGGTATCTTGACAAATGGAAATCATACACTCATCATATGTAGATACAACCAATATATAAAGATATGTTTTTTTATGAATGTTTGTAGACAGCATTTTACTTGTAGTTTTATGCTGGACTATTTCAATCATGAAGCTGATATATTAAATGTTTTTTTAAAAAACATTATATTTCTCTAAACACATTTAACTTTATATATGTCTAAATATTTCAACTATTATTAATAATACATGGGTTAGTATAGAATACAATATTTCAAGTGGCATTATTTTTCTCTCTTCTTCAGGATGCTATTGATCTGACCAGTGATAACTAGTACTTTAACAAACCATATGATTCTATCAGTCTAATTGGTTACAGCATCACCTTTAATTCAGTAGTCATGAATTTAAAAGTCACCAATTCAGTTCAAATGATAACAATGTCACATTATTCAAGCCAATAACATCTGAAAACAAGTGGAAAATAATTCCACTTGAAGCATTGCATTTTTATAATCTATCTTATTACTAAAGTTGAATGTATTTTGAAAGATAATAGTAAACTTTGAATTTTTCTAAAAACAAGCCCGTTAGTTACATAACCAAAACACTATATTCATTTTTAAAAAATAGAATTACGCTATTTGAGAGTAACTATGACATTTTTTTTTATTTTGTTTTATATATATATTAACAGTTAAGAGTTCTGTTTTGCTGTTTTAGACCCATTCAGTCTTAGCAAAAAAAAACAGAATTTTGAATTTTATTTCTGGTCCCCATAGTTTAATATATTATCCTAATAATTTACTAAGGCTGTAACCTTAGAAATAAGCGTCTGAAAAATACGAAGGTAGGGACCTCTATAGGTCTTAAAACACAAGCTTACACTATGAAAAAAAGAGAGAATCCTGAATCCTTCATTTACTTCAACCTACTTTTATATATAAATAGGTGAAGCTGAAGTGTTTTGATCTAAGAGTGTGAAGCTATTCAATACTTCACTAATTAAGTCCACAATTCTTATAATACATTAATACTCGCAAAATCTTACAATTTACTACGAGTCAATGAAAAGATCTTATAGTAAGAAATCTGTTATGATAATTTAAAGTTGTAATTATAAATTTTATTAAACACCCATTATTATATTAAGTAATAATTTACTAAGGCTGTAACCTTAGAAATAAGCATCTGAAAAATATGAAGGTAGGGACCTCTATAAGTCTTAAAACACAAGCTTACGCTATGAAGAAAAGAGAGAATCCTGAATCCTTCATTTACTTCAACCAGATCAAAACACTTCAGCTTCACCTATTTATATATAAAAGTAGGTTGAAGTAAATGAAGGATTCAGGATTTTCTCTTTTCTTCATAGCGTAAGCTTGTGTTTTAAGACCTATAGAGGTCCCTATCTTCGTATTTTTCAGACACTTATTTCTAAGGTTACAGCCTTAGTAAATTATTACTTAATATAATAATGGGCGTTTAATAAAATTTATAATTACAACTTTAAATTATCGTAACAGATTTCTTACTATAAGATCTTTTCATTGACTCGTAGTAAATTGTAAGATTTCGCGAGTATTAATGTATTATAAGAATTGTGGACTTAATTAGTGAAGTATTGAATAGCTTCACACTCTTAGATCAAAACACTTCAGCTTCACCTATTTATATATAAAAGTAGGTTGAAGTAAATGAAGGATTCAGGATTCTCTCTTTTCTTCATAGCGTAAGCTTGTGTTTTAAGACCTATAGAGGTCCCTACCTTCGTATTTTTCAGACGCTTATTTCTAAAGTTACAGCCTTAGTAAATTATTACTTATATTATCCTAAGCAATTTAATCAAATATTTGTGGACTGTTCAAAAATAATGTATCTTTGATGATATATAACTAGGAAAAGATGGAGAGAAGAAAGAATAAAAATGCACTTTTTTTATAGTTACGACAGTAGTTCACTCTTTTTAAAGCTTATATATATATATATATTAATCATATTTCTGATGAGAAAGAAATGTATCATTATTTCAAAATTATTTTTATATTTGAAACTTGTTTCCATATTGATGTTGACAATTTTTACTAGTAATTATGTATATATATATAATAGTACTTTCACTAAATTACAATTTAATTTAAATTAAAAAAGTAAATTACTTATATTAAAAATATTAAATTTATTTTTTTATTTTTTTTAAAAAAAGAGGGAAATTTTTTATTTTTTTTAAAAAAAGAGGGAAATTCTAAAAAAATTATAATTATTTAAAATAATTTATTAATTGGCTTTGTACTTAACATATGTTATATTTTATGAGTATATTAAATCCCTGAAATACAGACGTTACAGTCGCACAATATCAATGTATTAATCTGCAATGCCTAGTACCCAATATTTCACTTGTGAAGTGGTTTGGGGATTTTTTCAGATAACTGAAGATTTTATAATTATGCTCATGTTTTTTTAATTATCCAACTCACATATATTATTAGATGATATAATCTTTCCATCCAATAATAGGTGAATATTCCAGTTGATTGTAGACTCATGGTTTATTTCCATCTTTAATGTAAACCGATTTACAGTCGATTGGCAATGGATGTTCACATTTATTTTTTATTTAAATTTATTATATTTTTAAGGAAATGCCATAGGAAGAAATTTTTTCTTTCAGAATATTTTTTTTTAATTTACTATATATTCTTTGCTTTTTTTTTTTGGATTTAATTAAAATTTAACCAGAGTATGTGAAGGTATACATATATAATGATAGTATGGGCAATGCTGTATCACATATACGCAGTGCAATTTACTACATTTTCAATTTTCTCATATTAAATAGCATTTTCTTATAAGCATATAAAGTACAAAATAAAAGTTACTAAATATGAACATGAGAGAGAGAGTTGAAAAAATAATCAATCATTTATTTCGCTTAATTTATTTTTAAGTAAAATAGAAAAAGAAATCATTTAAAAGAGTGAATTGTGTATTTATTTAATTAAGGTAAAAAAACTCACAAACGATTGAAGGGACACAAATTAATGGTTAAAAAAGAAAAAAATAGATGTGTCTACCATATCAGATCATGTATGTACTAATGACCATGTTCTTAAGTGGGAAAATACAAAGATATTGGATAAAGAGGAAAAATGCATAGAAGAAAATTCAAGGAAGCTGCTCATATGACAATGGTAAATAATCCTATAAGTCAACCCAGTGTGGCAATACACAATGTATGGAAGCCTCTAATTAATCTTGCTCTTAGGAAAAAGTAAAAAAAAAATTATTAGACTTGTTAAAAAAAAAAAAAAAAATTGAAGGACTCAGGAGGATTTGAACCAACCCTCATATATAAATATATCAAATTTCTACTATATGTTGCCTTTGACAGAATAGCTCAGTTGGTAGAGCGTTTGCCTTAAATTCAATATACAAGAATCTAAAGGTACGAGTTCAACTTCTAAGTGAATATTGTCACTGTGCATATAGGCCAGCAACACCCGAAGAAGAGTGGAGAATAACACTACTCGAAACGTTGTGTAATTGCTAACCTGTATTGTCTACTTGTGTGTTATTACTAACAAGTTGTTTGTATTTGAAAAGTTTAAATAAAGTTTAAAATTTTCTATACATTCAATATTCACTCATAAATGATGGAAATAGTCCAACATATCACATCTTATAATATACCATCATTACAAACCTTCAGACAAATACTAAGTACTCGGTATGGACCCGATGCTATGTTGAAATTTAGACATTATAAAAAATTATGTCTAAAACTGGCTAAAGTAGAAAATCATTTAACTTTCTTATGTAAATGTAAATCAGGAGGGATTATCCCTAAGGGTTTGAGGTTAAAACCTCCTATTTCCTCCAAGACAGCTGAGAAAATTATTCAGAGAGCAAATGAGGCCTGAAAGTATAAAGGTTCAGTGGTTTACCAAGTATCAAACATTGCGATCTATTAGAAGTGTGGAATCATTACTACAAAACAAAATTACAGATGAAGATTTCTCAAGAATTTGTCAAGCAGTTGTAACGATATATAAATATGTCGTTACATTAATTTAAAATAAAAACTTAAAAGTTCGCAAATAAAAGTAAAAAACTAAACGCTAAAATTAAAATTTTTGTTAAATGTATATACATTCGCACAGAGGCCAAACTTTAAAAATATTTTTTTTAAAAAAACAAATAAGTATTTGAACATACTTTTTTATAAAAAAAGTACAAGATTTAAAAATAAAAACAGGTATTAATTAATGTAATCTGTAAATGGAAATGATTGTTTATGAATTATCAAAAACCAAACTGGCCCTTGGGCTCTTGTATAATTAAAATGATCTGATGAAAGATAGATAAGAAAATAAAGAGAAATTAGCTTGACCAATGAAAGCACTAAGCCTTGGCTCGGACCCTAATGAAAGTGATGGAATAGTGACGTTTTGTTGATTGAATCCATGTGGATAATATAAAAAGGGAAATACAGTTTTTTCTGAGTTCCAGCATTTTGTGTTTGAGAGATGTGGTAGGACGCACATACCACACTCTCTATTTAAAAAAAAAATGAAATGACTGTGATACCTTGAACCAGCTATTGCCATCTCCAGAACATTATCTTCCAATGGAGGCATCGTGGGAATTAAAAGCAGAAACCTGGACTCATCTACCATGAGCTATGAACTTTACAAATTAACAAAAACAAAAAAAAGTAATTAAGAACTTTCGTCATTGTTTTTTTTAAAGATTCAGCTAATTTAAATTTTAAAATGAACTCTTATTTGATTTTCAAATTAATAATTGATTGTTTAAATTTATATAGTTAAGTTTTGCTAAAATCATTTCCATTTTATTATTTTTATTTGTAGTAATATTTATTGTAGAAATTATTAAATGCATTACATTTAAGTTGGGTATAGACATTGCATAGATTCATTAGCGGTTGATTATGTTGTGGTTTTCACAGTTGATTAGAATATATAAGTCAACAATGTCACTGCGGTGTCTTATGATGAACACCAAAGGGTCTCCTGTATTCCCTCAGCAATTGACGTTATCGATTGACTTTGTATTTTGATCGGTTGTGTTTAATTTGGAATGTTTTTGACCATGGAATCTATGCAGCCGATCTATACTCGACATTATAAAACAAATTCTATAAAAATAATCTGTGCGAATGTATTTAAATGTTAAATTTAAGTCGGGCGTGAATGGCTATATAGTTTTGTAAAGTTATATTAAGGGAGGGTAATCTTAGGTTATTCATTTCGTAGTTGAATTGGTTCAATGGATTGGATATATTTGTGTAATTGTAAATGTAGTATGAGATCCACTACGGGCAGGATTATATATATAAGCCACACACCTTCTGTTTGCCTATGGATGGGTTTGTAAGATGGCAAAGGACCGCAGTCCATTCCTATGGATTTTTATGTTTATTGTTATACTCGCCAACAGATGTAGCATTCCTGGTTGGTAGAGAGACAATTTTTTCTCTAATTTTACTTGCTGTTCAGATGTACATTCCTGACAGTATAGTATTTTGTGTTGTCGTATTTTCATGCTACATTGAATACATAAATGTATCAGATGGATTGGTGCCGGTTTGATTGTGAAATTTGTTGCCTAAGGTTAAATCAGGGAAGAATATTTTCTTTTCAAATGCAGATCTATGTAGTCTATTCATACTTGACTCACTAAATAAATATTAAACTCATGGTTGTAATTTACTTAAATGTAAAACTAAAGATTAATAGAAAAATCTAAAATGTTGAATTTATTCCTCAAAATTTAAATGTTATTTTATATGTGCATAAATAAATATTTTTATGTGTTAATTTCTGGCAGTGGCTTTTATTCTTTTATATTTAAGATATAAAATTTATATTTTATTATCTCTGCTACTCACTGAGCTAGTGACAATGGGCTAATGACCAAAATATAAAATAAAGTGGAATCTTAACAGCACGTATCTGCCTACTGTATAAATTTTTCTAGGTTCAAATACCTAGATGGTGCCCTGGTAGTTGCAGATACGTAGATTGCTGTTTCCACTATTGTTTTGGATTGTTATACAGTGAACAGATCAAATTGTAAGTTACATGGGAGGATAAAAGACCTTCAGAAGAAGAAGCTTGTCAATCTACATGGGCAAGTCAAATGTAATACTGCAACTAGTCTATCCTCATCATCAGTGAAAAATCTTAGTTTTAAACAACTTACCGATTGTGAATTAGAAGTTCTTGGAAAATGTTTGAATTTTGCCATTACACCATCTACTGTACCACTATTGGATATAATGGCCACCACTGATGAGGTGACCCAAAATTTGAATCTAGAGAAAGCGGCAGAGTTATGCTGGAGAGTAAAAAGAACACTGGAAAGACATCAAGTGTACAAGCAGAAGTCAAACATTTCATGTGATGAGAGGAAAGCTATTAAATCTCTTAAACAGGATACATCTATAATCATTCTTCCTGCTGACAAAGGTAACACTACAGTTGTAATGGATAAAGCTGATTATGATAACAAAATACAAGGACTTCTCACAGCAGGCCAATACAAAAAGATAGCAAAAAATCCAATTCCAAATACAGAAGTAAAACTACAAGCATTACTCCAGAAGCATCACAGGTATTTCAGTGATTCAGAAAAGAGAAAATTAACTTCGTATTTCAGCAAGATTCCTCACCTGTATGGATTGCCGAAAATTCATAAAGACAATGTTCCATTAAGACCTATTGTTAGTTCTAGAAATTCACCCTGTCAAAATTTGTCAAGAATTCTTCTCGAAGTTCTTAGTCCAATGGCATATAGGACATTGTCTTTCGTCAGGGATTCTAAGCACTTTGTGGAATTAGTCGGGAACATGAAAATGGATGGAACTGACATATTGGTAAGCTTTGATGTGGAAAGTCTGTTTACAAATGTTCCATGTGATGAAGCATTGTCTATTGTAAAGAAAAGATTAAATGATGATAATAGTCTACAAACTAGAACAGCTCTACCTATTGATAGTATAATGGAATTATTAACCTTCTGTGTAGCAACAACATACTTTCAATATAACTCAGAATTCTTCCAACAAAATCAAGGGGTGGCCATGGTATCATCATTGTCACCCTTGCTTAGCAACATTTACATGGAAGAACTTGAAGCCACAGTCATAAATACTACTCCATGTCCACCTAAAGTGTGGCTTCGATATGTTGATGATACATTTGTGGTATGGCCACATGGCAAAGAAAAATTACAGTCTTTCTGGATGCACATTAACAACATATCTCCTACAATTAAATTCACGATGGAATCAGAACAAGAACAAAAATTGGCATTCTTGGATGTTCTTGTGACAAGACTCCCTCAGGGCAAAGTAAAAACAATGGTGTATAGGAAACTGACACACACTGGCAAATACTTGGCATATACATCCAATCATACAAGAAGCATTAAACAAGGAATTGTACTATCATTATGGAACAGAGCAAAGGAGGTTTGTTCAGAATCCAGTGACTTGCAAAAAGAAAAGATTCACATAGAACAAATGCTTATGAAGAATGGTTATCCATCAGCAGTCATCAGAAAAACCTTCAATAGACAACACAAAGACACCAAAAGAGAAAACAGTTATTGGTATGGTGGTGTATCCATACATACCAGGAATGGCAGACAAACTAAAAAAAATCTGCAGTCAATATAATATTGGGACTGCTTTCCAAAGCCTTACCACACTTCGAGGAATGCTTACTTCTACTAAGCCTAAACTGGAAATGTTGAAGAACAAAAACTGCACCTATAAAATACCATGTGAATGTGGAAGGAAATACATTAGTGAGACCTGTCGCCCGGTTGAACAATGATTGAAGGAACACAAATTAATGGTTAAAAAAGAAAAAATAGATGTGTCTACCATAGCAGATCATGTATGTACTAATGACCATGTGCTTAAGTGGGAAAATACTAAGATATTGGATAAAGAGAAAAAAATGCATCGAAGAAAATTCAAGGAAGCTGCTCATATGACAATGGTAAATAATCCTATAAGTCAACCCAGTGTGACAATACACAATGTATGGAAGCCTCTAATTAATCTTGATTTTAGGAAAAAGTAAAAATAAAAAAAAATAATTAGACTTGTTAAAAATAAAAAAAAATTGAAGGACTCAGGAGGATTTGAACCAACCCTCATATATAAATATATCAAATTTCTACTATATATTGCCTTTGACAGAATAGCTCAATTGGTAGAGTGTTTGCTTTAAATTCAATATACAAGAATCTAAACGTGTGAGTTCAACTTCTAAGTGAATATTGTCACTGTGCATATAGGCCAGCAACACCTGAAGAAGAGTGGAGAATAATACTACTCAAAACGTTGTGTAATTACTAACCTGTATTGTCTATTTGTGTGTTATTACTAACAAGTTGTTTGTATTTGAAAAGTTTAAATAAAGGTTAAAATTTTCTATACATTCAATATTCACTCATAAATGATGGAAATATTCCAGCATATCACATCTTATAAAGATATTTATATTTGTTCTTGGTTGCTTCATAAAGTGAGAGGATATATAAGTGCTGGTTTCAGATATTAAATATAGTTGGTATTCTAACAGAAAATAATATTGCATACAAAATCCACTCAAGCTACATTTAGAAGCAAGTGATATTCCAATCACAGTTTAGCTAGTAGTTGCCATGACATAAGAAAATCTCAGTAATGTATATAAAAGCAATTATTGTCCTACTAATAACTGCATGGGAAATATTCATAACAACTCAACAAACCTTTAAATAAATGACTAAACAACTTCAATTGCACCAGTTTTGACTGATTTTGATAGAATATAGAATGTCTGGCCTTCAAATATTTGTCTCTACATATTTAAATGTATCATTTTCCTCTTATAATATTAATGATTGAATAAAAGATACTGCCTTCAAAATATTCATGTGCAATACTAAAAACATAATAGAACTTTTACTATTAAAAAGATAGGCAAGAATATGAAGAAATTTATCAATGAAATGAAATTTCTCACATAAAGAAAAAAATTAAAAATTGAGTCCCAAAAAACAATTTATCATGTGCAAATAATTCTTGGAATAAATTAGCAAATTCAAATTGTATGAAAACTTGCAAAATTGCAGATAAAACTCAAATACTAAAATTATCTGAGAGTGTTCAGAATTATGTTTGGTTTTGAGTTTCATAACTTTTCACTATTAACTTCAGTTATTTAAAAGATATGTTTTATTTTATTTACATATTTAATTATTTGATATGTAGTGGTCTGTGAATGCTTGAAATATTTTTTCTCCTCTTTTATTAATTCTTGATTTGTGTTTCAATTTGTGGAGAAAATAAAATAAAATTTGGGCTTAACTATAATTCATTTTATTACTTGCTTACTTATAACTACATTTTTACCATGTCTCAATTCAGAAATATTTGCATAGAAATTTTTTATTATCTGTCAATATGACAGTATATACTGATACACCCAAAACTGTTACATCAGTATTCACTTGAATGAATATAATAAGTTTCTATGTAGATATTTTTGAAGTGACCAATCTCATATTAAATATATAGAATACTTAATAACATTTAATAATGTGTTTTTAGTTTTAGAATTAGTATTGAAATTCCTGATATGCATGTAAATCTGTGTTGACAGATTTATTAATTATTTCACTTAGCAAATGAATGTTTGTGCCATGTTCAAACTCAATTTTATTAATTTATCTGTTTTTATAAGTTTAAAGTAGTCTATTTTTTTATTCTCAATTCTGGGCACCATTTAAAAATCAAAATTGGAAAAGAATAAATATCTTTATGCTGTTCTTCCATAAAATAATAATCAGAAAATAATAAATTCTTTACAACAGCTATATAAATATCAAAATTTTTTATACATTAACACTTTAATAGCCTGAAACACGACATCGCGGTTGTCACCTTTAGATTGCTCTAACTCAGCCAATTTTTTAGTTACATTGATGAAAAATACCCGTATTAAAGCTTAGAGCAAGGCCTATAAGATGCTGCCCTCTTTTGAATTATTTTACAAGTAAAAAATCAATACTAGGAGGGTTTTAAGTTGAACAAAAGAAGAAGGCCAGTTTTGATTGGTTGGATAATCTATTCCCAATCTATTCCCAATTCTTATTGGCTGATGATTCTGTTAAATATTTTTTCACCGCTAAAATGAAAATATATGTTTTGGAGTGTTTTTTTTATTATGTTTCATACATATTATAAATAATTTTCATAAAATCTAATATTTCTAATAAAAATATAGTTATTTTACAAAAGTCGTAAGGTTTTATTAAAAAATTGTATACTTTACACAATTGTAAATTGAAAAAGAAACCAGCCGTAGCAGCAATTTTTGACATCTTGTCAAGAGGTTAGATTGCTCCAAGTTGTTTATTTGATTTTCAAACAAAGATTAATGATTTAGAATATTTTTCTGGCATTATAATGTATTTTTGGTGTATTTTTTTAATAATATGCTGAAAGTATAATTATTTTGAGAAAGACGTTAAGATTTTTCCTAAAAAATTCTTAAAAAATTTGTAACATGAAATCTGGGAGGGATCTAAATGACATTTACAATGCTTCTAATTTGCTCGTAATGTTTTCTTTGATTTTTCCGCTTTTGAATATTTCTATAAAATACAAATAAAAATATATTTTTGAAATAACTTTCGTTTACTTTCCTAACATTACAAATAATTAATATACTTTTTGAAAATGAAACTAAAATTAATATACATTAAAAGATGAAAATATTTGTATCAAAAAGTTTGTCACTTGACCAATTAAAAGTTTCAGAGTTTTACTTCGCTGGACCAATAACAAAAGTGATCCATGAAAGTGTTAAAAGCCTTTTTCAGCACCTGATTTGGTGCCCTTTTCAAATGTTAGTAATCTATTACATTAATGATCTATTTCAGACACAAAACCATCTAGTGTTCAATAATGAAATTAAAACAAACTATAACAATATAAATCATATAGTCAATTATAATTTATTTTATTTATTGTATTGTTATGATATAGTCAATTATTTTGTAATTACTAGATTTATATATGCAGTTTTTGATTTTTTTTTTTAAATATTTATATTATTATTGAATACTAGATGGTTTTATGTCTGAAATAGTTTGTTAACATAATAGATTATTAAAATTTGAAAAGGGCACCAAATCAGATGCTGAGAAAGGCTTTTAATTAATCGATAAATTAAAGATTTATATGGAAAAATGACAATCTATAACTTTATTTACTGGAAATGATGCAAATGACTACAAATATATATTTATGTTCTATGTGAGAAATTATCTTTTGCCATATTAAATGGTAAAAAAATAATTATTTTGAAAAATTGTCATATATAACTTTACTTAGCGGAAATGAAACAAACATGCACTTATGTTGTTTGCAAAAAATGATCTACCAACAAGTAAATTTTTAACAATCTACAGTTTTTAACCAATATATATATATATATATATACACACATATTTAACTATATAATTCTGTCCATTTATAAGATGATTTTAGTATTATTATAGCAGACTGAAGTTTCTTACCTTGATCCACTATTCTCTTTTGACAAACCTGAACAAATAGTGCTATTGTTTGTCTGAATTGTGAACATAAAGTGTGATATCATGGCCATTTGCACAGACTTTTTGTGAGGGCAAGATGCCATAGTTTTGAAAATAGTGGACTGCATTGTCCTCAGTAGTGGGCAGTTCTCAAATTTTAATTATTTAATTGAAAAAAAAAAATACTAAACATATTCACGGTGGTGAGAATTAAAGATGGACAGTAAATCATGTGCAAACGTTACTTTCACTAGATCAATGATTATTCATGCCAGCAATTTTTCATGACATCACCATAGTTTAAATTGTAAAATTAGCAGCAAAACCAATACTTTGACTAATAATTTTCTCCTTACCGAAATATCTAATATTCACTTACAAAATTAATTCTTTTTTTTTTAAAAAAAGATTGTAAATGTGTTTAGTTCAGCCTTTATATGCATATTTGTTTGTACTGTTGACTTTCATCACTGCTGGATTAATACAAAAGTACCATTAACACTATAAGAAATAATGATTACAATGTGGTTATGAAATTAGTTATGAGATTAACTTAGTCCTATAATCAAAGTAATAAGAAACACTTAGATGATATCATTATCAATAATAAATTTAAATCATTATCATTATATTACTCCTTGAGTGACATTAAAAAAACAATTTAACTTATTTGGTTTTTATTTATAATGTAGCATGTTTTCATTTAAAAATATGAAGATATACTTAAGATTAAGATCACTTAACAAATATAAAGTCTTAATTTGTAGTGATCATTATTTATCTAGTCTGTTCTAGTCACTACATCAGCATGGTATGTTTTTGAATTGCTTGAGAAGAGATTAATTTTATAAATGTACACTCATTCTAATTCCTTATATTTTGATATTATGGCAGATGTATTTCATGCTGTTCTACTTGTTACACGATATGATGGTTGGTGGAGTCATCCAACTCCACTCTCTATTTAGTTACCTTTATAGCATCCATGCATAGCTTTGAAATATTAAATATATTTTCAACAAGATTTCTTATTCTTTATCCTCTGGACAATGTATTAATGTAGAATTGATTTGTTGCCCTATTATATTTTATATACCATTACAATATAATAATACAAATATAATAATATAATTAATAAATGAATGATTCCACTATACAAGAAGTACTCTTCAGTAGCTATGATTATGGGAGCATAAAGTCTCCCGAAAGCACTCAGCTTATTAAATTGCAGAGTATTATTTGCCTTTACTAACTTCATTATCAGTGTACCAAGCACATATATATTTGATAGATTACAGGCTAATGAAGTAAATATTTAATTAACACAATCACTATATATTTGAAAAATTTATTTCCTACTGACTCTTTTATGAAACATAAATTAGCTCTAAATCATACACTTTTCAGATAATCTAAAGTCTAGAATCAGAAACTGAAAACTATATAAATTAGAAATTCAGTTTAACTGAGCACATGTTAAATATAGTAATTAGCCATTTAATTATTTATATTATAAACATTTAAGAAAACAAAAGAAAAAATTGCCTCATGTTTTATATTTGTAAACATTTAAATTGTTTTTCTTTTGTTATTAAACAATTCAAAACAAAGCAAAACTCTCCATATAGTAGTGCCATCTTGTGCTAACAAGAGCAATCTAGTGTCTACTCATCCAATATCTCCAGACTAGTTTCTGGCTTGTGGCCTTCATCAATGAGGAGCCTTGGATCTGAGAGCACTGCACATAGATCTTAGGATCTAATGCAACCCTCCAGCACCCACCTTTTAACTCTATTTAACTACAAAACTATGAGAATGAAATTGAAAACACAATTAATATTTTCAATCCAAGCTCAATAGCTTATATAGTCATATGGGTCTGAACTCAATTCAGCACCCATACATTTTGGTGTCTTTGGCTCTTTAACAGCCATAGCCACCACTATCCTATTAGGCAGGATTGGTGTTAAACCACTAAACATCACATGATCACTATCTCATACTAGCACAAGATGGCACTACTATATGTAGAGTTTTTGCTTTGTTTTGAATGTTTAATAACAATTATATGCTAGTATGAGATAGTGATCATGTGATGTTTAGTTTTTCTTTTGTATTATTGATTCTACTTAATTTTATATATAAAAAAAGATAGATGTTTCTATGTATGCAATGTAAATTGAAGCTTTAAAGGAGTTTGCATTACATTGATAAAAGCTAAGAATATTTGTTGTAAAAGACCCAGAAAGAAACCACATGTGATATGGATGTATGAAATAAGAAGGTGTGCAGGGATGATGTGGAGAAGAGAAGCTAAAGATCAGAAATTATGGTTTAAACTTGGAGAGACCTTCATCTTGCAGCAGATTGATAGTGTTTGATGATGATGATGATGATGATACACAAAATTATTGCTGTCATATAATATTTATATTGTGTTATATTAAATTTATGATAATTTTGGAGTTGGTCTTCTATCTTACTAATTCATTTTCTTAGCAAATTTAAAAATACATAGCCTTGAATATTATTATTTTTTGTTTAAAAAATGCATAGTTATATTATACACATATACTGTATCATCTTGGTCTAGATTTAAATTCAGTATCATTACATTCCTAAAAAAAATTTCAGCTTACTTGATTTTTTTAGTTGTTTTGAAAGGATCAACGGATTACATTATTAATAAATAGTTATTGGTAATCCATCAATATAAGATAACATTCATGAATTTTAATTTTTAAGTTTAGTTTTCTTAACAGACAGTATATTGAACTGCACATTATAATAAAGTTAATGTTTTATTATTACAAAGATTGAATATATTGAAGTATATGTTGATATGTTCATTTATTAATGTTTTATTTACTGCATACATTGAACAAGTAATACATAAACATAAAGAAACAAAATATGCAATTATTAATTAATGTGTGTATACATGTGTGCAAGAATTGTGTTAATACAATTAAAATAATATGAATACATATGTATTTTTAAATATTTATATATAATTATTTTAATAAGTATTTTAAAAATTTATAAAACATATTATGTTAAATAAATAAATGTACAAAGAATATTTATTTATTTTATTTAAATTATGATTTTAAAATATGTATTTTAAGTTACAAATTTGTTGGATTATGTTGTTTTTTTTTTATTCTACAAAAAGTTTATTTATTTAAAGTTAAGAGACATTTTAGTTTATAGAAGGGTGAAATAATTCAAAAACCTTTTATCAAGCAAAATTTTGACTTTTTATAACATAGTAGCAATGGGTTATCTTTGAATGAAAATATAGGAGCAATATCCAAAATAATGACATAAATCTTTTATCATTGGGAAAGGAGTATTTAAACCCCATGTTTTGAGATTGAACTCTCTTAATTTTTCTTTTAGATAAGCCAGTTAATGTGTTTTATATAAAAAAATTAATATTTAAATTATAATATAATAATGAAAGGCTAAGTAAAAAAAAACTGTTCTCCAAAAGTTATTGTATTTTGAAAAACCTGAAAACATCTTAGAATAAAATAATCTCAATGTACAAAATATTATAATGCTTCAGGAATATAATGCTTTGTGGAATACTCTCCATGTTCAATATCTATACTACTAAAATAGCTAAAAGGATATAAATTGGAATACACCATGGATTGAATTTATCAAAGGATTACATTTATCAAAGAATTAAAAAGTGATATTATTTATACAAAATGAAAATATTGATGTTTCAATGTTACTATGAAATGAGGTATTAAAATATATACTTTATTCAAGAGAATTTAAAATTGTTTGATGAACAATGTGAATGGAATATGATTAAACTTCCAATATAAGAATTATTTAATAAATCGTCATATTATCTATTAATAAAAACAGCTCTCAGAACTTATAAACTTAATTTCCATAGTATTCTGCAAATAATTTTACGTTTATTATATATTACTTAACACGTTTTAATGAATAATCAATTAAAGGAATATTCAACAATTCTTGGAAAAGTTAACGAGTCGGATGTTTTTCTTACATATTTATTAACTGTAGAATATATGTGTTTGTCTATATCACATAAAATATAAATTAATCAAAAAGAAAATTAGATTATTTTAAAACAAAATTTAAATATAATACCTTTCTTAATACTAATTTTGATTCTATAAAATTTTAAAGTATGTTTGGTTGTTTCATTATTTATGTATATTTGAAAAGTACTAGATTTTAGATATAAGTATTAACAAAATTATATCTAGGATAGTGCTACTTCATATACCTTGATGATAATGTAATATACATTTATGATTGAAAATAATTAGGATGCAAACTAAAACAAAGTTATTTAATTTATGCATTTTTTAAGGGTTTAGTAATATTTCCATTGGTTATCATATTGTGCTTTTTATATAACTGCAAAATATTTTCTGAATTATGATTCATTGAATTAAAATAAAGCATAAAGATGAAAAAAACTAAAGAAGACAATCACAAAATGAAAATATATAACTTTATATATTTAACTATATATTTTTTTACTTTGTGAATATTTTCATTACATATATAAATATAAATAAAATTAGTCTTTAGAATAAATAACATATGTAAAGTAAGTGATAATAATAAGTATATAAACGATATTTTTTAAAAATTAAATATTGCCTAACGCTACACTGGTAATTGTAATAAAATAGAAATTCATACAACATTACAATATTAGCCAAAAAATAAAATTTTACTAAAATTCATCCACAACCATGATTTCATTTATTAAAAAATTCAACTAAACATCCATTTTTGTTTGTATATATATATATGTTGTATGTTTAATTGAATAAGAAAATCAACGTCTCACTCTTATGAATTTTTTTTTATCATAATATCAAGAATAAAAACAACCACAAACACATCTATCATTTTCCCCCTCCCCCTCTTTTTGTAATTTTTCCAAATCTTTATCTTATCAAGATCAAACCTTCAACTAACATGAACTCATCTTGTGAGAGGAAATCGAACCTAATCCCCACACTCATTAAAATGGGTATAACTATATCTCACATACTTACTTTACAATCATATAACGTCCCCATAATTTTTTCAACTTATAGTAACTTGTTCTATATATCTAAAATCCTGACTAACAGAGAACCACATACCAAAAAATCACACATCACTTCACTATATAAGATCATTTGACATTACTATACAATGGATTTAGATAAAATACAAAAATTCATCTTAATTATGAATAGCGACTAAAAATACAAGGAATAAATAATAAAAATAATACAACAACAAAAAATATTTTTTTCCTTTTTCCTTTTCATTTCATTTTTTCCCTTTTTATATAGCATCCTTATCTCCACATCCTCATTTATGCACATCTTAGCTCATGAATTATATCAACGACTTTCAGGTACATTTAACGTCAATAATGTGAATGCTAGAGTAAACCATCAAAACTTCATTAGCCCACACTTATTTTACTTAACACGTGAGAAACAATCAAATAATGAAAAACACTCATTTGTGATCTAGTAGGTAAAGATCAACAACTAAGAAGAGAGAAAAAAACTCAAATGTTCAAAGTTGCAATATAAGTACACATATACAAATTCATTCTGTTTCTCAACATTGGAAGAAATAGTAAAAAATATTTAACCCTAGATATATATGTATATATTCAGGATAAACACAATCCAAGTTACATATAATACTTCCATTAACTAGCAAAATTTACTTTCACTTTATTTACCTTACTTATTATGTTTCTTTCAAAAAAAAAAAAGTCATACGCATAATGTGGATTGCAACAAGTAATATGATATGGCTTACACTACAGGCTTTAGAAATTGAGCATTCTACCTGCCTTATATTTTCTGGCCAGTATCAATCCATAAGGCATTGTTCAACAATTGAAAAGGACTGTCATATAAATTGATCCATATCTATAATAAATGGGGACTTTCTTTTATGCTTCTTTAAGCTTCTTTTAGACAAATCTCTTGGCAGACATCTAGCAGATAGCAAATGCAGATATAAAATCATATGATTATTGGTATAGATAATCCAGTGTATTTAAAGTTTCTCTATTCCATAGCATTTATCATTACATATCAAATGTTGAATGTTTTATCCATATTACTTATTTTTACAGGTTAACAGTGTAGTAATCACCACCTCTTTTTCTTTTCATTCACTCTGTTAAAATTGTCCCCATTCTCTAACTAACTTATAAAGTTTTTTTTCTATTTTAAAAACCAAATCTTGAATTTCAGAAAATACTTTGTTCTCTGGTGAATTTTTAACTTTTTTTTTTTTTTAGTTTTCTCTTTGCCTTTATCTAAATAATTCCTTCAAAAAATGTCCATCAAACATTAGCAGGAACTGAGAAGCAAACCCAATATAAAATAACCCCTCCAACAACTCTCTTCTCTCTTTTATATTTTTCTTTCAACAAAAGTAAATGCTGACTCACAACTCATATGGTCAATATTATTATCTTTACTTTTACAAACAAAACAACTACCATATTACTGAGACTGAAAAATTTAAATAGCCTTGGCTTACAAAAGTTTTAGTAATTTAAATCTACTAATTCTGAGAAAATACAAATTCTTTTGCTTCAAATAAGCAAGAAAAATAAAATTCTTCAATATTTACAAGGTCAAAAAATGACAACATTCTTAATTAAATCATTACAGAATTTAGTTAATGAAATTTTTAAATAATTAATCCTTAGATAAAAATCAATAAAATTCTTATATAATTAATTGTAGTACTAAAAATGGTACTTAGGTATTAAAGCTGCAATGTAGGGGAGATAGGAGGCCTTTTCACACCTACAATAAATGTGTAATGTTGCAATGAAATCAAATTGAAAGAAAATAATCCCTGCGAATATATGTAAAAATGTACTCTTTTTTAGCAACAAGATTTTTTTTCAACGTGATCTTTTTTTTTTGTAATAGTTCGGCATTTTCAGTTATTTTTTGTATTTTTGATTGTGTATTCAAAAATGATGAATATTATGAAATTACCAACTATTGAAATGGATGCAGTGCTCTATTTCCAACAACAAGACATCCTGCTGTCAATGACCAGCAATGGCATTGTAATGTCTGAGGTTGCAACACTACAATTGGCATTCACAAGGAGACATGCATGTTTGGTGGCTTATGTAAGCAAACAGACAAATGTTTTATTATGAAAATTAGACAGGAAAATGGGGCAATAAGTACCAATGAGGGACAGAAAGACACCATTTTGACTCCTTAGTAGAATTCATGTGGAGAAGAATACAAAAAATGACAATGTCTTCATAGCAATACTTAACAACATGAAAGAAATGTTTCCACCAGGATAAATAAAAATTTAATAAAAGTGTAATAATTAATATGTATTTTTTTTGTAGTTTTTGGTTTATTTGATTATAAAAAAATGACATTTATTAGCAGTTTTATGAAAATCCCACACCTTGCAATCGCATGGTTTCATTTGCAGAGTGAAAATTTTTACTACAGATATCCATTTTCTGTGGTAATAGTAAATATCAAAAGTTTGGTTTTAACATCTAAATTCCTGTTATATATTACATGATAAGTGTCATAGGAATATAGTTAATGAATTTTTATTCAAATTACTTAAAAATCAAAATCATTTACTGTTTGTTTGGTGTATATTTAAACTAAGTATTTTTTTGATTAATAGTGTCATTATTGTAATATTGCATTTTATTTTTTATTTTAAATGTCATTCTTAAAAGTTGTTAGTTTTTTAAAGTCACATCTTTTTTTTCAAGTCACATTTTTTTTTGTTAATGTTGAAAGTCATACATATTTGTAAAAGTCACTTTTTTGGGGTTTTTTTTTTGGAAATTTGTTAATGTTGAAATTTTATTTTAAATGTTGTTCTTAAATGTTGTTTGTTAATGTTGAAAGTTGTACATATTTGTGAAAATTGCATTTATTTTAAATGTCATTGTTAATGTTGTAAGTTTTACTATTTTTTTGCTTTTACTTATTTTTAGTCCTGAAACACAGAGCATGTATTAGACCTACTGCACCTGTTGACATTCATATCAACCTCCCGATAACTTTGTAATTCTTGTCAAAATGCCATGTACAAGATCTATATACATGTACAAGATCCAGGTATACATTATTTTAGTCAGATCACAAGATTACAAAGTTATCAGTGGATTGATATGAATGTGAACATGCACAGTAGGTCTAATACATGCTCTGCATTGCAGCTTTAATACTCAAGTACCCTAAAAATTAATGAAATTCTTATTTAATTTTGAAGCATAATATAATCAACATTCTTAACATATTTTATATCTATCAAAAATAGCTCTCACTCTTATGAAACTTTTTTATCATAATATGAAGAAAAAAAAACACAAATACATATATATATATATATATTACTTCCATAGATACATCTGTCATTTTGTTTCTTTTTTCTCTTTTGTGTAACTTTTCTCAAAGTTTATGTTGTTAAGATTTAGCCTTAAACTAACATGAACTGATCTTATGAGAGAGGTTTAAACATAATCCTCTTCACAATACGTATATACAAAATATGTGTTGGCCTATTTAATGATATTTTATGGCAGGTGGCATTCTAATCTATAAATATAAATTTAAGTTATTTAAACACGTATATTCTGACCATTGCAATATATCATGTGATAACAGCTACAAGTTTACTTAAACAATGAATCTTCAAACTATTGTCAAGTTAATATCTACTTATGAAGGTCTGCTTTAATAAAACATTAAAAATTCATAGTTTAGATAAGCTGATTGCTGTTATCATGTGAATACATTTATAAAACCACCTAGATTTCAGCCAATTTAAGTATATATATATATATAATTATTGTTTATTAAAATAAATACATTTATTACATTAATTTATTTAAATATAGTTCAAAATATATTTACACATTTGATTCTTCTCCTACTAAACCCTAGTCGCACTTTTATGTAGACAAAAAATTTTATAATAATGCTTCACTTATATTTTACAGGCATTTTCCAAGTCAATTTCTCATTATTTCTTTATAGATTTGAAATTATTATATGAGGAAATAATTGAGAATTGACTTTGAATATGATAATAAAATATAATAGGAACATTATTAAGGAATCAAAACTAATATATGCATAACATTAAATAGATTATTCAAATAGTAAATGCTGTTACAGTAAATAAGACACATACCTGCTAATCATTGAACAGCATAATAAAAAAGTAGATACCTACTTTCAAATTTAACTCTTTATATATTGAAAAGATTGTCTTGAGCAACTACACCATGAGGTGTGAGAATAAATCAATCTAATTATTTATTTGAGTTATTTATTAAACAGATTGATTCTTATTTAACAAAGGAAAGAAATTCCTTTTTATTTTAAACTTTGTAATAAATATTTAAACAATAAATATGTAAAGAAGACAATCACAAAAAGAAAATATATAACTTTATATATTTAACTATATATATTTTCACTTTGTGAATATTTTCATTATATATATATATGTAAATAAAATTAGTCCTTAAAATAAATTATATGTGTAAAGTGATAATAATAAGTATATAAATGATATTTTTTAAAAATTAAATAATGTCTAATGCTACACTGGTAATTATAAATAAAATAGAAATTGATAAACAGAGCAAAACTCTCCATACAGTATTGCCACCTGTGCTAAACAGAGTAATCAATGGATGCCAAAAGGCTTGTGCATAAAATCCCTATCTAATGCCTACTCATCCAATATCCCCAGACTAGTTTCTGGCTTGTGGCCTTCATCAGTGAGGAGCTTTGGATCTGAAAGCACTGTATCTAGATCTTAGGATCTAATGCAACCCTCTAGCAACCACCTTTTATCTCTACTTAACTTCAAAACCATGAGAATGAAATTGAAAACACAAAAAATATTTTCAATCTAAGCTCAATAGCTTATATAGTCATATGGGTCTGAACTCAGTTCAGCACTCATACATTTTGGTGTCTTTGGCTCTTTTACAACCATAGCCACCACTATCCTATTAGGCAGGATTGGTGTTAAACCACTAAGCATCACATGATCACATCTCCTATATAAGCTAGTGAGCTTAGATTGAAAATATTTTTTGTGTTTTCAATTTCATTCTCATGGTTTTGTAGTTGAGTAGAGATAAAAGGTGGTTGCTAGAGGGTTGCATTAGATCCTAAGATCTAGATGCAGTGCTCTCAGATCCAAAGCTCCTCACTGACGAAGGCCACAAGTCAGAAACTAGTCTAGGGATATTGGATGAGAAGGCATTAGATAGGGATTTTATGCACAAGCCTTCTGGAATCCATTGATTACTCTGTTTAGCACAGGTGGCAATACTGTATGGAGAGTTTTGCTCTATTTATCAACAATTAATGTGCTAGTATAGGAGATGTGATCATGTGATGCTTAGTGGTTTAAAATAGAAATTCATATAACATTACAATATTAGCCAAAAATAAAATTTTACTAAAATTCATCCACAGCCATGATTTTATTTATTAAGAAATAGACTTTTCAAATGAAATTCAACTAAACATCCATCATTTATATACAGAAAAAACTATTTTTTGTATGTGTATATGTTGTATGTTTAATTAAATTTCACTTGAAAAGGTCTATATGTTATTAAGCATTGGTGGCCTAGTGGTTAGCATAGCTGCCTTCCAAGCAGCTGGCCCGGATTCGTTTCCCAGTCAATGCTTTGACATATGACAAAAAAAAGGTCTATATGTTAATAGATGAAACCATGGTTGTGGAAGAATTTCAGTAAAATTTTGTTCTTTTGGTAGTATTGTAATGTTATATGAATTTCTATATTTTTTATAAATCAAAAAGTATTCAACCATCTAATTTTACTTTCCAAATGCAATTTCATTTTTTTAAAAAAATATGATAGTATTTCTTAATGTATACTTTTAAAAACTTGTTTCATTTTATTGACTTCATAAAAAATATTATCTTAATTATTGTTTGACTATCTTTATATGACCATTGTCAAGGTATTTGTATATAAAAAATAAAATAATAAAATCAGTAAAAATTCTACAGTATATCTATTGAAAAATAAGAAATATCTATTTTTGATATATTACTATTACAATAATGAATAATTGATTTAATAATTACTGATTAGCAATTATAAATACAAAGTGATAGGTATAGTGTAGAGTTTTTATCAATTTTATATTTTCAATTTTTATATACTGTAAATATCATGAAAAGGCCATCTAAAAATGGTTGAAATGTAGATAATTTATATAATATATTTAATATAATATTCAATCTAAATAAAATTGAAACAAACAACAAATTATATTTACAATTTTTTAATTATCAACCTGGCTTTCATCTCTTATTAAGATCTTTTCTAGATATAAAGTTTTATACATGTAAAATGATCTTGAGATGAAATTGGGGTTGATAATTAAATAATTGTAAATATAATTTGTTGTTTATTTCAATTTTATTTAGATTGATTATTACATTAAGTATATATCAATAACAACATTGTGGATGAATAATTATTTTTATATTGGATATTTGACCATTGTATATACATGTGTGTGAATTTAAAAACTGTATTAAGAGAAAAATTGTATTGACAATAAAAATACTGTAGTGCTTAGCATGGTTTTGATAGATTATTGGCATAGACATAATAATACTTGTAAGGAATCAGATCCTGTTTAAAAACTAAAAAAATAGCATATAATTTAGATAATGCATTAATTAGTTAGAGCAAGCCACTGTTTGGAAAGGGAATGCAAGATTGTTTCCTATTGATGGCATCGTTATCCTTGAAAATGTGCCAAGCTTTCTTGACCTTTTACTTGAAGTCATTGCATTCTAACAACATTGAAACATGTAGGCTCAAATCGATGGCCGGAATTAGTGAAATGTTAAAAAAAAAATTAGTGTCTGAATATATTTTTTTCTTGGTTATGCATGTATTTATGCTGAGACAATTGGGTAGACAGGTTGGCCTAAGATTCACCATAGTAAACAGATGAGCAGGAAGAATTCTGGCATTTGATTTTATATACAATTTGAGATTGAAAATCTGGTAGTAATCTATCATTTGAATTCTTGATTAATCGGTACAAAGGGAGAAAAGAGCAGAATCCAACTGGATGGGTTATAAGCATTATTACATTTATGACAATTATCTGGTAACAGCATGCTAGGCACTACAGTATTATTATTGTTAATAAAGTTTTGCTATTAATACAGTTTTTGTATTTGTATATATATTACATTCGGTAGATAAAGCGTTCATAAATTTTAATCGTTATAATTATATAATAGTTTGTTTATATATACATGAATTCAATCAATAAAATAAGCTTTGAAAAAAAAAGTATGATTAAATGTATTATGAATCATTCTTTAAATGCTAAATTAATTTATTAAAATAGATAGATATGTATGTACAAAATATATAAATTATATTCAGTTTACAACTATAGGTATAAACTTTTTGCAAAATATAAATATATTCTTTAATACTATATTTTTTTTATGTAATTCCAATTTGTTTTTCTTTCTATAATAAAACAAATAGATAAATAAAAAGAAATTACTCTCTTCATTATGAAATCTTCTAATATATTTAACATAAGATCAATATTTTTTTTTACTATTCAAATATAAATTGGAAAATTTTTACTCCATGGTTTATTTAAAAATTGAACGAAGTAAAGAGGGTCAGTTATTAATGACACTCATACAAATTCGCAAATATGCGTATGAAAGATATTTAACTTCAGAACCTAAACACGTAAATGTATATCATTATAGCGGATCTGAACATAGACTTTCAAGCTTCCATTAGCTATCCACTCTATCTCATACAATCGATATACATGACTACACACATGTGAAAAAGATAAATGATTTCCAGTATACATATTTCATGCTGAACCAGCACTCATCAGTTGGTCCAGATTATCAGCTCCCACGCATATATGCAATCAGTGCTCAGTTTATATTAAGATAGCAATTCCTCAAACTTTAATAAACAGACTCGTGTTCAAATCCCTATAATTACATTGAAATTATTTTGTGCTGAACCAGCACTCATCAGTTGGTCCAGATCATCATCTCCCACACATATATACAATCAATGCTCAGTTTATATTAAGATAGCAATTCTTCAAACTTTAATGGACAGGCTTGACAATCTGTGTTCAAATCCCTTATAATTACATCGAAACTCCAAGTATATAAATTATACTTGTATTCAAATATTGTAAATGTATATCACAACTAATTGTATTGTACGTAAAGTTATATATTAATAGGATTTCATAAACTAGTATAAATAAATTCTTATATAAGTTAATCTTTTCATTTCAGGAAATATTTGTCAAATTTATCGTGATATATAATATTTTATAATAGTTATTAAATATTTAAATATTTTGTAATTGTGATTAAATTTTTAAGTAACTTCTGAAAATAATCTGTAGAAATGGAAAAATTTAAACATGTTTCTTCTATTCCTATGCTTTATTCATCAGTACTTTAAACGTGTTAAAAGGCTGACAATTGGTTTTAATGGTTTTTAAGGTGACTGTCTACTGGCAAAATTTAACTTAAAATTTATCAGATCGACTGACAAATAACTAACAGTTTAAACTTGTTAAAGGTCAGGTATTCAGTTGAAACAAGATTAGTGATAACGTCAATTGCTTTCATTTATTTATTTATTTTTCAGATAGTGAATAAAAAGTTTATATGTACAGTTGTAGCAGTGGTATTAATTTAAATAAATCATAGAAATTTGTTTAAAATTAATTATTAAACTATATTCTGCGTGCACAGATAATCTTTTTGATATCATGTTTTATTAAACTTATTTAAACTCCTAATTTAAACTGAACTTCTAAAAACTAAATGCATGTATATTTTCTGTCTATATCAGTGTTGTAGCCATCGTGAAGTGATCTAAAGCAATATATATGGGCTTCAAGATCTTAGTGGCTCTTTCATTTTATGTATATATTTTCAAAAATTACCACAGTATATCTTATAAGTATTAAAAAGGGTCTTATATGAAATTTTATGCAGGGACCCAAAAATTTAAGCTGGTATCTGTATGCAGATTAAGAATAAGTATGCAATAGACTATAACATGCACAAGTGATAAATTTGATTTACTGACAATGGTAATTTTTATTTTTTTTATTTATTATTGCAACTCAAATGTAGATTTACTATGTAAACAATGAAATGTCTTACATCATAGAATTGTACTTTAAAGTGAATCTTCAACATTAAATGCTAAATATATTTTTGTTGCAGATTATAATAGAAAGCATTGCTCTACAAAGTTTGGTGGCTAAATAACAAACTCTATAAATAAAGGTTGCAGGGTATTTGAGTGTTTGAATGATATAGGATCTTCTGAGTAATTAAACCATAGGATTATTTATTTATATTGAAAGACTTTCATAAAATGTTGGTCAAGTATTATTTAACTATTTAGTTAAACAAAAACATTACAAAATTTATTGATTTGCTCTCCATCTGATTACTTATATAAAATTTTATTACTTTTAAAATGGTATATTAGTCAATGCAGAATTTTTAAATGATTCTAGATAAATATGACTTATTTTATATTATACAATATATATATATATATATATATATGTATATATATAAAATAAGTCATATATATATAAATCATATAAACTATATATATATATATATAGTTTAATGAATTTGATCATTGGCATTGCTATAAGCAGAAATACAGATTGTGCATTGCACAAAAGCAAATTAAATTGTAAATAATTATAATAATTAATAAAATATAAATATACATAAATTTATGTAAACATTAAAAGCATACAGCTAAACTAGTCAATAAGTAATCAAAATTACTCCAAATTTAGAACTCAACCAGACTAGCAAGAAAATAACATCTAAAACTACCAATGGTATCACTGCTACGAGCAGACTTCTCAAATGTAAAGAACTACAAAATAACAACATATTTATACTGAATATTACCCATAATTCCAATTACCTCCCATACACCCTTAATATTAAAAGAATTTTTAAATAAGTTAATTGCTTCAGATTCTTTAACTTATTTAAAGTTCTTTTAATATTAAGGGTGTATGGGAGGTTAATGGAATTGTGGGTAATGTTTAATATAAATATGAAAATAATAATAATTTTTTTATAACAGCTACATTAATATCAATAATAATTTTACACATAAAAAGCCTTTTTCAGCACATGGTTTGGTGACCTTTTCAAATAGATTCTTAACATTTGAAAAGGGCACCAAACTAGGTGCTGAAAAAGGCTTTTTATGTGAAAAATTATGATTGCAATTTATATAACTGTTATCAAGAATTTATTATTATTTTCTGATTATTTTATAGAAAAACAGCATAGAGATTTTTATTATTTTCCAATTTTGAGTATAAATATGTTATTTTGTAGTTCTTTACACTTGAGAAGTCAAGCCATTGATAGTATTTTAGAGTTTATTTTCTTGGCTAGTGTGGTTGAGTTCTGAATTTGGGATAATTTTGATTATAAATCTATGTATATAAAACATAAAAGTATGAAATAATTGAAATAGTTATTTATGTAATTAAGCAATAAAGGAAGTGCTTAAGATGGTGTGCATATGTTATACAAGAATGTAAGAAAAATGTTATAAAACAATAATCAAAATAATAATTCATTAAATTGTATTAATTTAACATTTATTTTTTGTCATTTTAGATAATATTTATTAGTTATTGGTATCAGATATTTGCAGAAAAAAAGAATTGTGACTTTTTAACAGTAATAATAATTAATTTTTTGAAAATAGAAATCTATTAATTTAATAATTATTTTCTATTTATATAGATAGTTTGTTGTTTAATATATATCTAAAGAAATTATAAAAGCTTAATAAATAGTATTTAGTTCAAATAGACTTATTTACAGTTAAAACTGTAGTTTTAAAATAATCAACTTTATAATATATCAAGTTACAGCCCTTTCTTTTAATAATAATGGCAGGCATAATGGCATAAGGTGATTCTAAATTTCGTCTTTTTTATTATTCACAACTAATTCATGCACACAATAATGCTATATTTATAAGTACCTCACTGATGTTCTTATATTCATTGAATGAAAGTATGGAGCTATAATTATTTTGTGTCCTTTTTTGAAATTTCTAGTTAGTGGAGTAATATTATAAAGTAATTTGTTTGTCAAACATTGTTGTTTTTTTATTATTTAACTATATAAACTATTAATTATAAGAACTGAAATCCAATCAATTCAGAATAATAGCAAAATAATAACTACAGTTTTTAATCGAACAAAAATTTTACATTTTGAAAAATAATTAGTTATTTTGATGAAATGAAAAAATTAATAATAACTTATATAAATTTTAACAGATGAATCTATCATAAATTACACCATTTAAATTACAAAAGATGTAGATATTGAACTAATGTTTCTAAATGTAATGGCAAGACAAAGAAGAAAAGATGTTTTGATTGTGAATCAATAGATCAAAATTTATTTTTTAAAATAACTTTTTTAATAATAATTAATATCATTATATAAAGTCATTTAAACTTTTAGAAGAATGTAATAATACATTTAAAATTATATTTAAATTAAGCTCCATCATCAGATTAAAATAAAAATGAAATCCTAAATTGTAAAAATTTTCAATTATAAGTAGCAAATTATTCAAATAAGAGTAGGGGTATAAATATAAATGGTGTACTTTTATTCAAATAAAAATTTTGCAATGTTTTTTAAATAAAAATTTGGCATCCAAGAATGTTTTGAATTATATTTAAAATAATCATTTAATTAGTTCTTGTTTTAATATTGCTATTTGAAATTCAATATTCAGACCTAATTTTTTAGTGTGCTTGTTTTTAAATATACAATTTTTATTAGTTTATTTATAAATTTTGTAATTAAAATTAAATATGAAAAGTAGAATTTCAAAGTATTTTCAAATAAAATGAAAAATTTGAATATTTGTTTGTTTTATGTTTTGGATATATTTCCATATACTTAAATATTTTTAAACTTTAAAAAATTCCAAAATAATAATAACAACAACAACAACAATAATAATAATAATGATGATGATGATGATGATAATGATGATGATGATGATGTGTAAAATTGCATTTATAAATAAATAACTAAATAAATAAAAACAAAACTGAAGCTAATAAATAATTTTATCTCTCCATAAAAATGAACTAAAATTTAAAAATATTCTACAATGAATTTATGAATAACAAATCAAATGGCAATACTAACAAAGATAATTGTTATTAAATGTTTATCTTCAGATAACATTTAAATATTATTTTTCATAAAAGACATTTATTAAAATTAAAGAGTTAAAGATATATTTGTCATTATAAATAGCATTTTCTATTACTAAACTTTTTTTTTTCACAATTGAAGAAAATAAAAAAAATATTTAAGATCCTTAATGTTTCATAAGAGATTATCTAATTTATAAGCAATTAATATAAAAAATGAAATAAAATAAATAGATTTAAGTGATATAATAAAAATGATTTCTAGTTTAAAGATCAGATATATTACAAAATTGTAATAAAAATATTAGGAATATTTTTATAATTTCAATATAAAAATATTTTTTGTAATTATTTATTATTTTATATAGTAAAAGTTTGGCATAAGTACATATATAATATCAATATATTTGACTACTTTTATTGCATTGCCAAATGTATACCATATAATACTAAATCATCCGTGCACTTTATTACTGTTACACAATGCTTTATTTACCACCCTCTTTCACAGTTTACAGTTCCAATTGCCCCAGCAATCTTCTTCAGAACTTTTATACTTCCTAACTTCAAAATTTTTAAAATTTGAATTTAGCAGTTGAAGTTAGGAGATATAAAAGTTATGAAGAAAATTGCTGGTGCAATCAAAACTGTAGACTATAAAAGAGGATGGTAAATAAAGCATTGTGTAAGAGTAGTAAAGTGCATTGATGATTTAGTATTATTTGGTATCAATATATTTGCTTTTTCCTTTTTTATTCTTTAAATTAGTAGTTAGATCATTGAAGGGGTGCCCAAAAAACTATTATACAAAGACACTTTATACATCAAAACCAGCTCTAGTGATTGTGGATATGAAATTTATATCAAAATGTTTAAGCTAATGGTATATTGAAGAAATAGTAAATAAAATAATTAAACAAAAATATCGGTTATATGTATCTACTATCAAATGGTTTAAGTAAATGAAAGTAAATTGAAATAGTATTGTTATGAGTTGGCCTAATTACAGTGTCACTGCTCATATACATAAATTGTATAAAGTAAAAATTCCAATTAATTTTGTTTGTTTCCTGAAGAAAAATAATGTACAAGTTCATATGACAATATATAACTAATTTAACACATTTATTTGGGAAATCAATATAGTAGTTTTATTACATCAGGTAAGATGTTTACGGTTGAATTTTTATAAAATTGAACATGTGAGTATGGAATTCAACTGAGTCAAATTAATTCAAAGATTAGCTTTACACATTTTTTTGTTATGAATATTATAATAAATCTAAAATACATTAATAAAAGTATTCATTATGCAGTAAATTTTCATTCAGTGAAACTTGTTTATTTATTTTTTTTTTTTTTTTGTATCCAGTGAATCCGGTTGGACAAAAAAAAAAATAAAGAGTTCAGATTTTAAAAATACTTAAAGATAACTTCTTTCTTTTTTACTTTTTATTAGCATTAAATAATCAAAATTCTGTCAGGCTTTGGTGGTCGAGAAGTCAGCGACAGCTTCTTTACTAAGCAGTTGTCCCGGGTTAGTGAGTTCACTTCCCAACTGATGCTATGATACATGAGAAAAAAAAATAGTCAAAATTATTATCAACTGAAACAATACTTTTAAATTTATTAACTAAAACTTTTTAAACTGGAAAACTATTTGCTTTTCTTGCAAAAAGACTCATTTGTAATTTAAAAGTTTTTAAAATATATCATATACATTTCTATAAGATTTAAACTCTATCAATAAATGCATCAGAATGATATAAAGCATCATTAAAGTTTACAAATATGCATATATGTGTAGAGATAATAATATGGACCACTGATTATTGCTGGATTAGCATAAAAACGTATATTGGTGATTATTTATCTTTTCGACATATATGTGTTCAAGTTTATGAGTGATATGAGATAGAGTGGTGAGCGATGGGTCATGTAAAAGTCTGTGCTCATATACCCTATATATTACATATATTGATATATGTATATAATGAAGCAATGGATCTGAAGTCCGATCCATGCTTCACAGCCTCCTATAAACTTAATTAGTATTGCAGGCCTGAATTAAATTTATAGTCCAACATCAGCAGGGTTTTGCATTAAAGCTAAAATTAATGATGTTTATATAATTTGTATTTGCAGTAAATATTTCTTTTTTTAAATAAATTCCATTCTAAGATTAAATTGCTGTTTAAAAATTACTTGTAAAACCTATTAGTCAAACATATATATACGTCAAGCGTATTTATATATGAGTTAATGCAAAATTCTGCTGAAATAAAATGCTTATTTTATTAAAAGAAATAAGAACGTATTTTTCTTTTTAAATCTTGTTAAAATATTTAGTATGATTTGATTTTGAGATAAGCCCACCAACATTTTCTAAAAGAATGTATATTTTTAATTAATTAGCCCATTCAAGGCAAATTAAAGATGGTCTTCTTATTCTTTTTTAATTAATAAAATTCAAAGTTTAAAGAAAGAAATTTAGAATAAAAAAGTAAAAGTTATTTTTAGAAAATGTTACCTTGAAACAAAGGAGCATGGGGGGGGGGGGGCTTATCAAGATCTAAGATCATAAATAAAACAATAGAAGGTAGCTTACAAAAAAATGTATAAATAGGAGAGTGAACAAAAGACTACATTATTCAGAGTTTTCTTGCTGGCATTCAGATTTTCCTTTTGGAGATGGCTTGTCAGATTTTGCTTTTGCTTCCTGAGATTTCTCTGTAGAGAATTCATGCAGATTTTTCCTGTGCTTTGAACCTCCCAAATTTTGCTTCTCGTTTCCACTTTGCTCAAAAAAAAGTTATTCAACTGTCATCTTCGAAATCATGGAGAAGTTTGAACATGCTACAAGCTAAAAGTCACATGAATTTGATGGATTCTACTATGCTTGGTGGCTAGGCAAATAGCTTTGCCTGCCACCGAGGTTCCTTAATACCATCAAAATGCCATAGTATCCACCCAATATAATCTGAACTCTGTGCCATGTCTGTAAAACTTTTCATAAAAGTATACGTATTTCCATTTTCCTTGTCCAGACAAATACCTATCGATGGTCAGATCAAGCCACAATGCCACCTAACAGAAGCAAGGAACCAGGATGGTAATTATATCTCTCCTCATTGAACTATTTACTTTCTACCCTTTTTGATAATACCTTTTAAATTGCATTATTGTATTATATTTTGAATTGTTTTATTTAATGATATTTGTAATGTAACCATTTTTTATTAGACTAGTCTTAGATATATATTGCGTGATCATCTATATATATATTTAACCCTTTTTCCTTCGCTATTCTTCATTACTAACATGTATAAATATTTTGTATTCCATTGCGGTTAAGTTTAAAAGTTAATTTTTCATTTAAAATCTCTTTCCAATTTCATTTATGTTTCTAAATTCAATACGAGTAAGTTTCCTTTGTTTGCCAACTTGATTTCCTTGATAACGCCTCTTTTGTCTGCCATTAGCTCATTACGTATATCTTATTTAGCTATATACAACTTAAATAATTTTAAATTGCCTTTTTAGTGCAAAGCAATTCGAAAATGTTTTGCGAAAGATTTTTTTTATTGTACTTTATCGAGGAGATTCGAGTTGACAATTTTATTAAAATTGGGAAGAAAAGACTTAGACTGCAAAAATATTATATCGTTTAATCTGTTATTAGTGTCTAATTAGTTTTTCATTAATTCAGGAGAATAGTGGAAGTCATTAAATCATTATTAATATTTAAAGTCATTAATTAAATATATTATTTAACTAAAATAGCTTGAGTTTTCTAATTTTATTGTAATGCTTATTTTACTTTCAATGATCCAGGCATGCAAAACACATTTCTTATTACTTTTGCACATTTAACTATTTAGCTCTGTAGGCATCCCCGTCCATGTCTCCCTCTGATGCTAAGCTTTGTGGCCAGATGAGAAAATAATTTATGCGTGTCTCATATAATGTTGTTGGTTCATAGTTAGCCTCGAGAATAGGCGAACAGGGCAGAGGTCATAGTATTTTTGATTTAATATCTTGTGTATGGGTGACCTTGAGGTACTTTTGCCTAGTATTCAAACTGGGTTAAACCAACATACATCATCTAACTGTTACAGTAAATTTTTTTTTCCACATTCTGACGACCAATGTGGGCTGAATTTCATTTTTTTTTGAAAGAACAAGAATAGGGTATTTTAAAATATAGGTAGATGTATAAGATTTTTTTTCCTCCACATTTTGGTGACCAACTGGGCCGAATTTCATTTTTTTAGGAGAGTTGAAATAATAGATATATGTAAAAGTTTTCTCCAAGTTGTCGCCATGGACAAATGTCATTTTTTAAAAAAAAAAAAAATTTAGTACTCTGAGAAGTTAGTTTTAGTTTAATATATTTATATAAAAATATATGTATAATTTCTTTTTCCGAGTTTGTCTCCTAATGTGAGCCAAATGTCATTTTTGTTGAATTGATTAAAAAAAGTTTAATGTGTCATAAGGTAAAATTTTTCTTCCTGAGTTTAGTATATATGAAATAAATGTTTTATAGTTAGAAAAGTTAACACTCCATTAATTTTTTTTTTTTCCAGTGAATATATTATAGAAATTTTTTCCGAATGAGTAGTTTATCATGGCCTGTCACCATATTGTTTTTGTCGTATAAAGTATATACCTTTAATGCGGCGGAAGTGTCAAATAAATATCCACCTGCCTTCCCTTAAAATAGCTTTGGTACTTTATGTTATTTAGTATTGCTTAAATAAGAGAAGTTTGATAAAAATGTTTTTCAAATTATAGTGTATATTCGTAGTGTTATATTAATTTTAGTAAAAAAGTACAAATAGATAATAAAAGGTTTTTTTCTCCGTTTGTATAAATTTTTGTAAAGATCTAATAGATAACATTTTTCCGTAATAGAAATTAAGATCAAAAAGTTTGATAAGTTCAAACTAACACTTGTCAACGTACAGTGTCAGCAAATATTTTTTTCACTTTCTCTGTGTTCGTTTCTTTAAATCAATAATTTTAATCATGCAAAAATTTTTTTCACTTTTAAATATTTTGCAGTTACGTTTCCTCGCAAACATATATAAATATAAGTTTTGTTAATAAAATTCAAATTTAATTTTCAACTTATGAAATAGTAAATGCGTATGTTCATTTTAATTAATATATATATTAAAGAATTTTTTGTATAACATATATGTCAGCCACCTTTAGTTAAGATTTTTTTATCAGTTTGGATTATGCTATTGAATCATTTATTGAGTAACCATTAGGTGAAGACCCTTTGAAGTAACCATTAGAGGAAGCCCTTTTTTTTTCATGGTGAAGACCCTTTTAGTAACCGTTTAGGTGAAGTCCCCTTACAGTTTTAGAGTTTAGGATTGCTGAGTAGCCTAAAATAATAGGCCTATGTCTGCAATCATTGCTTCCTTGTTATATTTGCGACCAGCGTTTACTAGCCTGAAATAATAGGAGTATGCGGTCTGCAATATGACATCGTTCTAATAAAATCATGTACATGATAATAAAAAAAATGTTTGTATAAGTATATCTGTTTGTATATTTATATGTAGTCATATATATGCTTATTTAATGTTGTACATATTCATATATATGGGTGTCTATGGTATACATCTCGTTATAGTTCGGTAAAACACGTTTTTACATAAATGTTTTATAAACAGTTTTTGATCTCAATGCGTGATTCTGTAAAATTGCTTGATAATTGTTAATCTATTTTGGGTTGTGACCAAAATGGTAGTTGATTTCGATCCTGGTTCATAATTTGGAGTGGCGGTTATCATGAGATTTTACTTTTATTTTTTTTGTGTGTGTATATTTTGTTTTGTTAATCGTACTTTAGGCTGTTTAAATTTGTTTTTGTGTCTTGACGAAAATGGTAACTGGTTTCAAACCCAGGTCAAACATGTTATTTTACTGAGTTGTATACACCTTAGACTTAATTAATATTGTCATGTAAAATTCCATTTACTTATTCATGCAAATATTTTTTTTGAAAGTGAAGTGAAAATCAAAATAAATTTTAATCGCATTTAAACTTTATAATTCTTATCAATGTGTGCTTGAATCATTATCCATTAATGTGTATATTTGATATGGCCATTGTCTTGTCGAGTGGCGCCCTTATCAAATAAATTTGTCGGCAAGTGCAATCTCTCATATCGGATTACAAATAAACAAACCATAGGAGGTAGATGATCAAAATAAAAATATATGCTTAGTGAGCCAAAATAATTTTTAAGCATGACTTATGTATATTTTGCTCACATATTACTTTTGATATATATATATATACTTGTATATTAATGTAAATGCATTTTTTAGTTGTTTCAGGTGTCAGAGAAAGCCAGTCAAGCTGTAAGTGTATTATTTTAATTGTATTGTGACAACTTAGTAATGACATTTTAATAAAATATAACAATAAATAAAGTAAAGTGAGAAGAATAATATGTAGTATAAATATTAAAAACAGACACGGCAGGATTTTATATATTTTTTCATGTACAGACACATATAGGCATAGATTTAAGATGGGACCTCATGGGGTTGGCAAAGTTAATTTCTGAAAACATATAAATAAAACAGGTAGTTGGAACTTAGAATACTGACTTATTTGAGAAAGAAGTAATTTTTTTTTTGATATACAGAAGGATATAGCTCCTAGATACATGTGATAAAATATATGTATCTAGATTGTTTATAAAAAGACTAAAATACATTTTACAAATAAGGTGGGATTGTTATATAGCAAAATAGCCAATATTAGGCAAAAATGGAGGAACAGAAGAGAGGTGAAGTTTATAGATCAATATGTATTCATAGTGACCAAAAATACAATTTGGAAGATCTCATCAAAGAAATGAGAGATGAAACAAAATGATGATGAACATGTTTCAAGAATTCATGAATATTACATCGCAAAGATTGAACCGTTTGGAGGCACATATGGAATTCCATCAAGAACAGAGTATTGTGACAGAAGCATCACCAGAAGATGATACTCAAAAACAAGATGACACTGATATGAAATCCTACACTGATATGAAATCCTCGAGTGATTATGAAACAGGTGAAGCCATTCACCAGTTGGACTTCTCTGGACAAATGAATGAGGATAGTAAAAAAACAGACGATCAACAGCTGTTGAACCAAATCCAGGTGCAACAAAGCAGTGAAATCTTTACTGCGACAGTAATCCATACTATAACTCCTGTGGCAAAGATTAGCAACATAAAATGTTTTAGAGAAGAAGCGGGTGGGAACCCTAGACACCACCTTGATAGCTTGAAAATCTGTCTCCAAGTCCAGAACATGACTGAGCAAGAAAAGAAGGCAAGGGAAAAATTAAGACGTACAGCTTGGCATTGCAAGAATTGAAAACAGCAATATAAATGCAGGAAAGGAAAGCAAGCATAGCTAAGAGACCTTAGGCCAAGTAGTAAAGCATGGAGGAAAGTTAAAAAGTTTTTCCCAATATATAAAGGTCCATATGCGTTAAAAAAGAAGTGTGGAGAAAATGCTTTTCGGTTGAAAGATAATCACAGCATACAAAGACAGTATAATGCTACAAACATAAAACCTTGTGTACCACCAGACCCCGGAAAAATTAGAAATTAAAAAGATAAATATAACTTGTTAGACTAAAAACAACACGGACTCAATTTAAGATATAGGAGATTAAATTATGGATAAACCGTTAGTCATATAGTAAAAGAAAGAAAGACTGTTAGTCAGTAACAAATTAAATATTATATCAAATAAAGAGTAGGCTTGAACTCACCTGGCACAAAATTTTTACCTCTGACCTGAAGCAACAGCATTTTTTTAACATTTTTTTTTACTCACGAACTATTGGGAAATGAAGCAATGGATCTAAAGTTCAATCCATGCTTCACAGCCTCCTATAAACTTAATTAGTATTGTAGGCCTGAATTAAGTTTATAGTCCAATATCAGCAGGGTTTTGCATTAAAGCTAAAATTAATGATGTTTATATAATTTGTATTTGCAGTAAATATTTCTTTTTAAATAAATTCCATTCTAAGATTAAATTGCTGTTTAAAAATTACTTCTAAAACCTATTAGTCAAACATATATATACGTCAAGCGTATATATATGAGTTAATGCAAAATTCTGCTGAAATAAAATGCTTATTTTATTAAAAGAAATAAGAATGTATTTTTCTTTTTAAATCTTGTTAAAATATTTAGTATGATTTGATTTTGAGATAAGCCCACCAACATTTTCTAAAAGAATGTATATTTTTAATTAATTAGCCCATTCAAGGCAAATTAAAGATGGCCTTCTCTTTCTTTTTTAATTAATAAAATTCAAAGTTTAAAGAAAGAAATTTAGAATAAAAAAGTAAAAGTTATTTTAGAAAATGTTACCTTGAAACAAAGGAGCGTGGGGGGGGGGGGCTTATCAAGATCTAAGATCATACATAAAACAATTGAAGGTAGCTTACAAAAAAATGTATAAATAGGAGAGTGAACAAAAGACTAGATTATTCAGAGTTTTCTTGCTGGCATTCAGATTTTCCTTTTGGAGATGGCTTGTCAGATTTTGCTTTTGCTTGCTGAGATTTCTGTATAGAGAATTCATGCAGATTTTTCCTGTGCTTTGAACCTCTCAGATTTTGCTTCTCATTTCCATTTTGCTCAAAAAAAAGTTATTCAACTGTTGTCTTTGAAATCATGGAGAAGTTTGAACATGCTACAAGCTAAAAGTCACATGAATTTGATGGATTCTACTATGTTTGGTGGCTAGGCAAATAGCTTTGCCTGCCACTGAGGTTCCTACATACCATCAAAATGCCATAGTATCCACCCAATATAATCTGAACTCTGTGCTGTGTCTGTAGGACTTTTCGTAAAAGCATGCTACATATTTCCATTTTTCTTGTCCGGACAAATACCTATCGACAGTCGGATCAAGCCATGATGCCACTTAACAGGAGCAAGGAACCAGGATGGTAATCATATCTCTCCTCATTGAACTATTTACTTTCTACCCTTTTTGATAATACCTTTTAAATTGCATTATTGTATTATATTTTGAATTGTTTTATTTAATGATATTTGTAATGTAACCATTTTTTATTAGACTAGTCTTAGATATATATTGCGTGATCATCTATATATATATTTAACCCTTTTTCCTTCGCTATTCTTCATTACTAACATGTATAAATATTTTGTATTCCATTGCAGTTAAGTTTAAAAGTTAATTTTTCATTTAAAATCTCTTTCCAATTTCATTTATGTTTTTAAATTCAATACGAGTAAGTTTCCTTTGTTTGCCAACATGATTTCCTTGATAACGCCTCTTTTGTCTGCCATTAGCTCATTACGTATATCTTATTTAGCTATATACAACTTAAATAATTTTAAATTGCCTTTTTAGTGCAAAGCAATTCGAAAATGTTTTGCGAAAGATTTTTTTTTTTGTACTTTATCGAGGAGATTCGTGTTGACAATTTTATTAAAATTGGGAAGAAAAGACTTAGACTGCAAAAATATTATATCGTTTAATCTGTTATTAGTGTCTAATTAGTTTTTCATTAATTCAGGAGAATAGTGGAGGTCATTAAATCATTATTAATATTTAAAGTCATTAATTAAATATATTATTTAACTAAAATAGCTTGAGTTTTCTAATTTTATTGTAATGCTTATTTTACTTTCAATGATCCAGGCATGCAAAACACATATTTCTTATTACTTTTGCACATTTAACTATTTAGCTCCGTAGGCGTCCCCGTCCATGTCTCCCTCTGATGCTAAGCTTTGTGGCCGGATGAGAAAATAATTTATGCGTGTCTCATATAATGTTGTTGGTTCATAGTTAGCCTCGAGAATAGGTGAACAGGGCAGAGGTCATAGTATTTTTGATTTAATATCTCATGTATGGGTGACCTCAAGGTACGTTCGCCTAGTATTCAAACTGGGTTAAACCAACATACATCATCTGACTGTTACAATAATAATCCTGAATTTCAGTTATTAAATATAGTTTTTAAAATTAAAAAATTAAGAGTTGATTAGTTTGATACTCAAGAGATCATGTGGTATTTTAACAACAGAAGTGACTGGTTGAGCTTCAATTCAGAAATCTTTAACTCCTAAATAATCATTCTATTATTGCACTAACTTCTATAAAGTAAGTCCTAAAATCATTATAATAGTGTAAACTACCACTGATGGTGATCAAGTGTTATTTTTGATCATTTAATATATTACATGATCATTATATTTGTCTTAAGACAAAGTGTTTAAATATACAATTGTAATAAAAAAACATGTCTGTAAACAAACATTTAATGAACAATATTTGTCTTTGTAAGTAACATGAAAATAAGAATTGATAAAATAAATCTTTATAATTTTTTTGTAATCTGCTAGGACTATCATAAGAATAGAAGCTATTCTTTAATAAATCATTCTACTAGGCTAGAAATTATGATACTGAACAATCAGATTTTATTGAATGAATTAAAACCATATTGTTTTCCAAATAACACAAACACTCAGTTGTTTTGCAGTTATGACAGTCATTACACATGTTTTGCAAAAGACAATAATTAACAACAAGAAACATTCAATAAATCCATAAATGGTTGTTAATCATTCTATATTAGATTAAAAATTATTTTGTACTTTTCTTAAATATAGACTTTAATTTTAGAAACATTCATCTAAATAATGTTTTTTAAATAGGAGTATGGCAGTTTGTATTTTTTCAATTCTTTCACTTTCTTCTATGCCAACACAAATATTTTACTTACAATGTAAATTTGTGTAATGTTTATTTAATATATACAAAACACTGGCATATGGCATTTAAAAAAGTTTATAGGTTTAATCTGATTAAGAAGATCTATTTGATCAAAATGCATCTTGGAAGCCATTAAAATGTTCAATATCTGCAATCATAGTAAGAAAAGGACATTAATTATAAATATGATTATAATACATAAAAAAGATGAAAGAATTTTAAAAATGGAGATTGTTATGCAGTAATACAAAAGAATAGCATTAATATTTTGAACTTTATTAAAATTAAGGCCTATATCTGTAACTTTACAAAATGTAATAATTTCTTATATAGTAAAATGATTGAAAATAATTTATAAATTTGCTAAAAAAAATGTTATCAATAAATACTTATTAAAAAACACAAAATATACAAAGTAAATTAATATTTACTGAACAATTGTGTTTAATGTTTAAACAGCAATATGAGAGATATTTAATTGAAAAGGTCTAGTTAATCAGAATACAACCAGGATCCACTTGTGTAGATTTTTTACTCAGTTTGTATAATTGTATGCTTGAGGTTTAATAATAAATTATATGAATATATATTTACTATGATGTGTTGTATAATGAACTATTTTTAATATTAACAGAATTGAGTTGAAAGTTGTAATTCAAGTAAATCTTCAAATAGACATTTAATTAATATCTATTTTTATGACCTGTGGGGTTTATTTTTGGAAATTATTTTTTATGATATCAAACCATGTATTTATTACTATCATGCAATTTTTTTACATAAACTTATCATTCTTATGCATTTTTAATGTTTGCCATTATCCTAGTTTTTTTTTTTAATTTTATCATCTTTTTTCTATCAATATGTCAGTATTCCAATCATCTATCGCTATTTTATATCTATTTTTTTTTCATAGTTTCTTTCTACTTTTTCAACACCATAGTCACTTATTATTTATTTATTTTGGTATATATTTTTTTAATAGAATCTTAACTATTGATAAAATATTATAAAGAGATTTTAACTAGGAGATAGATTGACGAGTTACTTATAAATAATCCCTTTGTTTTTAACACATCTTTTAGTCTAACCTATAAAAATGCTTATTTTAAATACTAATTTTTCTGCTAGATCTAAACAATAACTATTTTATTTATATTTACTCCTGCAACCAAAATAAAAAATGGTAGCTCATTCAAATACATTTTAAGAGAACTACATTAGTTTATATATATATATCTTTGACAATAAATTTATTACATTTATAACATGTCTATTTTTATAATATTTTATTTTAATTCCAAAGTCTGAATATACAAAAATAATTGAATTGTGAGATCAACTCTTTGAAGTAGTTGTCTTTTTGCTTTATTCAACAAACTCAATTATATCCTTGAAATAATCTCTACCTCTATAAACCAACATCTTGTTTTTCTAAGTTTTAAATCTAATTATCATTTACAGATTCAATGTTTTTAAAACAATTACATTTCATTATTCATATGTATATATAATGAAATGATATAATTATTTTATATGATTATAAACGTTTTATTATTCATAGCAGGCAGAGATAGGTGTGTAGTAAAGCATAGATATTTACTCTCTGGAGAGGAGCTAGGCAAAACAAGGAAAGGGACAGCCATTTAAATATAATAAATTAAAAACACATACTTTAAGATACAAACAACACATAATACCAACAAATAGTCCTGTATTATGTTGTATATGTGTGCAAGCGTGTGTGAGTGTATAATATTCATATATTAATAATAAAAATATATTTTAAAGATTCGTTAAAATATTTTGTCTAGTAATTTTAAATTTAATATAATAATAATGCATGATTAGTATGCTAAAATTTATAAAGCACTTAATAAATGATTGTTAATTTGTATAAGCATATTGGCCAAGTGTTATAATACATTATTGTTGAAAAACAATTTAAAAGAAAAAAACATATGTGAAAGTAATTTTATCAGCTGCACATTCTAAAAATAATGATAAAAATAGATCTGCAAGTTAGTAAAAATGGTCATATCTAAAATGTTTTAACACATTAGGAGGCTGAATCTATTCTTCCAACTTCAAATTGCATTTGAAAAAAAATCATTAATTGTCTTCCTCTTGATAACTTGGCAAATAGAATGAAGAATTACATACAAAAAGAATCATCAATATTGAATGTTATAAGTAGATAGAATTTAAGTAAAATAAAAGAATAAAGAATTTGCAATCAACAATTTTCGTGCTTATACCAGAGCTCTGAAACAAATAATTAAGCACTAATTAATGTTTATGACAACAAGCTTATTTGAAGTTAAATCAAAATTATATGCTATATCAACAGTACACTGTGTACACAAACTTTAATATAGACAATTAAAATTTATAAACAAATATTTAAGATGTAAATATTTTTTGTATTTAAAGTATTTTATGAATCATACATATTTTATAGTAATTATTGGATAATTTTGAATATTTATGGTTTTAATAAATTTTTACTGTTATTTTAAAGATAGAAACTTTATATAGGTTTATTTATGATAAACACATTTAAAAAAATAAATTATCTACCATTCATATAAGTAATCTATCAAAGTTTAAAATACATAGACAATTTTTCTTTGAATGTCATAAGTTTGTAATAAAGTAAATGCAAGTAGGCAAGATTGAATAAACAATTGAGGTCATTGGACAGAATGGATGACCTGAGATTAAATAAACATGGTATGTGTAATATTATTTATGTAAATATCTCACTCAAACCTCAGTAAAATTAAATCAGCATATATGATTTCTATTTTTAATAAATTTTATAAGCACTGATTAAACAATGTCAGCAGTCTTCATGACCATTTTCCCCCTTTATTTAAATGAAAGTAAATTAGCTAATATTTTACTATTTACCCTATTCCTGTCACTAGAATAGTGACTTTTAAACCAAAACACAAAAAATAAAATTATAAAAATGGTATAAAATTTGATTCAGTATATAAAAGTATTGTTTTTGGTATTAATGTTATTTATTTTTAATATTTATTAATCTTTAAGTAATATATGACTCTCCCAGAATTCTTTTTATCCTCTTTTTTATTCACAATAATTATTCTATTTAATGTAAGCTTTGGTAATTAATAGAAAGCAGATAATAGTGTTTAATAAGCCTATATCCAGTTCTTTTTTATCTAACATCCACTAATTAGTATCTAATTTATAGATTTCATAAGTAATGAATACTGATAGCAGCCATCATTTATTTTTCTGTTTACTATCAAGTTATCAAACTAAATTGAAAATAACATAAATGTTTTCAATCCAAACCATTTCCCCACATAATCATACAAATGTGCAACTAATTCAGGTATCTATATATTATGGTGTCTCAGTTTTTAACAATTATGAGCCATAAAGCCAATAAAATATCACATGATTCCAACAATCTTTTTTTTCACTATGTAAGCTTTATAGTTTTATTAAATCCCTAATCACTGCTGACTCATACAATATCTCCTAATGAATTTATAGCTTATGGTTTTTATTAGTGAAGAATTCTACATTTTGAAACAGTCCATTTGGTTCTTTAGAATCCAATTCAATTTCTTCTAACAGTCATTATTTATCATCTGTTATATTGTCAAGCCATCATCCAAATTATAAATATACATGTATTTAAATTCTAAGTGAAATTTCCTGTATTATCATATAGATCTAATACAGTTCAACATCTATATATCATGGTGTCTTCAGCCTTTTAACTATTATGTAAATCTCTAATCTGTGACCAGGAAAACTCAATAAATATCACATGAAAGTTTGACTAACTAATAGGTGATCTAGATAGGAATTTATTAAGCACCATCATCTGTCTTCAATATTGGTTACTAAAGCTTACATTAATTATGTGACACAACTATGATGAAACAAAAATACTACACTACTGAAACAGCAATGTGACCTTGTATCATATAACAACTTATTGGTTTATCGTGAACACAAAATAGTGATGTCTATAGTTGTTAAAAAATATAAGGACACCATAATATGTAGCTATTAAACTGGATTATTTCTATGTGACTATACAGGCAAATTGATTTAGGTTGAAAATATGTATATGGTTTTCAGCTTGAAAAAAAGCAAATGATGGCTGTTAGAAATGAAATGTACTAAATCCTAAAGATCGTGTACTGTTCCTAGATCCAGAGCTCTTCACTGATAAAAGCCATAAGGTAGAAACTAGTTTGGGGATATTGGATAGAACTGAGTAGTGATAATATGTATGAATTTTACAATTTGGGGTGGCAACTTGATAGTTTAACACAAAAATAAATGATGTTTCTAGAAAGAAGGTGCATTAAATCCTAAGGACCTGGGTGTACTGTTCCAGGATTCAGAATGTCTCACTGACAAAAGTCATTTGCTAGAAACTAAAATGTGGATATTGGATTAAGTAGAATTATCTGGCACCATTAGTTTCTAAAGCTTACATTAGCTGCTTTAACTATGCTGAAAGAAAATGTATATGCTGCTGCCACAACATGTAAGCTGAATTCATAAAAATGGGCAAAACTCTCTCCATATAGTTGTGCCACTCAAAGCAAGACAGAGTAATCAATGGATGCCAGAAAGCTTGTTCATAAAATCCCTATCTAGTGCCTACTCATCCAATATCCCCAAACTAGTTTTTGGCTTGTGACCTTCATCAGTGATGAGCCTTCTAGCTTCCATTGATTACTCTGTCTTGCTTTAAGTGGCACTAGTGTATGGAGAGAGTTTTGCCTATTTTAACAACAGTTATGAGCAAGCATGGGAGATAGTGATCATGTGATGCTTAAAGCTGAATTCATGTGATAGAATCATGCAATATTTTATTGTTTTTAGAATAAAATAATAATAAATGGTTTAAATAATAAATACCACTCTACAAGGAGAATTGGGAAATGGGTTCAACTATATATTAGTCATAATTACACACGCTTTATTTGATATTTAATATTTAACCAAATGCAATTGAAATAAAAACTAGCAGAAAACTTTTGAAATCATTTTATAAATATTGGGGAAACAGTTTTATATTTGAAAGGATAAAGAAAAGAAAAAATTGAAAAATTACAACATTTAAAGGTATATTAAATTTTTTATAATGTTTGTTTCAGCTTTAATGATTGTGTATTATTTCCAACAATTGGTTTAAATTATACACATAAAAAAGTATGTGGTAAAGATGAAGTAAACTTTTTAATAATTGTGTCTATTGCTTATACATGCAAATATAAGCATGATCAAAAATTATTTACATATTTTATTGTCATGTATATGTGAGTTTATTCATTTCATTTAATAAAATAAAAAAACAAAACAATAACTGCTAAAAGACATATTTTCACATACATGCAAACAATGGAAACTAGATATTTTGGGTTTACTGTCAATTTCTATAATCACAAGTTTTGTATTATTAAAATTATAATTAATGTGACTTTTGACTACAATCAATAATAATTCATAATTATTACTAGTTAAAGCAATAATAAAATTAATAATATAGGAAGGACGATAAAAAGTTAATCATATTTCCCTTTGCTTTCTTTTGTTCAGATTCTATATTAAGTGCAAAATAATGTAACAACTTCATGTTTTATTTTAATTTCTATAAATATATATTCAAACAAAAATCAAAAGACTGAATTTAAAACTAAAACTAGACCATCTAAAATACTTCAGAAAACTCAAAAACTCTTTAAATAATATGGAAAATGATATTCAATAATAAGATACTATATGTAACCATGTTCATTAGTATTATATAATGAGCTTGTCAATAGCTCTAACAAGTTTTTCAGAATCTCCCTATCCTCAGATCAGTTTCTAGCTCTGACTGTTGTCAGTGAAGTGCTAAAATAGTCCAGCATTAAATTTAAAATACTAGATCGAGCTCAGCACGTTATCTAATGTTTAACTATTAAGTAGAAAATCTGAAAATTTAAAACATATATCTTCAAATTCAGCTAACTAACTTAAACAGCCATATGGAACTGAACCAGGTTCAGATACACTAGCAATATAAAATCACCAAAACCTTAAGAGCAAAAACAAAAATTGCAAAAAATCAAATCATATATCACGATTTATTTTATATGCTTGTATTACAAATGTTATATAATGAGCTTTTACCTTCTTAAGAGCTATTGGCAAGGTCATTATACAACATTTGTAACACAAGCTGATATATGACTTGATTTCCTTGCAATTATTGCTTTTGCTTTTAAGGCTTTGATGATTTTATATTGCTAAAGCTATTAATATATGATGTATCTGAACTGTGTTCAGTCCCATGCAGTTATTTAGGTTCAGTCCCATATATCTATTTAAGTTAGATAGCTAGATTTGAAGATATATGGGTGTCTTAAAATTTCAGATTTTTTATTTAGATAAAGTGCTGAGCTTGACCTGCTATTTTAAATCTAATACAGAAATATCCTAGCATTTAATGATGACAGCCAGAGCTGGAAATCAGTCTAAGAATAGGGATATTCTAAATAGCTTGATAATAATTATTGGAAAGCTCATTATATAATATTTGTAATATAAACTTATAAAATTAGGTCATGTGATATATGATTTGGTTTCTTTGTAATTATTCATTAGTATGACTGTAAAATGTACATATTAAACAAATAATAAAATTAAAAGGCAATAGAAATAGGGATAATAGAATGAACATTTAACAAGCTAAACTTAAAAGATCCGAAAAGAAAGCTTGATATGGATGAAAGGATTTCATCATTAATGTGCCATTGCATAGTCTAAAAAATGAACATGATAGTTAATACTATCTAAACTCTACAATAATGATAATAAATTATTCACCATGTAGTTAATATCAAATAGAAGGGTAAATGACCTTAGAATAAATATAATTCTATCAAAAAAAATTAATGTAATAAGTATTATGGTTTAAAAAATATATGTGTAACATACAGCTGAGCAGAATATATATACTACTACATAAACATTAACTCACTTGTAAAAAAATTATGTAAATGAATAAAAATAATCATATTTTTTTCTGCTAATTGAATATTAATTTTAAAAAAAAAAATTTGTTAAATAATGCAATTAAATAGTTTGTAATATTTATGTTTCTATGTCAATACCATAACATACAGTTCAGTGAAAGAAATGCTAAAGGCTTTATTACTTGGAAGTTTATAAGAAATTTGAATACCAGAACTGTGGAAACCAAAACTGATTTTGGGACTTTATGATGCCAAGTCATATGCTCTATCAATTACACCAAACTATGCAGGAAATAGTTCATTAAGATCCATAATCTAAAATGATGTTTTGATATAGTAGGCCCACTCAATGTTTATTGAGTTTTGTATATATGTGCTAATATAGAGCATTTGGGAAGTTCTTTCTGATATTATTCAATAAGACTCTAATATATTCACTGTGTAAATCAATAATGTGATATTTAATTTAGTAAGAAATATGCCCAACTACACCAAATCACACAGACAACAGTTCAGTAAGATCCACAATCTAAAATAATATTTTGATGTAGTACACCTACTCAATGTTCATCAAGTTTTGTAAGTATTTAGTAATATAAAGCATTTGGAAAGTTCTTTCTGACAGTATTCAACAAGATTCTAATGTATTCACTGTGTAAATCAACACTGTGACATTTAATTTAATAAGAAATATGATATGCTAGTTGTGCATCCTAAAATCTAAAATGATATTTTGACCTATTTGTTATTTATTCAATGCTTATAATTATATATAATTTAAATCATTCAGTTAATTGTTGCTAGAAGTCTTCAATAAATATTAAATGTATAAAAGATTTGGAAACCAAGGTAGACATGAGGGCATCTAAATTTTTTGACAGCATATTTGGAAATGTTTGAAATTATATCTATTTGTTATAGTGTTAAAAAATGCAGCAGAGTTACTACTGAAGATGCCTAAAACACTATTAGTAATTGAATTTATCAGAGAGAATGATAATCTAGTATTACAGGGTACATAATTCATTATGAAAAGCAGCTCATAATATTGTAAAATGATTAATACAGTCAAATAGATATCAACTGTAACAAATAAGAATTTATTGCTAAATATTAGCAATCCCACAAATTATTATAAAGATCATTTCACAGATTGCAGCTCTGGCCATTTCTGTTTTTAGTCAAAATATATTCAAAACTTAGCAGAGACAATATCTGGTTTCTGGAAGTTTATAAAAAAAACTCATGAAATATTTTTCAACATCACTATACAATAACAGGAATTGCATTGTATAATTTTTATCAATAAGTTAGTGGTTTATTGAAATACATTTATATAAGATAGCATCATCTACACAAATGCTTTATTTACTGTAGAAAATTCAAAGATTATATATTTTAGAAACTATGATTTAGACCTTCTAAGAAACAACCAATAATAGGTCATTTTATCTTACTTTAATACCATAAACTGCACACTTGAATAATTAAAGAACAGTAGAAAGTATAAATTTATAATATTACCATTTCCAGATCGCAGCTATGCATGTGAGCAAGTTATCTTAGATTTAAAACCTTACAATTTCTTTTAATTTTACATGGATGCTAGATGAATAAGTACTTCTCATAGGTGAAGGCAAATTCCAAGAACAAATGTGGAGATAGAGAGATTATATTATCTGGTGTAATTTATTACTTAAGCTTACATTATAAGACTCTAGCATAGTGTGAAAAAAATTGTTTGGATTATAAACTCATTTTTAAATCTTTACCGAGACAAAGAATCACATGACTTTTCTATCTTACTTTTAATAACTTTATTAACAGCACTTTTCTATCTTACTTTTAATAACTTTATTAACAGCAATAATTATTTCTATACAATTTTATTCAAAAGCCATCTATGTAATTATTTAATAATTGATAAATATTTGATGATAGTTTCTAACCTTCATCAGTAATAAGAAATGAAGACCCTTCCAGCAAACAATTTTATTTTTAGTGTGTAATCCAAAAATAATGCCTAAAAGTTTCAACACTTTACAATTGTAAACCAAGTCAATCTTTTTGCCTGACTATATAGATATGACATCAGATTAGCAACTATACAGTTGATGTCCTTAATTATAAGTGATTTATAAGCACTTCAGAGTTACACTTTATTAATGTATTTACTGTTACAAACATGGTAACATATTTGCATAATTACTTAAATAAATTTGCTTGCATTTCAAGACTGTATGATGTTTAAATTTATAATTATTAGAGATAAAAAATGATTGCAGGATGAATATGTGTAATCCATTACTTCTTACTTCATATATCAATTTTACATACATACAAAGTAAAATTTAAAAAAGAAAATTTATTAATAAATAGAAAGTAGAACTACCTTTTTACCCTTGCTATGAACCTGAAATTATTGGTCATATTCAGATAGTAAAATCTCCAAATATTGAAGACTTTTTTCTAACTGCAAAATTTGATAATATGCAGATTTTACCTTGTGTGTGTGTATATATATATATATTGATAGATGTGGTAATTTCTATTTATAAAGCTGGACTCAAGCCTTTACTTTACTTTTTTGGACATATAAAGCTTCACACTCTTTAATAATCACAACTAATTTCAAAAATGTGATTACAATTTGAAACAAATCTATTTTCAATGTTTCTTTTAATATAAAAACATTTTAATTGGTTAAGGCCGCTCATTGTGAAATAAATAAATTGGTGGCAAACTTTATACCGAAGATTCAATCACACAAAAGTTAGTGGAAAGAATAGTTGAACATCATAATAATTAATGTATGTGTTAGGGAAAAAATGCTTATACGATTTGAAAATACTAATATTAATAATAAAAGTACAAGAGGGTGAGTGACTTCAAACAAAGACAAAACCTTTTTTGTAATAAAATTAAGAAACTTGTGAATAAGTGTATGCAAAAAGAGTAGAAAATTAAAGCAAATAAAAAATAAATTATCTTAACTTTTTTGATTTTCACATACATATTAATTCTTTAAAAGTTAGTGAAATGAATAAAGATTACAAAATTACTTCAAAGAAAAAAATGATAGAATATATATCCAAGGCAATTAATTACAATCATTTTCTTTAAAATTGCCATTAAAAAAATTACTAAAGTAAATTATAATTCTATAATACATTGGTTTACTTTTTTTAAGTAATTGTAATTGACAGTTAAGTCCTTGGAGATGCAGATTAAGAAAAGCTTAACAGTGAATAGTATTAATATAATAGGCTTATAATGCTTTCAATATCTTTTTCAGATATCATAATTATAGCAATGAATACATGAATTATAGGTGGAGGGTATAATATAGATATCATGTATTCCCTTTTTAAAAATGTGGAACATTTATACATATTTACATATAATTTATATGATAGTTATAATATACCTCCATTTATAATTGATGTTTTCATCACTATGATTATGATATCTGTGAATATATTGAAAGCATGCTAGGCATACTATATTAATATTCTTCATTGTTAAGCTTTTCTTACTCATAGAACTTAAATGTCAATTAAAAGAATATTTCACATGATCACCATTTCCTAGGCTTACACAATCTGTTAAAACAATAGCAAACTCTCCACATAGTATTACCACCTAGTGCAAGCTTTAATGGATGCAAGAAAGTTTGTGCATAAAATCCCTATCCAGTGACTACTCATCCAATATCTTCAGACTAGTTTTTATCCTGTGGCTTTCATCACTGAAGAGCTTTGGATCTGAGAGCATGGCATCTAGATCTTAAGATCTAATACAACCCACCAGAAGCCACTCTTTTCATTATTAGCTAACCATAAAGCTTTGAGTCTAAAATGCAATAGATCCTGAGATCTAGGTACAGTATTCTTAGATCCAAGTCTCCTCACTGATGAAAGACGCAAGTTAGAAACTAATTTGAGAATATTGGATAATTAGACACTAGGTAGAAATTTTACGCACAAATCTTCTTGCACCCACTGACTACTAAGACTTGCACTGGGTAGCACTACTGTATGGAGAGTTTGCTATTGTTGCAAACACTTCAAAGAAACCCTCATCTGTTCATTTGCTGTCGTTTTTTTTTACTTTCTGACATAATTCTAAATCATGGATAGTTATATATATTGGAAAAAGAATGGTAAGCAGAAGCATATAATCACATAGTCAAAGATTTATGTCGACTATAATTTACAAGCTCCTTTTATTAGCATACTGTTGTCTTAAACCAATTTCACTATTAATGATATATTAATTTTTAAAGTTAGTAGTTGTTACATGAATCTACTTCTTAGATTATGTTACAATACTTTTTTTACTTATGTCCTATGTTTATATTTCTTAAACATTCACTTTTTTTTTTTTTTTACACATATGGTTACAAATACAGGAAAAGATGCCCATAATGCATTTGACCTTTTTTAAGAGCAAATACAGTAATTTGATAAAACCAACCCGCCTTTGGCTAAAAACTAAAATATACATATTTTAACGTATATACGTTATATATTAGTTAATTAATTATTTAAAATAAATAAACATCTTAAATAATAAATATTGATAATATTGCAAAATTTCAAAAGTAGAACATTACATCAGTTTAAACTTTTTTTTAATGATAATGATTAATATTTAAAAATTAAATCAATTCTGAGGAAATAAAAATATTTGCTTTTAAGAAAATTGGAAAGAAAAGATTAAACATTTAATTGCATTTCCAGTTGTAAATATAATTAGCAAAACTGAAGATTTTTATGCAAATATAACTATTTATACAGTGGTTTAATATATTTTAAATAAATAATAATTCTGTATACAAACATCATTTGTACATAGAATTAAACTTCACAAATAAAATTAAGAACTTTAATAAATTTTAAAAACCGCTATTTCCTTTTTATTTATGTTTCATTTATTTTCTAAGTACCATTAACGTAATATGTTTAATTAAAAAATAAATAACAACAACGAAATGAAAATGTTATATTTATTTTCTAATTACTGTAACAAAAAAAAACCAACAATTATTCATATTGTAAAACTTTAAATTAGAAGAACAAATTAGGGAACAATTAATAATAATAATAATAATAAAGGTGCTTATACAATATGAGCTTTAAAATGTTATATTAATTAAATCTTTTTTTAATGACAAGAATAATTTTATATAAATGCGAAAACCGAGGAAATAATTCTTTGCCTTTACATATTCTTATAATATTACTTTTTAAATCAAAGTAAAGCCATTAAAGGTTTTTTTTTCTAAGTTAATTTAATATGCAAGGAAGCAAATCTTATTACATTTTCTTACGTGTCGTTGATTTTGCTATTCTACATACAACGATGAGCAAATGTTCTTCAAATCAGATCAATATCAACTAGGATACACTATACATCGCATGATACACTATATAAAAGTATAAAAACAGTGGATATATATATATGCTTATTCCTATTCACTGCAAAATGACGCTCACGAAATCATTTTCAAATACGTATATATAATTAAAACAGGTTTTGGAGAACACTATATGAGTGAACTCAATATTTATTGTATTCTTAACAATTCCTCTTTCATTATCATTTTCTTGACTCTTGATGAGCGAAATGGAAATTCACTAATGCAAACAAACAAACAAAACAGTGAAAAAAGAAAAATCAAAAACTAAAACTCTGTGACTGTTCAAGCATTCCTTTGATAATAAGGACATTTCATCAATCTCTTTCGCCACTGCTAAAATCCAGTTGTTAAAAAACATCTCAACTGCCACAAAGCATATTTTAAGTTAACAATATGCAATACAGTCTCATAACATGTCTATCTTATCAGTTTAGTTTCTCTATTCTTCTTAAAATTATGAACCATCTGCTTTTGAATGTGAAGATTGTCTGTTTCTATGAATTTTTTTTTTTAATTTTGAACCTAAAATAACCTTATCAGTTATATTTTGGCTAAGATAAACTCTTCTGCCACTGAGAATTTCTACATCATGTTCTCCAAAGTCTGTTTAATTTTTATATTTTAACAAAGAACATTATAATAACAGTATAATCTGTGTTATTTGTGCAGTAATAAAATGATGGATTCAAAAGCTAAGAGTTCTTGGATCAATATAAAATTATCATTTCTCGTGTTTCAATGTCACATGATCTTCAGAGCAACAAACAATCCATTTATTTTTTTAACCATGAAAGGCTTTACTACAAACATGTATATTTTTTTCCAAACTTATATTACATTTATAAAGTATAAGTATCATGTACTTAAAAAATATAAATTATTGTAATCAGATTACATCTGCATTTTTATTAACTTAAACTACAATAGTTTTTAAGTTGGATATAATTTGGAATCTATTATGTAATAATGTAAATAATAGAATATAATGTTAAATATACTTAATTTTTAAGAACTAAATCATATTTTGTGATCATAAATATGGCCATTATCAATAAAAAAAATAATTATTAATCGCAAATTTACATGAAAACCCATCTAATATAAATCTTATTACAATTTATAGATATTGCATTCTTTATTTTCTTACATTAAAAAGTTGACTATTATTAAAACTGAAGTAATTGTTACGCAATTTAGAATAAGACAATTAATTTCCCTATTCTCAGTGCAAATCCACTCTTATTAAAAAGTTCATCTAAATAAATGTTAAACAATACATGAAATTGGCTATATATATATTTATCTGTTCTTCCAATCCATATTTTATTTCAAAATAGCTATCAAAATAACTCAATTAACTCTTCTGAAGTTTTATCAATATTAATCAAATAAATATCAACCCTTTGGTTCTATTTATCTCTCAGAAATGATGTCATCGCATCTACTTCTTATCATTTGTATTTGCTATTTAAATTTAACTGTTTTTACAGATGTCTAATCTACTATAAATATTTCTATTCAATATCCTCAATAATAAGGAAAAGTTAAATAGTGTTACACCAAAAATCAAAACAGGTAATATAACTTAGTTTTTGTTAATTTTTTATTTATTTGTAAAATTCTTAATAAGAATATAAGTAATTTCATAAAGTGATATATTCTTCACGAAGTATATTATCAACTTATTTTTCTTTATGCATTAATAAAATTATAAACAATCAAATAAATCCACCTTTCTTTTTACTTTTTCAATGCTTATTTTATTAAATTAAAATTAATCCATCAGACAATTTTGATTGTTTAGCAACCTTCCTCAGAGCTATAAAACATATATAAATACATAAATATACATATACTTAATCATACAACATTATATCTCCTTGTAAATGACTTGTGTATGCATATATATATAAAAGGGGACCCAAAAATAAATGAAATCTGTCTTTGGTATCTAAAAAGGGATCGTTTATATGCATGCATACAAACAAGCCACATTCTCTGTGTTTTTTTTTCAGGCATGTATGATATAAACACATAGAAAACCTATTGTTTTAACAGTTTAATGTATATATAAAATAGTTATTTGCGCATCACATCAAGTAATAAAAATGGATATTCGAGTTTTTAGACATTATTAATTAAAGTAAGTATTAAAAAAAATATTTCTCTCATTTAAAGCCAACCTACAAGAAGTCTTTACTTTTGTTCAGAAAATCTAAGTTATTATTAATTAAAACAATGATGAGAAGGGAAAGGGGTAAAAACAAAATCTATTTTACAATTCTTTCAAACCAACATTTTTAATACTTTTTTTTAAAAAAAAAAATAATTCTAAATTTTTTTTGGAATTTTTGTTAACTGTCTTCAACTATCAAAAACTGAAAAATTTATAGTCTATGATACCTATATAAAAGGCTAACATCAATAAACAAAAATTAATAAAATTGCAATATAACACAAGTTATATATGAGATAAATATAGATAAAAAATAAGAGGTAATGAAACTAAATTTATATACACTTTTACATCACTGGTTTACTGATATATGTAATCAAATTATAGTTCATATAATGTTTCACCATTAGATTATAGTGATGTGTGTGAAGAGATCTTTCTTTTGTATAGATGATCATATAATAATTATACTTTTCACACTGATATACTTTTATACAGCCTACTTCTTGTTTCTTGTATGTTGAAAAGTGCTTTGCTCTAACAAGTCCTATGATGTGACAGTTGGCTAGTTGATGAGATGAGTTAGTGATTTAGTGAATTCTGGCAAAAGAGGGATTCATGTCAAAGAAAATGTATCCTTTAGTAGCCAATAACACATGGCTTCCAATACAGAGACTGTAGTCATTCTGGAGTTCATTTTACAAAACTTAGCACTTATAACAGCAAGCAGAATAAAGCAGAGTCTACTGAAGTCAACATATCTGAGTGTATTAAAATAGCATAGACTAGAATAAATTAATAATTTTTAGTTGGTCTTTTATATAGCTCACTATTTATTGTTTATCCCACTCACACATTCCAAGAATCTTCTCAATCAGCAAGCCAGTGATTAAAAATATTTTAGTACATAAGCTGACATATTTACATTAATTACAACATTCCAGATTAATTTTCTTTAGAAAGAATTTTAGAGACAACAAAGCTTAATGGAAATTATATATATTTATATTAGACTCTTAATTAATCAAATATTTCTTTAGACATGATAAAATTTTTAATAGAAAAGTATTAAAATTTGTTACATAGTTCATTTTTGAAATAAAACTTATTACATTAAAATACACAGATAATTTTTAAATCTTTTACTATCAGTGTGTGTATATATACATAATAACACACTCACTAAAACACACAAAAAAAGCCTGAATTAAAATTAAAATTAGCTTATCAAACAAACCTTACAAATTAAATTTTGAGATTATTAAAGCATCTCAACAGCCATTTAGGTCAGGGGGAAAAAATGAAAATCACCATTAATGTAACCATTAATGTAAGCATTATTTTTAAAAAAACAAATTGACTAAAAATAATTTTACTTATAAAAAAACCAAGGTTATACTTAATGGAACATTCTTATTGTCATCTTCTAATTGAATGCACTCTCAATTAATATTTTTGTTTATTATGGCCTATTTAGTTTAGGCCTGTCAACATTTTTTGCTCCTCAAAGTCTTTAAACAATATAGAATTCATATATACCAGATCCACTTTCTAGAATAAATTCATTATGGATGATCTTTTTTGCATTGTAAATGGGTCTTCATATAAAGGGAAAAAATTTTAGTACTGAAGCTATCAGTGATTGCAAACCTGTATTTTCTCACACTAACAAGATTTCCTATATCAAATCAGCATGGCTGCTGACTTTCCCTTTTTCTACACAAGTTTGCAATGAGCTCAACACTAGTGTGGGCCTTTTCTTTGTCCCATTCCATCTCATTTTTCTGCCAGATTACTGGTAGATGCATTTTGAATAATATGGGATAATCCTTGACAAAATGTTTATTTATATGGGGAAATACTGTGGATTCATTTTGAGTCCAATTAATATAGCTGGTGATGTTTTTCATTTGATTTACCTATTCCCTATGATTTGTACTTACACCCAGCCCAAATAGATGATTTAGCTCTCTCATAATCCTCTCATGTGGGTTTGATTGAAAATTTAATATGGATGTTAAAAGATGATGGATGCTTTGTTGTTATATCCAATGTTTCCATTATTGTGATTTAAAGGGATTCCATGATCAATGCAAATGGGCTGTGGCTTTTCTATTTTGGGGATATGTTGCTTCTGCAATATCCAAATGATCCTATGGGTGTCAAATTTCTGGATATGATATGCAGTCACATTCTTAAAGAACCCACCATGCATCACAATCAGGAATCAATACTGTCTGTCTGTAACATAGCACTAGCCCATAAAAATCACTAGCCAGTAACTCCAGATTCTGTGCTAAGATGTAGTATTCTAATGAATCATTTATATAGGTGTTTTGGCTGAAAACCAAAGTGACATGTTTTAGAATTGACAATACAATGGCAAGCTTGTGAATAAAAGACACAGAGAAGTATATATTCTACTTTCTACATACCAAAATGTCAATAGAGGCAATAAATATACTCTATCAACTTGTTTCTGAGTTATCTTAGTATGAGAATTTTCCATGGGTTTTCAAAAGAGGGTACTTTGTAGGATAGTATCCCATTATGTAGTCTATAATATTCTCTCATCCTTTGTAGCCATTCAATATCTGAATGTTGAGGGAACAGCTAAACCTTCAAGAGGGCAATAATTTTTTTATATTCTGGGTCAGTACTTTGTAGCTTATGGAATTGCTGTGGTTCTTTTTCTATTGATTTATCAATATCTAGTGCAATTGCTGCAATGAACACATTATCTATCTCCTGATGATGTTGAAGTATTTCCATTGGGTTATGATTTGAAATATCTGCTATTATATTATCAGTCCCTTTGCAGTAAATAACATTATATGTAAATATTTGTAAGAATATGCTCTATTGAATTAGCCTATCATTAGTCAAATAACTACTGTTGAGAAATTTCAATCTCTTATGGTGAGTAATAACAATAACATCTGATTGCCATCAAAAAATTGCTTGAATTTTCCAAAGGCTAACACAATAGTTAATGTTTTTTTCTCTGTCATAGTCTAATTTTGTTCAGCCCCTTATAATGTTTGACTGCAAAAGTACAATACTTTATGACTATGTCATAATGGTCATCATTTTGGAACAGTATCACTCCAAGACCAAGATCAGTGATATCAGTCTAAAGAAATAAGTTTTAGAGAAGTCTGGTTAAACCAGGTCTATTTGTCCCAGGAATTTATTTTTAACATGATGGAAATCCTAATCTTCTTTAGATTTCCAAGGCCACCATTGGTTTTTGTATAGAATCTGAGTGAAGGATGAGGTGTTGTTAGCAAAGTTCTGATAAAAATCTGCAGTCAAAATTGGAAAGCCCAGGAATTACCTCAATGGCCATCTATTAGTATGTAGAGGAAAATTGTGGATAGTGGTAGTCTCATTAGGATGGGGTTTAATACCATCTTTGCCTAAAACTGATACTTCTTCCATGTTCAGGTAGGTCTTCTACAGAATAATAATAATATTATTGCACATTCTTTTAAGAATAGCTGTAGATGATCAGTCATATTTTTCAAGGCAATGATCATCATCATCCATATATAAAACAATGATTTTTTTTATCTGACAGCACTCTTTAAAATACCAGATGCACTATTTACTAACGCAAATGGCAAGGGTTTGAAGACATAAGTAAATCTTTTATTACAGAAGGCTGTGTATGAGTGATCCAGTGAATGAAGATATATTTTGCAAAAGTTGAATATTAGGTCTATAGTGTTAAAGGCTGCCTTTCATTAAAATTTACCAACAAGTTCTGGTATGGTGTAAGAGATATCTTTTTCAGTTATGTCATCACATTTAATCTATGAGCATCCAGACATATGTACACAGAACCATCTTTTTTTAAATCATCACCAAATGATTAATATTGGAAAGTGAATGCTTTGCAATGATATTTTGTTCAACCATCTGTTCTATTTGACTGTTTACTTGAGCCTTATATTTGAATAAAATGAATATGACTTAACTTTGAAAGTAGTTTTCTTCTTTCACCTTACTTCTAAGCATATATTCCTCAATAACTTTTGGTCTATTAAAAAATACCTGAGATTTACATTAGTTTTTTCTACATTATTCTGCATTTCAGCTGTGTCAGCTGTTTGCTGTATACACTGAAAATGAGTCAAATGCTATTATATATTCCCCACAAATAAAGGTACTTTTATTGCAATCCAGAAAACACTTGTTTCTGCATAGTAAATCTAACTCAAGTACTAAATCTTGTATCACTCTGGCCATAACTAACAATACATGATTAAAGTTGGCCTTATCAAGTTTGATATCGAAACCATATATGCTTTTTTTTATAGTGGCCTTCTTCCCATTATCCAGTGTAACCTACATTTTTAATTGAATGGTGAATATCTGCAATTGGTTGTTTTTACCATCTGTTAGTAGGTATTAGAAAATAAGAACACTGGCTTTCTGAGTTGCTAAGAAATTTTTGTTTACAATGTTATTGCCCTTATAGATGTAATAAGGAAGATCTGTGTACATCCTACCACTGTTTGTTTTTTCTCTTTATTAATAACAACATTAGCTAGAATCTCCTGTGTTGTTCCTAATTGGGTATTCTAGACTCTTGTATGGAACCTTTCAACAAAGTCTTTATAAGCTTTTCCAATGGCTCTAGTACTGTTGGATTGAAAATCTGGTTGTGATCTACTTTTTCATAGGAATTGTCTTGTAATGAATTTATTTTATATAATTGCTTCCTTTCTCCCTGATAACTTTTCTTTTCTGTACAAAATTAATATGAGAATGAGCTTGGTTTTTATTATATCTATATTGTATAACTGAATCCTGGAGTCTGGGTGAGTCTATTTTTTTTACTCTTTTAGGAGGTTTCTTCTGGATGTTTCCATAATTGATGGCAGTTAGCTCTTGCTATTACTCAACATGATTTGCTGAACTACAGGTGACATATTATGCCATAGTGTTCTTATTATCTGGCCTTCTAATAAAGGAAATGAAGTTAATGATCTCATATTTGAGACTTAGCTTATAAAAAAATTGGGCATGGGTCTCTCCTATTACTGTCAAATATTTTTCTTGAGACACTCTGTGTAATATTCCATCATGCCTCTTTTAACTCCAGAATCTGAGAAGAATTGCATGTCTATAATCCTCAAATGTCTGACTTTATCTTTAAGATATGCCAGCAATATATGGCTGCACCATGGAGGAGGTTACAGACAACATCAATATTTTCATCTTCATCACATTTATGAAACTGGAATATTCTTTTGAACTTTCTAGATGTGTTAAAGGGCTTTTCCCCACATCTGCACTGCTGTTTTAATCCAAATGCTTTTGGTAATAACTTGGCTAATTTGCCCACCTTTCTTCCTATTCTTTCTATTTATCATTTCTTCTGGCCTATTATCTATTTCTTATTTTACTTCTTCTGAAATTTTTATGACTTCAACACAATCACTTTTATTCTTTCTATTCTGTCACTTTTCTTAGCATCTTGTCTACAATTTATTCTATGGAATGCAGACTTTCTTTAATTTCTGTTTCATGGTTTATTGACTTACTTTGAACATTTCTTTCATCATAACTAATAAATACTTCAAAAGCTTTCTCTATCCATGTTGGATAAGGAGAAAAAAAATTACCCAAACTTCTGCTTTTAATAATCAATTTTCTGCTTATAATAAATTTTAGCATTTAACTACTCTTTTTATAACTTATGAATTCATTTTATTTTTAAACAATTTTTTCAGTTAATGTAACTCTTTTTATATTTAACAACTCTTCATTTAAATAATGAACTCTCATTCTAAACATCTCCCAATTTCTGCATATATCACTATAGTAGCCCTGACTTTTTTCTTCTAATTCAAAATTTCCTAATCATCTTACTAACATACATTGCTTAAAATCTCAGGGTATATTGAGTTTGTAATTGAATTTATATGGATAGACCACTAAATCATCATCATGTCCTTAGTGCTTGCACAATTTCTTGTTTGTACCAAATATCTATCAACAGAAGGCCTCTCTAGCCTAGAATATTTACTTTTGCTTGACCTGGATATTCATTAAGTGCCTACTCAATTATTTACCTATATAAAGATTAACAAGAGTAGAAATTCCCAATAAAATAAACAATTGGTAGGGCAGACAATAGTAGATGAATGCCAGGGAAATTAAACAGTTATTAGCAATGTTTATTAATAAAGTAACAAAACATAAAAATAATAATAAAAAGCTCACATTAATGAATGAGTTTGAACTCTAGTTAGCTCAATTATATTACAAGTTAGTATAAACTCTTTTAAATAAATAGTTGGTTTTGTCAGTTGATTGTTTCATTCTCCCTTTTAAATTAATTTTATTCATTAAATAATTGTGTTTCAATACAATAACTCTTCACATACTTGGTAATTGCAGATGTGTGCATATATCTGTAAAATATTACTTATTAATTAAGCACAAGCAGACTTTATTATCATATAATATCAGACATGCTGAATTTTTATAACACAGCTTATACATGGTGCAAAACCCAAGCCATGAGAAGAAAAACAGATACTGAATAATAATAAATAGGTTCAAAGTAAACCATGTTAAATAACATAGAAAAATATGTATAAAAACATGAGAAGCTTACTATACTTCATCATCCAATGCAAAAGAAATAATGATTGCTAATCATGCTAAGAAATGTGTTATGGAAAAATGTGTAAATGAGTATGGGCAGAAACTTAGTTGAATCCAGTGCTACATAGAAATAAATAAACCTCTCCAAGGTTTCTAAAAAGTGATCATTTATTTGCATGCACACCCACAAGCCAAATAATTTCTGCTTTTTTCAGGCATATATAATATAAATATAAGGAAATCTGTTATTTTAGCAGTTTAATGTATATATTAAATGGGTTATACACACATCAACATACATCAAGTAAAAAAATGAATATATCAAGTTTTTAGACATTATTAATTAAAATATGTATTAAAAAATATATTAATTAAGAGTTTATTGTTTTAAAACTAACTTATAAGAAGTCTTTTACATTTGCTCAGAAAATCTAAGTTATTATTAATTATAACAATGTATAACACTTTAAACATTTTTTTTTTTAAAAAAAAAAATTATAATAATAAAATTTTAGAAAAACTGGCATTTTTTGTTAACTTACTTCAACTGTCCAATTCATTAAAATTGAAATATTTATAGTCTATGACACCTATATAAAAGGCTAAGATTAATAAACAAAAATTAATAAAATTGAAGGATAAAATATATATAAGATAAATATGAATTTAAAATAAGAGTTAATGAAATTGAATTTATTATACACTCTTAAATCACTAGTTTACCAATAAATATATAATATAAATATAGTTCATATAAAGTTTTAGCATTAGTCCATAGTGACATGGTTGATGTACTCTTTTTACATCAATATACTTACACGGAGTTTTCTTTTTGTTTCGTGTATATTGAGAAATGCTTTGCTGTTACAAATTCTATGATGTAATGGTTGACTAGTTCATAGGATCAGTTAGTGAATTCAGTAAATGCTGGTAAGAGTGGTTCATGCCAAAGAGAAGTTCATCCTTTAAGGTGTCTTGATGTACATGGCATCAGATATAGCAACTGGAGTGAGTCTAGAGTTCATTTTACAAAAACAGGCACTTATAATAGCAAGCAGAATAAAGCAGAGTCTAATAAATTCAACAGAACTGAATCAATTAAAATAGCATAGAAGGGAATAAATTAATAATCTTTAATTGGTCTTTAATATAGTTCACTGGTTATTGTCTGTTCCATTCAGGAATTTCAAAATTCTTCTCAATCAGCAAATCAATGATTAAAATATTTTATCGGTAAGACATCATTTTTACATTAATTACAAAATTCGAGATTAGTTATTTTAATTAAAGGATTTTAGAGATAACAATGCTTAATGGAAATAGAACTATATACTTTTGTTACATTGGTCATGTGGCATCTGACTTTATTGTTTTGTAAGATCAAAATTTATAGATTAAGCATTGTCTTTAGACATTATAAAATTTTCAACAGAAAGATGATAAAAGTTATTAAAAAGTTTGTTTGTTTGTTTTAATAAAAATTGTTACATTAAAATATACAGCAAATTTTAACGTCTTTTACTATTAGGGTGTGTGCCTATATACATAAGACTGCATTCATCAAAACATAACTTAAATAAATAAAAAAGCACAATTTGAATTAAAATGAAAATTAGCTTATCCCAACAGATCTACAAATTAAATTTTGAGGTCAGAAAAGCATCTCAACATATATATATAACATTTTGTCCATTTATCTCATAAGTAATAATTTTAAAAAGAATTTTGATAGTACTAATTTGTTGTAATCAATAGCTAACTTCAGATTCTTTCTTGATTTATAACACTCTTCAATCTTTATATTTAAAGAATAAAAATGTATTAAGTGAACTAATTTGACATTAACAATATGGAAAGTAAGTTACCTCATCTGTGGATCATTCATATTTCTTTTCTATATTCAAGTACTTGTTCTTTTACATGACAATAATCCATAAACTTTTCATAAAAACTTCATAATATTCATGTTTGAAAATAACTTAAATCAACCTCATTGCAAGTTTCAAAAACAATACCACCCCCACCCACCCATTTGAATTTAATATATATGTTATGGGTGCTTTCTAACTGAAAGTCAATCAAGTAGCATAGAATTAAAATTAGTTCATTATTAAAAAATAAAAGTAAATCATAAGTTTATTATCTAGAGATGTATGACATCAATCAGATCTATTATGTTACAATCATATTGTCTTTTTAATACTGTCAGGGCATAAATATTCATTTGATAAACTAAGATTAATCTAAAATCTTTATCTTTTAGCTAATAATAGTTAGCGATTCATTCAATAATTGACTATGTTCTAAGTATCTAAAACAAAACTGAAAACTTCTTGTAATCAAAAAATATTTTCATGATTTATTTAATCTAGATTTAAAACAGTAACCTATAAGTATGGCATAATAGGTATACACTAAGAATATAAAAGGTTTTATTGTTTTATGATATAGTGCTTCCTCTAATTTCTAAATATAAAGTGTTAAGTTATGTTAAGGGGATGGCAAATATTCAACTATTACTGGCAATGATCATATTCTAATATTGAGTTGGTGATGCCATTTTGATCTCTGAATTTGAATTTGGCATAAAATAGGATGCATAGTGGCTATATGTACATCTTCAGAAATCTGACTTCCATGAGTGATTTCAAATAAGCTTTAAAGCTATTGATGATGATAACTTCATGTCATGTCTCTTGTACTTACAGTTAAATATATTCTGCATATCTGTACATTTTGGCACCTAAAGTACTCAAAGCTAAAACTATGTTATTAAATAAAATGCTAGTGACAACCACTTTTATAATATGCAAACATAAAATTCATATATTCTTACAGATATATTTATTTTCTTAATGTTAAATCCACACTTACAACTGTGCCAATGTTATATCTGCAAGTCATACTGTGCGGTCAGCCAATAACGTTATACAATTCCCATGCTGTTCATTTCCAACAAGTGCTCTCCAACGAATCGGTCTGCAACGAAGCTCTCCAACGAATTGGTCTGCAATGAATGCTCTCCAATAAATTGGTCTGCAATGAAGCTCTCCAACGAATTGATCTGCAATCTCTCCACTGAATTGGTCTGCAACGAATGCTCTCCAACGAATTGGTCTGCCATGAAGCTCTCCAAACGAATTGGTCTGCAACAAAGCTCTCCAACGAATGCTCTCAATATCTCTGCTGTGGTCTCTTTCAGCTACACCCATGAACTACATTTCCACTGGGCACTGATCATTAACTGCCAGCACTGATGCAAGATATATCTACTTAAATACTGCTTAATACTGCTTGACTGCTCTCTATGTTACACTGCTAGATGTTACCCAGTCTTCTTATCACTCTCTGACAACTGCAACAATCAATCAATGCACTGACCAATAAGGTAATGTCTCTTATCTAGAAACATTTGTAATTAGCAAATATTTCTAGGAATTGACGATCGCCATTACGTCAATGCACTAATTAAATTCCTCAGCTATCAAAGTGCGATCTAAAAACAGCCTTACGAATACATTCTAGTTTTTTCTGGAGTGCACAAACATGTCTGCCATTTTACAAAACACTACACTTAACAACCTATTCAAAAAAGCAAGAATAAAGGAAATCATTACATGGAACTACGATCAACATCTATAGACTCCTATGATCTTGCAATTTTGTTTTAATTCAGCTAGAAAAAAATTGCTTGTCACAAAATCTTATTAAATATTATCTATATTTCTGCTTATTTGAAAACTATTAAAATTATTTTCATTTTCAACAATCATTGGCTTTTGTATCATTATTCAGATAATTTTATTCATAGTAACTTACTATATTCATCTACAGCTTCATATTATTTTATTTTTCTTTGATCATATCTACTTTAACATTAATATGAAAGTTTTGCACTTTTTATTTTCTTGACATGTATTAACCTTTCAAAACTGTTCTTTTGTATATCACATCATTCCAATATCTTCTTTACTATCTCAATCATTAATCTGTCTAATCAAGTTTTCTTTATTCTATTTATAAATATCTATATATATTGAAATAATATATTCCATAGGACTATATTTTGTTAGTGTATAAACTATGTATATGTATGAAAAATAATTATTTAAGATTGTGCACTACTTATTTAATATTTACTAAGACAATAAACCTAAAGCATGTGCAGTTGAAAATATGAAGGTAGGGGTCTCTACAGGTTTTAACCACAAGCTTACACATTCCATTGACTCATTGTAAATCAAAAGATTTCATGAGTACTAATGTATAATAGGATTTGTGGACTTAATCAGTGAAGTATTTAATAGCTTCATGCTCTCAGATCTAACTGCTTCAGCTTCACCTATTTATATAGAAAGTAGGTTGAAGTAACGACATTCCCCTCTTTTTTTCCAATGCATAAGCTTGTGGGTTAAGACCTGTAGAGGTCCCTACCTTCACATTTTCAATTGCACATGCTTTAGGTTTATTGCCTTAGTAAATATTACTTACGTAATCAATGTGTGTTAAATAAATTTATAATTACTACTTATTTAAATAAAATGTAATTTTATTGAACTATAATTTTATATATAATTTTTTAATTAAATATTCTGAATTACAAACTGCAAAATCATTTATTGTTCTGTCGGTGCTTTGTCAAGAATAACCTCTTGATATTGACTGATTAAAAGGGAAAATTTGATTGTCATTTTTTTTAAAAAAAGTAATAAATTTTAAAACTCATAAAATTTATAACTGCATAGTTTAATTCCAAAAAGAAAGACACAAATTCAAATGAATAATTTATTTTTCTATCTATTCATTCAATATGAATATGAATATGTTTCAAGCCATCATTAGGTACAAAAAATATTATTTTCTTCAACTTTGTACAAGCCTGTATTATGTTATACTTTTAAAAAATGAATTATTATAATGGACAAAATCATCTGCTTCCATTTATAACTTTTAACAGTTTCTTCAATTAATTGCTGAAGGAAAACAGAACTTTTCTGGAAAATAAATCACAGTAAATAAAAGGAATTTATAAATCTTTTATGAACTATATATTTTTTAAAATAAACTTTCTGATAAATATTTTTTCTTATATAACTAATAATTACTAATAACTAGTTCTAAACATTATTTAAATTTATAATTTGTGAAAAAATACATATTTAAATAAGTCTTTTTAAATATTCTATTGAAATCGTCAAAATATGGTATAAATGTGAATAATAATAAATTATTATGATTATTTATGAAAGTATACTGACATCATATTTTGATGCACATTGTAAAATATATAATCTTTGTTATTTAAAAATAATTATTTATAATTTTAAGTTTATAATGATGTTTAATTGCTAATGAATATTTATTTTTTATATGAGAGTTGACCAATGCTGCATGTATTGACATTTTGAATATTGTATGATTGAATATTATAAATTTCTTATAATTTTGTTCATATAATGACTTGGATGATGTCATTATATATTAAAAAGTATAACATGATAAATTATTATTGATATTATTCAAATATTATATATGTGGTAGTGTGGTTGCTCTTTTACTTTAAATATTATATCGAGTTTATCTTATCTTTAACAAGCATTTATTCGATTTCTTCTTCTTATAAGCCTTCGGTGTTGGCTAGATGTATTGGTTAATTTTATTATGTGAATTTGAATATTAATGATTGTTACAATATTATTAATTTTTTAAAATAAATTATTTTGTTTGTTAAATATATATTCAATTTTGTTATTGATCATTACTCAATTAATAATTTGAATAAAATTAAAATTATTATGATGTGTAAACTTGTCTTCTTTCTCCAGAATTTGTTATTAATTAGATTTTTTTTAATTTATGGCACCCAAACATTTGGGCCATAATAACTTATATCTTGGAAGATAAGTGTAATATTTTTGTTTAAGATTTGGCATCCTAATTTTAAGAACTTTGATAAATTTATATCCTGAAAGAAAATAGTAGCAAAATAAGATATGTAATGATTAATTTATAGATTAAGAAATGAAGAGTATCTGTTTGGGGGCTTGTGTCCATTTTTGGAGAAAAAGTCATTATAATTTTTAAATTCATTAGATTAATGTAGCAAAATTTAGGTAGAAATAGTGGAGAGTAGTCAGAAAAATAAGATTGGTTGTTTTAATCCAGAGTCAGACATTGAATTAACAGAATCAGAAAGCTTTGAGATAAACTTTAAGGAATTTCAGATTCTAATCAGGGAAAATAAGCCTATAAAAATAGATGTGAATAAAGATTATTCTACATTTACTATTGAAATAGTCATCAAATATTGCAAAGAATAAAACAAAAAATGGATGTGTACTACCACAAAACATTTCAGTGTGCACATCAAATGGATAAAAATATTAAAAAGTACTATCAAAAAATTTTCAGAAAATGAATGAGTATAAGAGAATAATAATGGATGGTTTGGTAAATATTAAAAAATGGAAAAGTCCAATTTGAAGTGAAAAAACAATTAGAAGTCTGGGATAGAATTAAATTATAATGTTCAAAAAAGAAAGGATTGATGAATATCATACTGCAGGCTTTTAAAAAAAAAAGGTAAAATAAATATTTTCTTAAAAAATGATAGGTAGGATTCATAGTTAAAAAATTTAAACTTAATGTAGTTGTTATTAATAAATATAAACTTGATTTAGATAGTGTATAGTCAGCTAAAGATAATTTAGTCTGTATAGAAAAATCCAAAATTAATGTGTATTTAATAGAACAATCCAAAATTGATGAGGAGATTGAAAACTATTGTAAAGCCGATGCAACAGGTATTTTGAAATACATGTAAGGAATGATAAATTTAGATTTGAAGATGAAATTTATAAGAGAATATAACATTTATTGTGTGATCATGGATGATTATGATATCAATATGAAAATGTCAGAAAAGTTGAAAATCTATGCAAGTACTGCAATGGATACTGAAGTTGATACACAAAATGTGCTCAGGAAGAATAATTATAAAGAAACAAAAGTAGAGATATTAAATGAGTTAGAAGTTTTTAATAATATCATGCATAAGTAAACTCTGTTTTATACCTTTATAAAACTTTGTACAGATGTAGAGATATTAAAAAATGAGTTAATAAAAAATCTTACAGTGGAAAATATATTGGAGTTTGTAGGTGATAGTAATTATAATAAAATAAATATGACTATAATCAGAAATTTGAAGAAACTCATACACAATCCTATTCTAAAAAAGTTCTCAAGATAAAATGCTTTTTTATATTTATTTTATCACAAGAACAGATCATTCATATTAGGAGGTGTAATGCACCAATAAACTTACAACAAGTTATGTTAAATCACTAAACAGCACATGATCACCATCTCTTATACTAGCACATAATTGTTATTAAACAAGGCACAGGCTGGCTCTACTGTATGGAGATAGTTTTGCCTTGTTTAAGTTATGTTAATTCATCTATAATATTTTTTAGGGAATAAGATCAAGAAGACATGAGTTGACAGTAAATGTAATAAAATAACAATAAAAAAATATTGCTTTTAGGTTTTCTTGCTAATAGTAAAATAATTAAACATCCTCTTTATGAAATGTTAGAAATCAAAATATTGCTGTGATCCAAGCATAAAAAATTTGGAAAACTTAAATAATCTTGCTATCACAAAGTAAGAAACTGTGGGTAGAGTAATTCTAATTGTAAATATAGGAATCTTATCACATTTCAAAGTAGGAAAAGTTCTCACACTGATAAATATTTAGAGTTAGTGTATAAAATAAAATGGCATGCTAAATGTGTAAATATATTATATTTCAATGGTACACATACAGGATTTTTAAATGTTCTTATTGTAAGAAAGGCTTGGAGAATTAATCCATCATTTTTATATTTTAATATGTAAATTAAAAGTAAAGTATTAAAAACAAATTGTGTTCAATGCAAGAGATTATTTTATAGGTTATGTAAAAGTAGTTAAAAATCATATAGGTGTAGTGAAGAAATTTAGTTCTTGTCATTTAATAGATAATGATAAATGAAAATGCTTACTGTACAGTCTAAAATTGCAATAATTTAGAAATCTTAATCTTTACATGGTGGTAAAGATATATTTGATTTTTATTTTTTATACTGTAAAGGTATTGCATGTTTATATAGCAGATATTAAGATAAAGCTATGATGAAATATAGAAATGAGTATGGATTTAGTAATAAATGTATAGAATTTGTTTTGTATGGTATCAGAATACTACTTTTTTTGGAATAAAAAAAAATGAATGCATTAGATCTAAATGACTAAACCAATATAATGTAATTATTTATTCATGTAAGAGATATGTTAAATTAAAACCTAAATATAAATATAAATAATTTATACTTTAACTTAGTTAATTAATGGAGGTTCTTTGTATAATTAGAATTTTGTTAATTATTTAAAAAATTCAAAATTTTAGAGACCATGATGACAATTATATTTTTTTTATCAAAAATTGGACAACCTATACTTTATAATTACTTTAATTATTAATGTACATAAATATCTATATTTAGTTTGTTTACACTGTTTTTTTTCCGAATATTGTGGGCAAATATTTTTGTTTAATTATTTTATATTCAAGTTATTAGTTAAAGTTAATCAATAAGACGTTAAGTATTTACTCAGTTCTGATTAGAAGTTTTATATTATAAGCGAATCAGAATAAAAGTTTTCATTTTTTTTTACTTAAAAATAAATGCAATTATTAAATATAATAAAAAATATTTTGGTGAAAGAAGGGGATTAATGAAATAATGTATTCCATAGGAATATATTTTATTAGTGCATAGATTACGTATATATATATATATGGAAAATAAATTTTACTTAATGATTTTTAAAATGTGATATCATTGAATGTGTTTAATTAAACATACTGTCCACTCTTTATTTAAATAAAAGTTCATTTTATTAAACTATAATTTAAAATAAAAGTTAATGTACTTTATAAAGGTACAAAATATTATTTTGTATTGAAATCAATTGTTATATTTTAAATAATAATCCATAAAGAACCGATATAATTTTTTATTAAATATTCTGAATTATGAATTTCAAATTTTTTTATTATTCTGTTGATGCTTTGCCAATAATAACTTTTTGATATTGATTGATCACATGGACAGATTGGATCATTATCCTTTAAAAAAAACTAATACATTTTAAAGCTCATAAAGTGAATTAATAGGTGTATAGTTTAATCCCAAGAAGGATGACACAAATTCAAATGGATAATTTATTCTTTTATCTATTCAACCAATATAAATAGAAATACGTTTCAAGCCATCAATAGCTGTAAAAATTATTATTTTCCTCAACTTCATACAGACTTGACTTCTGTTTGTATATTTAACAAATGGATCACCATAATGGATAAAATCATCTGCTTCTGTTTTTTGCCTTTATCAGTTTCTTTAATTAATTGCTGAAAAAAAAAACAGAACTTTACTGGTAAATAAATCACAGTAAATGAAAGCAATTTATAAATGTTTTATGAGTTGTTGTTGTTTTTTTTTAATAAACGTTTTGATAAATATTTTCCTTATAAACTATTAATTACTAATAACATATCAATTCTAAATATTGCTTAAATTTATAATTTGTGAAAAAATATGTATTTAAATTAATCTTTACAAATTTTCTATTGAAATAGTAAAAATATGGTATAAATGTAAATAATAATAAATTATCATTATTTATGAAGTATCTCACATCATATTTTGGTGCACATTGTAAAATGTATTAATCTTTGTTATTTAAAATAATTATTTATAATTTTAAATTTATAATGATATTTAATTGCTAATAAATATTTATTTTGTATATGGGAGTTTATCAGCACTGCATGTATTGACATTTTAGATATTGTGTGACTGAATGTATTTAGGTTGATATTATTAGTATCAGGAGTAAATTTTCCACAGCTTCATTTATATAATGACTTAGTTTTGTAATAAATACTTTTGTAAGAGCAGGGGTGATGTCCTTATATATGAATAAGTATGGCTATAATGATAAATTATTATTAAGATTATTCAAATATTGTATATGTGGACTTGAGTGTGTTTGCTCTTTTAATGCTGTTACTTTAAATATTATTATAATATTGAATTTACCTTATCTTTTACAGACATTTTGCCAATTTCTTCATCTTATAAGATCTCAGAGTATAGGTTTCTGGATGACTAATTTTTTATGTCAATGCTGACAAGGTTTAGTTTGACAATATAGCAACTTTGTCAATTATGTATGCATTGGTTGATTTTAGTGTGTGAATTTGAATGTTAATAGCTGTTACAACAACATTATTGTTATTTTTTTAATAAATTATTTGGTTTGTTAAATACATATTTTATTTATTTTATTATTGATTATTACTTGATTAATAATTTGAATAAAAGTATAAAATATTTGCATGCTCCACCTAATATACGTTATATATAACAATAGAAAAGAATTTCCAATTTCTAACACGATTGAACTATTTAAAAAGAAAAACAACTTTGTATAATTAGTAGGCATGACTTTGCTGGTAAACTTAACTTTTTTCTATATGATTTGCTTTCATTAATTAAGAATATTACATAATAATTTGGTATTACATAATGGCACTTTCTGATGAAGTTACATATCAAACGACATTATCCATTACAATATATATATATATATATTTTTTCCCTTTTTTTTTTTTTTTTTTTTCTTCCCTTTCCTTTTCCCCCCCCCTTCAAATTTTTTTCAAATTATTTTTTAAATAAATCCTTTTTATTTCAATAATAAAAATTTATAAAACAATAAAAATAAAAAAAAAAAAACCCCCAAAAAAAAATATAAATTAAAAAAAAAAAAAAAAAAAAAATTTAAATTTTAAAAATAACAACTAAAAAAAGATTTTTTTTAAAAAAAAAAAAACAAATTTTAAAAAAAAAAAATCCAACCTATTGATATTTACATATATTGCCCAATACTTTTATTACTTTTATTTATTTACATTACATCTGCTTTCTACACAATATTTATTTGAGTACTTTATATGCTATTCTTTGTTTTAGAGCTTTTATTAAATGTCTCGTACATAGACTCTTCAAAATATCAATACTTTTATTTCATTTCTTGTTGAATATAATCATTGGATATTCTGTTTTTTCTATTTTTCCAATCATTTGTGTTTGCAATACTATATTACTAATTCTATCATTTTCTACAACTAAAAAATTATTTATATTTATTATCTATGTAAGAAACCCATTTTTGCAATTAATTTTCTATACAGTGTAGATTTTTTTTATCTCTGCAATTACAATCATTACATTCACAAAATATAAAAAGTTCTTATCATTACTCATTGACCTTCTTTTATCCTTTTATTTCCTATTTTAGTCTTATAGAATTAAAATTAAATGTGTTTTGGGTAAAATTGTACTCCTCCTGTAACTTCTTTTTCTATCATATGTAAGTTTTTTTTTACCCTTTTAACTTTAAATATGTTGACAGTAGCTTTGATTAACATAGACTGACTTTTATTTTGCTCTATCTAATAGTGACTAATTCAAGAGCTAAATATCATTGGATGAAAATCATAATTTTGTCATTTTAAATTCTTGATTATCATATGACCTCCTGAATGATGAGCCAGTCATTCATTTTTATTATTAGTTCTAAAGCCAATAAACATCACATAATTACCATTTTTTATGCTTGCTCTTAATTGTTATTAAAACAGGCAAAACTCTCTATACGTATTGCCACTCAGCGCAAACCAGTCTGTGGATATTGGATGAGTAGATACTAGATGGGAATTTTATGCACAAGCCTTCTGGCATCCATTGATTACTCTGGCTTGCACTGAGTGGCAATATGTATAGAGAGCTTTGACTGTTTTATTATTAGTTCTCCCTATAAATAATAGATGTATCCCATTTATTCTCTAAATTTTTTATTTAATATGTGAAAACTTTGCCAACTTTTCCATTAAAAATTCTCCACTTATATATTATTAGCTATTTCTCTTCATAGTAAACTACTCAGTACTCTGGATTACAGTATTCTAATAAAAAATAGAGTCACATGACTTTCTTATATGTTGTCATATATTTTAAGAGCAGTTATTTTCACTCTATTTTTGAGTCATTAACTATAAACTATATCTGAAAATGGAGATATTATAGCACTATGGAATTTTACTGTTCAGTGATTTCAGTAAATTGGTCTAGAGTAGGATAAAGAGACTGCTCCTGGAAAAGAAATGGCAGTACATTGTAATTTTTGTTTTATATATAATGACTTCATTTTTAAATTATTGCTTCTCTATTTATAGATTTATAATAAGCTATTTAATATTTTTGAGAGTTTATGTAGATATCATTTAGTCAATTCTAGATACATTAAACCACTAATGTGGTTTAAATAGTTTAATTTGAAAAATATAAAACATAGTATTTATTATATTCTCTATTCTGTTTTCTACAAATTTATAACTGTTTTTACATTTGTTTTTTTATTATTATTTATCCTTTAGGTTATCTATTGAAGTTCTTATATTTCTTTTTAACTATTCATATTTACCATCAATATATTTTAAGAGTTGTTTTTTATTATTATTAATCATTTGAGTAATTTTTTTATTTCATCAAACTCGCTTAATACTCATTTTACCCAGACTAAATGTCTTTACAGCAGCATAATACATTTTTTTTTATAAAGCCATATTCTTCATCTGTTATTTTGCTTTAACGGTTAATATAAATATTTTGTAATTTCATTTTATATATTTTTCCAAATTATATTTAACAATATCTGATATATCTGAAATTTCATTTCATATTTTGTAATCACATATGAAAAATAAGTCTTTCCAATTAATAAGTAATTGCCTTCACATCTCTTTATTCTAAATTCTAAACTTTCAAGGCAGAATGAATCTGAATATATTATAAAACAATCTATTATTAATTTTTTTTAATATTGTGATTTTATATACATTTGTGTACAAATACATGAGCAAAAACTACTTTGTCACATTTGATCTATATTCTTTCAGAAAATTTATACATCTTTCTACAATTTTTTGTTTACCTAACTGCTTTGTTTTTTCTCTTACTTGTAGTGTTTAAATAATCTGCCCAAATCAATGTTGCTGTATGTATTATATATAAGTAATAAAATATATGTTATGAAATGATTAATGCAATAAAAGTGTAATAAAATAATTATTTATTAAGATGGTAATATATTTTATTAATAACTATAATAAACCACAGAAATATTTTCATTTAATTTCTTATTTGAATTCAATTAGTTTTCAGTTGAAAAAGATTTTAAGAAATAAGCTAAAAGTATTTCTGTAGTTCACCATAGTTATTTATAAAATATATTATCATGAATACAATCCATTATTTTTATTACAATTCTATATAAATAATTTACAGACTATTGTTTTAACAATAACAGTCAAATTGAGTTTTCACTCTTATTGAAGAATAATTTACAAGTAGTTTTCTTTGTTTAAGTTCTAGTTAGTATGGTTATTTTTATGAAGTATTGAATTACAAAGCCCCTCTTCATATGTTTCCAATCTTTTACATAATATATAATCACTTTATCTCTATTGTCCTTATTTGCTATACTATATTAATGGAAGAATTTATGAAGTTTTTTTTATATAATTATAGTCAATGGTGTTAAATAATTTAATAATTTTATACAAACACTTGAGTTCGGTTCATTACATGGATGCATTTGTTAATATTCCTACTTTAATAATAAACAATAAACCAGAAATCTCTGCAAACCATATTGTATAAATTGAATTTAATGTCTTTTTAAGATGTTGTCATGGATACAGCAGTCTTTCTATATAAAAAAAATTATAATCAAAAAAATTATTGTAAAGTAAATATTAAAAATAAAAATATAGAATTAATAAATTTTAGAATATTTTAAATTCAAGGACTTTTCTACATCATTTGTCATAAAAATATAAATAATGTAAATAATCAAATATATGCATGTTAAGTTCTTTGCCTGAAGATAGATGGCAATAAATGAGCACAAGTTAGTGATATATAGTTTATTATTAACAGAAGTTTATTATTTCTTAACACACACATTTTATATACACTTATTTCTTAACACACACATTTTATATACACTTTCAATACTTAAAATAAGTTATAAATTATAGTTAAATGTGAGATATTTATGCATTACAACAATAGAATACTATTTCTATTACATGTATTCAAACAATTGTTTAATAATAATAATAGTAACATTAATAATATTCAATCTATTCTTTATGGAACTGTCAGTCTAAAAAGTTTATGTGTTAACAGAATCTATAAAGCATTGCAAATAGTTACATTTTTTATTTTAATTTTATTTTTTAACAATGAAATAAAAGTAATGTATATAATAGAAAATAACTTGCATGCTAGTATTATAATCTACTGCTGTTTTTAACAAGATAGCTAATATAAGCTATATCAGAATGTTTGTATTCAAAGACTGATAAATGCTGTTGGCATTATCTGTAATATATTTCCTCATTTGTATGCCTAAAACATATTTTTAAACACAAATACAAAAAAAAAGAAGTTAAATAAAACTTGAAAAGTTTTACTTTGATAATAAGAATCTAATTATAACTTCATATAAATATCGTAATTATTTGTAATAAATATGATATGGAAAAAAGGAAAAGTTTATATCAAAATAAAAAAACAGAGTTAATATGATGATTAAGAAAGGCATGACTTTACATTAAATTTCTAACCCCAATATCTTAAATTTTTTTTTCAGATTTTAAAAAGTGCACTATAATTTAAAAATATTAAGTTGCTGTCAAGTTAGTATTATCTTCTATAATTGTTTGAATAGGATTTTTTCAACATCTCATTATCTTCTGATTTTTTAATCTGTTCAAAGTTGTTTCTATTTTTTTAAACCACTAAACATTACATGATCACCATGAGTTTTGCCTGTTTTAATAACAGTTATAAGCAAGCATAAGAAATGGTGATCACATGATGTTCAGTGGTTTAACACCAATCCTGCCTAATAGGATAGTGGTGACTATGGTTATTAAAGAACCAAAGATACCAAAATGTATGGTTACTGAACTGAGTTCAGACCTATATGACCATATAAGATGAGCTTGGATTAAAAATATTAATGTGTTTTCAATTTTATTGTCATAGTTTTGTAGTTAAGTAGAGATAAAAGGTGGATGCATTTTAAGATCTAGCAGCTCTCAGATCCAAAGTTCCTCACTGACAAAGGCCCAAGCCAGAAATTAGTCTGCATTTTAAAGCATTATATTTTTTGTAATGAATTAGATCACCTTATAAGGTCAAAGTAAAACTATTTCACACTGATTCTTTGTGATATAAGTGAACAAGTAATATTTATATGCTTTATTTCCATGCTTTCCATAATATTATAAAAAGTATTTAATTGATCAATATTTCAAAAACATTCTTACGTTTTCAATCTGGGAATTTTCACATCCATAAAAAGTCTCAGGCAATACCAGAGCTTGAATAACTTTGATTTTTTTAAAAATTTTAAATATATTTTTCTAATACTTTTTCTTATAATTCTCCCTAATGTTAGTCTGTGATGGATCTCTTGGTGTTTCTAACTATGACAATGTATTGAGTGTTTGTGCAATAACATTTTCGTTCTAAATAATACACAGCAATTCTTTTTTACTTTTATAACTTTTTTTATTTTATTTTTTTGTTTTTTTATTGAAACTAAAATAGCCAGCTTATTTTAAATGTTTGCTAATGAAAAATCGATAAATAATCAAAAATATAACAGTTGTATTTTCATTTGTACTTACTAAATTTGTTCTTACTAGTTAGTAAATATATTTGTCTATTGATCTCTCAATATATATATATATATAAAATACATATTTTGCGGGTTCATCCGTGTTAAAAACTTTTAATATCAATATACTGACGTTTCGACTTGGTCACACAAGCCATCCGTGTTAAAAACTTTTAATATCAATATACTGACGTTTCGACTTGGTCACACAAGCCATCCACAAAATATGTATTTTATATATTTAACCCGTGCAAATCTTCGTTTTAACATATATATATATAAGTCTAATTAATTTTTATACTCCAAGATCCATAAACAAAATGAATTACTGGTAATAATAAAAAAGAAAAAAGACTGAAGCTTTTAATAAGAATAACTTATATTTCTATAAATTCCTAGAATTAATATAGAACTTAATAAAAAAATTGCTATCATTAAATTATTTATACTTAATATTCCAAATAATGCATGTTAAATATCTATGTTTATTTTTTCTCTCATTCGCTCACTCTTTTTGAAGATGAGTACCATTAATTATATAGTATTTGATATTCGTCAGTACTGCGGTGAACTGATTGATAATTTAAAAACAAAGTTCCCAGTTTAATTTAAAACCATTCTAACATTTTCCTTTTGTCTTCGAAAAATGACCAGCAAAAAATGCGATCAGATTAACATCTTCACGGTATTATAATTAGAATATTATAATTGATAAAACAAATTACTCTCTTCAAAACTGAAGTAAGGTGCACAAAAAAAAACTTTTTTACCTCCTTTTACATTTTAATTTTTTTTAAAATATTAATATATAATATTGAAAAAACCAAATGGTTTATATAACGTCTTTCTATTTATAAAGCAAATGTTTTCAGCCTTACGGAAATAAGATTATGTTAATTTCAAAATTAACATTGTTGATGTCGAGTGTCTTGCAATTTGTAGTTCTATCAATAAAGCATCTAAGAAAACTTAGTTTTCCATTTGGTTAAATTAAAAAATACCTCAATCAAAAAATCTTTCAAATTTTTACATATACTTATAAATTGCATTTAAATTTAAATAACATTATATATGCCTATAGTATAATAACAAGACATTTCTGGGGAAAAATTATAAACTAATATTACAAATTAACATTACTAGCCTTCTATGTAACAAGTAATTGAATAATTTATTGCTCTGGAAGTGATAGGATGTTGAACTCCGGAATCTGATATTTGCCACTGTTTTAAACAATGCAAAAATAGTATGCCCCTTAATGATGCAAGAATAGCATTATTTTATGATGTAGTTATAAATTTGGACTATTAAAAACAAATTATATCAAGAAAATAGAAATAACAATTAATAGTAAACTTAATATTTGTAAACTTCTCATTGGCTTCTAAATTCACTTCTTTATAATAATGTATTAACTGAATTTTTAATTGCAGATACATTACTTTAAGTTTAGCTCCTTAAAATTTGAAAACGTCTAACATTCAGAAAGATTTATGAGATGATTCTTTAATTTTCATGACTTCCATAATTTATTATTTTAGCATGAGTGAGGAATTATGTAAATAATTTATTTATTTATTTATTTTTGCATACACATTCATTAAATCATTAATATACTACTGTAAATTAATTAACACAAGCATATATTCTATGATAAAAATTAAAAAAAACACATGGTAAATATCTATAAATTAATAAACCTAACTGACAAAAGCATTATATTTGTCATTTAGATATTTTAAAAAGTCCATCCAATTGATCTATATGTCCCCCTCCCTAACAAAAAGAAAAAGGAACGGAGGAAATCTGAAACTAAGGTGGCATAAATTAAGTAAAATAATACTTTAATCACTTTAAAATAACAAAAAGTGAAAGAGAGAGTAATCTCTGACAAATTAATCAGCAAATTTGTATTATTTTTGTTTGTATTAATACAGATAAAAAGTTCTACTGCAGAGAAAGAAACAATGAAAAATAGAAATGAACATTGAAGTATTAACTTTCTATTAATGTCTACAAAAGGTCACAAATTGCTTTTTAATTTATAGTGCTGTATAGACTACTGACAGAGGATTAATGTATCACTTACAGTTAGCAGAAGAAGCATTACTGATACTACTATGTCATCAAAGATAGACTTAAGAATCATTCAAATATTTTTAATTGGCATTTGCTACATTTCAAAGTTTATTTAGTAATTTCAAAGACTATTATAAGCTTTCAATGTAACATTATTTTAACATAGGCAATTGCTGCATAGCCTGGGCAGCAGGAGATTCATAATCTCAAGATTTATGGATCATAACTAGTTCTATCACTTTCGGTGCTCAACTTCTTATGAACCCTTGAACAATATCTATTTGATTATTTATTTAACTTGGGCAGATATCTTTTGTGGTTACTATCACAGTGAATTACATTTTACTATATTCTGTAGCTTTTCTGCTGATTCCAAACTACTTAAATATATCAAACTATCTATAGTAACTGATAGTGTATTTTTTTTGTAAATCTAGCATCAGCTATACATCTCATTGATTAATTTATTTAAGATGCTCATGACCTGGATTTAAATCTTCATTCCACAACATTTGAAAAAAAAAATTTTAAATTAGCATCTATTAAAATATCTGTCTATTTAATATTGATCAATAAACTGGTATCTAAGTAATCTTATCTAAATAATAAGGCAAGAATGAAATACTATTCAAATCTCTATCATTCAGCTACACCATCATCTTTACTGTTTATTTGTAAGAGCTTGGTCGCTAATAAAGATCTTGTTACTTCAGTGAATTATTGAATTGCTGTTTTATTTTTTAGCCTATATACATAAATATACATGTAAATATTTGTATAAACCAAATGTTTAAAGAGTTAGTATAATAAAATAACCTCCTACCTTATAAAACAGCAATTTTTATCATAGTTGTTTTTGTTTTTTTATATTTCATGTTCACAACGTATTATAATATAACATGTATGGCTGTCAAATATATATAAAGTGCCAAATGCTTTTGTATTATAATCATGATTACACTGTTGAGAAGAATGGAGCTAAAAGAATTGTCCATATACATATTACAGGGAAATGAAGGTTAACCTAAAAACAATAATAACACAACACACTTTAATGTATAAAAAAAAGCAACAGCAAAGTCCAATTTTACTAATAGATCTGTCTTTTACAACTATGAAAAAGAATGCAGACACAATTTTGATCCAAGTATTATTAAAATAATGTGGTAAGAAAGAAATGACAAGAAATGCAAGATTAGTTAATTGTACAAAATGTATAGAAATGAATATTCAAATTAGAAAAAAATGGGTCTTCTCAACAGAATAACCATGATTATGATGTAAATTAATTCCAATAAAATATATATACATTCTGTTTTGGCCCTTTGTATTAGTATTAAAAATGCAGAGTATCAAGATATATGTAAAGAAAAAGAATGTGAGTGTGTTTCATTAAGACCTATTCTAAGTAGAATTGTGCTAACTGAAAATAAAAACTCATATATAAATATTCAATTCATTCAATGCTTTCAAAATCTTCACTATTGTTTTAATTAAAACTGTTTTAAATGACTTTAATCACGTAAATAGAGTCAATTTTATTTCTCTGTGCCAATTTAAAAAGCATTTTATACAAAAGATTTTTAAATATTTTTATATTAATTTATCTTAAATTTGCGTGAAGAGTACTCCAATGAAAAACAATTTGTTTATAATAAGTTTTGATAAAAACAAATAATTTTTATCTTAAAATATCACAAAATATATGCTGAACTAGTGGTTTTAAAATCTTTTTTAATTGTGCCTCAAGTGAATTTTTGTACAAGACCAAATATCACAATAAGTGTTATAATAAAAATAAAATTTAGAAAAAATTCTATTTTACTATCTATTCATAAAAGATCACACTTATAAATTTAAAATGAAATTAAAAACATTTTTAATAAATAGCTTTCTATTGTATTAACCGAAAATTTTTGCTCTCTGTTCCTATAAGTTTTAATTAACATTTGACATGAAAATTAAAATAAAATATTTGTTTTCTTAACATAAAAGAATATCATTATTTCTTTTTTATTATCAATACTATCATCATCAGTTTCTAAAGACAATGTCTTGTTGTTACAGCCATGTCGTTATAATTTCAGCAATTCGTTGCGTATATACATCTGAAAAGCATTCAAAATTTCAGACTTCCTCCTTAAATTTTTTTTTCCAAAATATTTTGTAAACTCTTGTCTTATAACTATAAAAAACGTAATTAGAAAATTGTAACTTTAAAAAACAATTTTTTTAATGATTTTATAAATTTATATGCTATTTCAAAAGAGTATTGAAATAAAATACATGTATTTATATAATAATCTGTTAATCTAAAGTTCATTAGATCTTTCAAAGTGTTTATAAAATAGTTAACGATTAAAGAATTATAAATAAGGTATTTTAAAAAATATATACACTGTTGTTATTATTATTATTATTATTTGAACAAATTGCAGATAAAAAAGAAATCTAACAGTTTTAAATATCCTACTACCAAAAAGAAATCTTTCCATTAGCTTACAAAAAAGAATCAGTGATGGAAAAAGTTTAACTAAAAGGCTTTCCAATCACTGAGTGGTAAAAATTTTTCTATCCTTGTTTTATTCTTCTGTCCAAAAATTGCTAATACTCATTTAATAGTCAATAATGAGTAGCTAATGAGGTTAGCTATAGAGTGACTACCTATAAACAAAATTTTCAATCTGCTTAAATAAAAAAGATTTACAACAAATCTGAATTCTCTTTTTCAAGATAATTTTATTTGACCTATAAGTGATTACAAAAAAAAATAAAAATAAAAAGATAACAAGAAATAACTAGACGAGGTTACAGGGTAGTATATACAAAGAAGAAATGATCCAAAAGTCAGTAGAATATAAAATGAATGATAGTGAAGAACTTAGCCTGTGGATGCAAGGTGAATATTATTCATCTAGTCTATAACGAAATACCTTTGTTAGTAAACCCTGTTTTGGCAAGTTATGGTTGGAGGGTTTTATTAAATCATAATAGATATTTTCATATATATTATTTAGGGTTTGGTTGGAGAGGTGCTGTTTAGACCAATTGTGAATTCCCAGGTTAGTATGGCCAGGTATGGATCGGCGTTAAGCATTACATCATGAAATTTAGAAATAAATATTTAAAAAAAAAAAAACAAATTCTCTAGCACTAATACATAAAAAAAAATTTAAAAAAATCCTTTTGAACTTTTACTTTGCTGTTAATAAATTTTAAAATTGGACCATTGATCAATTGCTGTCAAAAATTTATCTTTCAAACCAGGAAACCAACTCATATATGCAGAAAATTAATTTAGCTTTTTCCTTCTTTTGTAATAAAAAAAAATCTATAAATCACTAAATGCATCTTTAAAAAACAGACGTCTTTGTTATTTGGCAGATTAAAATGCAAAAAATATTTCGTAAAAAAAAAAAACTTAAATCTGTTCAATTATAATTTTTTATTTACAATAATTTACTATGAAACAATATATAAATATTTTATCTGTTCAATGGAGACTAAATCATACTACATTTTCATCATCAGTGATTAGACATCCACCGACAAACTTAAGTATGTCTACCTTAAGCAGACTTTTTATAATTTCTAATATTTACGTTTTGACGCATAAATATATAATATAAACAAACTTTAAGAGTATGATTTTTGTTTTAATTTTAGAACATAATAAATTCATATTATTTACTTAATTACTTTCTATACATAGAAAAGATTTAATAAAAGCTGGTGTAATAAATGAGTAAATATTTTTCTACTATCAAAATTGAAATAAAATCATAAAAACTATATAGGAGAAAAACAAAGTAGGTTGTACATATTTTCAAGATGATGTCTATATGCAAAAAAAAGTAATTATGCCTTTAAACAACATGCTGTTGAAAAAATATTTTTTTCAAAAATCCTTCATAGAAAAATAGTGAGGGGAAAGGCATTAGTAATAGAGCTTGTGAATTTATGGGTGCTGATGTTCTAAGCATTTTTTCATTATTTTACTCTCTAGTTAAGAATAGCTAAATATCCATTTACTAATTAATATTGAGTGTTTGTGAGATGGCTATGATAAAAAAAATTCTAAGATTGTCTTATTATCTAAATTTTTTTTTCTAATATAAATTTAAATCTAGATCATGGAATACTCTATAAAAATATTACACTCTGTCCAGAGACTTTTTTTATGTTGTAAAAAAATACCAATATAATAATCTAGTTTATTTTATATCAAGATCCAATAGTAAATATACCAAATATGAAATAGGAGTACATTTGGCACATAGACCTCCAATTATGAAAATTAAAAGTAAAACTAAATTTCACAAAGTAACACATTAATTCAAAACCTAATTTTATTATTATTCTAAATACATATTTGACACATGTCTAATTTTAATTCATAATGATTTGCAATTATAATTCTTATATTAGTGAGTTATGTTAAACCCTTCTTGTTGTTTTCTTAAATTTAATTCCAAACATTGAAATTCTGACAAAAGCAAGGTACATTCAGAAGTTTTATTAAAGTAAATTGAAAGTTGAATATACTATTTTTGATAGGATTAAAAATAAGAGCCTAATATTTTTAGCTTAGATGAATTTCTTGCATTGTGTTATTGAAAGATTTCTGATGAACAAATATAATACATGAAAAAATTCTTAAAATATCTATATTTGCTACAACTAATATTTATATTTACTTGAATTTGTTTATTGGAAAGCACTTTTCAGAATAAGTAAATAATCTCCCACTTTTAAAAAATGTAGAGGTTTTTAAAAACAAATTATATCTTAGAGTTTGAAATTAGAGTTGAAATCAAAAAATTAAATGAGATTAATGGAAAATCTCAGACATTTCTAACATAGTAGATATAAGGTATGTTGAATTATTTTGGTAAAGTATTTGTATTAATTTGTGGAAATGAGACACTGAATTATAATTTTTTTAATGAAATTCAAAAAGAACTTTTAACATTTGCATTGTGTCATTAATTGTATAGAGCAAAAGAAGGTATTCATGATAAAATGGAGTGAGCTTTTTTATACACAATAAGAAAAATTAAAAACAAATTAACATAAGTTTGAAAAGTTACAATTTATGAATAAAAATAAATTAATAAAAATAATATTTATTTAAAGTACATGGATATAATAACAAACACAATATATTAGATAAAAATTACAATATGCAAAATTTATAGATAATTTATTTCTATGAATTAATTTTATGATTCATGTGTATAGAAAAAATATTATAAAAGATTCTGAGATAAGTAAGTTAGACAAAAACATCAAGATAAAAGAAAATTAATATCAATAAATTTTATTTAGTCATATATGAATAAAAATTATATAATAAAAATATTGCTATTTATGGAGGAATATGAAACTATGAATCTCAAAAATAGAAGATAAATATGGAAGAAGAATTTTGATCATAATTCAATTTACATAGCATTGAGAGGATCAGAATATTTATTCTGAGATGCAAGATATTGAAAAAATTTCAGAAAATATTGTGTGGGTAATAGAAGAAATATAATTATGAAAGAATTTTAAAAAAAATTGTTTTGGTTTTTTTGTTCAGATGTTTATGACAAGAATAATAAATATTTAGTATTGGAGTCTATAAAATAATTTTCATTCTAATAGAATAGTAGAAGAAAAAATATATAAGTAATGAAAAAGTTGATTTAATGATTGCAGATAGAAAAAGATTGTAAAAGAGAAGAAACAGAACTGTTTTAAAAAGAAAGATTGTTTAACTTGATTAACTGAGTCTTTGAACATATGTCTTATGCCCAAAAATTTTTGACTTCATCTAGGAGAAATCCTTTTATATACAATTTACATAATATTTTATATAATTGTTATGAGATAGTGTGGAGAGTGGTGGATCGTGTGAAAGTCTGTGCTCATATACCCTATATATTATATAATATTATATATTGTACGTTTTAAATCATTAATATAATATAAATGTTTATGTTGTGTGATTATATTGTGATTATATAATTCATAATAGATAGTAAAACTACTATTAATTTTTAAAAAAGGAAAATTGAAATTCATAATTCAAGCCAATAGGATTATCCTCTTCAGTTGTTTCACAAAATGTACTAATATTAGTAATCATATTAAGAGAATATTTGATTTTATGGTTTAATTTTCTTTTTACTTTAATACTATATATTTAGTTAATTTAATTTCTTTGCTATGTACATTGACATGGTATATTCTTACAGACTATCCATTTCACCTGTTCTATCCCATAACTCTATCTGTGCTAACTTTAAACCATCTCAAGTACATGTATATCTATATAAACATTATTATATATGTATCAGTGCACATATATATATATATATATGATAAACAAAAATGCAAGTTAAAAAACTTGCTAACGCTTGTATTTATGTCCACAGATGGCGTCCTACCAAAAACACCTATCAAGCGTATTTTCGTTTACACAAACGTCAGAGTAGTTAGTATTCACTATCTCTAACTATAATTCCACTTTCAGATCATGATTTCAAGCTATTTGCTATCGTCAGTGAAAGACAGGAATAAAGAAACTAGATCTAAATACAAACTCTGAGCGTTTATGAAACAATTTCTATTCAGCTTGCAAGCGTGAATTTTTTAGACACGTAATGTCTTCAAACTCAGCATAGCAAACCAGATAGCTATATGGGTCTGATCTCAGTTCAGCATCACCACATAGTAGAAGCCTCTGCAATCTATATCATTGCAAGAAAGACCTCAAAGGTACATTTATGATAAACAAAAATGCAAGTTAAAAAACTTGCTAACGCTTGTATTTATGTCCACAGATGGCGTCCTACCAAAAACACCTATCAAGCGTATTTTCGTTTACACAAACGTCAGAGTAGTTAGTATTCACTATCTCTAACTATATATATATATGCGAGAACAGACTGTGGTATACGATAGGCTAATGTATATAACAGCAGATCTCTATTAAAAATTAGATATTTTAAAATTATAAATTTATTAATTCATTAGTTTTCATGGAGAATTGCATATATATATATATATATATATATATATCAAATAGGACCAGCATACATATATAACAAAATGTTTATAAAAAGGTTTGTTAAATTTCTAAATCTAAAATAAAATGTTATCAATAAAAATCATGCCACATGCACCTGTTTTACTTTCAAAAAATATATTTTATTCATTTATAGAGCAAGGTACATAATTGTGTATACAGGCAATAGTTAGAGCTGCTGTTAACAAGCATTGTCTGCAATGGGTTTACAGGGAAACAGTTCAAATAGGATGGTTAAGAGGTAGGTCATACCATCCCTGTCATCACAGCAATAGGGGGAGAATCCATCCCGACAAGGCCAGAGGCATCATCCATAGAATGAAACAGAATGTCTTGAAACTTATATTTTTAGTTGATGCACCTGTTTTAAGATTTCATGAAAGCTAAATCTGTAAATCTAAATTTTTACAATAATAATTTTTAAAGTATAACTTAGTCAAAAACAAAACTCATTGAACCAGCACTATTTTAGATCCCATTGGGAATGAAGTTGGCCAAACTAAATTTAAACAGCTTAAAAAATTAAACAATGGAAAGGACAATTTTATAAATTTAAAATCAAAGTTGTAACCAAGTTAATGAATTTCCTTGCTGTGAATCCAGCTTGTGGGAAATATAGAATTTGAAACTGGTATAAATAGCCTATATTTTGGCACTTTAAAATATACTCTGTAAAAATTTATGTGTGTTGCTACCAAAATCTATGCCTGTTTTAATTTTATCATGTGTGAGTAGGAGGACCGTAGATTTGCCATTTGTTCTAATGGAGAATGTTCACTTTCAACCCCATCCTATAGGCTGTCATGGCATGTGATTATCATCATCACTGTAATGGAGAGTTCCAGCCATTACCTGATGACAAGAGAAGACTCTACCAACAAACAACCTACCCATAGATGAATGGCATAATTGCCTACTCCCAAGTGCTGGATGTCAAGATGCATAAGAAGATTGGTAATAATTCTTCAAACCACAGAGCTCTTAAATTAATCTTTTAACTTATATTAAGATAGCTACTGTAAATCTATGAACATTCATTGTAATTATTAATCTCTTTTAAATTAAATCATTTCTAAAATTCAAACTGTGAAACTTGCCTGTATCTTAATGTAATTCATTTCTTATAACTCATTTCTCTAAAAACTGTAGTCATGCTTATAATTACTGTTTTAATTATTTCATTTTTATGAGTTTATATATGTTATGATATGCCAACATTTTGAGGCAGCAAATAGTTATTTTAATAAGCTTTTAGAGAGAGACAATTATAAACCCTCCACTGTGAGATTTAGCAATGCTCCTTAGCATAAATAAATTGCTGCTTTGAAATCTTATTCTAATAGATAATAATCAATTACTTTGCACTTATTATCATTATTTTATTCATTTAATTGCATTATGTTCAGTAAGGTTTGCTTAGTAAATTACCAGCTTATAAGTCCTCTATTAGTTAGAAGTGAAATGATATCTAAGGGTGATATTAAAAGTATATTTTTAAAGGATGTTAAGGCTGTTAAACATACTTTCTTTTCCCTAACTTAATTTTATATATATGAATACAGATTCAGTATATTATCTGGACTAATAATTTAGTTAACACTTTACTTAGCATGATTGCTCTATGCTATCGAAGAGCTGGGTCAAGTTAGTTTCCACAGATAAAAACCATCTATTTAAGTGCATTAATTAATTAATTCTATACACATATTGTATTAATCTATGTGTTGCAAATATGTCTTTATTAAGCACCAAGCATGCACTAGCACCTTGCTACACCTTTCTTTAGAGAAGGGTTTATGGTATCATGCCACCCATTTCTTAGTTCAGACGGCTATCTTTTTAACTGAAACATGAGGGTCCAGAACCTTATTCAAGGCCTATCCAACTTCTCAAACTGATATTTTTTTTATTATTAATAGTGGCAAGCTTTTCAATCCTAGGGTATGGAGTATTCATTACTGAAGTCCTGTACTCACTCACACTATAACCTTAATTTTACTATTTTATGTTTATGTTTATTAATTAATTTTACTATTTTATTAGTACCATAATCTTCAGATGTTCTTCTCCTTTAATAATGATGCATTAGCATTAATCTGAACTTGCAATCTACTTTACCATGATGAGTCTGTATTCCAAGCTTATTTAATCGCTCCTTTGTAATATTTAGATGATCGGCTTAATGCTATAGATATAATAATCATCCTGGCTAATGTTTAGCTCATTACATTGCCAAACCAAAAAATAAGTTGGGCATATCAAAATGTAATAGGCATGATTTATTAACTGCAGATAGTTATATAAATTCAAACTACCAGATGAGACTGCTGTACCCAAATTTATTTCATCATTTTCGTAATACTTGTGTGCATAATTATGTCACATAATACTAAATAATTACCATTCTGCTTTTATTTAATCATTATTTAATCAATACCCTTATTTAAAATTATAACTTGGTTCATGTTATTGCTCACAGTCCAACTCCAAATCATCTAAATTCTTATCACTAATTGTATAATTTGTCTTTTTTAGTTAAGTCATTGCATGTTGAGTAATCTTCAATCATTGATAAATTATTAATTGTCCCTGAGTCTCATTTTTTCCCTTTGCTCAGTCAGCTCACAGAAGAAACTGAAACAGAGTGTGTTCTCATAAATGTCATTCACAGTGTATGAAATTACAGAGTGATGGTAAATGAGTTGAAGTTTGGTCAGATTTGAGATCTCACCTTTTTATCTAGATCAGCTTTGGTGTATTTTACCTGGACTGAATTTTGTTGCATGAATACACAAATATGACCATTATAACATATGCATAATGAAGTGGTTTCTTTCTTATCTTTATATCACAATGCTGAGTGCAATTTTAGTGATGAGCACTATAATTAATTATAATTCTCATATTGTCTGTTGTTACAGCTAAATTTACATTTTTATTTAATTATGCATGCTATTTAAATACATGCTATGATAATTAAGTCATTTAAATAGTCCATTTACATAATAGCTTGATGCTGTTTTCTCTTTTATCAGATCTTTATGATTTATATAGTCCTTCTAAATTCTTTTCTTCCTCCTTTGTTTTTGCTGTCTTCATATATAATATTGAATTTCAAAATCTTACACCTTTCACTTTTCAGCAAAAAAAACTTTTATTATAGATTACAGTTTCGAATAAAATAAAAAAAATAAGAATAAGATCTGATGAAGACTGCATGGTACAGTCGAAACTGTAATCTATAATAAAAGTTTTTTTGCTGAAAAGTAAAAAGTTTAAGATTTTTGAAATTCAATATCTTTATAGTTTCCAAAAAAATACATTACTTTCACCTTTATTTTCCAGTCATCACATTCTATATATGCCAAGTTGATTAATTGTGGATTGTCCCAAAATACAAACTCATATTATGAGTTGTCTTTAGTTTGGCTAAACCATATTTTTTCACTTTTTTTTTTCAAATTACATCCTATATAGTGACTGATTATAAATTGAAAGTATTACCATATTGTTTCTTATGGTTCCAAAATATACAGTCATAGCTTTGATCCTCAGTCAGTCTACTTGGTACATATAGAATATGATGATCAGAAAGAGAAAGTGAAAGAGTGTGGTATAGGCATGCTAAAAACAATTCAGAATATAAGTATGTATTTTGAGACCATGAGAAACAATATAATCATAGCTTCAATCCACAGTCAATCAACTTGTTATATATAGAACATGACAACTAAAAAAGGAAAATGAAAAAAGTGCCACTTATTAGAAACCAATCCATCTGTCATATAAATGGAATATATAAATGATTTAATTTACATAATATGCATTTAAGTAGCATGCATAATTATATCAAAATATAAACAATAGATAATATGAGAGTTATGATTACACTGCCCGTTACTAAAAATGCACTCAATTTTATCATATAAAGATAAAAAAGAAATCAGCTTTGTTATGCATATGACATACAAATATATGTAAAAGAATTACATATAAAAGTGAAAGAAAAGTTAACACTTAGTTAAATTTTACATTATTCTTGCATGTTTTATTTAATATTATAACAAATAAACATAAATGTATAAGATATATTATGCTTACTTGTTAAATTCTCTAGCCAAAGAGAAAGTGGGTTAATTTGGCAAGTATTACAGATGTAGTTTTACATTTTTTGTTACCATTCTAATACAATTTATTTTACAATCTTATTATTTAAAACTATATAATAATCATTAATATAAATTTTTACACAATTAAGATGTATGTTGAATTTTTTTTTTAATTAAAGCAAGAAATAATGAATTTATTATTTGTTTTTTATATTGATTTTAAATTCTATTCATAAACAGGATAAATGTTGATTTTAAAAAAAATTACTTCATTATAACAAAATTTAATGATAAATGATAATATTAATATCTGTGCTTTAGAGCTTTTAATGATTTAATAAAGAAATACCATTAACAGTAAAAATTACTTGCTTATTAAATTCCTATAATTCATCTTTTTAACATATTTATATGTGTACATATAACTAATCAATATGACCCATCAAAATGACAAATACAGTGCTTTATATAAGAGTTTTAAATTTATTATTGTTGTTATTAATGATGTATATTATTACATAAGATTACATACAATTTATCACAGGAATGCAGAGACAGATTCAGGAACTAAAGAATCCTCCTGAATAAATTTTCAAAACAAATACAATTTCAGTTGATCAAAATGAATTTAATCTATTTTTCCCAATTTGTTTGCTATTCAAACATCACATTAAATCCCAAGAAATCCTTTATATTTATTTATTTTTATTATATAGAATGATTTGGTTCAAATAGTTATGGTAATTTCATATTTAAAAAATAAAAGATCTTTCTATGCTTTTTTTTCATTACTTTAAGATTGATTCAGTATATTCTTGTAAATTAAAACATTATGCGATGAGTCTATCATAATTTCAAGGTTGATATTAAACTTATAATTTCTTTTTCTTATACTAAATGCTGTAAAACCGATTCATATATTGGATTATGCATCCATTATATCAAACTTTAAAATCAGATTTTAAATTAAATGTACAAATTGAAAAATAATTAATGAAAGTTGAGATGAGAGGCTATTAATTTTATGTTACATCTGAATGTCTTAACCCAAAAAATTTTGACAAAAATTCAACACAAAAACAAAATAATTCCTCTTTTATTTTATTGTTCTTTCTTTTTTTCATCATAATTCTTCTAATCTTCCCATAATTTGCAGTAAGATTATTATTTCAAGTATACTTTTTTATTTTTTATTTTTCACAAACAATGCTTAAGGTAATAAAAAATAGAGTTATATAAGAAAATCTTAGTATTATAACATAAAAATACTCCATGAAGTTCTAAAAATATAGTGAAACATTTTTAAGACCAATCACTATAATATCAGACTTTCTAGATATGGCATTACTTAGTCTACTTTTGTGAAATTATTACTTTATTTAAATGAATATGTGACATGAATGATAATAGACTTTCTAAAGAAGTATTTTTATTGTAGAATTTGAATATAGTTTTCACAGTAGAAACAAATCCTGTTTGTTTTTTAAAAAGTGAAATATTAATTACTTTTATTGAGAAGAGATGGCTAAGAATAAAATACAGAAATATAATTAGGCAAATTATTGAAGTCTCTGAGAAAGAAATATAGTCAAAATTAAAAGATAGCATCACAAAATATCAAATAAACAGAATAGTGGATTAATTTGTTCTACATATGGACATATTTGTAGTTCACAAATTAATTTGCATATTTAGGACAAAATCAATCTCTAATGAATTATTATTTTATCTATCTATATGTATATTTATTTTTTTGCAGTTACCATACTCATTAGTGAGTGGCTGATGATGATGATGATGATAAAGATAATAAATTACAAAGAAAATAATGACAAATGTTTGGCTTTTCAAATGAAAAGTGATCTATGTTCTGTATGGATGCAAAATAAGTTGATATGCAAGAGTGTGATTGCATAAAAAAAACTCTGGATGAAAATTCTTTGAAAGACAATCTTAGTGAATTAAGAATCATTAAAAAATATATAAAGTATATATTTTTAATACATAATTTTACTTTCTATGCCATATTTTTTAGTCTTTTAAGTTTAATTAATGTAAAAAAGTACTTTAAATATAGCAATTTTCTTCAAAAAATAACAATTTCCTGCCGAGATTTTTTTATTATTAAAAAAATAATATTAATAATCCTTGATAACTTTTTTTTTCTTTTTAAGAGAAATGAAAGAATGCAGAATCAAAATACATGTAGATTTTTAAATGAGGATATCAAAGAAAAAAGAACAAAGAATTAAAAAATAATAGTAAAAAGCCATTATTGCAGTTAATTGTAACAAAAATACAAAACAGCTGGAAATCTCTAAGTTGAATCATGCAGTTCAAAAATAATAAAACATTAGCAGAAGTTACCAAATCTTTAAATCACAAGACTTGCATTTAATATTATATATAAAATATGTTATTATAAATACATTTAGGTTATATCTATATGTCTAACATCAATGATTTCAATTAAACATATAAAAATATTATAATAATATTAACAAGTTTTGCACATCTCTTTTTTAGACTACATCAGTTGCATTCAATACATAATTAATGCTCACAATAATCTGAAATAAAGAAGTTCATATAAAGCAAACTGTAATTTGGTTATAGGAGCCTGAAAGTTGATTCACAAAACATTTGAATTTATTGTAAGCCTAATACAAAGATTACAAATATTTCAAAGCATTGTGGAAATAATTAAAATGGTGATCCATTTCTATTTCTGAATGCTTATTTAGCTATACCATTCTATCGTTAATATCCTTTTAACTACATGAGTTTCCTTACTGATTGTGCCTTAATTAATATGGGTTTCAATCATGATTGAATAATTATAGATACAAGTGATAAATGTTTTAACTATTTCACAGACAAAACTATTTCACAAAGGAACAAGCACATAAAAAAGACATGAATGATTTAAAAATATGTAGTCATTTTCATTATTACATAATGTATTTATATGTAAGTACTAAGATGGATTTGCTGTAGTTACAGTTTAATACTTTTAATATTTTCAGTTCAAATGTGAAAGATATCAGAGCTTACTCTTATAGTTTCAACTGTTCTGCAGTCATCATCAGAGCCAAAATATCCAAATATATAATCATACAATTAATACATTTTATACAAAATATCCAAATATATAATCATACAGTTAATATATTTTATACACATATTTATATACATAATCAAACATACAGTTTAATCTGATAATTATAAATAATCATTTTCCATCTTATTATTCTACTCTCAACTATTTTTTTTTACTTATATATTTTATTATTAAATTATTCTAAATCTATTCATTATAATTTTAATTTTTAAAAACTTTAATTTTTAAACTCTATTATTTAACCTATTATTTTATTATCTTTTTACTTATATTTTCTTAATTACTTCTAAACATTTTTTATTCTTATTATATATTTTTAACTATTAACTTTTTTACATTATAAAATATTTTTACTACATTACTAAATACTCACATCTTATATAAAAAAAATAATATTGTTAAGTGTATAAAAAGGTTGGAAATGGAATGATATGTAAATATAGAAATCAATACATAAGCAAGGGAGGAAGAAAAAGAAAACTGTATTACTTCCAAAAGATATCATAATTTTAAAAATCTAGATATTTTCTAATACTCCTATATCATGTTTAGTGTTTCATTCAACATTCTTATAAAACATTCAGTACTTTATTAATGATATATCCAAAGTAAAGTATTTCAGTGTTAATAATGACAAAACAAAAAAAGTGTTTCATTCAATATAATAAATAATCAAAATCATATTTTAATGATTTACAACATATAGTATTAAATTTTTTAATGTCTACATTAGTTTTAAAACTGTTTACTGTATTTACCCTCTTTTATGGATAACCATTCTTATAAACATTATTTGGTTTGCAACAAAAATTACGATCATTATATTTTAATTTAGTTTATTGTGATTATTATTCTTTAAAAAATAATTTCTTGGATTACATAAATAATAAAGAACTTTATATAATTAAAAATTATTAAATCTAAATTTAAAATAATACTTAACTTATTTGTTCAATTTCAAAACATCTACGTTATTACTAATATAAAAAAATGAAAAAATGAAAAAAATTAAAAATTTCAATCAGCATAAAACTAAAAATTAATTTTGGTTATTTATTATTAAAATTTAATTTTTAATTGTCTACAGTGTGAATATTAAATTCTTTATAATTGTTAATTTCTATCAAATCGAAACTATTAGTAAATGTATTTGTAATTTTTAAAAATGTAAGAATAATTTCATGCAGTTAACAATAAATTTTGTATGATGAAAATGAAATATAAACAAATTGAAACAGATTTTTTTTAATATTTATTTAAATAGTTTGTAACTCTTCCTTCACAAGTAATGCACTATTCATAAAATTATCTTAAAAAACTAGCTACTGGATTTAATAAAATATGACATCTTATAGTCAAAAAAATACCAACATAGTGTATTTGTATATAAAGTGTTGTTTATTTAGATCTGTATAGTACATATTGTTTAAAAAAGCCTTAAAGATTGATTACCATATGCAAACACAGAATGCATTATATACTTTTTTCTCTTTTAATATTTAGAATTTTATTTTTTAAAATTAACCGAAAAATTACAATTTTATAATGGACATTTATATAATTTGTCTACACTTACACTGTTAATAAATAACAAGACTTTTGGTCACAACAGTATAGTTAAATGAGATATTATTAAACATCACTTTTTAATTCTAAATAATTTATTATAAATAGTATTAATAATTAAATATGTTAAGCACACCTCATTACATAAAGTAATATATTATTAAGGCTATAACCTTAAGACCATGCACATAAAAAATGATAGTCAGAACTTTTACAAATCTTAACACAAGATTTATTTAAAAGACAAGACTATGAATTTTTAAAAAATGAAACTTCAGTATGGGCTTTTTTTCATAGCAAGAATTGACAATTTTGTGAAAGAATACATTAAATTGTAAACTAAAACATTACTATCTCTTTATATGTTCATTTTTCTGTATATTTGCATAGTGAAATAACTTTTTTTCCCTAATCAGACCAGAAAATTTTTTTAAGTTTATAGCTACATAAGTTTTCAATTGGAATATCAAATTTAAAGATGCCTTAAATCAACAAATGAAACTTTGTATGTTGTACAAAGAAAAATCAAAGAAGACACTCAACCATTCATTTTAATTTTTTTCTGTAGAGACTATAAGCTGTCAACACTTGATGTAATCTGCCCAAATAAGTCTTAGAATGATCAACTGATTACTCATCAAACTGGATGATGATGAATGCTGAATGGATAGATTATAAAAAAGAGCAACTTTAGGTTGAGTGGGTTTTTTTCTTTTACATTATTTTGTGTGCATGTATATTTTAAGTCTATATCTGCATTATACACATATAGTATAGTTTACACATTCATATGTTATATATTAGCAATTTATAACCTATTAGATATACTAAGTTAAGCTGTTTGCTAATATATTATTAACAATTTATGATATAATTTTTATCTGCAACAATGACCTAATTTTTCCCCATAGAAAATCATTATAATCTCTTGATTTTCATATGATCTTCTTGCTTTACAATGAGTTTTGAGGGACTAATTATCCTTACTAAGTGGGGTTAGAGTGTATTTAAAAATATAATCCTTAAGGTCATAATTAAAGCATGAATAAAAATAAGTAGTAATCAATGTAAAAAAAGGCCATGTATAAAAATATTATAAGATAGATAAAGGCCTCTGTGTTATTATGGTCAGAATTTTTGCTTGCAATGAAATAATCAAGGGTTGAAATTTAGTTTGAACAATTTGGAATATTTTTTTCTTTATAAAAAGGCTTACATTTTTTACCAGATACTCACTTTACAAATCTATTTATACAATGACAGCAATGACAAGACTAAAAGTTAATTTTAAATAATCAAATGAGTTTTGATGTATTTTCAGTAAAGTTATAAAAATAGAATTATAATATGATAAGAAAAGTTCTATGTATACTGAGCCTATGATTTTATAGATAAATATTTAACAAAAGCTCCAGGTGAAATAAATTTTTGATTATTGGGAGTGATTACATTTCAAAAGATTTTTTAAATTTTGATAAGACAAGATAATAATGTTCATCTCATTAAATTTTTCAAAAAAAAAATGGATTCCTTGGTTTAATTTTACTTGACTTTGCATTCAGCAATAAATGAAATGTAAAAGCTGTTTCTATTTTATAAAAGTGAAAATCCTAAACAAAAAAGATTGCCAATTATTTTAACCCTCATTTGAAAATGTAATTAAAAAAAGAAAAGATATCATTAACAAGTAAATAAATGGTATCAGATGTATTGCCACTTGAAAGATCATGTGACATTTGTTCACTGGAAGTAAAAGATTGCATTACAGTCCAAGGACATTTCTAAGCTTTCTATAAATTTAAAAATTAAAATTACTAAAACAGTTTTATATAATAGAATATTTATTCACTTTCTATATATGAATTCAACTCTGATTGTTTAATTATTATCAATAAGGTTTACCCCAATAACTGTATTAGATAGTTCTTTTTTTAATTTTAAAAAAGCAAATCAAAGAAGTCATATTTGTAAAAGTTTTTTTTTATAATTTATTACCATGGATATATTATTTTTTATGTAAAACTTCAACTTTTGTCTTTATTATTTTAATTTTCATCCATGTCTTAAATAAATACATTTTTTACAGTCTTGATATTTATAAAAACAGTCTCCAGGTGCAATATGAATGCATCTGATTGATTGATCTGGAATAAAATCTCTGATTTTTTTATATAACTAACATATAATCAACAAACTAACCATCCAATATTGATCTGTAAATATGTATCTAACTAGTTTTGACTAAAGGAGAAAACAAAGATGATAATTCATTTAAGTTTTCATAACTCATACATTGACAAGCCTGGTGATTATTGCTTTTTTCTTCACTTTTTCTATGTCAAAAGAGATTGACATGTTTTTTCCCTATAGTGAGATATTTAAAATTATTTTATCTTACATTAATATTTATATACAATTTAAGTGTATTATATATTAAGACATAAAGTTATAACAGTTTTATGAATTTGTTCAACATTTTGTTTTTCAAAAAGCAGAATGTCTTTTGTTTTCTTTAAGATTGACAAAAGTTATTGACATTATATCATAATCATCATTATTAGTTATCTGTAAAATGAGATAATTTTCTCCACGCCTTTTCTATCTTGCTCTATTTCATATATTTTTATTCAACATTCTGCTTTTTCTTCTACTTGCATCACTTTTCACAATTTATTTCAAAATATTCTTACTTTTTTTTCAAAGTAAATTGCTCAATTTTTCCTCTTTCTTTGTCAAAATTTTTTCAATAAATATTCTTTGCTAATTTTTTGTAACACTTCTACATTATTAATCTTATCCTTTTAATTAAAACATTTAGGTCTTTAGTTATTTGTCTTATTTTTGAAAACAGGGTTGGGTTAAATTTACAATGTCATTTACAAATGAAATTTTTTTTAAAAAAAAAATATGATTTCAACTTTGCAAATCTAAAAACAAAAACTTAAACTGAAATTTATAAAGAAAAATATTTTTACTTTATCAGGTAGTCATCACATTGTTGATAAAAATATTAAACTAAAAAAACAGAATTGTTTTAACTTAGTTTATGAAGTCTGAACAAATTATTGTTCAGTCAATTTAATGATAATGAAATTGTATTCAAAATTTAAAATATTGTTTATAACTTTTTTTAAAAATGACAAAAATAATGATTAATATAAATGCCTTTTAATTTCATTCAGTCAATTAATGTTTCAATCATATGTAATTGATTTTGCTTGACATTTCTTTTAAAATATTTGCATAAAATCTTCATTTAATCATATTATTCTTCTAAAAAATAATCATTACATCAATATTTTGTGGAAAATAATCATAAATATGTAAACAAACTATGAAAAATATATTTTTTCATTTTCAAAATCTAACTAAAAAAGAATATGCTCAGAACCCTTGCAAGCACTCTTGTGCAATCAATGTTGTAGGTCAGCTATTAGTTTGTTTATAAAAAAAATTTTCTATGTAATACTGTTATCTTGAGAATTTGTTTTTATGCTAATAGTGCTCAGGATAGCCACAAGAGAGTGATTTAAAACCAATGTATAGTTACAACATTACGAGCTCATAGATCTTTCCAGAGAGTCAAATAAAAATTATTTTCACTGCAAATTTGCTTTTCTTTATCATACTTCTTATCTACCTTTTCAAAAGTAGTTGCATATTTTTTTTATATAAAGCTACAATCCACTGGAAAATGCATTTAAAATATTCTTTGTTAAATGTGATTTAAATGATCTACATAATTTTGTATATTATTAAAATAATGGTTAACCAATAAAATCACCACCTAAAGATTATAGAAATTTAAAACCTGACTTCTGAGAAATGATTAATATTAGTAAAAAAATATATATATACAAATAAGTATTGTGATGACTTTCAGTAAGAGAAGACTATGTGAACTGGGAGAAAGTTTGTGTCATGGTAGTGTTTTTATGGAATGTTCTTGAAGATTAAAATAATTTTCCAAAGGCAGATATATAAAGGTTTATCTGTGAAAACTTATATGAAACTCAAGAGGAAGAAAAAAGTTTTTTAGCAGTAGGGTAGTGTATAGTGACTTTTTAAGAACCAGAAAAATGCTGCCTTACACATGATGAGAATATAAATAAAAAATAATTTTTAACAAGTGAATTATATAGAAAAACATTTTCTCCCATATCTAGCCTTTTCATTTCAGTCATATCCAAGATAAAATTATTTTAATATTCTGGACAATTTCAATTTTGAGTATATACTTATTACAAGGTATGGATTAATATTTGTTGCTCAACAAATAAAGCATTTGAACTTTTGAATTTTTTTAAATAGCTTATTTTAATAATGTAGATTAATGCTTATTTCTCATCAAATAAAGCATTTGACCTTTGAATCGTTTTTAAATAGCTTATTTAAAAAAAAAAATCAGAATTATTTTCTCAAGGTATGTGATATTTAAGTACTAAATCCATAGATTGATGTTTAAACATTAAAATCAGATTTTGAGCTCTGATCAAAAAACTCTTTAGCTCTATAATTTATCCCTCTACAATTGTTTAGATTAGAAGAATATACATTTAAATAATCATTTTAAAAAGCAATTTTACACAGAATTATTTTTATATATTTCAATAATTAAAATGCTTCCTATATATAGTATATTATTTACATTAAAAGAATTATCTCTTTCAAAATAAGTTTTATTTAACCTATAGGTAAATACAAAGATAAAAAAAAATTTTTTAACTAGTTGAAATTACACGGTGATATATATATATACAAAGGAATGATCCAAATGTTAGTAGAATACAAAATGATAGTTAGTAAAGAACTTAATCAGTGGATGCAAGGCGAATGTTTCATTTATCTAGCCTATAATGAGATACTATTGTTAGTGAGCCCTGTTTTGGTGAGCTATGGTGGGTTTTATTATTCTTAATAGTAATTTTCATATAAATTATTTAGGGGTTGGTTGGTCAGGTGCTGTTTAGGCCAGTTGTGTATTCCCAGGTTAATATGGCCAGTATTGATCTGCCTCTCTCTTGTTGGTTTCTTGGATATTTTTAATTATGTTGAGGAAGCAGTTATTAAGTTCATCAGATGGTAATTTTTGAAAGATCATCTTGCATTTGGTCAGCCAGATGGCAAATTTTATGTATGTAGCAAGCATTATTTCAGCAAAAATGCCTCTATTTAAAACCCCTTGAAGTGATGTTAGATCCACACCATTATGTTTAATGTGTTTCTAGAAGTTTTGTCTCAGTCCCAAAGTTTCTAAATAACTACCTTTAAAAACAAATTATTTAATGTTTCTAATTTCTTTTAAGCCTTTACTAACAATTTTAATTATTCCTCTTTTTAATATAATCTCCTATTACACTTAATATTTATTTAAATACATTTACTTCTGAAAAATATGGCTAAATCAATTTATGTTTTTTTTTAGTAAACATATATTTTCCATTAAACACTTTTAAAATTATTTTATTTCTAATCTTAAGAATGTTCATTTTTCTTTATTGACCAAACATTTAATCAGATTTTATTGAGCTAAAATATATTTTATAACGTCAAAACTTTCTCGGATATCACTATTTTTTTCTCTCTATTTTTCTCTCTATCATTTTGAATATAAATTCATTAATCATACAAATTTTATTTTATTATATAAAATTTTTTAATCCCATCGTTAACATTTGTAACTTATATTCATTTATTTTTATCACATATCTATTAATTAATCACTTTCAACTTTCTGAAGTTTAACTTTACTATATCTATATTATATCATCCGCCAAAGAAAGATAATATTAAATTAAGAACTAATAAATACTTGTGATACTATAATAACTTCCACCACCATAGAATATTGCAATAGCATTATTTAAAGGCATGGATATGGTAAGTGGATCCACTAAATGCTAGGCTCTGAGCCAATTATTAGAATGTAATTTTTCTTTGTATGAGAGCTTTTTTAAATGACAGCATTATGCATAGTGGAAAAGGGAAGTGGGATGAAATTTTAAATAATGCAAGCATGAATGTAATTCATTATAAAAAATATATTTGGCCTTCAAATACATTTAATGTTTGTATCTAGACTAATAATAATATAACAATTTCTAGCCTAATATATCTTCATTAATAAATATTTGAAAACCAGGCACTCTTCACAAACTTGGAGCTTAATTGTAAAGATAGGGTATTTGAACTCAGACAGCTTTCCCCCCTCAGATATTCTATGATATGAATGGCTGAATTGGAGTAGATTGAAACCTGTCCATTAAAGTGTGAAGATTTGTTATCTTCATATAAATGGAGCACTGATTTTATATATGTGTGGGAGATGGTAATCTGGACCAACTGATGAGTGTTGGTTTAGCATGAAATACTGTGTTGGTGATTATTTATCTTTTCTACATGTGTGTGGTCATGTGTATCAGTTGTATGAGATAGTATGAATAGTTGAAGGGTGCTTGAAAGTCTGAGTTCAAATCCCCTATATCTCCATTACTAAAGTTGATTTATTTTTAAAAGCAGCAATCATCAATAGGTTGTGTTTTCCTGTAGGTTTGTGATGATGGTGTTTTAGATGTATTTTTATATTGGACTATTTCCATCATCTAATATGCATATTGAATGTCTTTAGAAAAATTTAACTTTATTTAAGTACTGTATTTCAAATACATTCAACTGTTAATAATAGCACATCAAACAGGTTAGAATATGCACAACGTTTCAAGAGATATTATTCTCTCTTCTTCTTCAGGTGCTGTGTTGGAGATGTATAGTAATAGATTAATATAGTAAATATAAGCTAATGATGATTTTAATAATTTTAATTGTTTTAACTTTTTGAACTTACTTTTAATTAACTTTAAATCTTTGTTCACGTGTGATAATAAAATTAAATTTGCTATTAAATTAATATGTTGTTTTTTCACTTAGAAATTTATATCATAACAAATATACATATTCTACATTATAATAAGTACAATATGGTTCAAAAGTTACTTTCATGTAATATTATTTTATTAAGACACTTGCAATTAAATAATCATTTATGTAATTAATACATTACAAAGCTATATATTAATATACGTAAGATTTAAGCTTGATTTGGTGATACTGATGTTGGAGTTTGGAAAAAATGATGAAGGAAATTTGCCTGAAACTAGTTTTATAAGACTGGTATAGTCGTACTTTAATTTGGCTATTGTACTTTCATTAAATAATAATCTAATAGAGAAAAGCATTTAAATATTTTTATTCATATAATGTAATGTTATATATGTATGTATACACAGTGTGTGTATATATATATATATATAACATCTTAATGATATAGGTCTTATCAAAGTTTATGATATAGCTCTAAAACTGATATATTAGAATAGATTATGAGTAAAAGGTGACAAGCAATGGGACATTATCACCCGTTGATGATCAAATGTTGTAGCTAGTATCTAGTTAACACAGTCCCCCACCCCCATTGAAATTAACTTATACACAATATATATATATATTACTTTTGTAAATACTTTTTGCTTTATAATAGTAATTATTTACGCATTATCATTATTCTTTCAATCTTCTAAAAATAATTATTATAAATTCAAGAATATTAACTACGTAAACGTAAAAAAAAAAAAAAATAACCGTTTCAAATGAATGATGGGAAATATAAGAATTAAACTATAGAAGATTTTTTTTTACCAACTTTTTTTAAAAAAAAAAATAATAGGCTTATATAAATTAAAACATCTAACATTTTATATTGAAATAAAAATTTGTATTTTATAGAACAGAATTATTTCGGTCTAATATTTGTAATACTAATATTTTAAAAGTTTATTCCAATATATATATATATATATATTATTTTAAAAAGTAATTTTGAAAACGACAATCATTAAAAATATATTATATACATATACGTTAAAAAAATTGTGTAAATTCGTTTTTTAAATTCATTTGTAACAGCTTTATCAAAATATAATCTTTCAAATTATTAATTAAGCATTTTGTTTTAAATTAGGTTATAGTTTGTAAATCTGTTTTGTGTTTTTTATATTTAGTGATTAATATATACATATTTAGTAATAAAGACAGATAAATGCAAAAATTAATAAATATAAATAAAAAGATGTTTTTTTACATATAGCCTTATAAAATTAAAGAGAGGGGGAGGGGAGAGGGGAGAGGGAAAGGGAAAGAGAGGAGGGGGAGAGGGAGAGAGGGGGAGAAGGGAAGAGGGGAGCGAGGGAGAGAGAGGGAGGAAGGAGAGAGAGGGAGGGAGGACCTGATGGATGGACAGACAGACAGACAGACAGATAGATAGATAGATAGATAGATAGATAGATAGATAGATAGATAGATAGATAGATAGATAGATAGATAGATAGATAGATAGATAGATAGATAGATAGATAGATAGATACTCCATGCATATAAACATATATACATACATGCATAAAAGTTTATATATTGTATGTAATTCACACGCTTTATAATATAATCTCAAAAGGAGTCAAATAATATATTAAAAAATGTAAAATTTCATGTTCTTTTAAAATAATAACCATATGGTACTCATTACCATATGGTAGTCATTCGGAATATGTAATGATATTCAAGTTCCAGAAGTGTCACATTTTATATATATTTAAAAATATATCATATCCTCTGACACACTTTAATGCAATCTTTTTTATAATTCCTTCTTTATTTTGCTTATAGTTTGACTGTCCTGCAGTCTTCATCAAGCCACAATATTTAAACATATAATCATATAATCATTATTTTATATACATATTTTATATTATCATTTATAATCATATTTAATTTTAACTCTTTAGTTTTGCTCCTCTTATTTCTTACTTTTTTTTTTCACTTCATTCCTATTTTTTATTTTATTCTATCTTATCTATCATTCCACATTTATTCTTTAATATATCATTATAACCTTTCCATTTTATTTTTTATATATAATTACTCCCTAATATCTTTTATTATGTTCTATTATTTTATATATTTATTCCTTTATTAATATTCCTATTTTATTCTTACTCTTATCTCTATTTATATTTTCCTATTATAATTTTTATTTTTTCATTTTACTTACCTCTCTATAAGTTTATCTTCTCTCTTTAAAATGAAAAAATAAAAATGAGAATAGAAAAATAAAAATAAAGATAAGAATAATAAAAAAATATAAATATTAATAAAGGAATATAAAATAATAGATGATAATAAAAGATATTAGAAAATAAGTATATATAAAAAATAAAATATTGATATATTAAAGAATAAATGTGGAATGATAGATAAAATAGAATCAAAAAATAGAAGTGAAAGTAAAAATAAAGAAATAATAATAAGAAAATATAAGTAAGAAATAAGAGAAGGAAAGCTATAGAATTAAATTTAAATATGATTATGAATGGTAATATAAAATATGTATATAAATAATGGTTATACGATTGTATGTTTAAATGTTGTAGCTCTGATGAAGACTGCAGGACAGTTGAAACTATTAGCAAAATAAAAAAGGAATTATAAAAAAAAATATTGCATTAATGTCTATAAGAGGAGATGATATTTTTTAAATATATATGAATATATGAAGAAAAATGCAAACAAAATGTAAAAGAGAAAATATAAGAATAATCAAGTGTCAGGTTTATGAGCTTCGATTCTGGAAGTTTTAGCTTTGAGGTTCGGGATTTTATCATTTCCAAAGACACTCTAATACAATTGTTGTTGTTATGATACTAGTTTAAATGTAAAGCAAGTGAACTTTGATATGTTTTATATCACAAAGGGACTTAGAATTTTGTTTTCAGGTTAATGAATCATTAAAACAAACTGAAAGAATGTGAAATTTATGACAATAAAGACAGCAGAGAAAATTAATATTAGCAGTGAAGTCATGATAATTTCTGGCTTTTTAGATCAATGGTTCGATTAAAACACTAATAAAATTATGAAAACTTTTCACATTGGACATCCAGCAAGGTACAGTAGTGTAACATTGATGCTATATTCCAAAAGATACACTCTCAAATTTTCTGCAAAAGATATTTTCTCCCAATTAAGTTTGTATAGATTTTATTTTGAATTTATAAATATATTTTTAATTTAAATAAACATAAATTATTATTTTTTAATAAAGCATGAAAACTTTACAAAGTAAGTATTTATCCCATGGTCATAATAAAATTATTATTTAATTCAAAATAAAATCAATATTCATATATTTCAAACAAAAATTAATTGTTAGATAATATTTTTCAAAAACTTACTGGTGCATTAAAAAAAATAGAGAAGTTGGCTAAAATATTAAATTAAGCTTTAGCTTTCTGTGTGTCACTTCCTATCTCACCATTAAAATCTTTTTTGCAGCACTAAACAATTAAAATAAGTAGAATATATTCAAATGCTAATAATAATTATAATAAACAATTTTGTCATTCTAATTTATTAACAATTAGTTTCACTTGATGGGACTAAATTTCCTAAAAATATATTTCACTGTTTACTGATTGATTATTAAAGCATATAAATATTGTGATGGTACAGAGCCTCAGGTTGACCTGGGATAATGGAAAATCATTATCAACTCTGAATCAATGACAAAATCTAAATCTAAATATCAAATACAAATGAATATCATGAATATGAAAAGCATCAGAGATCAGCACAAACATTATAAATCAACCATAAGTTCATCCAGCATTACAGACAAGAATAATCATTCATCATTATGAATGATCAACAACAAAAATAAACTAACAGTGGATCTTGTGACTGGATTTCAAATGGGTCTGCTATAGACCAGTCTAATTATTTAGTCCTTTCCAGCTTGAAGTCGATTATTTAAACATTAATTTGGATGCACAAACTTGAGTGCTAATGCATAAAAATATAACAATTAAAAAATAATGCTGGGATACTAAAACATGCTAATCACATCAATGCTCTGGCCACTTAGTACTAATTTTTAAATAAATAATTAAAAATCAAATGTAGTGCATGGACTTTAAAGAATATCCTCTTTTCGTCATTCAGCATCATCATCATCTGGATGTCTATAACGCTAAACAGAAACCCTTTTATATAACAGACCATTATGCACAAATACAGTTCTGAGAGCAAAAGCTCTTAAACTGTGATCAAAAGATATAATATAAACATATAATATTCTAAAACTATTTCAGTTTGAATAAATTCACTGGATTAACTTTAACACTGAAATATAAATTTATTAATTAAAAACAATAAAATAAAATTGAGGTCTGCTGAATACACTATAAATATAAATTTGGCATTGTGATTTTGATTAATACAATAAGCTATCACATTGTAATTTAAAAATACCTCAGGTTTACATAAAACATATATATCTGCATACAGATGTGCCTGTATAAAAAATTACATATTACAATTGTGATAAGCTAATAATAAAATTCAGTAATTCATTTTAATATTTCATAAAACATGATTGATTTTAACATATACATGTGTCTACATTACACTCATCTACATAAGAACAGATATGCTGTATGAACTAAAGATACATGTTCAAATTGTTATAGACTTATATAAAAATAGTTACTTCATTTTTAATAAAACATATATGTGCATGTATGTGTACATATAAAATATTATAGACAGTATGAATCAAAGTTATTAATTCCATATTTCTAACAATAAAAAAAAGGTTTTTTTATTTTTTAAAAAAACTAATATTACTTCTTTGACAGTCCTTCATAAAAGTTTTCTTTTTTATCAAGTTACTCCTAATAAATTGTAAACATCTTGAAAATACTCCAGAAAGTTCTTTTGTTCCCTAATCTAGAAAGATTTTTGGAGTTTTCATTTTTTAAATAAAATATACTGGAAATACATTTTACTTTTCGTTGAAAAAATTTGTAATTTAAAAAATTATAACTGTCATTTTCAATAAATTATTTAAAATTATATTCTTAATATATAGAACACACTTTTCACCAGCTATACTTTATGTATATATATGATGCAATACTTTTATCTGTGCTTTTCTGCATATAGATAAAACAGTATACATATAAACTAATTCTTCAACAAACTGAAGGACTCTCTTGGTAAGCTTCTACCTTTTAAAATATTGGATTGGCTTATTATCACCTTCAGAAATTCAGGCAACTTGGCATTCATTCAGCTCCACTTAGTCTACAATATGATAGAGTTCAAGCATACTGTCTAGTATACAATATGAGCTATGGATAACATAGAAAAGCAGGCCCTTTACTTTCATGTGAATCCAAACTCTATTATTGTGAAATAGCAGTGGCTGGATATACTGTCTTTTGTCTTCAGTTATAACTTCATAGTAGTAGTAATCTTCTCATAATCTGTAAAACCCCTAATTATTTTTCAAATCTTTTGTAGAAAATGGAATAAAAGCATAGTAATTAATAGCAAGTTTTCTTTATGTTGATCAAATAAAGTTAATGACTCTTTTCAATTTACCTTAATCATTTCAAAAATAACTTTGTAGGATTTTAATCACAATATATTATACAAACTTTAATTTTAAAAAAGTTTTTTTACTCAAAATAGGTAGCGGAATTTTATAATTATCAGTATTGTAATGGCAGAAACGTGTAATTTGTTAACATAGTGCAGAATTCGACCACCACACAAAACTGCAGCACCATCTAGGTAGCGAAGCCACCAGTAGTACTGAATTCGAACATAGTTTATCGGTTCCACAATACAATCTACGAAACAATGCATCTGATGCTACACTAGTAAATATTTCTTTAGGCACGGGGGTCAGAGAGATGCAAGAGATTCAAGAATTTATTTTCAAGTTAGCCAATAATAACACTAATATTAAACATTTATATTTTACAGAATCGAGGAAATATTATATTGAATGGGTATCAAATAAATAAAGAGGTAACAACAGATGTATAGTTTGAAATTATTTATTTAAAACATTTTATATTAAATCATCTAATTAATAATATTTTATTATATTTAAAATCTCAGTAATGGGATTTCCGATACTGTTATACTTTACAAAGATATATATTTTATATTTAAAATATTTGATACGAAATCATTTAACCAATAATATTTTGTTACATTTTATATCTCAGTAGCGGTATTTCCGATACTATTATATTTTACAAAAAGATACATTTATGTGGCTGAGGTAATCTAGCTACCTAAATTCTCAAGCAAGTATTTCATGAGCATGCCTTCAGGATTTATATCTTTGCAATGCAAGAATCTAAAGTAGAATTAATAATAGTAACAGTGGACATATATTTATTTAATTAAAGAAGATATTTACAAATTACTATGGACAGACATTTATTTGAGAGTGAGTTATGTCAGTAATGCAGAGACAGAGTTATATATTGAATAATAGAATTAACAAGAAGAAACACATATGTCAAGAGAGGTGATATGAGGATGGCAGTATATTGAGACTGCGAATCCGTGAATGAGTTTATAACAATGGTCTGGCATTTGCCATAGGCCCAAAAAGATAAGGTGTCACATAAGCATAACCAGGGACAAGTGGTTCATGCCAAGATTATTTCCTGGCTGTGTGACAGTCATCAAGTCCTATGGAAACATTTGTTTGTCCGTTTGTGTAGGATGACTGGATTAATTTAAATCCTAAAGAATCCGGAGTATCCAAGGCTTATAATAGGTCATCGCATCTCTAAAACATAACACATGTATAATCTATAGACTATTCTGTTAAAATTTAAATATATTTTATAACTTGGCCCTACATCATCAACATTTAATAAAGAATGTTTTTGACTCTCAAAGAAATGTGATTTATGGAATTATTACTTAAAAATTTAATAAAATATAAAACAATAGGTAAGCTGGATGAGTATTAATAACTAATATGTCAGCCATTTGATAAGTAGTAGAACCCTGCATTACAATAAATGAAGCACTGAATGTGTGTCAATTTATACAAGAATATTAAGTAATTTATAGAAATAAATATTAATGAGGATTTGCAAGACACGCATCCACTGTTTCAAGCAATCATGGATTTATATTTAGAAAATTATGAAGATTTCTGAGCTGATCAGCCAACATGAATATATAAGAAATATATATTAATAGGTTGTTGGGCAATATGGCAACCATCTTGATTAAAATCTATATTTAGATTTGGCGAGGTCTGGTCGGAAATCTTATGAGCATTCTATAATTAAATAATGAAATGTAAAATTTAGAAATATGTACCCAAGAAAAGATAGAATTAGGCAAGCTAGATTATTAAAGAAATTTACATAAGAAATTAATAATTAAATTCATAGTTTTACAAATTATAGTTTTACAAGTTATATAAAGAATGAGCTATAGTGTGATTATAAATTAGAGTACTCTAGAGCTTGAGTATAGGTACCTGTTTTATGAGAAGTTTTCATATTCAGTATTCAGTAGCAAATTGTCCATGATTTCAGAAGTAGCAGTTCTTTCCAGCATTTAAATTATTCATTGATTTTAACAGCAGCAGCTGCTTTCTAGTTGTTTGGGCAGCAGATCTTCTTGGTTGATTTTGTGGAGGGAATATGCGAAGGTTCATGGCATACGATAGACCATCTCCAAAAGGGAAATAGTCTGGGCACTTTCTACTCGACAATACTGTGGTAGGTAAATTAATTGATGACTTTTGGAGACTCTCAACTGATTGAGAGCACAGCTAAAGTTTAACTAAAGTTCTCAGAAAATCAAAATGTCCTCCTTTCTTTTATCTTATCTTTTTACTTTTGTTCAATTTTATTTTTGGATCCACTCATTTGCCCCGAGGAGAATCTATGTATTCTTGTACGTTTAATTTATATAGAAAGCTGCATTTCTATTGTTTAGATTTATTTTTACCTTTACATTTTGTAATTAAATATTTTAGGGAATTTTTCTTTTTAATTAATCTATTATCTCTCACCGACCGTTACTTTTAAAATTTCAAAGACAAAAGGGAATATATAATGATTTTTACTTTTATTTAAATTACAATTAGATTTTTAAGATTATTATTAAATATGAAATTTAAACACAGCAATAAATAATGAAATTTATAATTTAAAATAAATTGTTAAAATTATATATTTTTAAATAACTAAAAGAGAAATACAAATTGCATCATTTATTTGTATTTATTGCTTTAAATTTTGTCATCGCAATGCGTGTGGGTTTACGGTGGATTTTACATATATTTATACATATTTAATATTGCTACACACACAATTCGATACCAAAAAAGTTTAAATTTGGGTAGGATAGAGTGATGAGTGAGAGATGATAGAAAAAGGTGAAACTTAAGATTCGAATGTGAATCTTACTGTTTCAGTATATCTATTGTAACATAAAAATATGCTTGTTTTAATTTCAAAATCAAAATTAATAAAATATTAATTAGACCATTTTGAATGCTTGATTTAAAATAATTTATAATAATTTCAATTATGAAAATTATTATTTAAATCTTAAATATTACTCCAGTGTAATATAGAAAATATTTACAAAAAATGTTTGTATTTATTTCAACTTTTCCTTTAAATTTTATATGTATGTGTGTGTGTGTGTGCACACACTACTATATTGTTGTATGCCATGAGACCCATAACCATTTCAATATATATATATCAATTCCATTATTAAATTTTTTAACATTGATATTCATTATATATATATAAATTTACAATAATGAACAAATTCATATTTATTATTAAATCTACATTTACAATTACTATGATAAGATAATGTCATATTGAAGCAATAATAGTAATAGTTTAACAGTTATTACATTACCTATACCAAATAGAAAAAGTTATTGGTACATATATTTACACATTAATGACAGAATAAAAAAATAATTTATGATGCTATAAGTAAAGTACTATTAATTGAAAACCCTAATACAAGAAGTTTTTGGATTTGTAATTTTTTCTGATTTCAAAAACATTATTTACTCTCCCATTGTAAAGCCAAACTCTGCTAAAATTAAAGGAAAAAATAGACACAGTTCATTGTAATTACATTTAATCTGATATAAATGGGTTTACAAATTAATTTACTTATTGTAAAAAATTAAAGATCACCTTTAAGTTTTTTTTTTGGTAATAAAAGTTTTTGAATAATAGATATTTAGATTAACATTATTCTTTCAGCTAGCTAAAGTAAAGCATTATACCAGTCAAAAAATTCAGAAAAATCCAATTCTGAGTACCAGGAAAAACTGGTATGAAGAAATACTCAAAAACTATAAATGCCAAAGACAAATCTACAGTATTAGAAGGTGGTATCTAAACTGTAAACTTCTAATTATTAAGACCACAGTAAAACTTTAATATATATACATGTAGATATACTTATATCTAAACTAGATTTTTTTAAATATTTTTTGCAGTTTTTTTACATTATTTTTATTTTTATGTGTTGATTTTACTTATTCAAACTTTTATTTATTTATTTATTTCATTATGATTCAAAAGCTGTACTTACCACTATCAAAATATGTATCCCAGAAGAATATAAGAACCTTTACAATGAAAATGAACTTAATAAAAAATAATTATATATAACTATATAAGCAAATTGGCTTAAATTGAAAATTTAAGTGTTTTTTTTTTAATTTTATATTATTTTAAATGTTCCAAAGATTGTTGTTGTATGCATAAGTACATTATTTTCATTTTTGAATTCAAGTTCTCACTGACAAAAGAAAAAGCCAGAACTAGTCAGAGAATATTGATATTATAGTAATCTATATTTAATGTCCATTGATTATTTATGCTTATAGTAGATAATGTGAAAAAAATCTTGAGAATTTTTTTTATCCAGATCATAGATATGTAGTGTAAAAGAGTGAGCATTTCTTATGGAAATGGAAGTTATCAAAATGACATTAAGTAGGCCAATCTAAAAAAAAAATAGTAAAACTTATCAAAGACTAAAGTCTTAGTGAGAATAACTTTGAAAAAAAAAGTGAAGTGAAGAGATGAGACAGTCATAAAAATTTCACCATTCATATATTTAAAAAAATGAAAAGATCTGTGTTGATGTTAAAAAAAGAATTTAAATATTTTTGTCATATAATATTAACGCAATATTAACAAATTAAATTAAAAATTAACAGACTAAATTGTAAAAAGGTATTTCCAAATATATCTATTTTCACATATATTGATAGGTTTACAGTCATTTTAACATGCACTAAGTATATAAGAATATATAAAGACATGTAAAGGAAAACAAACAAGAGAAAAAATATATTCTATATTAATTTTAAATTCTTTAGATCTATGGTTTTAAAGGAAATATCAGGAATAACATTATTGAAAATATTTTAGGATTTTTTTTTTTGTATTCTTTTTTTTTCATATATTTTTCTATGCAAAGTTTTTGATAGATTCCTACTAAAACTGGGTTGAGATTCCAGTCTGTTCATGTATTTTTAATCATGTAATATCAATCAAAAGTCATATAGAAAAAAAAATTAATAGTTGATATATGAAGTTATCTATTATGTACTAGGCTGTAAACTAGAAGAGACCTACTTAGATCTGTCCAATTACATGCTTAATATAAACTGCAACTGAAGAAAGAAAGAAAAAGCTCATTTGGAAACTTGTATTCATAAACAAACTTTTATATTACTATTGTATCTTGTGCATTTCACTATTATTAATGTCAAAATTTATCATATTTTCTAATTTTAATTTCAATAATTACCTGATATAGAATTTGGAAAAGAATGTTTGTCTGTAAACGTTTACCACAAATATTAAATTTTCCATATTTGTTATATTCTCTACATCTCATTTTAATAATTACCTGTTACTGAATTTCAAATTAAATGTGTTTTTTATGAATTTCTCTTTTACTATATATTTTAAGTACATCATATTTTGCTATATATTTAGATTTACATTTTATAATGTTTGATAAATATTAAAATTAATTTGGAATGAAGAAATAAAAGCCAAGAATCCTTATTTTTGAATTTTCATGTTTGTCTTTTTAATTTGCCTTTACAATTCTCTATTTAGGTTGAAAAGGACTATCATATAATCTTTATAATAAATTCATTAACTGCATTATAAATATTTGATTTTTTTAATTGTCTGCTCAATTAATCTTCACTGTTACCATCTGCAAAGAGAAAGATCAGCATTATCATAAGTAATGATATCTGAATGACTCTCACTTGTTAATAAATTACTTTTTTTTAATTAAAAGATTACTTTTATTATTCTAAGGTTTTACATTTTACTCAGTGGTTATAAATGTTTACAATGTAAGATCTGATATCTTTATTATTAGTTCCTTTATCTATATTTTCAGCCAATCCAAGATGCAATTCCAAAACAGGTTAACTGGCATCTGGTAAATCAAATAATTCCCATGCGGCCTTAAATATTTCCATTTGCACTATTGATTTGTCCCTCTTTTTGATTTCTTTAATAAAGTTTATTAGTAGTTGTTTAGTGTTGTTTTGTGATTGTCCAAGAATTACTTATATGAATTAAATTGTCTAATTTGTGTAACTCATCTATTCATTAGCAATAATTTATCTTTTTATTGAACTGCATAAATGTCTACGAATTATGTTAATGAATTATTAGTGAATAACTATTTCAATCTATATTGAAATGTATAATTTGCCATTCTAAGAGCAACTTATTCATTATTTAGTTATGTAAAAAAGTAATTCAATATAATTCAAGTATTGTTTAAAGCATAAATATAATTATGTATTTCATATATCTCTAACCTATTTTTATAATTACTATAATTATTACATATTAAAATGGACACATGTATGTTTTCCAACTTCACTGTTAAAAGGAGGTTGCCTTGACAACAATTTGAAATTGTTGATTGTTATTGATATTGGGATTGTTTAAGTGTTGATTAGTTTTTAATGATAATTATACTTAGATACATGCACACACATGTTTTATAATGCATTCAAATAGATTTAAAATCCATGGATTATTTAAAAAATTACAGACTAAAAAGATAAAAAGTTAATACACTTGAATTTATCTTCATACAAAAATATTGTAAATAAAATATTTATTGCCCTTTATCTATAAGAATTACTCAAACTTAATTCTAAGTTTTTACTCACATTTGAGACATCAAATATTTTATTTGGATTTTAATAATTATAAGAAGCTAATAAATGCTATTCTCTGATTTTTTTTAAAAATAGAACTTCATTTTGCCAATATATAATTTGTATTTTTTTTATAATTAATTTTAAATTATATATATATATTGTTCTACTGTAAATAAATTTATATTTAATATTTAAATCTGATTACATCTTACTATGCACTTGTTACGTTTATTTATTTGATATTATTTCCTCATGAGCTTTAATTTTTTAGCCATTTTAATAATGATAAATTCTTTGCATAGAAATGATGGTTTGATGACTTTGAGCTTGTTTCTAACTTCTTATTTAAATGTTTTGATGAGTGGTATTCACATTATATTATCTTGATATTGTTACATTTTTATTTGCCATTGTCAAACTCACTCTACTCACAACTTTTACACCATCCACCTCACATAAATACAATAATGATTATTACTAATCATTTTCTAAACTAGAGATTATCTCTAGCACAAATATAAACTTTAAACCTCAGTTAAAGATTAATATAACTTGATAATGTGAAGAAATTGTTAGATTTATGGAAAGTTTACATTCTGTTAAAATATGTTATTAAATCACTCTTGAAAGAATTCCTCTTTGAACTAATAATTATTTTAAATAATTCAGGCTTTATTTTATTAATTATCAATGTTTTGTTGATTACCTTTATGAACCAAAATTCCTATTATTTAAATACTTTTCGTAATGTCTGAAAGACAATTAAATTTTTTTTTTAATCTTATTCCTATGAGTGTTCACAATTTTCTTTAAATTGTTTATATTTATAAATCTCTTTCCTATCTATCCTTCACTGTCATATAGACAAAATGAGCTGCTATCACAGCATATATATATATATATATATATATATATATATATATATATTATTTACAATATATATATATATATATATTGTAAATAATTCAATAAAATATATTCTACCAGTGTATATAATTATCAATTATTATGATAACAAATATAGCTTTGTACCAAAAATTTATTATGGTAATAGTTGTTAATGGTCTACATGATCTGGTAAAATATACTTTACAATATATATATATATATGTATTAACAGTCACAAAAAAAAACCCAAATTGAACACTTTATGGTAATCAGAAGTGAGTGAATATATTTCTACCATTAATATGCTGTTATGCATTAATAATAGTAGGTTAACCATGCTAAAATTTTTATCGATTTTTATTTGTTTTTGTTCTTATATCGAGTTAATATTTCTATTTTATAAATACTGAGTTAATATTCTGCCCTATTCAATATAATTACATGTATCTTTTTTTTAGGTTTTCCCCAAGTGTGAGAACAAATAGAACACTGCCTAAGAAAGAAATTTTTATACGTTGCAAACTTATATGACAGAAGAAATGAAATACATTCTACTAATAATATAATTACTGTTTTTTTATTTTTAAAGACGTTTTTTTATTTCTAGCAATAATTTTGTTATTTGCAAATGTACTTTCAATAAAAAGTTTGGTAAAAAATAATTTGCTGTTGTTTTTTTTATTGTATTATTTAAACGCAACTTAAAAAATAAAATGTACAATTAAGGATATTATGAAACAAAGGTTTCTACAAGTATAAAATAAATTAAATCCCTTTTTCTTTAAATCTATTTGATTGAAATACCTGCACAAAATGTCCTCATTTATGCACACAAACATATACATATATAGTCATATCTTATATTATATAATGAGCGTTAATAGCTCTTAACAAGCTTTTCTGAAAATCCTTATCCCCAGACCGTTTTCTAGATACTGGTTGTTGTCAGTGAGGCACTAGGATATTCAGACATTAGATTAAAAATACTAGCTCAATACCAGAATTTATCTAATAGTTAACTATTAAGACAGCTGTGTGTCCTCAAATGTAACTATCTAACTTAAATAGTCATATGGGATTGAATTAAGTTCAGATACATCATATATTTATAGCTTTAGCAATATGAAATCACCAAAACTTCAAGAGCAAAACTATAATTGCAAGGAAATCAAGTTATACATCATGTGACTTAATAAGTTTCTACTACAAATGTTATACAATGAGTGTTAATAGCTCATAACAAGCGTTTTCTGAATATCCCTATTTCCAGACTGTTTTCTAGCTGCCGACTGTGATGCAATTATAGTCATACCTATAACATGCACACATTCATATCAAAAGGAATAAAATAGGTGCATTATGAGATGTTACTATTTATCTTTATACCTCAATACTTAATAACTATGATCCTGCTCCAAATACATATATATTAAATAATAATCAAATAATATTTTTATATATCACCTGTCAAAAATACTCATCAAAGTTTTTCTTAGCATAAATAATTGTTGTTTTTTTCAGAGTGAGGAAGCATTTTTAGTGTAAATACGTTACCTTCTAGTATAAGTATGTTGATGAGAAATAACATTGGACAATTTTGTTCTTTTTTTTTCTCTAATATTCAATAATATGGTCAGATTTACAAAGCATTTGTAAAAAAAAAAGAAATGTATAATAATATTATTATTAAAAACGTGTTTATTTTTTAAAATAGATATTTTATTGTGATTACAGCTTTTGGATAGTGATAGATGTGTATACAATTAAGCTCAATGTCCACGGATCTAACCATATTATGCATTTAAGGCAATAGACAGAGATGAATAGATTCTATCAGACATAAAGAGTCACTTCTTTGGTCCTAGATTTTTAAACCTCCATATCTTCTGATGATAAATGGTTTTAAAAGATACGTTGAAAAATCTAACATTATATTTATCATGAGTCATAGCATCAGCCGGGAAGTGAACCCACTAACCCGGGACAACTGCTTATAAAGCAGATGTCACTGATCTCTTGACCATCAATGCTTGACAACATTATATTTCTGTTCCTGATTTTTTATATCCCTTCACTTTTATTAAAAGAATAACTAAATAATACAAGTTAATTTAATCTGCCACTTCATGAAATGTTTTTCAAATACAATTTTTTTTTTTATTATTAAACAAAAAAACAAAATAGGTCTGATAATCTACCAATTAACACATATATCTTTCAACGTTTTATTTATCAATAATTTATTAAATTTTCCTTTTATTATTTTACCATTTTGTTATTATTTTCTTTTATTATTTTGTTTATTGTTTTTATTAACTGTTTATTTTATTTGCAAACTGCAATCATTATTATTAGTATTTCTTAATGTTTTATTATTATTGATTTAAATATTTTTTAACTTTACATGCATCACTGGATAACTTCATCTCAATATACACAGGGCCATTCAAATTGACTACCAATTGCTTCTAAGCACTATCTTATTTAGTTTGAATATGACCTTTGAATAAAATAATGTGTCTAATCTTTTTAATTGTTGATTATGAATATTCACTTTTCTTTGATACATTTAAATCAACTTCCAATACCTTATGATAAACTAGAGTTCTATCAGGATTTTTGAAATTAAATTATTCTGTAACTGGCCACTGGAAGATAGAATACTTTTTTATATTAGAACAGTATGTATTCTCTTTTTTTTAATAATTTACAAACTACAATATATCAATTTGAAATAAATATATATTAGAAATAAATAAAATTGTAATAAATTTCTTATGAGTTAACTTCTGGCATGTTTTAGCAAATATATAAATCGCAATTTTCAATATATAAATAAATAAAAGTTATAGTAAGCTTACAGCATGAATGTGTAAAAAGCAAGATGTTGTTTTTATTTATTTGTTTGTAAATTAAAAATTGTATAGTTAATTCTAGTGTTTTATTTTATTACATATATGATATATTTCCTTTAAAAACAATAGCAATAGTATTTTGAAACTATGAACAGGAAAAAGTTTATAAAATAAATTAAATTATTATTTTTATTAATTAAATATGTTGCTTTATTTTTTAATTTATAATGTAAATTTTATTTTGTATATATTATCTTTTTGTTTTTAAAAAGAAGTAGCAACATTTTTTTGACATCATTTTTCTGTATGTCTCATTATTATATAACATGTTTTTGTTAAATTCTAAATAAATAAATAATTGTTCAAAATAATAAAAAAATTTATAACATTCTGTAAAAACGTGTTTTAAAAGCCAATTTTTTTATCAAAACAAAAATTGCCTTTGATGCTAATTACACAGTTCATTTGTAATATGAATGAAGATACTTTTTAAATAATATATTACATAGATATTATTAAAAAAATTCATTTAAATTTAAAAACAAATATTTTCAATATACTATATATAACTGAATTCATTTCAAAATGTCATTGATATACTATATATCTAACTTGTATTTTAATAGCACACTGCAACTATATATATACAGTGAAAAAAAATCTATTATTTAATGAAAAAATATGCACATATTAATTATAATGAAAGTTATTTTAATATATACAGAAAAAGTAAATATTTCATTTACTATTGAACTAAAATAATTTTCAATAAAGAAAAGTAATTTTATATAGAATTATTAAAATTTCACAATAAAGTTTTACATATCAAGAACAATGGAGATAAAGAACTTTAAAAAATAATAAAAATAATTATACACTGCTATAAATGAATATTTATTTTCCCAAAAATTCTTATTTTTTAATAGTTATTAAAATTTTCATAAATTTTATTGTTTACATACATACATTTATATCTATAGTTTGTTTATGTATATATGTATTGTATTGCCATTTATTAAAATACCTGTTAAAGAATGACACATATAATAAAAGAATAATTTAAAGGAGTAATGGTAGCACATTAATTACCATATCTGTCATTTGAATTTGAATCCAGGCTATATAAACATGAACTTTTTTACAGCAGGCATGGAATTTTTTTTTGGTCCATATTATATAATAGTTTTTTTTTATTAAATTACAAATGCTTATGCAATTGATCAAAACAATGTAAAATTTTATAACATTATAAAAAAAATTATTTTTAAGGCAATTTTTTTATCAAAACCAGATAATTATTTAATATAAATTAGTAAATAGATGTCTATCTAGAAGCAAATTCAAACACATAATGTATGGTAAGTGACAAACCTGGTCAGCACTGTCTTTTTTCACTGTTATAAGTTATTGGAAAAGAAGGCTTTGGTAGTGAGTATTGTTTTACTTTTATCTTTACATAATAGATATTAATTTTATATATAATTATTAGGAACAAATTCTATTATAACTATTATTTTTAAAAAATAATTATAGTAATATGCTTAAACTACTATTTACTTTTTTTAATTTTTCAAGTTATAAATGCTTGAATATAAGCTAAAATTATTATATAAGTATATTGCAATACTAAAATTTTACTAATATATTTGATTTAATGAACTCATTTTTCACCTGCAAATACTGTCACTTATGGCTTTTTGTTCACTTTCTTGCAGCTACTTCTAATGCTATTCTGATTATTCATTTAATTGACAGTAGATACTAGAACTAAAGTAACTATTGTTGTATTAATTCAAAAAAACTCTGAAGATGTCAGAATTCCACAGAAAGTGTTGTAAAATGCTTCTATCACAAATCTTCAGACAATTACAATTGAGCTGATAATGCCCCTGATTGATAGATTTTTTAACTTATTCATTGCTGATTAATTTTATTGGCCAAGTGAGGTAAAACTCTAAACTTCTAATTGGTCAACTCACAAACTCAAGTGTCAAAATATATTCATCTTTTAATATTATATTCACTTTAGTTTCCTTTGTAAAAAGTATATTAATAATTTGTCAAGTTAGGAAAGTGAACAAAGGTTTTTTCAAAAATAAATTTTTATTTATAATTATAAAATTATTCCAGAGTGGCAAATCTTAAAACTAACATTAGTAACCAACTAAAAAGTGTTGCTGACATTGTTGTGACATCAGTGGTTTTTTTTTTGTCAATTTTACGGTGCTGAAAAATAAATAATTTTTGCTAAACTCTTAACTATTTTTCTACAATAATTTTATTTTTAGCAGATTTTATCAAAATAATTTATAATTTGTCAAAAAATACTTTTAAAATGGTCTAAAACATTCATTTATCATTTTTGAAATGAAACAAAAAGAAATCGTAACACTTCAGTTATTGACAACCATTTTATTTGTTGTCAAAATGTAACAGCCAATAAGATTCAAGAAGAGACCACCTACTTCTTTTGTTAGACCTTTAATGACAATTTTATTGATTTTTTTACTTGTAAAATAATTCAAGAGAGGGCAGCATCAGTTTTATATAAAGTTTTCTCGTATATGGTAAAGTTGTAAAATGGATGGAAGGGAATAATGTAGTGGGTGAAATGCAAGGAGGTTTTAGATTAGATAGGCGTATAGGAGATAGTTTATTTGTAGTTACACAACTTATGGATATGAGTAGGAATGCAGATAAACAGTTATATATGAGTTTTATAGATATAGAGAAGGCATATGATAGAGTAAATAGAAATAGATTATGGATAAGTTTAGCAAATTTGGGAATGGATGAAGCTTTAATAGATATTATTAAGAAATTATATGAAAATAATTATTATATATATCAATTAGAGAATATAGAATCAATTAAAGTTAAAAATGGTGTGGGACTAAGGCAAGGATGCCCTATGTCACCTATTTTGTTTGTGTTGTATTTGAGTGAAATGGAAAGAGCAATAGAAAGATTAGGAAGAGGGATAGAGATACCATTAATAGGTAGTAAGAGAGTATATATTTTGTCAGGTCTTTTTTTTTGCAGATGATATATTTTTGTGTGCAGAAAAAAGAGAAGATATGGAAGTTATGTTGAGGACATGTGCAAGGGTGGGTAAAGAGATGGGGATTAAATTTAGTGAAGAAAAATCAAATATAATGATGGTTAATACTGAGGAAAGAGAAGATGTAGAATTTTTATTGGGAGATATTAAGTTAAGTGTGGTGAATAGATATAGTTATTTGGGAATTATTTTAAGTAATCAGAAAAATTATTTGGATGAATGGGAGAAAAAATTGATAAATGAAGCAAAGAAAAGAAAGGGATTGATAAAGAAATTAACAGTTTTTTCATATAATAAATATGATGTAGCTAGAATTATATGGAAAGGAGTTGCAGTAGCAGGGTTAACATATGGAAATGATGCATTATATGTTAGTAAAAAGATATTAGATTATTTAGAAAAAGCTCAAAGGGAAGTAGGAAGACATGCATTGGATGCAGAAGTATGGACAGCAAGGGAGGCAATTCAAGGAGAAATGGGATGGTCAAGTTTTCATATGAGAGATGCAAAAAGTAAAATGAAAATGTTTGGTAGATTGCAGTTTATGGATAATAAAAGAATAGCTAAAATAGTATTTAATTGGGTTATGAGTAAAGTGCAGGTAACAAGATGGGTGAGAAAGGTAATGCACTATGCAAAAGATTTGGATAAAGAATTTATATCAGTATATTTGTACAAAAGATGGGATGATTGTGTTAAGAGGATTATTGAGTGTTATAGTAGTAAGGAATGGGATAAAAGAATAAATTTATTAATAAAGACTAGGGAGTTAGAGAGATGGAGAAATAGTATGGAGAGTAAAAAGAGTTTAAATATATATAGAAATAAACAGAATATTAGGTGTGAGTTAATATATGATAATAGTAAGGAAAGTAGTTTATTGTTTAAGGCTCGAACGGGATCTTTAGCTACAAAAGAATATACATGTAAATGAAAAATATGGGTGATTTATTTTGTAAATTATGTAAGGAAGGAATTGAAAATATTAGGCATTTGTTAATTGAATGTAAATGTTTGAAAACAGAAAGGGTACATATAATGAAGTTGTGGAAAAATAAATATGAAAAGAGTGATTATATAGAAAGTGAATTATTGGTTTTTATGCTGGGTTTGGGAAAAGATAAGGGGGATTTAGATATAAAGATTATAGAGTTGACAAAAATTATGTTGTGGAAATGGGATAGAGCAGATTATGGGTAAATTTAGAGTGGGGAATGTAAAAGAAAGTGGCTAACAGGTTTATCTGGGCATAATTGCTGAGATATTCTTGACTTCATTTAAGGAGAAGCCATAATACATCACATCACATCACATAACCTTTAAAAAAAGTGCAAAATCGTAATTTTAATGTTAAAAATAAGGAAAATACACTATTAAAAGCGGAATCTCGAGTTAACTCGAACTTAGTCATCAACCTGTTAAGAAAGAAATTGCAAGACTGCTTGTAAACTCCTTATCTATTGTTGTTAGCAATGAGAAAAAGATTCTATATTTTTTGGTAGATTATTTAAATATTTTTTAATGTAGGGAAGAGAATAAACCTTCAGTCAGATGATTTTATAATTTACATGCACTCACCTGTAAGTATCAGTTTAAAATGTATAAGTGAACCACTTATACTTAGAGATTATCAATGTATAAGCCAAGATTTGCTCATGGTGCTGGAATCAGGGTTTTAATCTATTCTGTGACTGATATATAACTTGACAAATGAATTGTACAAATTTATATATCAGGCACACAATAGATTAAAGATTTGATTCCAGCACAGTGAGCAAAGGTTGGATTACATATTGATAAACCCTAAGTATAAGTGTCCACTTATGCTTTTCAAACTGATGCTCATGGATGAGTATGCATAAATTTGTAAAAGTGCATGACCAAAGATTTATTCCATTCTCTATATTACATATGTAGTCAAGTGCTACATAAATACACTATTTATTACATTAAATATTTATTATTATTTTTATAAAATATTTGTATAGTAATTATTTAAAAAGAAATATTCTTATAATTAGATTTTATTTTAACATGTTTTATTTAAAAAAAAATACATGGTAAAAATGAGACTACAATCAGTAATGTTCTTCCAAATACTGTAATACAAAATGCTTATGATATTTTAATAATTGTAAATGCAATTTTAAATTTTAGAACAGAATTTCATAGTGTTATGATGACTTAACAATAGTTTATTCAGGTTTTTCAACATGAAGTTCAATTAATCAAGATTTCATTAATTTATGTTTTTTATCAACATTGCAGTAATCATCCAGTAAGAAAATATTTGCTATTATTTCAGTTTTATCAATATTTATAAAGTTCAGATATGTTTTTATGATGTTTTTTCATTTGTAAAGTTATATTTTTGATAAATCAAGTACAATTTATCAATTTATAATAAATAAAAAAGGTGTTAATATTAAGTACATACTTCTGTTTTTAAGATGATGTTAATGTATGAGTGCAAGTAGATTCATAAAGCACATAATCAGAGGGATGTTATTTTTTATAGTATTACAAATGTAGGCTGTAATATATAAATAAGAGAGTTTTATTAAAAATAAAGGTTTTAATATCAAAATAAAATTTTGAGACTATAATTCAAATTACCATTAGAAAATAATGCAAAATATGTTGAAATATGGAAGAATAAATGATTACTTTAATTAATATTAATTTGATATGACTGATAGCACTGAAAATTATAACAATAGAAAGATTCATCGATTTATATAAGAAAATATAAACATATACTTATATATTTAAATGATTTCATAAGCAATGTTTAGCAATCCAAAAAATTAGTATAAACTTTGATATGATGCTAAAATAACTAGCCAATAAGTCCATCAATCACAATTGTTTCATGGCTCATATAAATGTTAGCTGGCACTTGAGTTAACTAGATAACTAATTAGTGGTTTTCCAATATAATGAAAAAAGTCTATTCAAACAAATGCCAGTCTCAATATTACATGAATTTTAAATGTAAAATAATCATGATGCACTGCAATGCTACTCAACATTTTAATGTCATGGCAGATTTGAAATCAACTACAAATTATAATGTTTTCAATAATCCAGTATTTTTAATCCATTACTAAACTGTAAGTTTATATAAATAAAACTATATATATATATATATTTTCAAAGCCATAGTTATTCTATTTTAGGATAAATATTATAATAGTTTTTATAACATACATTGTTACTCATACAAATTGCAATATTTAAAAATAAATAAATATGGATGTGTATTCAGTTTTGTCGAAAATCTGCTAAAAAATTTGCAATATTATTTTTAAAATTGGCACATCTTAAATTTTTTTCCCATAAAAGCTATCAGTATTAAAGTTAATAAAGCAACTCAATATTAAGCCAAAATAATAAACTAAAATCTTACATATATATATATATATATATATATATATATATATATATACAAGATTATACATATATATATATATATATATATATATATATATATATATATATGGCTGCAGAAAAGAGTTTGCTATTAACTGAAAGGAGACCCTTTGATTCCTCTTGGAGGCCTTAAAGGAATCGAGCAGGGCAAATTCCTAATGTCCACTCCATACGTTCTTGTCGTTGCAGCTGTTATCACTATATGTTTATTCATATAGTATACGAACATGAATGGGCTGCTCACCAACACGCATTAGCCAGCGTGGTGAGTTTATTGGCTTTTTACCTCTGAGTTTAAGATCAAGAAACACCATGGTCTTTCTTCTCAGTGCCTGATAAGGCAGAATGAATGTTTGTGTAAATGATAAAGATTTTTCCCAATTATACAATTATGACAGACAAAAATAAAGCATGGCCCTTAATCCCAGGAGGCTGTAAAGTCACCAACCAGAACAGTGGTTGGTGGCCGAAGGTGGAGGGTGCTAAGAATATCCTGGAGGCAGACCCAGGCTGCCATTTGATGACGACTTTTTATTTAGGTACTTACAACTGCAGATCACTTTCAAGTGAAGGAAGATTGCAAGAATTAGAAGAAGAACTCTCTTATATTAAATGGGATATTATTGGACTTTGTGAAGTTAGAAGAAAAGGTGAAGAGACAATTGATTTAAAAAGTGGACATATGCTCTATTATAAAGGCACAAATATTGGAAATACAAGTGGAGTAGGATTCATAATAAATAAAAAGTGGAAGAACAATATTGTGGAGATTTATGGTGTATCAGACAGAGTGGCAAGATTAGTTATACAACTTAATAGCAGATATCAAATGCAGATAATTCAGGTTTATGCCCCAACAAGTTCTCACAGTGATGAAGTAGTAGAAGATTTTTATATGGATGTACAAAAGGCTTTTGATCAGAGTAAACAACATTTTAAAATTGTTATGGGAGATTTTAATGCTAGAATTGGTAAACAAATGAAAGATGAAAGTGTTGTAGGTAATTTTGGTTATGGTAATAGAAATGAGAGAGGACATAGACTTGTGGAGTTTGCAGAGAAGGAAAAACTTTATATTATGAATTCTTTTTTTGAGAAAAATGTTAGAAGGAAATGGACATGGAAGCATCCAAATGAAGGTACAGCAGAATTGGATTATATTTTGACTAACAGGAAATACATATTTCAAGATTGTAATGTTCTTAATAAATTTAATACAGGAAGTGATCATCGATTAGTAAGGGGTAAGATACATGTTAATGTAAAACTAGAGAGACAAAAATTATTAAGAAAGACTATATTTACAGTTGATATTCCTAATCTTCAGAATCATTCTAATGAATTTAAATTAGAACTTACAAATCGGTTTCAAGTATTAGTAGATTTTGAACATGATTCAGATTTGAATGAAATTAATATGAAAATAACTGATACACTTTTAAAAACTGCAACAAAGATAGCTGGTAGAAAAAAGCAGCAATTGACTAATAAAATTTCTACTGAGACTAGAGAACTTATGAAGAAAAGAAGGAATATGAAGATATGCAAGAATGATGCATTAAAAAGAATTGAATATCTCGAATTTTGTAAAATGGTGCGGAAAAGAGTTGAAAATGATATAAGAAAGTATAACTGTGAATTAGCAAGAAAAGCTGTAGAAAAAAATAAAAGTCTTAAGAATGTAAAACAACATTTTGGTATTGGTAGGAAATTTATATCTGCAATAAGGAAAAAAGATGGAATTATTACTAAAAAGAGGGATGACATTATGAAATTGGTAGAAGATTTTTATCGAGAATTATATAGTAATAAAGAACAAGTACCTCCTATATCTACTGCATCTTCCGAATTGCCCAGAATTTTAAATAAAGAAGTGAGAAATGCAATTAAATGTATGAAAAAAGGAAAGGCTCCAGGTAATGATGGAATTATAATTGATATATTAAAAGAAGCAGGTGAAGAAACAGAAAAAATATTAGCAAAGTTATATACCAAATGTCTAAATGATAATGATGTACCGGATGATTGGAAGAATGCAGTAATAATATTAATATTTAAAAAAGGTGATAAAGAAGATATTAGAAATTACAGACCTATCAGTCTTTTATCAGTTTTATATAAAATTTTTACCAAGATAATTACAACTCGCCTACAGAGAACCTTGGATTTTCACCAACCAAGAGAACAAGCTGGATTTAAAAGTGGTTTTAGTACAGTAGATCATATTCAAGTATTGAGAGAAGTTATAGAAAGGACAAATGAATATGAGTTGTCATTATGTTTTGAATTTGTAGATTATGAAAAGGCATTTGATTCTATAAACATTTCTTCAGTGATTAAAGCATTGGATCATCAAGGTATAGATCCAGGATATTGTCATATTTTAAAGAATATTTATAAAAATGCAACAGCAGCAATTAGATTACATAATGATACTGGGAAAGTCAACATTGAGAAAGGTGTAAGACAAGGTGACTCCATATCTCCAAAACTTTTTACAGCAGTGCTGCAAGAAGTATTTTGTGGATTAAAATGGGAAACTAAAGGAGTGAAAGTAAATGGAGATTATTTAAGTCATTTAGATTTCGCAGATGATGTAGTTGTTTTTGCAAATAATGCTTCCGAGCTGCAGGAAATGTTGCAGGAGTTATCAGATGAAAGTAGGAAAGTAGGACTAAAGATAAATGTTAAAAAGACTAAAGTAATGTTTAATCGATTTGCTCCAAATATGAAAATAAAGATTGATTATGATGAATTAGAAGAAGTTAAGAGTTACAAATACCTTGGTCAGATTATTAATACAGATAGAAACATAATAGAGGAAATTAATCATAGAATTAAACTTGGTTGGAGTGCTTTTGGTAGAAATAACTTGATATTAAAAGGAAATATGCCTATGTGTTTGAAAAGAAAAGTTTTTAACAAATGTGTTTTACCAGTTCTTACTTATGGATCTGACACTTGGACACTTAATAGAAGATCAATACAGAGACTTCAGACCACTCAAAGAAGTATGGAGAGATGTATGTTGGGAGTAACAAGAAGAGATCGAAAACGCAATGTATGGGTAAGAGAACAAACAGGTGTTACTGACCTCATTGAAAAAATTAAAAGATTGAAGTGGAGTTGGGCTGGACATATTGCTAGAAGAGATGATAATCGATGGACAATTGAAATTTTAAACTGGATTCCAAGAGATTGTAAAAGACCCAGAAGGAGACCACATGTAAGATGGATGGATGAAATAAGAAAATGTGTAGGGGTGATATGGAGAAGAGAAGCTAAAGATCGAAGAAGATGGATTAAACTTGGAGAGACCTTCATCCTGCAGTGGATTAATAATGGTTGATAATGATGATGATGATATATATATATATATGTGTGTGTGTGTGTGTGTGTGTGAAAACAAAAGAGAGTGTGGTGTTATTTCCGTATAATATCTAGTAATAAGTTTAACTGGGTGTTGCTAGAGAACTATCAATTACCATTGTCAGCCCTAACATTAAACTACTTGTTTTAAGTTTTATTCAAAACAAAAAAGCTATTGTTGGATATTACAGCAAAATAGTTTATCCTTAGGGAGATCAATAGTAATTGATCATTAGCTAGAAATATGATTGACCTAGCAATACTATTGCTATATATATCTAATTATTACATGGAAATATTTCCCACATTTTCCTTTGCTTACATCATAATAAATCCATGAAAATATTTAATCTGATATATATAAAACCATAATAATATTCTTATATGTTTAAATATATAACTACATACATTATAAAAATGATTTGAAATGTAATGATGATAAATTATGACTTGAAAATGTTTATAAAACTTACACATGTACAAAAAAACTTGAAATATGAATAAAAAAGTACAATCATGCAGTTATAAATAATAAAAAAGATATATTTGATATTTGACAGAAATTAAAATCTATATTATTGTTCCATAAAAATTTCTAGAGTATCAGTTCATATTTAATTCCATTTTCTCTAAACTTTTTAATAAGATCAATAAAATAAAAATTATAATAGGTGTGCCTTCTCTTCTTCCTCTTCTATAATATTTATGCTACCACATGAAATCTATCATTTTCTAAAAAATTATAAACAAAACTAGAATGTTTACTCTTTAATAATTATTTTATTTTTGTTTCCTTTTAAGGAATTAATAAAAATTGTGTAACTTCTTCTCAATGGTAAATTGGTTTTATGTACTTTATTATAATTGTGCCATATTTATATAAAAAATTGTTTTTACTCCTCTACTATCTGAAATTTTAATCTGTAATAATTATTTATAATGAAATATGTAATATATCCATGTAATTATATATTTATAATGCAAAATATGAATTTTATTTTTCTCCTAAATAACCATTATTAAATATAATTAATAAAATTTTGCTTTAAAAAAAAGTCTACATGAAGAAGAGTTTAAAAAAAATTAATTTTTAATCTGATAAAAAAATGTTGAGAATTATTTATGTAATTATTAAAGGTCCATAAATGCAAGACAAATGCTTGCAAAGTTAAATCAGTATAGATTTTGATTTTTAAAGGTTTATTTTTAGTGGTAATGACTTTATAATTTAATTTTCATATTTGTTTCCAGATGGCAGATGTAATCTAAAGAGTATCACTAAATGCAGTTGCTTTTTATACAATTTAGCAGAATTTGTTTTTCTATTATATTGATAAAGATAAAACAATACCCCCACCCGAGATATTTTTTTTTTGTTTAAAAAAGTTTTTTTAAAATAATACTATTAATATAATGTTCTAATTATTTATCAAGTGCACAGGCAATATATAATTAGAAAGAGAAAGACATTACTGTTTAGTCTCTATCTTGTGGTGAGGCTTGAGATGTCCCTCTATAGTCAAAAACTACATTGTTTGGCTATTATGCAAACATTTAAGGTGCATGTGGAAAAAGGTTAAGCCTTTCTCTTTCTAAATACTATTAATAATAATTATACAATATATTTTAGTTTTAAACCACTAAACATCACATGATTACCATTCTTTACTATATGGAGAGTTTTACCTCCATATTTTAATTTTAATAAAGTTTTTTAATCTTCTCATAAGTCCATTTCAGTTTTTGAATTAGAATGGCAGTACCTGTTGTATTTTGCTTATGAGTTCTATTTTGTATTGAAGTTACTTTGTTTTATTTATTCATTTAGTGTAGTTTTGTTCATATTATTGACTTTTGTTTTTAGATGAGAGGTACAACCAGGGAATAAAAACAGGTTTAATTCTTGTCACTTGTTGCACAATGTGGTAGAAATTTTCTTGTTTTATTTGTCAAGGTGAAAAATACATTTTTCTTTACTTTCATTGTTTATTTATTTCAAAAATATTTTCATTTATTTCAATGATATTTTTATTCATAAATATAAAACATACTTTATTTTTATAAATATTAATGTTGTTTTAGAATTAAAAAACATATATGGTGTCATAGAAAAAAAATTCTAATATTATATTTGAGAATGCTATACGTGAGTATTTTTTAATTTCTCAATATAATATTAATATCATAAAAATTTACAGTTGATACATATTTTAAAAATTAATTATGATGAATAGAAAATAACTTAATCTTGCTACAAATTTTATACAAATTATACAAACTGAAACCTACATATTTGAAAAATTAAGCATAAATTTTAAACCTCATCTTAGTTATATTTAATGTGCTCAAGTGATTACTAAGCACTCAAAACCCATGTGATAAGACAGAACTTATTTTTACCTTCATGTTATATTAAGACTCGGAGTTGTTTTTATTTTTTAATAGAATTTTAGTAGTTTTACCACTTCAAAAAGACTTATTTTTAGATTTAAAAACATTTTAAATAATAGTTGTATTTTTATATTGGACTATGTCCATCATCTAATATGAGTGCATAATGTCTTTAGAAAAAATTAACTTTTATTTAAATATTCCAAATGCATTCAACTGTTAGTAATAGCACATCAAACAGGCTAGTATATGCACAATGTTTCAAGAGGTACTATTCTCCCCTCTATTTCTACCCACTGCCTGTGATGCTACTATTATAATGGCTACTACAAATAGCAGGAATCTGCTTTTAATTTTTTGCAGCAGAAATTTTAAGTAAAGATATATTTTTGCAAATTATTAGTCCTAAGTATAAAATCTAGTATCAGAACTGCTGGGATAAAAAATTCCAACAAAATAAAATGCCTTCAATTAATGGAAATTAAAAAGATAAAGGTTTGCCATATTGAGCAGAGTTGAAAGAATAGTAACAAGTTTACACTACGTTATCATTTATTTGTAACAGAAAAATGAACTAAATTAATTTCCAAGTTGTGTTTTTTATACAAAAAATTATACTTTCACTTCAATTTTTTTTTTATTTACTATAATAAGTCAATAATAAATGTTTAGTTCATTTTTATTTTATTTTGTAATCATCATCATCAATAATATTCTGCTCCATGGATAAGTCCAGAGAGTAATCACATTACCAATTCATCAATTTTTCCAATCCATTCTTCTCATTGCCCAGCTCTTCAATTCTACATAACTGTTTCCATCTCTTATATCTTTCAACAATGGTGATCTTTACCATCCTTTCTTCTTCTTTCCACACATCATTCCCTCAAAATATCTTTCATTAAACTATACTTTTTTCTTAATATATATTCAATCCAGTTTTTTTTTTTCTATTTTTAATTTCCTCAATCAATTTTTTTTTTCCATTTAGTCTTTTTTAATTTGTTATTTTATTCACCCAACTGATTTTTTTTTCTCTTTTTTCCATGACCACAACTTAAAGGATTCTAATCTGATTTTATTTTTCTTATTCATTGTCCACGTTTCCCAGCTATACAATAGTACAATCTACACATAGCATTTAATTAATCATTTTTTTAATAATCTCTTCAAATGATCACAAAATATTTTCTTTCTCTTAATAAATGTCTCCTTTGCCAATGCTACTTTCTTTTAACTTCATTTTCATTTCTTCCATTCTCACTCAACCAATCATTCAAATATCTAAATCACTTTACTTATTGAACTATGTTATCATGGATTTCAATTTGCATTTTTTCATATTCCTCCTGATCCATGAATACTTAGTCTTTTCAACATTAATCTTCAATCCATATTCTATACATCCTTCCTCCAATTTACTCAACATATTTTGAAGACACTTTTCATTATCAGATCATCTGCAAATGTTATGCATATATATATATATTTTATAATACACTTCAAAAAGTAAAAAAAAATGAAGAAAATATTTTATAATTTTGATTTTGATTTTTTATCTATGTTTTATTTTTTTTTTTTCATATTTGGAAATATTACAATAAGTATATATATTCCAAATGTAGAAATATTACTTTAGATAGGAATTATTTGTTTCCAAAGTATTTCAAAGCATTAGAATGTCAATTATATATACATTGAGATTTAAATCACAAGAATTTCAATTTTATATATATATATAGTAACAGTATATAAATATGCTGTTACATTAATTTAAAATAAAATCTTAAAGTTCGCAAATAAAAATAAATGTATTAAAAAGAAAAAAAACTAAATGCTAAAATTAAAATGTTTGTTAAATGTATATATTTGCACAGACGCTAAACTTTAAAAATATTTTTTGATAAATAAAAAAAGGATATTTGAACGTATTTTTTTTGTAAAAAAAAATACAAGATTTAAATATAAAAATATTTTAATAAAAAAATAACGTAAGTTAAAATAAAAACAGGTATTAATTAATTCCTGTAATCTGTAAATGGAAATGATTGTTTATTAATTATCCAAAAGCTGTGTAATTAAAAAGTCAGATGAAAAATAGATAAGAGAATAAAGAGATTTTAGCTTGACCAATGGAAGCAAATAAAGGCCCGGACCATAATGAAAAAATGGAACAGTGACGTTTTTGTTCATGGAATCCATAGGAGGATTATAAAAAGAGAAATACAATTTTCCTGGGAGTTTTCCAACTTGATTTGGTGAGACGAACGACAAGACGCACTTGTCGTTTTCTCTTACTTATTTTAAAAATGAAAAGACTGTGATACCAGAACAAAAACAGCTAATGCTACCTCCAAAATATCAGACCGGTCCTCCAGGAAAGTCTCCATGGGAATTGCCAACATGAACCTGGACTCTTCTACCGTAAGCAATAGAACTGAACAATTGTTAAAATCATAAAATTAATTAAGAACTTTAAAGATTTGATAAGTTAATTTAAATTTTAAAAAAAAGAACTTTTCTCTGACTTATGTGTCAACTCAATTAATAATGTTTAATTTTATATGTCTTATGTTTGGTAAAAATCATTTCCATTTATTATTTTATTTGTATTAATATTTATTGTTTCAATTTTAAATGAGGAAATTTAAGTTGGGTATAGATGTTGCGTATATTCATTAGCGGTTAATTATGTTGCTGTTTCATAGTCGATTGGAATATATAAGTCCTCAATGTCACTGCAGCATCTTACGATGAATGCCATTGGATTTTTTTGTATTCCCTATGCAATTGACGTTATCGATGATTTTGTGTTTTGATCAGTTGTGTTCATTTTGAAATGTTTTTGACCGTGGAATCTGTGCAACTGATCTATACTCAACATTATAAAAAAAATTGTATAAAATTCATCTGTGCGAACGTATCTAAAGGTTAAATTTAAATCGGGCGTGAATGGCTATATAGATTTGTAAAGTTATATATATAGTTCAAGGGAGGGTAATCTTAGGTTATTCGTTTCATAGTTGAATTAGCTCAATGTATTGGATATATTTGTGTAATTAGTAGATGTAGTATGAGATCCGCTATGGGCAAGATTGCATATATATGCCACACACGGCATGGATGGGTTTGTAAGTCGGCAAAGGACCACATTCCATTCCTATGGAGTTTTTGTTTATTGTTCTACTCGCCAACAGATGTAGCATTCCTGTTGGTGGAGAGACAATGTCTTCTCTAACTCTACTTACTGTTCAGATGTACATTCCTGACAGTATAGTATTTTGTGTTGCATTTTCATGCTACATTGAATACATAAATGTATCAGATGGATTGGTGCCAGTTTGACTGCGAACTTTTTGGCCTAAGGTTAAATAAGGGATAGAACATTTTTCTTTTCAAATACAATCTATATAGTCTATTCATACTCGACTCACTAAATAAATATTAAATTCATTGTTGCAATCTATTTAAATGTAAAATTAAAGATTAATATAAAAATCTAAAATGTTAAACTTATTCCTCAAATTAAAATAATTTTATATGTGCGTAAATAAATATTTCTGTGCAAATTTAGTACGTGATCTCTGGCATTTTGAATTTCAAAATTGACCAAAAACATTGTCTGATACATGTAAGTGATAAAAAAGTACACGAAAACGCAAAAAAAAAAATGAAAACCTTACAAAATAGATATGATATTGCATATTAAAAAAAAAGTAAGTTCAAAACGTGAAAAATCGAAGGTATATATATAAAATCAAACTAAAACTTAATTCATTTTACAATTAATTGTATTTATTCTTACCAGAAGATGTTCTCTTTGTTTGCAAAACTTCAGATTCTGTATCTCATTTTAAATTATAAATCAAATAATTTATATTATATATAGAAAGAGCAAGATTACTAATAGAATAGCTTTAAACCTTAATCAATAAATGTCAGTCATCCTACATTAAATTTAATACATATTTCTTAGAATTAAACAAAATGCTTTGATATGATGGGGAGGGGAGGTAAGAAAAGAAACTTAAAAAAAAAAAACTTTTAAATCTTGTTATTGTTAAGTTTTAGTTATTGTTGTGACATTTGCAAATAACAATAACAAAAAAGTAATCTATGAAATGTAATTTTTAAATATATATATATATTTAACGGTCACTGAAATTTGGTCTTAAAGTATCTGCCGACAGGGCGCTATCTAGGCCATTCGTACCTAGAAAAATTTATAAAGTAGGCAGATACGCGCTGTTAAAAATCCAACTTTTCTTTTATTGACCGTTTGCCCTTGCCACTAGCTCAAGGAGATGCAGAGATTAATATAATATAAATTCTTATCCAATTATATTTCAATATTAAAAGAAAGAAATAAAATAAGCCACTGCCAATAATTAACACACAAATAGATTTTTATTAACGCACATTTAAAATTGAGGAATAAATTTATTTTAGATTTTACATTAATAATTTTTTTTTAATTTAAATTCAAATTACTATTTACATAGACTGCACAGATGGATATTTCTGAGGGTGATTTTTTTTTACCGAGACGCATGTGCTACCAATGGTCCTTCCCATACGAAGTTTTCCTGAAAACAAATCGAGTCATTCACCCCTTAAAAGAAGTTTTCCCGAAAACAAATCGAGTCATTCAAAGGGGTAAGTGAAGCAACCGACAACAAAACACATACATATCAGGTAATAAAATTGAACCCTCCCAACTTTAACGTAACTTTTAATTAGAACATAATACACACACACACACAAAAAAAAATGGAAATGATTGCTTAAACATCTGCATAAAAAAATATTAATAATTGATTTTGCATTTTTAAATCAGATAAGAATTCTTATTTTCAGATATTAATTAATTGCAATTTTTAGGAAAGTTCTTATTAAATAGACAGTATAGTTCATACGTTACGGATTGAGCAGATTTTAGGGATCCGTCTTCGTGATCACTTTCGTAGATTTTGTCATTCTTTGAAATGAAACCACTACTTGCCATTCATTTGGTCAGGAACTGTCATCCAGAGGCCTCAGCTGGTTGTCTGGAAAATCAAACTTATTGCAGACTTCCACATCATGAAAATCTGCAATATAGCCAGTTATAACGACATATTCATAGTCAGCTCTCAGATAACAATCCTCAGAATAATTTGGCTTTTATATTTTTATTAGTCTCTTATCATCCAATCTTTGGATTCAAAGAGCAAGACATCACTAATCCATTCGTGTTTCAGTTATGGTCCGTGCTGTCATTTTAGTGTTTGCATTGGTCATTTAATTCCTTTGTATTCTCTTATCTGACCATTTAATTTATTTTACATGCCTCACGGGTTAGTTTGCTTTTGAACAATCATTTAATTAATAAGACAATCATTTCCATTTTCTAAGACTATAGAAATCAACATTTATTTCTATTTTTAAAATATCAATCTTTATATTTTTACTTTTTTTACAAAAAAAATACTTTCAAATGCTTTTATCTGTAAAAGCCTTCAAAGTTTCCTATCTGTGTGATCTATATACATTACACAACTTTTAATTTTCAGTTTTTAAGTTAAGTTTTTTTTTTTTCATTTTAATAAATCAATTTTTCTTCGCAATCTTTTTATTTTAGTTTTAAAATAATGTAACAGCATATTTATATACTGTTACAATATAATTAGATAGGTCAAACAAAACACCAAATTGCCTAGTTTACAAAAATAATATTAATTTCAGCTAATTTATTAAAGATTATTTAGTTTTCATAAAAATACCACTATTATAGACTGCTTACTTGTACACAAACGTATATAGAAATTAATATTATTTTTGTAAACTAGACTGTATATATATTTATTGGCTTAACTTTATTTCACTAATTTTAGAATCTATAAAAAGTTGTAAAATGGATTTTTTATAGTTTACTTTGAATGATGAGGGAAATTAAATTGTTTGTTTTCCCCTCTTGAGGGAGAGCAGAGCAAAACTTTTTAGATTTTAAACTCAAAAATAACAAGATTTAAAAGTTTATTTTCTTACCCCCCCCCCCCAATCATATCAAAGCATAGTGTTTAGATTGTAAGAAATATGTATTAAATTAAATGAAGGATGGCTAACATTTATTGATTAATGTTTAAAACTATTCTATTTGTAATCTTGTCTTTTTCTATATAAATTATTTGATTTATAATTTAAAATGAGATACAGAATCTGAAATTTTTCATTTTTTTTTTTTGCATTTTCGCGTACTCTTTTATCGCTTAGATGTGTCACACGATGTTTTTGGTCGATTTTGAAATTCAAAATGGTAGAGATCGCATACTAAATTTGCACCAATATTTTTATGTGTTAATTTCTGGCAGTGGCTTTTATTTTTTTGTATTTAAGATATAAAGTTACATTTTATAATCTCTGCTGTTCCACTGAGGTAGTGACTTGGGCTAACGATCTGAATATTTAAATAAAGTGGAATCTTAACAGCACGTATCTGCCTACTTTATAAATTTTTCTAGGCTCAAATGTCTAGATGGCGCCCTGGTAGTGCAGATTGCGGTTAGATTCGTTCTCCACTTTCTTTTCGATCATTACAATGAGCTGTTTATTTATTTTTCTTACTAAAATGGAAATATACGCTGACTCCACCCCTCCTTTGTCCAATTTTTCTACCCGATCTTAATGCTTTAACTCTTCCCAAAACACCCAACTGTCTCTGATTTAACATAATGATTTATTTTAACTAACGTAAATAGCATAAATCTCTCTTCATTTAAAGGGAAAAAAAAAGGTTACGGTCAATTCTTTTTTTTATTTTTAAATTAATACCACTTTACGTACGTAATTTCGCTTTTCTATAAAAAATTTGTCAACCAAGAAACACAGTATTTGATTACTATTGTTTCTTAGGTCCAGCCCAACTGCAGAAACCACTTACTTATACGTATATATAAGTTTTGGCCGGTTTCAAACTCCTTCCTAATACATTTATAATCTTATAAATGTTACATGGACGAGCCGGCACGTTCGAGAAAAATGGGAGATCTTATTGATAGCTTTAACTATCAACAATGGCCCATCTCAGCTGCTAGATTCAAACGCCTACTATCCAAATACTTTATTTGTTTTGGGATAAACCCTGGGGTGCCAGCTAGTCTGATGACTAACGTATTCGGGCAGTAGGCTCATAATCCAGCACTTGAAACATTCCCTAAAACTAGCTCAGTCTAATTTTAATTCAATAATAAAATTATACAAAATTTGTGGTGGAACAAATTAATAAAAAGGTTGGTAAAAAGAATTGACCGACAAATAAAGTTTAAGTTTGAAGACATTTTATTTGAATTAACATTAATTAAGTTTAAAGATAATTTATTACCCAACATTAATTGACTAAATTTAAACATCTTTATAAATCTAATTTAACACACGTGCATTTTTTAAAGTAACACATTATAACATATCATCATCATCATCATTATCAACCATTATCAATCCACTGCAGGATGAAGGTCTCTCCAAGTTTAATCCATCTTCTCTGATCTTTAGCTTCTCTTCTCCACATCACCCCTACACATTTTCTTATTTCATCCATCCATCTTACATGTGGTCTCCTTCTAGGTCTTTTACAATCTCTTGAAATCCAGTTTAAAATTTCAATTGTCCATCTATTATCGTCTCTTCTAGCAATATGTCCAGCCCAACTCCACTTCAATCTTTTAATTTTTTCAATGAGGTCAGTAACACCTGTTTGTTTTCTTACCCATACATTGCGTTTTCGATCTCTTCTTGTTACTCCCAACATACATCTCTCCATACTTCTTTGAGTGGTCTGAAGTCTCTGTATTGATCTTCTATTAAGTGTCCAAGTCTCAGATCCATAAGTAAGAACTGGTAAAACACATTTGTTAAAAACCTTTCTTTTTCAAACACATAGGCATATTTCCTTTTAATATCAAGTTATTTCTACCAAAAGCACTCCAACCAAGTTTAATTCTATGATTAATGTCCTCTATTATGTTTCCATCTGTATTAATAATCTGACCAAGATATTTGTAACTCTTAACTTCTTCTAATTCATCATAATCAATCTTTATTTTCATATTTTGAGCAAATCGATTAAACATTACTTTGGTCTTTTTAACATTTATCTTTAGTCCTACTTTCCTACTTTCATCTGATAACTCCTGCAACATTTCCTGCAGCTCCGAAGCATTATTTGCAAAAACAACTACATCATCTGCGAAATCTAAATGACTTAAATAATCTCCATTTACTTTCACTCCTTTAGTTTCCCATTTTAATCCACAAAATACTTCTTGCAGCACTGCTGTAAAAAGTTTTGGAGATATGGAGTCACCTTGTCTTACACCTTTCTCAATGTTGACTTTCCCAGTATCATTATGTAATCTAATTGTTTCTGTTGCATTTTTATAAATATTCTTTAAAATATGACAATATCCTGGATCTATACCTTGATGATCCAATGCTTTAATCACTGAAGAAATGTTTATAGAATCAAATGCCTTTTCATAATCTACAAATCCAAAACATAATGACAACTCATATTCATTTGTCCTTTCTATAACTTCTCTCAATACTTGAATATGATCTACTGTACTAAAACCACTTTTAAATCCAGCTTGTTCTCTTGGTTGGTGAAAATCCAAGGTTCTCTGTAGACGAGTTGTAATTATCTTGGTAAAAATTTTATATAAAACTGATAAAAGGCTGATAGGTCTGTAATTTCTAATATCTTCTTTATCACCTTTTTTAAATATTAATATTATTACTGCATTCTTCCAATCATCCGGTACATCTTTATCATTTAGACATTTGGTATATAACTTTGCTAATATTTTTTCTGTTTCTTCACCTGCTTCTTTTAATATATCAATTATAATTCCATCATTACCTGGAGCCTTTCCTTTTTCATACATTTAATTGCATTTCTCACTTCTTCATTTAAAATTCTGGGCAATTCGGAAGATGCAGTAGATATAGGAGGTACTTGTTCTTTATTACTATATAATTCTCGATAAAAATCTTCTACCAATTTCATAATGTCATCCCTCTTTTTAGTAATAATTCCATCTTTTTTCCTTATTGCAGATATAAATTTCCTACCAATACCAAAATGTTGTTTTACATTCTTAAGACTTTTATTTTCTTCTACAGCTTTTCTTGCTAATTCACAGTTATACTTTCTTATATCATTTTCAACTCTTTTCCGCACCATTTTACAAAATTCGAGATATTCAATTCTTTTTAATGCATCATTCTTGCATATCTTCATATTCCTTCTTTTCTTCATAAGTTCTCTAGTCTCAGTAGAAATTTTATTAGTCAATTGCTGCTTTTTTCTACCAGCTATCTTTGTTGCAGTTTTTAAAAGTGTATCAGTTATTTTCGTATTAATTTCATTCAAATCTGAATCATGTTCAAAATCTACTAATACTTGAAACCGATTTGTAAGTTCTAATTTAAATTCATTAGAATGTTTCTGAAGATTAGGAATATCAACTGTAAATATAGTTTTTCTTAATAATTTTTGTCTCTCTAGTTTTACATTAACATGTATCTTACCCCTTACTAATCGATGATCACTTCCTGTGTTAAATTTATTAAGAACATTACAACCTTGAAATATGTATTTCCTGTTAGTCAAAATATAATCCAATTCTGCTGTACCTTCATTTGGATGCTTCCATGTCCATTTCCTTCTAACATTTTTCTCAAAAAAAGAATTCATAATATAAAGTTTTTCCTTCTCTGCAAACTCCACAAGTCTATGTCCTCTCTCATTTCTATTACCATAACCAAAATTACCTACAACACTTTCATCTTTCATTTGTTTACCAATTCTAGCATTAAAATCTCCCATAACAATTTTAAAATGTTGTTTACTCTGATCAAAAGCCTTTTGTACATCCATATAAAAATCTTCTACTACTTCATCACTGTGAGAACTTGTTGGGGCATAAACCTGAATTATCTGCATTTGATATCTGCTATTAAGTTGTATAACTAATCTTGCCACTCTGTCTGATACACCATCAATCTCCACAATATTGTTCTTCCACTTTTTATTTATAATGAATCCTACTCCACTTGTATTTCCAATATCTGTGCCTTTATAATAGAGCATATGTCCACTTTTTAAATCAATTGTCTCTTCACCTTTTCTTCTAACTTCACAAAGTCCAATAATATCCCATTTAATATAAGAGAGTTCTTCTTCTAATTCTTGCAATCTTCCTTCACTTGAAAGTGATCTGCAGTTGTAAGTACCTAAATAAAAAGTCGTCATCAAATGGCAGCCTGGGTCCGCCTCCAGGATATTTTTAGCACCCTCCGCCTTCGGCCACCAACCGCTGCCTTGGTTGGTGACTTTACAGCCTCCTGGGATTAAGGGCCATGCTTTATTTTTGTCTGTCATAATTGTATAATTGGGAAAAATCTTTATCATTTACACAAACATTCATTCTGCCTTATCAGGCACTGAGAAGAAAGACCATGGTGTTTCTTGATCTTAAACTTAGAGGTAAAAAGCCAATAAACTCACCACGCTGGCTAATGCGTGTTGGTGAGCAGCCCATCCATGTTCGTATACTATATGAATAAACATATAGTAATAACAGCTGCAACGACAAGAACGTATGGAGTGGACATTACGAATTTGCCCTGCTCGGTTCCTTTAAGGCCTCCAAGAGGAATCAAAGGGTCTCCTTTCAGTTAATAGCAAACTCCTTTCTGCAGCCATTATAACATATATCTGGTGAAAAGCATAAATAATATGTGACATCGTTAAATTATCTCACCTTCACACACACACACATAGATAGTTCATTTTATGCATGCTTACGAGTTCAAATTACTTTACTCGATAGGATTGATGAATTACAGCGGTGGCTACTATGTATAAATGAAAATAAATAAATGTTTATCTAGGATTTTTGGAATGTGGATATTGCTTGTTGTTGGCTGCTTCTGCTACTTCTGATGGATTATATCTAACCAGTTAGATTTGGACATTTCTTGAAGAGATTTTATGCGAATCCATTGGCTTTATTCTTGAAGACAGTTGAACATTTGACTAGGATTTCTGAGTTGTTATGCAAACATTATTTCACAGGCAGGTTTTGATGATCTTGTTGGACCAAAAAGGCTGAAGCACGAGTGTATATTTCCAAAATCTGCTCAGCAATGCATTTTTGTTTCTGAATATATAATAGAAATGCACTGTTATCTCAACTGAAACAAGACAGTCACTGCAAACTAGACTGAAAAAACTGAACTCCGATAAAAATCTGGCTATTTATGTATCCGAATTGTTTTCATTTTAATATCCTCTGGCAATAGTTGCAATAGGCATTGTCGAAATTCCATTAGTAATTAATCCTATTACGTGTTTTTGAAGATAATTTAATTAGTAGTAGCTTTCATAAATGTATTGTTTTATATCTTTAATTAGTAGCCCACTGCTGGTGTGGTTTTTTTAAATCTTTATTTAATTCAATAGCCATCACTGTGTTTTCCAAATATAATTTCTTTTTTAACTTTCATTTACATTTTTTTTTAATATTATTCTAACATGCATACATTTATTTACACTCGCACGCACATATATAATTTATTATAATAAGCTTGAATGAAAAGAGATTTATATTTTTTTAAATTTTGAATTACTTATTTTTACGAATACTAATTTAGAAAAACTTTACTTTCTTTTCTAACACTCTTAGTTTGACTTTAAGAAAAACCCCTTCCCACTTTTAATCTTTTAATTTCTATTTTTTTTTCAAACTCTTTTACGAAATATTTTAATAATAAATAATTTTTTTTTTAGACAAAATTATTTTATATACATGTGCCAATTTGACCTTGGTACTATATATATATATATATATATATATATATATATGAGACATTTGAAACCATATATATATGTTGAGACATTTGAAACCAGTACAATTTTATGTTGAGATATTTCATAATTTATAATTTAGGTTTACTCTCTATTTTCATATAATTAAATATTCCAAAATGTTTATATTTCCATTACATATATATATATATATCAGTTTGTTCAATTATATATATTTATATTATATATATATATATATATCAGTTTGTTCAATTATTAAATCTAGATTTAGTATAATGGATTTTATGAACACAGTGTGAGAAGTATGAGAAGCTCAGATCACCTAGGATTTCCAAGCATGGATGAAAATGGGAAAAAATATGGTACCTCTTAAAATTCAAAAAACCAAGTTATTGAGAAGACTATAAAAAACTATGTTATTCCCATCTTCAGCATAAAAAATCCCTTTTTGACTCATTACTAGACATTTCCCCAATTTTATTCCATCTAACTATTTTAAAAAAATCCCTTGCCAATGTGCCATATATATTCCAAAAGATAAAACTTGATCAGACAAATAAAGAGAATCAAGATATTGGTGTCAATGCTGTGAAGTTGGTCTTTGTGTAAATATCTGCTTTGAATTCTACCACACCAAAAAGAACATTTGAAAATAATTATTGCTTTTATTTTATAAATTTAGTAAAACTGATTTTTATATCCATATATAATTTTTTTTACTTTTTCTAATTATTCAACTGCAGCTACTGAATTCAGATCCCAGATAGTAACACTATCTTTCATTCTGAATGAACTTTGATTATATCCATCATCATCAAAAATGAATCATCATGACAAAACATTGTTTCTAAACATTGATCAATTACCAGAAAAGTAGTTAATTGGATGTGAAGGTTTTCTTTACAATATGTCACATTTAAATTCTGAGTGTTTTATAAAAGTAATGTTTTGATTTTTCTCTTTCCCTATCTCTCTCTCTCTCTCTTTCAATATATATTGTAACGATATATAAATATGTCGTTACGTTAATTTAAAATAAAAACTTAAAAGTTCGCAAATAAAAGTAAAAAACTAAACGCTAAAATTAAAAATGTTTGTTATACGTATATACATTCACACAGATGCTAAGCTTTAAAAATATTTTTTTTTAATAAATAAAAAAAGGTATTTGAATGTATTTTTTATAAAAAAAAAGATTTATAAAAATATTTTAATAAAAAAATAATGTAAGTTAAAATAAAAACAGGTATTAATTAATTCCTGTAATCTTTAAATGGAAATGATTGTTTATTAATTATCTAAATGCTGTTTAATTAAAAAGTCAGATGGAAAGTTAGATAAGAGAAGAAAGGGATTTTAGCTTGACCAATGAAAGCCAAATAAAGGCCCGGACCATAACGAAAAAACAGAACAGTGACGTTTTTGTTCATGGAATCCATAGGAGGACTATAAAAAGAAAAAAATATTGAGTTCCAGGCAGAGAGTTTTTCCAACTTGATTTGATGACAACGGTAAGACGCACTTGCCGTTCTCTCTCATTTTTTTGTTTGTTTAAAAAAAAAAAAAATGAAAAGACTGTGATACCAGAATGGAACCAGCTAATGCTACCTCCAGAACATTTTCTTCCAATGGAGATGCCGTGGAATTGCCAACAGGAACCTGGACTCTTATACTGTAAGCTATATTGACATGAACTCTAAATTTAAAAAAATAACTAAGAACTTTCGTTCAAGATTATGAACTTCTATCTGACTTTTAAGTTTTTAAATCAAATTAATAATGTTTAATTTTATATGTTTCCCGATTGATAAACATCATTTCCATTTTTTTTCCTTATTGTAAAGATTATTTAAATGTATGAAATTTAAGTTGTTTATAGACGCTTGCATGGATTCGTTTGCGGTTAATTATATTTTGGTTTTCATATTTGAATTAACCGCAAACGAATCCATGCAACATCTATAAACAACTTAAATTTCATACATTTAAATAATCTTTACAATAAGGAAAAAAAAATGGAAATGATGTTTATCAATCGGGAAGCATATAAAATTAAACATTATTAATTTGATTTAAAAACTTAAAAGTCAGATAGAAGTTCATAATCTTGAACGAAAGTTCTTAGTTATTTTTTTAAATTTAGAGTTCATGTCAATATAGCTTACAGTATAAGAGTCCAGGTTCCTGTTGGCAATTCCACAGCGTCTCCATTGGAAGAAAATGTTCTGGAGGTAGCATTAGCTGGTTCCATTCTGGTATCACAGTCTTTTCATTTTATTTTTTTTTTAAACAAACAAAAAAATGAGAGAGAACGGCAAGTGCGTCTTACCGTTGTCATCAAATCAAGTTGGAAAAACTCTCTGCCTGGAACTCAATATTTTTTTCTTTTTATAGTCCTCCTATGGATTCCATGAACAAAAACGTCACTGTTCTGTTTTTTCGTTATGGTCCGGGCCTTTATTTGGCTTCCATTAGTCAAGCTAAAATCCCTTTCTTCTCTTATCTAACTTTCCATCTGACTTTTTAATTAAACAGCTTTTAGATAATTAATAAACAATCATTTCCATTTATAGATTACAGGAATTAATTAATACCTGTTTTTATTTTAACTTACATTATTTTTTTATTAAAATATTTTTATAAATCTTTTTTTTTATAAAAAATACATTCAAATACCTTTTTTTATTTATTAAAAAAAATATTTTTAAAGTTTAGCATCTGTGTGAATGTATATACGTATAACAAACATTTTTAATTTTAGCGTTTAGTTTTTTACTTTTATTTGCGAACTTTTAAGTTTTTATTTTAAATTAATGTAACGACATATTTATATATCGTTACAATATATATATATATATATTGTTGGTTGTTTTCTTATTTAGAATTAGGTTTGACAAATGAATCTATGAATCTATTCAGTGATAATGATCTGCCAAGGTGTGGGAACAAAAAAGTCTTGTTAGACAATTTTAAACATGGCAGTTTCTCAAGTCATTTTATTATTATTAATTTATAAATAAAAATATCTGACATACTTTTTGAAACTATATGTTTTATGGATTTTTCTGACTTAAAAAAATTTTATAACTAATTTTAATTAATTTATTATAGGCATTTTAGTAGAATAGATTTCAATATGTGTTTGTATTTTTTCATAATAAAATAGTAAATACAGTGATAATTATAATTCAAAAGCAAAAAAACATTTTTCTTACTATCAAATATGTAAATAATAAAAATATTTTTTAAGAATTCACACTTTTGTAACAAAAATACCAAAAATTATGCAATATTAGAATGGTTAAGGATGCTTTTCATTTGTAAATTTATATTTTTAACAAATCAAATCCAATACATTGAATTATAATTAAAATAATGGTATAAATATTAAAATCAAATTTTACACTTTTACAAAAATCACCACCAGGGAGAGCAAAAAGGAAATAAAAATAACACCATTTTAAACCAAATATACCACGTGGAGTAATTATGATTTTAAATTAAAGAGGAACTGGAAAATTTTTGAAGAACTTGCTTATTTTGCAATATTATTCTGAGTACAAAACTACAGTCCTGATTTAATCATTATATATGTGTATATTAATAATTTTATTAGTCATTCATTAGACTAGTGATTATCCAAAAATGAATAAATTTTTTGTAGCTACAGATATATGTATATATATTTAACAGGATGGGGTATCTGGGTCCTGGGATATGGAAAACAATATCTCCAACTTGAAATTAAATATTAAAGTAATAAAGTAAATAAGAGATATTAAAATAAACTATTAAAGTAATGATATTAAATAAAAATGTATAAGAAATGGTATATATTCTAAGAGCATGAGAGATCATGAAATCTCTCTGAGAGATCAACCAGATAACTCCTTAGAGCAACTAAAAATATAATTAATCATTCATCAACCAGAATTATCCAAAAGTAAGTATAAGCAATACTTATCATTATGTGTGATTAATAATAAAATAAATCAACAGTCAATCTTGTGACTAGATTTGAAATTAGTCTACTGTAGATTTAGCCTTTACCAGCTTGAACAATTATTTAAACCTTAATTTGCATGCACAAACCTAAGTGCTAATCCAATAGAAGACATAACTAGAAAAACAATAATGCTAGTATATTAAAACATTCTGATTATCATCAATGCTCTGGCCAGTTAGTACCATTAATGTACTGGCCAACTATAAACTTAATTTCTATTAGACTAAACTAAATAAAATGTAGTGCAAAGCCTTTAAATAAAATAATATTAGTGCCAACCAGGATATATCAATAATACTGGATGTCCCTTAAGCATTAATACACATTTCCATTCAAATAATCTGATTGTTATGCATGAATCTAACTCAGAGAACATAAACTCTATAACTGTTACTGTGTGACCAAGAGATGATGCAATACATAATATTCTAAAAACTTAAAATTAAGTCACTGGGATAATTTTAACAATAACATACAAGTTTATTAATAACAATAAAAAATGAAGTTAAGGTCTCTGTAATAAGGCTATACACACATAAATTAAGCCTTCTGATTTTGATTAACATACAATAATAAAATTATTACATCATAATTTACATGCATAATATACAGAATTCAAGTTATTGCATTATGAATTACATATATATTCTATATAGGCATACACATGCATGCTTTACTATTACATGAATATATTTCAATTGACATTTAAGAAAATTTAAAAATGATTACATTTCACATATATGTTGATTAACACTCATTGATATATATATATGTGTGTGTGTACATGCAATTTCTGAACATATTTGACTTATTACAAAACAAAAATTTTTTAATTGTCACTTTTAAATGATATAAAATACATGGGTTTACATATGTTTTAATAAGTTTACTTAAAACACATACATATAATCTGCACACATATGTGCAGCACAATAATTGATTAATTATATAAATGAAATTTATTTTCTATTATATTTGATAATAGCAAAAATTCATTTTCCTTTTTATAGAACAAGATTTAATATATATGTGTGTGCATATGCACACATTGATGTTTACATATTTTAGTTTGACACAATAATAAAACTTATTCAAAATATACTTTCTATAATTAATTCCTTGATTAAAATACATTATGTAAAACAATAAAATATACATATAATTTAAAATAAGTTATCAAATTCTATCTTTAATGATTACAGTTTCTTTCCTATTTTTTAAAAGGAAATAAAGTCATTTTTTGACAGTTTATGAAAGTTCCTTTCTTGGTAGATTATCCTCATGATTAATTAGTTAAATGTTGTTGTTTTTTTAATTATACTCTCGCAAGTTTATTTTAATTCAAGCAAAATTATCTGTGTTTGTTTCACTTTTAAAATATCTTTTTTTTTTAGTAAACAAAAAATAAAATCGTTCTACAAATACATATCTCACAGATTAATTAATTATTATATTTTTAAAATAATGTAAAATCCTCTATTATTAATCCAAGCAAAATTATTTGCTAGTATTTTTTTAAATGTCATTTTTAGGAAAGCAATTATTTAAAATTTTATTATCATTATATATAATGTTACTCACCATCAGCTGTATATATGTTTATCTGTGTTTCTCTGCATATAGAAACATCAGGAATATGTATAATGATTTCTTCATCAAGGTGATAGAATTTGGCAAGTTGGTAGTCTGTCTTGTCATCATCAGAATGATATAATCATGTAAGGGTTGTTATGCACTTGGCTCCACTTTGATTTCAGGCAAGCAGTTTTGTCCTCATTTGTACAGGCTAATGGCTCATGAGAAGTTGACCCAGACTTCAGGTGAATCAAAACTCTCCCAAAAGGGAACTAGTAGCAGATCCTGGATCTATTACTCTCTCTTCAATTATTTCATAGGCATTCTCTAATTCTAGAAAATCATCCAACTTCTATGGAAAACAAACTCTGCAGCTAGCTATTCTTACTGCCAATTGCTTCTCAAAATATTAAAACCAGACTCTTCTTGCCAGCTTTTTAAAAACTACAAGCCAAACTATGTTAGCCAACTCTCTTTTCAAAAACTATTATTCAGACTGAAAATTAGACTTTGCAGTTAGTCAATTTGGCCATTGCTGCTCAAAAATATTATCAGACCAACTGAAGTGACATTTTTATCAGCTTTTTTATAAGAGTCATCTGAAGTGATAAAAACACCTTAATTGAAAACAAAGTTTTTTCTGTCTAATCTTTATCCTGATTAAAAACAATTTTAATCAAAAGCTACTTTTAGATGTCTATTAAAATGTCATTTACATGTTTTACTTAGATAGAGAATTGTACACAAGCATTAGTTAAAAGATTTCAAAAATAGATAATAGAAATGTTTACAATTATCAGAAACATGCTTGTTTTTAAATTCAAAATCACAATACAATATTAATTTATTTAGAACTTTTTAAATGTTTTAATTTATAATAAAATTCTGTTTTAAATCCAGAGTTATTTAACTCTTTACACTTATTATTATTCCCAGTGAATGTAAAAAAAATCTACAAAAGTTTATGTTTGTGTTTATTTCTACTTTTTCTTTACTTTATATATATATATGCACACACACTACTATGTTGCTGTGTTCCATGTAACCCAACCAGTTATAACATTTATAAATAATGATGATTTTCCTCCACATGGTCAATCAAAAACAGTGAAAGATGCTTTCATATTCAAAAATAAAATATATATTAATCATATCATTTGAACTTTTCAAGGCCATCTAACTACTCTATAGTTTGCACTTTATCTGAGTAAATTTATTCTTGTACAGATGCCATTAACTCAACGTTAGTGATATTAAAATAAATATTTTAATCATACTCAAATAATTTATGATTTTATATTTGTAAAATATATGAAATAAAATTTTGTTTTAAAGCAAAAGATTTTTATAAACTTTGCATCCAAAGTTATAATGATTAAATTTTTTTTATAAACACAATCCTTGATAATCTAACTTTGCACTAAGAACTATGGGAAAAATTGATTTTTAAAATTTAATTTATTATTAAAATCAAGTCTAGTAAAAAATTATATTCTTTTATTTTTCTTTTTTCTTGTTTTTCAATTAATTTTTGTTACCATTTAATTGCAAAGTTTTCTTTCTTTTGATTCAGTTTGGAAGGTTTTTATTACTAAGCTGACTTCACACATTCCAAGAAATGAAGTTTCAATCAATAAAAAAAAACATTGGCAGCTATAGGCAGTCATGCAAATCACTCTAATACGTTCACTCTGGCGACAAGAGAAAGAAAATGATTTACTCTTTAATACTTCTATGAACAGACATATATATATATAATTAAGAATAATTAATAAGTGCAACTTTAAAAAATATATAAGAATTTCATCACTTTAGATTATATTTTTAAAAAACCTTGTAAAGTACTGGTTAATGCACCCATCAATTATATCCATAGTCTGGGATTAGAATTGGATAGAAAAAACTTTAAAATGTTTTGAATTTTAATTCTTTTGGATAGCTGTCTTAATAGATTTTTACTTTAAAGAATGTTTTTTAAAGAGTGTCTTTTAAAAATAGTATTATATTACAAAAATTACATTGATCCATTCTTGTTGAGAAAAGATAATTAAAAAATAATATGAAAGTATATTTTTTTAAATGTATACCATATATATAATAAATCATAAATTCCAGCAGCTAATTAATTATTTTATGCAAATTATAACACTATTTCCTTCATAATTAAATAAATTAATAGAATAACAGCAATATGTTGTCAAACAATTGCCTAATTGTAATGTTGTCTTGAAAACAGATTGCTGATCTTGTATTGGTTCATTTAAGTATATGATATATAATGATGTAATATTAAACCACTAAAAATCACATGATCACTATTCTTTCTTTATGCTTACACAATCCATTTATTCAAAGGCTAAACTCTTCATGCAGTAGCACCACTCAGTGCAAGCCAAAGCCACAAACTAGAAACTAGTCTGGGGATATTGGATAAATAGACAGTAGATAGAGATTTTATGCACAAATTCTTCCTGCATCCATTGACTACTCTGGCTCACATTGATTAACACTACTGTATGAAGAGTTTAGTCTCTGTGTATGATGTAATATTATAAATATATTAAGATTTATATTTAATAAACTTTTGCAAAAACTGAACCAATATATACAACCATGAACCATCAATTCTTCACAGACAATTTAAAAGAACATTAAATCCCTCCCTATATTGACCATTCTTAAAACTATATTTGTAGCTAGTGATTCCACTCTGACTTTTACATATTGTGTATTAGAAAAGTACTAATGTCAATGCTGATACAACACATGTACTTGGACTTTTTTTTCTTTGTAAAAGTAACTACACTGATGTAACCTTTGTTTGATGAATAAAGTTATTTTGAAATATAAATATATTAAGATTATTATAACAGTACAATATGTTTGTTAATATTAATATTTAAATGTTAATAGAGATTTACTTTTACAAATAGTGAAATAGAATTAGAATAAAAAATTAAAAATAAATATAAACAGTGATAGACTTGAAAACTAAAGTCTATGAATAAAAACTAAATCTCTTTTCTAAATGTGTGTTATTCAATTCTTACTTACAACAAAATAGCAATACAGAGACTTCAGATGACTCAAAGAAGTATGGAGAGATGCATTTAGGAATAACAAAAAAGATCAAAAATGAAATACAAGAATGAAAAAACAAACAGTCTCCACACAAACTAACCATTTGAGTATGTATCTTATTTATTGCCTTTATAAAGTATAAGTAATGACTATTATCTGAGGCAAATAATATTAAATCCAATATAGCAAATTGTAATTTTTCAATTTTCTTTTTAGCTCTATCTTTCAATTTCAGAACTTTTGTAATTCTTTTATTAGTGTTTCTGTCTTGGAGTAGTTTTATTCATATTTTTATTTTTTGTTTTCATTCCTAGTTTTAATTTATTTTATATTTCTATTTCTCCCCCCCCCCTTTATATTGTATTATTCATCTTATTTTTATAACAAGTTTTATTGTAGTATGCATAGATGACTTGATAGAAAAATAAATATCAAATAAATTATTTTGTAACCCAAAAAAATATTGGAATTATAATCTGGGACAAATATATCACTCTTCAATTATATTTTTTCAAAAAATTAAATTATTATAGAATGTCTCTACCAGTCACACTAAAAGTCATTTGATAATGATAGCTTGTATTTACAGTTGATGATACTAGATGGATATTACCTACAACCTACATTATAAGACCATTATCATTAAATGACCAACTTATGTAATTCAAACTGGTATTATTCATAATGCCAGTTTTATATAAGATGATAACTAATTACTTTATGCCAAACTCACAAAAATATTTCACATCTGATTGTCACACACCTCAGTACAATCTTGTATAAATGGACTAGTATATAGAACTGTAAATAAAAAAATTCACAAACTTTAATATTAACAAAATAGATAATTTAATTAAAAAAATAGTTGAACATATTACAAAATGAGCATTTGCATTTTATAAACTAAGTAATAACCTAGTTTGTATTAATTTTACGGTTAAAATTTTAATATTAACATATAGATATTGGATCTTTTATTTGTATTTTTACAGACATCAGCGTAAAATATACATGAAACTTTTTTGACATAAAAGGGATAGTCTATACTGATATTTTTAAAAAATATAAATAAGTAAGTGCAATTCATATTTTCTGCTCTCTTCTTCTAAATTTGAAATGTGAGTTTTTAGTTTGGCTAATTACAAATACATGTTATGTGGAGGATAGGAACAATATATTGCACTGCAAATATTAATACATGTTAAATACTAACAATGAAAAATACAATGCCTTAAATAATAATAATAAAACTTTCAAATATAAATAAAATTACTAATAAATTATACACTGAGTTAAATGAATAAAAAATTAATATTTTCAACTAAAGATATTTTGGTGTTTAAATTTTAATAGAACTATATATATATATATATATGGTACTTGAGTATTAATTAAGCTATGACGTACTACACAGGCCGCCGGTAGATAAGATCAACGATCAACCAAAACAATGTCATGGCGACTGAAACATTGGCATGCCTAATCGATAGAAGTGATTAAAGTATTTTCATGGTCACCAACAAGATTATGTAATATTGCGGTGAATTGTGGTAAATATCTGTCTTTTACCTGCTGTCGTATTGCGAGCAAGAGGTGTTTTTTCTATTGTCTGTTATACGCCATTTTGTGAGATTTTCATTTTACATTTTGCTAATTGAGAAATTATTGCTTATTTTACATTTTCATTGCTGAGATTTGGATTACTAATTTCTGTGATTTTTAATTATTGCTATTTATTATTTTTATTACTAATTTTGATTTTTATTAATATAAATATATATTTGTTATGACTTTTAAATATTATAGGCCAGTTCAAAGTTTTAAAAATCAAGAGGTCCTGAAGTGCACTTTCTAGAATGTTCAAATACTTTCTAGTATATCTATAAAAAAATAATCAAATGACTTTGTTTTTCAGGACCTCATAAGAAGTTTGAGTTCTAAAAGTACCAGAACTGGAAATAATCAGAGAATTTTAGTTCCAAATTCCAACATTTTATCACCATACTAAACCTTACAGGATTTTGATGAATTCTATTTCTTTCTTTGAGATTTTTTTGAGGCAATAGTTGTAATTTTATAGCATCTTTACATTGACATTTGGCAGTTGTTCATTCATATCATAATAAAAAAGGCCAGTTCAAAAACTGGAGATAACACTTTGGGATGTCAGGCAAGTTACATCTTTATAGGATCAGCTACATGTGGTTTAACTAGGAAATCTAACTGCTCACTTTGGTGGATACAGCAATGTTTTAAAGCATTTCCATGCTGCAATGGTACCATATAATCTATATTAATTGCAAGGATATTCTGCCCTATGTCTTACATTTTAAAATAAAACCTGTCTGGGTGCTCAATCTATTTTTAAAAATAGATTGTATGAGTTTAATAGAAAACAAACTAAATATTGAAGCATTGGATTCTCCTCCAAAGCTTAAAATTTTTCTGAAATAATTTCTCAAATGATACCATTAAGAACTAACATTAAAGCCATTGTTCTTAATTAAAGATTTATGTACTAATCATTTAATTGCAACTGTGCTAATTAATTAAGTTTATGTTTTTCTCTTTATTAATTAAACAAGTTTTATTATCTATTTAGCATTTCTTGGATTAATTATTTACCACTGTCTAAAACAATCTAATCTAATTCTAATCAATTTAAAAACAAAAACTTAAAAATGCAAGTTTGACATCAAAAACGGTTTTTTTTTTTTTAAGCAATATAAATTTTTCAATTTTACAAATTTAAAATATAATTGCAAGGAAATCAAGTCATATATCACGTGATTTAATTTAATAAGCTTGTACTATAAGTGTTATATAATGAACATGAATCGTTCTTAACAAGCTTTTCCAAATATTCCTACCCCCAGACAGTTTTCTAGCTGTTGGCTAGTTGGATTTGAAGATATATAGATGTCTGAACATTTTAGATTTTCTACTTAATAGTTAACTATTACATAAATGCTGGTCTTAGACTGATATTTTTAGATTTATATGTCTGAATAACCTAGCACCTCACTGACAACAGCCAAGAGCTAAAAACCAGTCTGGAGGTAGGGATATTTGGAAAAGTTTGTTAAGAGCTATTCATGCTCATTATATAATACTTAAAACATTATTACACATTTTGAATGATAATATTTACATGTTTGTAGAATAAAATTCTACCAAATAATGGAACATATTTTATATTTTAATATTAATTTTTCATCTTCATATTTATAATTCATTAGAAAATAGCAATTATTATTTCTAATCAATATTTTTTTCTTTTTATTCTTTCTTCTTTTTAATAACACATGTATGATATCAATAAAAGAATTGCATGTGTGTTTATTCTTAAATATTACTATTTAATTTCAAATTGCATGTATTATTAGCTTTCATATATATATACTTTGATAGATTTTGTAATAAAAAAAAGCTTATTTTTGTCCTAATAGCTTAAAATTTAATTACTGCCATATGGCAATAGATAATAGGTACAGTCTATTCTATTACTATATATATATATATATATAATATGTATATACTATTACTATATATATATATATATATAATATGTATATACCATAATATGTAAGAATATACTCTACAAGAGTATGTAGATAATTGTCAAAAGTTATAATAAGAAATTTTAACAATTGTAGCTATTTGCTGAGCCAGGCTTTCATTATAGATTATCTGGCTCAGCCAATAGTTAAACTTGTTAACATTTATTACCTTAATTTTTGGCAATTGTCTATACACTCTTGTAAAATAATTTATGTGTGTGTGTGTGTGTATGTGTGTGTAAACATTGAATATAAATGGAAATTTCTTATAATAGTTTACATAAATTTTTCAATTATGGTGTAAAACTATAATTGATTAAAATGGAAAGAGAAAACTGAAACCATACATTCTAACAAATAACAATAAAACTTGGTTATACCATAGCTGAAAAATCTATCTAAATTATTATATCAAAAATCTCATTTGTATATTATGTTTAAAACTGTAAGTTTATGAAAATCTTTTTAATATACATAAATCATTGCAGGAGAGGCTTCATTGTTTATAAAAGTTCAGAAAGGTTGTAATCTTCAAATTTTTATACAATATATTATTTATATCTAACTATTAACTCTCATATTAATCTGAATATTAATCTATATATGTAATCTAATTTTTATTTTAAAGTAACTAAGAATTATGTTGCCTTTTGTTAAATCATATATATTTTAACTTCTTCTTCCAGTTTTAATTGACAGAGGCATTTAACAAGATTATTGTACAGAAATTTCTATTTATATTTAATCTTTATATTTATCAGTCCATGAAAATCTTTAGAATATATATTTTTCTCTGTTTCTCAACTACTCTTTTTTTACTAGCTATTTAACATTTTTTAATAACTCCTAATTTTTGGCAAGAGATTACTATATTATGTAGCTATGTACTATTTAAATTTACTTTTTTATTCGTAAATTTAAGCATATGTGTATATATATTCTTTATTTTATTAATAATCTTTTATCTTCAACTCACTTTTTAAATATAAATATATTTTCAGTTTTACAACTAGAATATTGTAAATACTAAATTTGTATCAGAAAAATTTCTACTCATTTTAATACTAAAATGATAGGTTGAAATTCAATCTAAAAATCTTTTATTCTTGACTCCACTATTAAATAAAGCAGTCCTTTCTGCTCTTAACTGTTTTTAAACATTAAAACATAATCTGATTAAAACCTATTTTTGGAGCTTTTCCTATATAAATCTTTTATGGAATTTTTCAAACACTATTTCAAGCACTAATAGATATTAAAACTACTGCAACTTTGAACAACCTCAAATTTCAAATAATACTAACCTGTTTTTTAATACTAACAGGCAAATGAAATTGAAAAAATGTATATGTTTCTTAAGAATTTTAACAATAAATTCTAGATGATACAAACAATCCAACATATAATTATAAATTAACTTCATAAGTTAATCAAAAGTAACTTAAAGATTTCTCATGTAACAAGAAAATTGAAATCTTAATATAAAGCCATTACAAATAAATATTGCAGGTCATACATCAATTTCAGATATTAATGGCTAAACCGTAAAATAAATTTTATGAATGTATACAAATAACTCAATCAAATAAAGTCATCTAAGTAATAAAAAGTGTTGTGTCAAAGTAAAAAGAAGTAGAGAATTTTACATGCATGGTCTTTTAATTAAGACAAAAATAAAAGATAAAAAAAGTAATGGGTTTCTACAGTAAATGCAATATAAAAATAATAAATACCTCATTTTTTGAAGATAATATATGAAAAAATGCATCAAAATAAAAATTAGGAATGAAATTACCTACATTTAATAAGAGTAAAATTTTGAAGCACAATTAATAATATTAAACATACTAGTCTGCTAAAATGATCCTAATAGGAGCAACTTAAACTCAGAAAAGCGTGTTAAATCACTATTAATTACAAAAAAATCAAAAATTATACTGTTACTAAAAAGTTTACAACCAAATTAAAATGAACATTAAAAAATTAAAAATAATAAAAATTTGTCAAGCATTGGTGGCTGAGTGGTCAGCACAGCCGCCTTACAAGCAGTTGTTTCAGGTTTGCTTCCCGACCAATGCTTTGACACATGAAATAATAATAATAATAATAATAATAATAATAAATTAACAAGGTAGTGTGGACAATGTAGAGTGGCATAATTTAAAATTAGATAATTGAATATAAATAAAATTAAAAAATATAAATAAATTTCATAAAAATATAGATCTTGATTAAACTGATTCAAACAACAATATCACAAACTAGAAAAATTGGTACTTTGTAAATGAGCAGAATGAAATAAAAAGAGTCACAATAAAGAAAACTGTGTAAAAGCTTACAATAAAATAAAGGAATAAACACTACCTGGAATGGATGCATTGAAAATAAAAATGAAAAAGCAATAATTGTTATATAGATATTTAAAAATTCCCAAAGAATGGTGGAAAAAATCAATATCTACAACATACCCAAAGGAAAAAATCAAATAAAAAAAATAGACTGCAATATAAGTAGTTTTTTTAACTATACAGAAAAAAAAACTGTACACACATCAGAATTTATACAAAAACAAAGAAAAAACAATAGGTAGTACACAATTCAAACAAAAAAAAAAAACAATATTTTCATAAAAACAAATAGTTGAAAAATAATAAAAAGAAATATATTATTATTTGTCTAATTTTTAGTTTATAAAAAAGCATTCAATAATATTATATGTTCTATATTAAAATAATTTACATAATATAGGGCTAGCCAATATTCCTATTATATACACTTTAACAATTATTTGAATTTTTTCAGTTAGCTAGTCCATAACTAATTTAGCTATCCATCCCATTGTTGGTCAATAAATGAGTATTTTTCAATTTTTAAGTAGAAAATCAAACAATGAAAATTAGCAGTTTTACTGCCTGGCGAATTATGCCTTTAAACATTTTTCAAGAGACTTTGCTTTATAGTAAAATAATAAACACTTTTAATTATTTTTATTTTTAAAAAAATTACTCGAATAATATATATAAAACGAAAAAAAGTGATTAAACAGAATTAAACTACCAAAGGAAAAAAAAGGAAATGAAAATTTAAAAAAATATATCGAATATTGTTGTCGACTTCCTTGGAGTATTACAACTCTATTAAAAAAAAAAAATAGCAAAATAAATTTTAAAAAAAGAAAAGATAAAATTAAGATAAATAGAATGGCAATAAATCATTTAAGAAATATGAAAATAATATAGTTATATATTTTTTCTTCATAAAAATTTCTTCAAATCTTTGTAAGTAACTTAAAAATAAAAAAAGAACCTTAGCAATAAATGTCAAGAAAATTTAAGGAAAGCCAATACATTTATATATAATGCTCTATAAAGCGTGAACATATCAAACCCTTTTTTCTAATTGGAAAGTCTTCATCTATTCAAAGACAATAATCAGTCACAAGAAATTAAATGCCATATTTGATATTATAAGTGCAAAATCAATTATATGGCGATAATAAAAGTGAAAATAGGCTTAAATCTTGAATTAAGACTTAGAATGTTAAAGTATACTACTGTATGAATGTGAGATCTATTTGGACTTTCAAAAGAAAGATTTAGAAAGTGTAAAACATTTAAAATTTGGAATGTAAAAATAATATTGAAAATAATGTAGACTAAAAGAATATCTAATAGATGTCTATGAAAAATATTTTATAAAGACTGAAACCATAAAACAATATATTGAAACAGTATTTTCCTATCCTCATATATGTTTCATCTATTTTTCCCTTACAGCTTTATCTGTGCCAGTTTTAAACTCTTTATGATTACATATATAAAGACGCCAACATGGTTATATATGTGTTACCATATAAATATGTGGATAAATGTCTATATCTTAGATTGCTATATTACAGCAGGCATTTTATATTTTGAATTGCAAATTTTATTTCATTAAAAGAGTAAATTTACCAGTTTATGCATTAAAACTGCATGTATATATGTGTAATTCATGTACTACCATAATACATACATAGTGCAATATTATTTGATCATTTCTTATAATTTCTAATTTTAACTTAAAATTATTGTAAACAAGAATCATGCTATATGTACCGATGTTAGTATAGAATGAGATAGAAATCTAAAATTTTAATTTTGGCAATAATATTTTTCCCAAAATATATTTTTTTATAAACAAGATCTACTTAACTAAAACTATTGCTAGGTCTTGAGGGATTAGAAATGATCTAATTTATTTACAAACATCCTGTTGGAAAACTGAAATAAAGATTTGAGTAGTTTTGGTAAATTAAAATATAAAATCTTAAAAAGGTGCTAATAGATTGACTCACAGAAAACAATTTTGCTGTAAAATTAGTCTCATATCATGATCATATAAATAGGCTTTATTTTATTATTACCTATCTTATCATCTTACTCTGTGAAATTTTAAGGAAGTGTTGCCAATAGACTCCATGCCAGTTTAAATTTTGATATGACAGAGTAGAGGGCGAGATTTGCTGTTTTCCTGCTGAGGAGATGGTGATCTCTAATCCTGTCCTATGTGACAACTGGCATATCATCATTATCATGGATATGGAAGATGTCATGCTTTCAACTTGCTGCAAGATAATCACTTAATTCATGCTGCTTATCAAGAGTGCTACTACACCTGATGCCTGGTGTGTCCCAAGCACAAGCTGCAAGAAGTTAGGTAACACCTTCCAAAACAATGTAGAAAGCTAAAATGAACTTTAAATGTTATAAATCTATTTAAAGCTAGTTTATAATGTAAAATGAAGACTCAAAATCTACTTTTTAAACTCTCTCCTAAAGTAATATATAAAACGTGTATAATTCTTGCCTAAGACTATATCTGTAAACTTTAATTTACCTATTTTAATTTATAACAACTGTAACCATTTGCTATTTAATATATGTATTACTGTAGTTATGCCTATATATTATTCTTTTTTATTTCCGTAAAAATTATTTATTAAATGTTATGATATGCCAGATGTCTTGAAATAGCAAGGCCTTTAATTGTGGATAAAGTTTTAGCAAAGATATGATAACTGATATCTTCATTCTAACAGATTTTAATAATGCTTATTTAGCTCATTAGCATGCTGTTTCAAAATCCTATTATGTTGAAATAAGAACTGATTGTTCTATAAATTTGATTTAGTTTTATATTATTTAGTATCTAATATGATTTGCACAATTAGGGTTATATGTTATAACTTTAGAGATCTGTTCAACAAAGTGATAAACTAGCCTTAAAGATAGTATTAACATATATTTATTAAGAGAATTATTAATTGCCTGTTAAAAATACTTTGTCCCCTATAGTAAAATCTGACTTGAGATGCATATTAAGTATCTATTAAACTAAATTAATAATTTAGTTTTAGTCTTTTAATTAAAGCATGATTATGATGCTTATTTTAAGAAGTGAGTTCTATTAGTTATACAGATAGAAATTATCTGTTTTTAGGCACTGTAATTTAATTTATACATATTTGTATTTCACTTTACACATTGAGGGTGTGTTCTTACAAAATATGGATGCATCCATAATGTCTTGCTACATCCTTTAATAGGCTCACAGTGGAGGCTATCCCCACATACTTAGTTCAGGTAAGGCTAATTTTGTAGAACTTGAGCATGATAATCCAGATCCCATTTAATCTGGGTTTCCAAACTCAGAATGTTCATATTTTAATTGTAGCAAACTGTTCAGTCTTAGAGTACCACATATTTTGATATGGAATCCTATGAATAACTACCCACCTGTACCACAAAAATGTTATTAATATTTAGGTCTGTACTATAGCAATATATGTTGATCTAAAGTAACCAGTTCTTTCCCTCATTAATTAATTATTCAGCATTAATTTAAAATTGATGAATCATTGATTATTATACTGAACCTGCATCATCCCTGACCTCAATTATATGCCTGAATATTAAGGTATATATGTAAAAAGTAGCATATAAGTGCTGTAACTGTTATTATGTCTTTGGCTAGCACATTCACTTTTAAAATCAGCAACAATAATATAAGGATAGGGTTTTGAAATATTAACTGATATAGGCATAATTTCTTAACCACATACAAACACACATCTATTTATTATATTATGATGAGCTATTTTGTAACTTAATTTAGTCTCATCTCTCTGTGTAACACTTGTGTGTGTTTGATCCCACATATTTAACATGTATAATTATTGTTTTTGTTTTATTGTTGATTTTGATTTATTAATAAATATATTTAAATTTATCTCATTTCCATTTCATTACTCATGACCCAATTCCAATCCCAATTCATTTATTATATTAATTTTTATATGCATTATAGTTTTAAGTACTGATTTCTCCCTTAAATTAGTGTGTCATTAGTCCATTTAGACCTCTAGTTAGTCATTGTTAGTTAATTTTGAGTCTCATATATCTCCCTGTTCAGAGCCAGCTTGCAGATTAAATTAAGACCTATGTGCAACTGCAGAAATGTCCTTCATGGGGTTTTAAGCCATAGAGCATTAGTGAATAGGTTGAAGTCTTGATCAAACCTGGGATCTAACCATTCCATTCAATTGGCTTTAATGTATTTTTCCTGGACTCTAGGTTTTGTTACATGAAAATACAAATTTGACCATTACAATCAATATATATATATATATAAAGAGAGATTGTAATGGACAGTCAGCACATCGATAACTAATAACTGAGAGTGTCACTAGACGTATAGTATAGAATATTTTATCAAGAGACATTATATGAAGTTTACTGGTGAGAATCTTAATTATAAATGCTTACACAGCTACATCATTATGAATAAATACCTAATATTACCTCTAGGTCACATAGAATAGAAATTTTTTAGAAACCAATTAGCAAATCAGACAATAGTAAACAAATGCTAAAACTAATCTAATAACAGCAGAATGAATTTTATTAATCATTCCTGCATAAATACTATATCTTGTATTGTGGAGTGAAGTATTCATTTATTATTATTTAACACTCACAGAAGACACATGCACAATTAGCTTGAAAGGCTGATCTTTGAATGTATACAATTGTATGCATAGCGTCATATAAAAATAAATGCTTATTTACTTAAATAAAATCTAAAATATTCAAATACAAAATATTTCTTACATTTTTTCTTAAAACATTTCTTTAGAAGAAAGATTTATTTAACTTAAACTAAATTTTGATTATTAAATTCATGCCTACTATTTAAAACTCTTTAGGTGGAAAAAAAACTTAAAAAGTGAAAGTGATTTTTCTGTCATCCTGAATATTTAAAGATATAAACTATTATACTTGACTAAATTTTAAAATAACTTTATCAAAGATAATGGAAATTGTCAATAGCATTTACACCATTAAAAATATTTTAAAAGCATACCATGATATATTAAATACACTGAACATTAAATATTATAAAGTGTAAATCATAAAACTAATTTAACATTCAAGATGAATAAAATAAATACATAAAATCATATATATCAAATTATAAATTGTATGACCTCTAAATCTTACTGGCTTGGTAATCAGCATTTTAAAAGTTTATTAAATTATTTATAAAGTAAATAAGCTGATTATCTTCAGTTCAAGTTATGGCTGGAACATAGGTACCTTTTTGAAGAGAACTCTTTAATGGTGTACTAATGAAATCTTTTCATATGATTTTCAAATCTTAGTCACAATTAGTTTTTATGTTTCAATGTTTTGTCTTGAAAAATCACTTCTTTTTAACTGCAGTTTAATCTATGTGAAACTGGTTGGCACAGTAATGGATCCAATTCAGAAAGCAGAGTTCAACAATTTGATGGTTGTGGGACTCATATCAGAATGAAGTTCTTTGGTAGCTTATTAGCAGAATATACTTGTTAGTTCAATTGTTTGGCAAAGTTCTTGGTAATATCTGTTACCAGCAATAAGTCATGATGGATGATGAGCAGAGATAATAACAAAAGACCAATGACAAAAAGACAAAATTATTGTTCAAGTCTGGCCAGTAATTATTTTTAACCACCCACATTTACAGATTTCTATAGATAAATAAAGAAAATGTTTACAGATAACAACTAATTATTGTAATCCCTAAAATTATGTTGAATTGATATTTTAAAACCTTTTCTAAACTTGAAACAAAGCTCAAAAGAAATATATTTTCAAAGAATTTCATTTAATAATGAGATAAACTATTTTATCAAACTTTTCTAAATTAATTTCATTCTTTATTTAGATTTAATTAAACATTGTTTCTAGAACATAAATTTTTCTAAAAACAAATTTATTTAATTAAAATAAATTCATTTCTTAATCTTTTAAAACAATTTAAAATTGACTAAAATTTTATTTTACTAAGAGACCTTTATTGATGTGTGAGCATGCTTATAATAGAAACTTAAATTTGATAAATATACATTTATTTTGTAAAACCTAAATTTTAATTTATAATTGAAAATTACTCTTAATTTTAAATGTAAAATATAAATTAATATAGACTGTGATCTATTTTAATGTATATGTGTGCATGTAAATTCAATGACAGCAGTCAACACTTAATATCAATATTAATGACAATTAACAATCTCAGTCTGTTGTCATGGCAATCTCCTTTTAACAATGAAGGTGGAAATCTACCTTTATTTATGGACTAATATGTTTATATAGACACAAAATATTGCAACTGACCACAGAGAGTGAAATTATAGATACAAAGAAATTTAAATAAAACTCATTTAACAACAGATTAATGACAGATTGGCGTTGTCAATTGTAATTGATATTGGTATTCTTTAACTTAAAATTCTTTAAGACAACATTATTGGAAAGAAAATGAAAAAGGGTATATGTTAATAACATAAAACAATGGATAGTATTAGAAATTAATAAGATTCAAATAATAATGAACATGGGACTTTAATGGTCGCCAATTTTTTATTCAGAGAAAAGCTTCAAAGAAAAAAAGAAAATATATTCATGTTACTTAAATTGCAATTTTTGTATTATTTTTTATCTTTCTTTTTTATTATTATTCTTAGTGGCCCATATAGTATTATCTCTGTGCATCTATACCAATTTAATCTGGCATTATATTTACAAAAATTATTTTGCATTTCTATTAATTTTTTTCACATATAATTCAAATTTCATCACCATTTTTGGCTTAACCTCCATCTGACTATTAAAAAACAATTAGTCTATATTCTACTAGTCTGTCACTCATGCAACTGACATTTATAAAATGTTAAAATAAATTTCACTCTAAAACAAAATCTTCATATAATAAAATAGTGTTAATTTCATTAACAAAAAAAAAAAATATTGGATATACTTTACTTTTTCTTCATAATATACTGCTTTCCTTTTTCTCATTTTATTTCCAACAGTGTCTTTTTAATCACAGCAGCTTCATTCGGTGTGATTGATTGAGAATACAATTAATAAGTATGTCTGAATCAGAACTAAATGTTTCAGCATCTATTCTCAACTGAATAAAACAAATATTTTTTAAGAATAAATCTCAATTCATTTAATTGAACGGTATTGTTTAATATGTCACTAAAAGTAAAAAAATGTCACAAGACCTCCCAAGTAACTAGTGATATATTACGTTCATTTTTAGAATTCATGCATCATATTTCATTATCTGCATCCATAAATATTCACCAGCATAAAACTACAACATTTTACTTGTATTTAATTTAATTATAAACTATCAGACTACCTAAAAATAAATTCCCAACTTACTATCATTTTTCTCTTGACTATGTAATAATTTTCTACCCCATTTACAGCTATTATTATCTTATTTGTTTCCTATTACATTTTTGTTCTTTTTATTGGCTTATTCTTTTGGCTAGAATATTGCTATGATAAAAGTAGATAGTCATTATTAAAAAAGAGTCATGTCTTTTCTTTATATATAAAAGTAGTTAATTACATGAAGTTTATGGCATTTTTTAATTTGTCATCAAAAGGCTTTCCTGCATCCCTCAGCAAAAGCAGTGAAGAAGACTGCTTTTCAAGTTAATCAAATGTTTTATGGTGAGAATAAATGTTTTACTTAAATTGAGAATGAGTATGGTATATTTACATTTACATTATTGATAAAATTGGATAACTTTTGATTAATTCATTTTAATTTTTTTTATGTTGATGAGTTTCTTTATTCATTAGCAATTTTTAAACATCAATATCTTGTAGTAACTTTCAGCTAGTTATAAAACTAATTATCTCATTATTTACTCATCAAGTTTATATATTATTTTTATAATTAGATGACTAATTATCACATAACTAATATACTTCTTATTTGAAGAAAAAAAAAGTTGATTTATGTTTTTTTCATTAGTAAAGTTAATTAACAGTTTGCAAAATCTGTGTTCTGTAATTAAAATGATATTAATGTCTTTGGCATATGTCAAAGATGAAAAGAGTTTATCGGTCAGTCAGAAACAGTAATTTAACTTTTGTTTTATTAAACTAATAATTTATTTGTTAGAAAAAGAAATAATGTCAAATTAATGAATTTTAACTGAACTGACAAAGTTACATCTATTTTTAATTTTCTTTTTATTAGTGATTTATTTAACTGCAAAAATTGTAAACAAAAACGCAAAACTTATTTTGTTACGATGAAACAACAAATATAATAAGCTTAGTATATTCCAAATTTTTTTTTAAAACAATTTACTTTACTCATATATAACTTAATTTATTTTATAGATTTATATTGGTTGCAGTATAAAAGCTGAATCTTCAAAATAAACTTCATACTAGAACTATTTTCATTTGTAGGCCACATCTTTATGTAATCATAAATTTTTGCAAAATAACTTTCAAATTAATTGCTCGTGAGGTCACGTGACGTACTCATGAATTTTTGCCTCTACCAGTTACAATGGTTTCAATTTTAACGTAATATATTAAATATGCATATTCAAATACAAAAAGATAAATTTAGCCATAATCTAACTTTACCTGTAGTTGAGATCTAAATTTTTAGTCCATGATTAATTATAATACTTCCGTTAATTAATTTGCTTTTATAAAAATAAATAAACAGAATGAGAATAATTTGATCTGTCAGCTCTAATCTTTATGTTTTCATTTCAGATCTAAAAAAGTCATGTCATATTTTATTATGATGTAATGTTATAATTATACTGAAAATGGCAATATATGCAATATATTGGGAAAAAATATATAATTTTTTTAAAAAAAAAACAGATGAAAAATAAAAGAAGTTTGAATATAAGGTCTAAAATAACATGTGTTTAAGAATGATGATAATATATTTTTCAAATGATCTTCTAGAATGATAGTTTTTTCAAGAGTTTTTTGACAGTAATTAAACAAAAAAAAATTGATTACTATCAGATACAGCTTGTTTTTGTGGTCAATCTGTGGGTATGTACTATGTTCTTTGCCTGAAAGAAATTAGCAGTAACTAGGTAATAGAATACTATAACCAAGTGACAATACTTGATTACTGACATTGATAGCATTTACCACAAATTTTAATAAACTATTTACATTACTAAAATATATATATGTTTATTTAACCAATAAAAAATGACTGTAGTAGCTAATATTAATTTTATTATAAAGCAAATAGTATTGATATTATATGATGTATTGGTGATAAAATATTAAATAAAATATTAATATTTTTTTAGTTTATTTGTTCCTACATTTCTATCACTTTTTTATTATTCTAACTAAACATTAAGGCTATCTGAATGTTTTGTGATGATGGTGATTTAGTTGTATTTTTATATTGGACTATTTTCATATTCTAATATAAGTATTGAATGTTTTTAGAAAAATTTAACTTTATTTAAATATTCCAAATGCATTCAACTGTTAGTAATAGCACATCAAACAGGTTAATATATGCACAATTTTTCAAGGAGTATTATTTTCCCCTCCTTCAGGTGCCACTGGCCTGACCAGTGACAGTACTAGCATGGGATTTGAACTTGGACCATTATATTCTTGAGTACTGAATTTTAAAGTAATTCTCAGTTGGTTAGAGTCTTATATTAAACTTCAATACTCAAGAATCTAAGGGTCCAGGTTCAAATCCCATGCAGTACTGTCATTGGCCAGCCAGCAACATCTGAAGAAGAGAGAAAAATAATACTGGTAATTAAGAATCTAAGGATCCAGGTTCAAATCACATGTTAGTACTGCCACTGGCCAGGCCATAAATACTTGAAAAAAAGAAGAGAATAATACCTCTATTCAAGAATCTAAGGGTCCAGGTTCAAATCCCATAATAGTACTATCACTGGTCATACCAGCAATAACTGAAGAAGAGACAATAATACCTCTTGAAAAATCATGCATATACTAACCTGTTTTATGTGTTATTATTAATAGTTGAATGTATTTGGAATATTTAAATAAAGTTATTTTTTTCTAAAGGCATTCAATACTCATATTAGATGACAGAAATAGTCCAATACAAAAATACAATTATGGTTCTCTACTTTAAAAATTTTATTAGTTTTTAATTGATTATTTTTCTATTTTTAAATGAAGACTTTTCATTATTTAACATTTACATTTATTGCTTATATCACAATGGCATTATATATTTCACACTCAATGCTATAATTATTTTTATATATTTTAAATATAAAATTAAAAATGAATAAAAAGTATAGTATGAAATAGAAAACATTTTGGCTTTTTTTTACAGTTTATTTTATCTGCCAGAGTAATCTGCCCAGCAATAAATAACTTTATTAATTCACTTCAAGATATTATTTTAATAATATTATATTTCAAGAGCGATTTTATTCAAGAAAATTGTAAATGTTAATTACTTTTATAATAGTTGTTAATTAGGTTGGTTTTGCAGTCACAACTAAAATCTATATTTTACATCTATTATTCATATATATCATCTTATGTAAACATAGGTAATCAATAAGCATCAGATAGAAGTCTCAACTAGATTCCAGATATCTACTTCATTATCCAATGTTTTTATTTAATGTAAGCTAATTGCCAGATTCTAGTTTGATGATGTGATTGTTCCTACTATTCTGTACCCATTGTTTTTGATATCTATGTAGTTTGTTCTAGATTTATAAAGTTAATTCATCATCATTATAAGCAGTCACTGATAAATGTATTTGCTGTTCTAACTAAAAAAAAAGCCAATAATAATTTGTTAAAAGTAAGACAAACAAAAAAAAAATAAGAAAAGATTGGAATCAGAATTGTTGTGCTTATAATTAATAGGTAAAAATGTGGTTGTACCAACACACTCTACCACCATAGGGGTATTCTAGGTTATCATTACTTATTTTTTGTTTTTATAAATAAATGGGAATAAAAAAAATTAACTGAGTAAAGAAAGAGAAATAAAAAGTGAAAACAAACTTTAATCACATAAACATTATTAACTGTTAACATAAAGCGTATTTAAAAAAATTGTAAATAGCAAACATGACTACAGGAATGTAAAAAGAAAAAAAAATTAAGAATCATTTTTAATTTATATATTTACACACCAAAAACAATATCATATAACTATGCTAGCTCATGTTAATAACAGTAATTCATTATCATTGACATCTTGTAATCAGTGATTAATCATGATTACTTAGGTAGCTCTAAAGTTGAGTGGTGTAGAATGTAGTACTGCATTTAATTAATGCTTTGTTTATAAAAAGTCTCTGATAATAAAATATAAAACTGTAAGTAGTTACTATAAAACCAAGGCTACTTTATTAGTCTTTTCCCATAAAGCTACAGTTAACAAGAATTACTTACAAAGCTTGCCAACAACTTAGTGATGAAAGTTTACATTTTTTCATTCTTATATTATTTTCGAACTAAAAATAGTTAGTTAATTGTTTGGTGATCAATGTGGAATTTATACACTAGCTATTGGCTAGTTGTTACATTATAATTTTTTTTATTTTATTCAAAATTATATATATAGACCCCCTCCCCCAATTTACTGCATATTTTTATTGTCCATTGTTCAAAATTATGTACAAAATATATTTTCCATAATTGCAAAAATATAATTGGATAACTCTCACGGTATTTTTAAGCCTTTAAAGAAAATAGTGAAATACTAATTACTGATTTTATTAAAGGATATCATAGCATTGTGGTTATGAGGTATCTATGCAAGGAAAATACATAGTGGAAAATTAAAATTTTAAAAATCAAATTATAAAACTTAGCATATTTGATCAAGAAATTCAATAACAAATATTTTTAGCAGATGTGGTATATCTCCATGGCCTTATAATAAATAAAACAATAGAGAATCATCAAATAAGGATGTTAGAGTTATTGTCATCTTTGCAGTGCCAAAAATGTCTCTCTACTAATTGGTCATTAAAATATAAATGTTAAAAAATAACTTCAAAACATTAGCAAATAGCATCCAAGAAAACCTACATTTCTACAGAAATTAAATAAATATTATTACTGCTAAAAATATGCATATTAATAGTTAAAATGTCAAATTTTCATCTACTATTATTTTCAGTAATGAAACTATTTTGTTATGGAAATAATGAGTTAAATTGATGACTCTCTACTCATTTCAGCATGATCTATACATTTAAGACACTGGTTTAAAGAAAGAACAGTTATTCTTTTCTGTAGATGAGATTAACTTATAAAACAATTTATAATATTTTAATTTGCAAAGCGCAGATAGTTGAAAACTGAAATAAATTGAGATACTGCAAAATCTCTAGTGCTCATTATAACACTTATCTGACAGCCATTCAGATGACATGATAGCTGTCCAAACAAAATCCAAACCTAAACACACAACAAAGATTTTATGAGAAAAGGGTGGCCACCATTTTTCTACTTTTCTTTCTATATATCTAAGCCAGTCATAAGTATTTAGGTTTGAAAGCTTGAAACTTTAAATATCTTCACAATTAACTCACTGAGTCATGGATGTAATCTTTCCAAAATCAGAAGTAAAATGATTTATATGGTAATTTTGGGTTTTGACTTATGGACAGCATACCAATACCTCGTGTAATAAATTTTCCCATTAAATAATACTAACTAAGCATTCATTTATCTATGAATACTGGATGACTAACTTGAAAAATTCTCTACTATATCTGATCACAGTAATCAAAGAAATGTTAAATCATATTAATCACAATAAGCATCACAATAATTAAAGATCCATTGCATTTAAAGTGTTATATAATCAATTAAAGTGCAACTAAATCTTTAATCCTATCAATCTCGATAACTCTTTCAAAACCCAGACACTTTCCCAACTAATTTTGCAGAATATCAACTAAATGTTCATTGATAATAGTGAAAATAAAGCACTGAAGATCACATGGATGTAATAGTAATTTATTTTAAAACATTTTTTATTCTGTTTTGTTTCTACAACTATCTTTAGATTGCTTCTATGATGACCAAAATATAAGCCTGGGATGAATAATTTATTTGTTTGTTTGTTTTTTAAAGTTAACAACTTTTTTATTTTGTAAACTTTTTTTTATTTACAACAAAATCATTTCAATATCTCCTAATCTGAACTCCTCTTTATTGTTATATTATAAAATTAAAGTTGATATCACATAAATAACATTTTTACTACAAAATAGCCTATCATTTATTTGATTTTTAAGTTTCACGGTGCTTCATTCATTATTGTGATGATGGGGTCCATCTGTTTCATTGCAGATCATTTTTCTATCAATGTCAATTTTTTCAAGACAAACATTTTTTTTAATAAATCATATCATCTCATAGTATGATTAAAAACAATATTAATTGCTATTTTGAATAAAAGTCCAGGACTAATCTGAAGGATTATTTATTTGTTCATCTTTCTTGCTGTTCATTATATTTTTACACTTTTGATTGCACTACAATTTATAAGCATTAACTATCCCCCAATTCACTCAGATTAACTGGTCCTTATGCTTTTCTTGTACTATTAGCTTGGTTGTCTATGGATTAATTCCTTAAAAGAAAAATTCTAATTTTGCTTATGACCTATATATATATATATAGTTCAATCAATCTAATTCCAACCTCAGGGTATGTGTTTTTCCAGATTAATATTTTGCTGACTGAAATCAAATTTATGAAGATATTTTTTCAATAATACTATTATTTGCTATGCTACTATTACCATATCCAACTTTCACATTTATTGAGCAATATATATGAAAATCCATAGTTTGAACAATACTGATCTCAATTTTTAAAGTTATATTCCTATACCTAAAGTTAATTTTCAGAATTTGAATCCCATATCATATCTATCCATTTTCAAAGTGTGATTAACTGAACAAATGTTGAATTTGTATGCCTTTTATGTGACCATGGAATGCTCTATATAAAGTTAAATCTAAAATAGAATATACTTTTTTAATCCATTCATTTAATACTATGTTATGCCTTCATTTTATTTGTTTAAAGATATCTTTACCATTAAGGATATCATTCAATTTTCTATGCTTTTAAATTCTAACCAGATTTTTACTTAGCAAAAGTGTTAAATATGGATTTTACTTTTTCTAAAATATTTTCCACTAAAAAATATGAATACGAATCAATAAAGATAATAAAAAATATTTCTATATTGTTTCCTTTTAAAAAAAAATTGTAATAACAATTAAACATAAATGCATATTAAATATGTATATTTTTATGACTATTTTTTTTCGAAAATAATTAGAATGAATCTATTGAATTAATTCATCAGTACCGCTAAAGTACGCATTATTTGAAATTTTTTTTTTTTTTTTTAATATAAGAAATAAATGGAAATATTAAAACAACAGAAAATGTAGGAAAGTTTTTAAAAAAACTTTTTACAATAAAACTGAAGCTTTAAAAAAAAAAAAGATTATAAATCTATTAATAGTTTTCAAAACACATGCTTCGTAACTTAAAAAAAAATACTAAAATTTTGATTCATTTTATTTAAATATTTTAATAAGATTAAGAATTATTATAACAATGCTATTAATAACAAAATTTATTAATATTATTTTACTTACAAAATTAAAATAAATTCTTAACTAGTTATAAAAGATATTGTTATTAAAACAGAAATGGTGATCATGTGATGTTTATTGGCATAAAAGATACTGGTTTGAGATTAATGTTTGGATTGTTTCCCAAATTAAAAAAAAAAGAAGGGCAATTTGAATGTTAATTAATGTTATGCTTTCAACATATAACACCTATTATCGAAATCCAAATCCAAATTTCATATTTTTTTTATATTACTAAGGATCCTCACCCCCCCTCCCTAAAAAAACGACTTCGAATTTTGTTAGCCAATAGTTTTTAAGCAATTTGATTAGTTATTTAATATTGTTTAATAAAAAAATATTTTGACTATTTTAATATAGAATTCCAAGACAGCCTGAATTGGTTAGATAAAAAAAATCTAATAGTTTATTGCTCAGAAGTTTATTTTAAAAATGTAATGCCCAGAAATCCCAGAACTGGAGCTATGATCCATGAACTTTGAGTTCCAAAATTTATTATTTCATCACTGCATTAAACAATGAAAGGTATTTGGCCAGATGAATAATGATATAATCTGTAATGTTATACATTATATACTCTTTATAAATAGTAAAAGCAATGTCATATACGATTAAAATTTTGTCCTTAATTATTTTTAATTCATTGAAAAATTAAATTTTGCTAAAATTCAGTTGACCTCCCAAGTAGCATAGTAATATTAAACAATTTTTAGAGAAAAAAATACTGTTTATAAAATGGTTGTTAATGTAAGTATTTCAGTCATCAATATCTTAGATAACTCTTGATAACTATAAGTTTTTTAATAGACTTATCATCTTATAAAGAATAGGTTAAGGTAAATGGTATTAAAATGATAATCAATGTCACAGTATTATCAGCGATGATGTTTTATCGTCTTGTTGTAATACAATATTACATTGATCTTAAGTCTATCTCACACAGAAAATATAATATATATGTGTTAAGAGAATTCATTGTGTAGTTACAGTCCAGTTGTATTTTCACCTGAATTTAAAACTAGTAAGGTTAGAGCTTGGATTTTTTTTTTCATGTTTCATTCTCCTTAGGGTTTTTTTTTCAGATAGCTTAGTGATCATGAATTTGATAGCTATACAATGTTGGTCAGAAAATGGGTCTCTAGCAATTCTTAATTGAATAGTAAAACAGGAATAAATCACCCAAATCCTGATCTAATTAGTAAGAATAGTGTTCAATATATTCTTCTTCACTGTTTTTTTAATGAGAATCTTTTGTAAAAACTTTTTCTCTGCAACTGTGCTGTTTAAAGGTTTATATGTATATAGTAATAGCTGAGGGATTTTGACATTAATTCATCAATTTTTTGTTAATCATAGGAACTGAATACAATTATTAAAAATGTTTATACATAATGTTTACATCTTTATATTTAAAAGTTGATATTTATAAAATATATTTAAAATTAATGGGTAGATGTTAAGCTGTGATTTTTTATTTATAACGAATAAGTTTCTTAACTTTTTAAAACATTACTGAAAATGTTTAATGAAAACACTGACAATTTACCATCAATGTTGATCAAGTATATTACTGGTTTGGTCAAAATATTACATTACTTTACCTGCTAAACCAGCATTTGGTAAGATAACTTGGTTTGGTCAAAATATCATATTACTTTAACTGCTAAATAGTATTTGAAAAGATAACTTAAGAGTAAAGCTTATGTAAATAATCCAATAAAATATTCACCTGTCTATAAAAATAAAATAAAAATTTTGACAGAAAAGTATATATGGCATTGAGTAATATAATGGCAAATATCTTAAAATATTAAAAATATAGAAAAAACAAATAAACTGATCCTTGATTTTAAATCACATATGGGTACTTGTGGAGAACATGCTCGATGGCTGCAAGAGGTGCTGTTTCTGTGTCAACACACAGAAGTATCCAGAGTAGGAGCCAAAACAGCAATGCTTGGTTCAACCATTAGGTGGTGCTGTTCACCATGCATAAGCACAGGAACCTTCCATCAGTTAGCTGGCAGAAAATCTGCCCACTTGGCAGCACTGGTTGCCATGTACGTTCTCCACAAGTACCCACATATGCACTGCATGAGTAAGTAAACCGAAATTGTAATTTTGAAAATATTATGAAAAATTATTTAATTTATTAAAAAACTTTAAAAATCAGAAAAAATTTGAATGAAAGAAGAATAGAATGATAAAAAAGAATGAGGTAAATTAAGTCATCACAAAAGTAGAATAATGCATTAAAAACTGAGTAAATGGTTTAAAACCAATAAAGTATCACATGACATAAGCTTACCCAATGCTATTCAGTTCTTCTGTTCTTATTGCTTTTATGGCAATTAATATAAGCATTAGCAATCAATATATGTCAAATGGTATTGCTTAATAAATTCTTATCCAGAGTTGTTCTATCCAAATATCCTCAAACTAATTTCTATTATGCTTTTTATTTGAAAGATGCTTTTTTGAAGAGTGCATTTAAACCTTGTTTTTGATTATTGTATATAGACCAGTACTGGCTAAGGATTTATTAAGCACTACCATTGGTTACTAAAGCTTTCATTAGTTGACATAACTGTAGTAAAAGAAAAAGAAATTGCTGCCAGTGAATGATTTAACTATATAAAACATAGAATTAAAGAGAATAATCTTTATCCTATGTTTTCTTTAATTATGGATACATAAAAAGATCATCATCTAAAAAAAGAAAAATAATAATTAAATTATACAGCTTGCCTAATGATAATTTAAATGATATTATGAAAAAAGTCAATTAATTGAAAAGAATAGCAAATTTAATTATAGTATTCTCCTACCCAGTTACATACATGACAATGCTTATATATATAAAAGCAAGATTTTAAAAAAGAGTGAATAGTTTTAATAAAGGTTTATACTAGATATAGGATAAACATATGTTCCTGATCAATAAGACTTAGAAATAAAATACTAATGTTGAGGCTTGGAACAGCTAATGAAAAATGTTCTTCCAAAACCAGTCCTGTAAACCTTGTCATAGTTCACAATTAAGAATTTAGCTACTATATAACATCTTATATCTTCATTTTCTAATAGAAGGTGGTTATATGCTTTTACTCATAATAAATAAAACATTATATTTAAATATTAAAAAATTAGACTGCTTAAATGATAATTTAAAAAAATCAAGTTTATATTTCTGTATTTATAATCTGATGAATATAGCGTATTAATAAGCCCCACAGTAATAATGAAGTCTTTTAACATCAAAAAATTAGATAGGTTTTGGAGTTCTAAATATTAGATATATTACAAGGGATGGGAAACTGTAAAAAGCTGCTGTAGTAATATTTGAATGGTTTTATTGCTCAATGGCAGTATTATCTATCTTATGATCTTTGAACTTTGATCTCCACAGTCTGATATCTTATGTCAATGCCAAACGACATGAGCCACTGCCACTGATAATGATGAAAGATATCGTTGGATTGTAATATCTTGTTTCTTTACTCTTTAACTATGTACATGTATATCAACTAAAAATGTAAATGGTTTTGGCTAGGCTTTACAAGAAAGCATTAAGAATACATTGGATAATAAGAAATCAGATAATTAGATTCTTCATCAAATCAGACCTGGACTAAAGGCAGATTAGAAAACTTTTAATCAGAAAAAATTTAAAAGTCGAGAAACATGACGATCAATAAAAAAGTGATTAATTCAATCAGTAAAGAAGAGGGAATTATTGGAAAAACTGAAAATATAAAAAGAAGTTATTCTAAAGAAATTCTAAGAGCACTTTTGTTACAAATCGACAACATTTTGATAAGTGGTATCTGTTATCCTTATTTACCAACGTTATATGCACCAACACACTTTTAGATGTTGCTTTTTATTGAATATATATATAGGCACACATATTTAAAGATGTCCTTTTGTGAGATGTATATTATAGCTTTTTATTTATAAAAAAAAAACAGATTTTGTTATGAACAGTAATAATAATATATATATACTATGCTTAGACAAGCACTTATTATAATACAATTAGTAGATTTACTTTATTAGAAATGTATAATTTATACCTTTTTTTTAAACAGATGTTTGAAATTCATATCCAGATCTGTTTGAAGTCATATTTTAATTAATGGCCTTTTCTGTTTAAAATATAAATGATTTGTGGGATGCCACCAGATAAGACCAGATTTTTTAAAAAGTAGGAAATTAAAATTTAATAAACAAAAATTAATATTTAATGGTTTCTTCTATAAAGTGGTACAATAATTTAATAATAGCTTAATAGAAATAACTTTGCAATTAAAATATAGGTTTATGTATTCATTAATTGTTAATTCATGATGTACTAATAATGACTAGCTAGCTATTCAAATCTTTTTTTTATATGCTGGGCCCTCATTCTTCATATTTTATTGGTTCCAGAAAAATTATATAAAAAATGAGATGGAAAAGTTAGGAGATAAATTTCAATAATTAATGTTGATAAAGCTTAATCAATATAATAAAACTGTCTATATTTATTTTATATTTTATAAATAACTTTATTGAAAAACCATATGTAATAATGATACAATTGTAAATCAAAAATAATAGTTATCCATGTTACTCAGGCAACCAGATGTTCTGATGTGGTCACTGGTATTGTTTAATCCAGATTAATCAGGTTCCATGTGTTATCAAATAAGAATCTGGATGATATGATTCTGTCCTTATGGTGAAATCCCTTCAGCTTGAAAATGAATGTGTCTTCCAGCTTGGGATGAGGAATGGTAAACTTGTTGTGACATCTGGCCATCCAGATGGCATAAGTGATAAAGGTTGAGAGTCTTGTGGTGACATAATCCCTGGACAGGAAGAAGCTCTTGATATTTAAGATTTTGTTCAGGGAAATGTGGCAGTTGTGAGTAATGAAAGTTCTGATTTTGTCATATGCTGGGCAATCATTTACCATGTGATCAAAGGTTTCACAGGTTCTATGGCAATTGTGACACATAGGATCTATATTCTTGAGGAATCTCCTGTAGTGCAGGAACCAGTTCATCTGGAGTGAATTCAGGTTGATTTTTACTAGAAAGTCCAGGAACCTTGGCTCCAGCTTGAGATGCGTAAAAAACCTGGTGACCACATGATTGTTACCACCAAGGTAAGGAATGATAGAGTTTTGAGTGGGAAATAGCAGGTTATGAGCATCCCAAATAGAGATTTTCTGTCTGAATACTAGGGTTGAGTGGCCATTGTGAGCGAGAAGGTAGTCAAGTATCTGATTTAGCCAGATTATCTTCAAAGGTGGAAGTCTGTCTGACGGAATGACTGGTTGTTCCATTACAATCTGGGGAAATTTCTTTTGGAGGATGTGGATCAGAGAGTGGCACTTTTGATAATATATAGAAAAAGTTGTGTGCAATGACATACCATTATTTTTCCTATGTCGCTGCATGCGTTCAATTCCTATGGCTGCTGTTTTAACATTTCATATATTTATTTTATATATTAATGCAAAATACATATTAATCAATATATATATATTACATCTTACTGCACAAATATATTATTCATTCAAAATCAAAATAAACAAAATTTGCATAATACAAATTATATAAGTAAATCATTGCAAAAAAAGCGTTTATGGTGAGGTATGAGACTTGAATTTTCATATTTTATATTTGAAATACTTTCAAGTGTTGATTTAATATGTGCTCTCCACCAATCTAGACACCAGAGAAGCCCCAAAACTACCAATGACCCAACCATAAAGAATATCAGATAATACTGTCAAAATTAATAATAAAGTGATCTGAATAATTTGTTCAGTTGACCTTAAAATGGAAATTTTTCATCAAAAAAAATATTTAAAAAAAATAGAAATTTTATAGAATTATGTGTAATAAAAAAAGCAAAATTTCAAACTCAATATTTAGAAATATTAGTAATTAGTAAATGACAAAACAAAAATTTTATGTCACCAAAAAGTTCCCACATTACTATCAAATATCAAAAACAATATTTAGAAAATATGAACAATTAGGAAATAACCAAAAAATTAGCATAATCCAAAAAAAAATCAAAAAACTTTAAAAATTAAATATCAAAAATATTAGTAATTAAGAAATAACCAAAAAAAATTAACACAACATGTGACCAAGAAATCAATTTACTATGGTCATAAAAAAATTTAAAACAATCTTAAAGTATTTTACTTTTAAAATATGGTGACAGAACATTAACATGTGCTAGCATTACCATAAGTATGGTAGTGAAAAAAATTGCATAAGCTAATACAATCCATAATGTGCTTAAATTAAAGTATTTTAATACTACAATTAACAAAAAAAAAATCCAATTAAATCAACATTATCAAAAGTAACAATTAAAACCAAAAGACTACTTATATTATGTTAAATCAAAAATAAAAATTTTAAAAAACAATTTTTGAAACAAAGTATTTTAATTTCACAATCAACAAGCACCACATTTTAGACATTATCAAATGTTCAATTATATATATATATATATATATATATATATATATATATATATATAATAATTTATATATATATATATATATATATATATAAATTCTTAGATATAGAGTCAAAATACAGAAAAAATGCTTAATATATTCAATTATGAAAAAATATGCTGATATGAAAGTATTTTAATTTACAATAACATCACATTTTAAATGTCATCAAATGTTTAGTTACCAAAGAAATATCACTAATGAATGTAAACTACATATAAATCATATTACACATGATAAAATAAAATTTAGATTTTATATTACATCAATGGTATGCAAGCTGGTGTCCCATTATAAGGTGGACAAAAAATCATATTATTATTTGGAATTAATAAAATTGATATGGCATCTACACATAGTTAAAGAATAATGATTGATATATAAAAAATGTAAAGGTGAATATGAAATAGAATGGGCAAATGGAATATCCAATATTAAATTTAAAATGAGTGAAATGTGAACACTCTATATAGCTAAACATTAAAAATAAGATTTGTTAATATTATTTATTACAAAAGAGAACTAACAGGACTTCTCAATGCTATTATAACTTTAACTTCATAAAAAGGTCTTGAATTATAAATAACTGAAAGCAGAAGTCATAATGTATTAAGTAATTATAAACAGTTTAGTTAAATTTATCATCTTGATAATATGAATGAGAATAAATTTGAGATAAGAATGCTAAATGTAATCAAGTCATAGCAAAACAAATTCTATTTAGAGTTAAAATTTTAATTTTATTCCAACATAATAAATTCCACTAGAAACTTCAATATCTATTTTGTTGACTTAATGGTCTATAACAGTTTGTATGTTTTAATTTTTATTAATAAACATATTAATCAAAATTTAGATTTTGTGTTTTTCTTTTTACTGATTTTAAAAACAAAGTTTGAAAAGGTTCTTCTATTTACATTATTTATCAGCTTCATTGCAATCTTTGTAAAGAAGATATTACTTATTTAAATCTGAGAGATAGAATAAATAGTCATTGAATATGAATGTTTGCTTTTATGAAATGAATAAGCATATGCACAGATATGTTCAAATCATGTAGAAAGTTCATTTCAACAAAAATTTTATTAACAATAAATAGTGATTACATACTAATAAAGGATAGATAAATGAATAAATTGTACAATAATATGATTGTATAATGTTCTATTTGTTATCTGGCTAGATTTTGTTATGAGAGTACAATTGTTATACTCTTATGTGGTTAGATATAGTGATGAGATTCTAATAACTTGATTAATGGAATAAGCATTTTTTATATAAACATGAATATTTTCTTTTAGAATTTCCTATTCTATAATGCTGGGTAGGTGGGAGTTGATAATCAGGAAAAGGAAAGTGCAGTTAAAGACCAGGTGTCATCAAAGACTTTACTGGAGGCCAGGAGCTGGTCACGTTTCTTGATTTTTTTGAGCGTTTGATAAAACAATGGTATGATTTGTGGCGGGGGTAATTCCATGAGAGTTTTGCATCTCACTATCCATATTGAATAAAGGACAAAGGTAGAAAGCCTTATTATTGAAAAAAACCCATTATGAATGGCCTTTCAAGTGAGAAAATCATATCAGGTCTTATGTTGGAATTGATTATAATTATATCTTTCAGTGTTTTAAGTCTTGGGCACCGGTGTATAATATGGTCTATGGTTTCATCTTCACGAGCACACAGACCACATATAGGGTTAATGCTGGTAAAACCTCTTCGGTGATAAAGGAACCAATTCATGGGAAGCACATTAAGATTTATTTTAATGATGAAGTCAAGGAATTTGGTTTCCAGACTCCCATCTTTTAAAGTGTGAAATGAGTCTTTGGTTGGTTACTTTTAGGCTGGTTTTTATGGGTTGTTGATTATAGTTGATTATATTGTATGCTTCCCATAAGGTAATTTTTTTGTTACGGTTAAAGGGCATTATTGGGTTATAAAGTTGTAGGTGGTCTATTAGGGAGGCTATCCATGAACTGGCAGAGGGCGGAGGATGATCTGTCGGTGTAATTTTTTTAATAATGTTGGAGTATCCACAGGAGAGGATCAGATTATGTAGAGTGTTGTGGGTTTTCTGTAAAATTATTGTTTGTATTGAGTGGAATGATAGTCCATTGAACCTGCATGGTCGTTGGATGCCTCGCAAGCTAATAGCAACTGTCCTTCCTCTCCAAAGAAGTTTGGTACATAATCGGTTGATTTTATTTTGAAACTGTTTAGACATTTTTACGAATGGAAGGTAATATGAGATTTTTGGCATTATGATCATGTTGAGGAGGCCAACCTTTCCATATAATGAAAGGTATACTCTAGAGAGTGATGTGGTGATGGCTTCAGTTGAATGGAGGATTGCATCTTGAATCTTTCTTGCCATTGCAGTTGGTGTTTTGAAGATTGGGAAACCTAGGTATCTTTGGGGTTTTGCAGAAAAGGGAGAGTTAATTTGTTTACCAGACATAATCTTCCAGATGGAAGATTTGTTAAAGTTTATTTGTAGGCCAAGTTTTGCTGTATTTCTGTTTAAGATGTTCATGAGATGGGGAAGGTATTTAATGGTGGGAAGAACAACCATGATGTCATCTATATATGCAAATACATTGAAGTTTTTATTGAGAGAGGGAAGGAAAATTCCAGGGAGGTTTTTTTCTATATCCATCAGAAGAGGGTTGATGTATGCTGTGAAGAAAAGGGCACTGAGTGGAGATCCTTGAGGGATCGACTTGTATGGCTTGAAGCCTGGTGTGATCTTGCCATCTTGCCATCAAGAGAGAGAAAAATCTCTCTGTTGTTGAGCAGATTGCTGATCATCTGAACAATCCCGGCTGGAATGTCGCATTCCGACAGAATATCCAGGAGGATATTTATCTGGACTGAATCAAATGCTGCCACAACATCCAGCTGGACAGCAATAGGTTTTGATTTACGATTTATAGTGCAGTTACATTGGACATAGCATGCAAGGTTGATGATCCCTTTTTTCCGTATTGGTTTGACGAGATATGGCTAAGGATTTGATTCATGTAGAAAGTTAATTTCATTTTTTATAAATCTCACCAATTGCATAAATATGTTTAGTAATGTATTCTACAGTGAATGCTTTAATACTGAATTAATTGTACAATGAACAATTTTTCTCAGTAAAGTAAGATTTGTACTGCAAATACAAATACTACAATTGATGCTAAACAGCAGACATCTTTTTCATATTTTGTAAAGTCTGGTTATTAATTTAGTTTTTATCATTTTTTAGCTTTAACTATGAAACTGTTAAATGTATTCTTTCCTGATTATTCTGATAGATATGTGAAATAATTTAAAACATGTGTATGAAAAGTACAGTAAAAAAGCTAATTAGTTTTGACATCAAAAAAGAAATAATTTTCACATAACAAAGTGGTTAACACTATCAGAAATTTAAGTGCTGAATATAAAATCTATAAATTAATGATTGCAAATGTTAGGATGAACATCATTGGCTGACAAAAATGCAAGTTTCCAAGAACATTTCAAAATCTTTCCATTTCATTACTATTATTATAAGATGCATCACTTCAATTTGTTTACATTAAAGATTATTGTAATTGTAAATTAGCGATCAGGCACATGTGCTTTACAGATTTTAAACTATACTCTCATTCTCATCGCTAATTTACAATTTGTTAACATAGCGCTGTATAAATAAATACCTTATTATTAAAGATTATTGTTTATGATTTTTGTATATAAAAAATTCATGCTTTTAAAAGTTCAATTATAATTTGCGATAGAGAAAAATTATTTATGGTTTTTAAATTTATATATAGGGTGAGAGAGCTTACATTAAACATTTTTTCCTATATTGCAGAAGTCAAATGAAAAATAGTTATGACATTATGACTTCAGGATAGACTAATTTGTTTTACATTAAGAAAGGTTGTTTATATTTTACTGTGCATGAGAATTTTAATGCTTTTAAAAATTCAATTTTAGTTTTCACATGAGAAAGAATATTAAGCACTTTTTATAGTTATGTATAGTGTGTAATAGTTTAATTGTACTTTACTTTTACTCATATTTTTAATTTTGTATTATATTTTTCTTATGTAAATGGTTATGTTGGATGATAAGTTTGTTCTAGGTTGTGGGTCTGGAATAAATATATTTCAAGGTATGCTTGAATAAATGAACTCCAAAATGAATGAGTTTATGAAACCGATTACATTCATCATGAGAGACTCCATTGGGTATAAAGGAACCAATTGCAAATTATTGTATTAAAAATATGAATTATATATTTGAATTAGACCATTGTAATTATGAACCATGTATTATTATATTACATTTAAGAAATTTAGTGATTATATCTAATATCTTACAAGGAGTCTTTAGAGAACATTTCAATGTTCTAATTCATATATGTATATATAACACCCAGAAGGATAAAGCCCTGAATAAACATTCATAAACTCACTATTCAATCATATTATCAATATTCTTTACTGAACATTGGTTTTAAAGGGCATTGCGTAGCAATTACTCAGAACTTATTCATGCTCAGTGCTACATATTTTTCAGTAGTATAATATTCTATTGTTATGTATTTGCATTAAGATTTCGTACTCAAAAAAATATTTTTGTAAAACTATCATCTTCATTATTTATATTCTCTAGGGCTCACAATGATCTTTTATATTTTGTCTTAAACTGTCAGTTAGATGCTCAAATATTACATGAGAAACAGACCATACAATTTTGTTTTGTTTTGTATTAATATATTTAATACAATTTTATTCTTCTTCTTTTCCTTATGTATTGATTTCTATATTTGCATATCATACCATTTCCAAACTTCTTATACACTTAACAATACTATTTTTTTACATCAATACTTTACTCTTACAGTTTTGACTGAAAATATAGAAATCAATACATAAGAAAAAGAGAAAGAAGAAGAAAATTGCATTACTTCCATAAGAAACGAAAAACACTGAAGATCAAGAATAATAGGATTATAAAAATATCTGATGATGACTGCAGGACAGTTGAAACTGTAAGAGTAAAGTTTTTGTGCAAAAAATTAGTATTGTTAAGTGTATAAGAAGTTTGGAAATGGTATATGTATTTAAATATTTATGTGAGTTTGTTAGAGATAAAATGAAGAACTAAATGTATCATTATTGTTAATATCATCATCATCATTATTATATTAGTGATTATAAATTAGAGACAACATATGATAATTTTAATCATGTTATAGCAATACCTGCATCATTTACAATTGAATTTATAATTTTATTGCAAAAATTAAAAATCCCACTAACAAGTCCTGAAAGCAAGAATATCCATTAATGGTTTGAATGAGTGAAAATTTTAAGGACTATACCTGTAAGAGCTTACCTATATCATAAGAAGTAAAAGAGAATGAAGAACTTTTATATATAAACCCATGAAGTGACCAAATGCATACATTGCTTGTATTGAATATAAAATTAAAATTTTTCAAAATATTAATAAATTTTATAAAACCAACCATATAATTGAAATGTGAATGTAATTTTAAAATATAATATGTAATTCTTTTAGAAATAATACAAACTAATGGAGAAAGACACTATTAATAATAATTTATATTAAAAAAACAATGCAATCTAATGTATAACCTATTCATTCAGTGTACTGTTTCTTACATTAATACAATCTTATGTAAATGCAGTTTTAAAATTTAATGCACAATTTCCAAAAAAGGCAGTACAAACTATTGAAGAACAATGTTATCATCTTAAAAAAATTATACAAGATAACATTATTGGCAGAAAATTGTGATAATGTTTGATGGTAATCATGTCTACATTAGAGCACAAATTTTCAGACTGGAATTTATAAAAATATGGTAACCACTGATTTGTTTTGTCTGATTAATTAACATCTTTAGTACTAGTAATGTATTTGTCTCATGGCTTTATTTGTTATATAATATGAATATATAATGGGCATTGACTCATGGTTGAATTTGATGGAAGGATAATAATATATGGCATAAGTATATATTCATTCCAAAAAGTGTTCTTTTTATCCTACTTCAGAGTCATCTATTCTAAACTAATCAATGAGCACCAGATGATAGTACTATAATATATATTTCTTTAGACCATTTTTGGCTCTTGTTTTTATCATGAAAATTTGACTTGAAAGTTGAAATTGATGTGCTTGTGCATCTATCCATCACCATTAACTCCTTTACTTTATTTGAGAACGTAGCTTGAAATTTAAAAAATTTAAAATTTTTAATCTAAGCCAGCTATTTTGCATAGTTATATAGATGTGGTACTGGATAAATAACTATATTTCTAGTGATCTGGTATCTTTGAAATCAGTTTTAAATATGAATCAACTATTAATTTTGTTACAAGACATTATGATAAATTATCTCTATAAAAAATATGTTTAAGATTAATATTTTTGTTTTTTTGTGACAATTTTTTCTGCAACATTTATGGGCTTTGTATTTAATAGATTAGTGATTCTTTTTGACCACCTCACTCTAATTTTGCCCATCACTTAAAAGAAGGCTGAATAAAACACATGATGAATTCTACATTATTTTATTGTCTCTTTTCTTTTTACTTCTGCATTGTGTAATATCAAAAGTGAGAATTTTTAAGTTTCTAATCATTCTATTAACTAAATATGGATACATAGTTCTAAATTCCATTTAGTGACTTTCTTCAATAAATTTTTTATCCAATTTATTTTTTTCATGCATTGGTAACCTTTAATACCTTGCCAATTTTTGATAATTTTCTGCATCATGTTCTTTAAATTGCCAAGATATCCCCCCCTAATTTTTTTATCATTCAAGTTTCATTTTTGATCTATTCTAGTATTTGCATATATGTATCTCTATTTTTTTATATTTTCTAACTATTGTTTAAAATCTTTAAACATATTTTTTCTCTGAAGTTTTTTGTGATTGTAGTTGTCTACATCATTAGTGGTTTTATTTTCAAATTACAGAAAGCCTTCTATCTTGTCCAATCCAGTTTCATCAATTTGGACATTTTTCACTTTTTTTTATTGCTCATATATTTTGTTTTAATTAAGTTTGTGTGTTTCACATATATATATCAAAACTATTTTTGCTTAACATTTCTAATCTTGTTTTTAGACATAATTTTTTGTAATAATCATTATGTCATCAACATATGCTGATCCTCATTTCACAAATTTATATTTCTTATATTTATTTTGTTATTATATATAAACCTTTCAAAACAACTTTATAAAATTTTAAACATCTTCTCACTAATCATACCATTAACAAAAAATTAAATCAGGCAGACCCTCATAGATAAGTATGAATTTTTTTTATTGACGGTTGCCTTTGACAGTTGATTAAACCTCCATCTTAAATTTAAATTTTCATAAACATAAAGGTCAGTATTATCACTGATTAAATCAATAACATTGTGCTATTAATGACATTGAGTATACAGTCAAACCCCAACTATGTTGTATCTAACTGCATGACTTCAATTACACACCAAAAAAAAATATAAACAAAAAACAAAAATGTAAATTTAAAAAACAAATAAACAATGACAATTCACAAACTTTATGATATTCAGCAGTTATTTTTCTTTCTCTGGGTGACATATGTGATGACATATATTAATAAAATTTCTTTAGTTTATATTAAAAGCACATTCATTTTATCCTTTCTTTAATATCCTTTTCAAATTTGGTACTTAATGGAGATAAAGGCCAACCTATTTACTTTATTTCACAAATAAAAATATGTAGCTTTTTTTTTTGCTTCATTGAATGCATAAGTGAACATGGACTCAGTAAAATATATGCAAATGTGTCCACTCAATTTATTATTAATAACTATATTATTATTATTTTTAAAATTTTGTTTATGTCTATAATCTGGATTTATATATATACTATACATATAAAAAAGCATTTTTGTTATATATATATATGTGTGTGTGTGTGTTGAAAAGCTACTACATACTTGCAGTTCAATAAACAGTACATATTCTATTCTAATCAATGTTTGTCAACAAAATGTGAGCTATTATGCACTATATATGTTTGAATGCAAAATAGGCTTGAAACAAAACAGTTTATGAATCCACTTTATTTGACCAGTTTAAATAAAAAGTTTGACTTTTTCTAAAGAAATGTAACACTTATTTTCAGATGGTTTAAATAGTAAATCACATGTAAAATTGCCTTTACTAAAACCTTTCAGACAAACAGCTTCTAATTTCTTACTTTTTTTTTCATTAACTGCTTTTGAAATGTCAGATATTTTTTAGAAAAATAGTTTATATATTTTTTATGATTTAAGTAAAGATTTTTTGAAAGTCAGTATAATATATTCAAGGATCTTTTTTTAATAAAATTTCCCTGAAGTTTTTTTTTTTTATCTTTTTGTTCTGTTTTTTTTTTTATTGCCTTTTTATTATTCTTTTAACTTTCAGCTTAGGTATCTATAAAAAATTTCTTGATTTGAGGCTTTATGGTGCTTATAACCTTTCCTTTTCTATGTGTGTATTTTATACAATAACAAAAAAAAATTAAATTATTTTACTTTCTAATTTGTTTTTCTTGTTTTAAGATTAGGCCATAATATAGCTAGACACTTAAGCATCAAAAGCCTATCTTTCTACTACAACTTGTCTGCCCTGGATCTCTACATTTCTTACTATATACTTTGAATCTATCTACCGCCTAGCTTTAACATTAATCCATAAATCATATAAAATATTTCCTGAGACTCAACAATTGATTATAATTATCAATCAAATAATTACTATGGTAGATTTACAAAGACAGTTACAAGAGAGTGGATTTTAATATATAAAAAAATAATGAATATATTGAAACAGACAGATCGGAGAACCGATCTTCGTTTCATGTGTTTTAAGTACGGTAATTCGAACCACTATCTGCCCGCAGTGAGATTGGTCTATTTTCAGTCATAATAAAAAGATTAGTTATATATTTTATGTTTTGTAAATCAATAGGTAAGATTCCATATATAAATGTCACAAACCATGAAATAATATTCGTGTGTGCGTGGTCTGTGGATTTATATCAATTTGATTTAAAGTTTATTGCGGGCGTATTTGTTTGAATTTTAGTTTTTTTTAAAATTGTACAAAGTCGTTTAAAAATACTGATCAAAAGTCACATTCCTTTGATCAGTGTTTTTAATTAAAATCTAAATTACACAAATGTACAGAGTAATTAAATTGTATTGGAAATTAGATAAGAAATGTAGATTTTAATTACTGTGTCAATTTAAAATTCTATCAAAGTAAAGAACAATGGGAATGGATAATTAATGTGTATTCAAGCTGATGGCTGGAAGCTAGAGAAAGTAGGAGGAGCTTAAACACAAAACCAGGCGGAAAGGTCAATCGTGGCCATCTTTAAAAAACTTATTCTAACTTTTGACGTGGTTGAGAGAGGTAGTCTTAAGACAGCACTGCAGCTGCTAAAATAATTCCTATAACTTTGTTAAGAAGCTCACTGGTAAACCGCAATGTTGATGGCTAAGTGCCAGACTGATCTCTGTCCTGCCAAAGTGAATTTTCCGCTGACTGATCATTTTATGTGCTTATAGTTTCACTTCCAATCTCCAAGTTGACAATGCCTTGCAAATAACTTTCAAAATCGCCTACGTTTCGGAAATATCAATCGGGAAAAGCCAAGCCGGATGAAGAAAGAAGGGTAACTGTGTTACACGAACTTTTAACTTTCTCCCGAGCTTAATGTTGTCAATCAAATAAATTACATGTAAGTTTTTATGTCATTTATAATGCTATTGTTTAACCTGTCAGTAAATTTTCTTTTCTTTTAATCCTCCGCTCTAGTCTTTAGAAATAAGTTATAAAAGTTGTAATTAATAGTAATAATAATCAAAATGAATGATTTATATTTTTTTTTCTTCTTCTCTAAACAAACGATGCCAATAGTAATATTTCCCAACTCTGTGTAAAACTAGGGTACAATAGTGATCAAGTTATTTTAAAAGTAATTTTGTTTTCTGAATTAAATATTCTTTTATCTTTCGAGTTGGTAAATGTTAAATCACTCTTATTATTCTATTTTAAGTTGTCATATAATTGCAATCTAAGGTTCAATTTTAAATATATATATTGTTTCAAAGTGTTATATTAATGTCATGTATGATATAGAAATAACTCACTGTATAATTTGATACTATCGCTACCCCTGTCAACCTGGGGGGTTTAGGGGTTTCAGAGTAAACTTAATCAATCATTGTTTTCGCGGTCAGTTGAATTCCGCTATATTTTATTGGGATAAAGATCTCAGCCTGTGGCGTAGAAATAACGAATAGATTCCAGTTTTGTATAATTTCTTTTAAAAATCCACTTCAAGTATCGTCCTTGATGTCTGTGGCAAGCCTTCCCTTCGCTGAAGTTAGTCTCGCCGTACTACCATATGGGAAAGAAACAATTCTTTTCCAGGTAATCTCTTGGATCACCGGAGTTGAAAGACTCCGGCTGGTTGTGTGTCCGAGCTACTTGGGGGATTAAGTGTCAAAGTACAAGGCCGGTATTCCGTTGATGCGCAATTGATTACTGTAGGGCTCTTGAATCCAGGCAACCACCAGTATATTTATCTTCTATGTCGTATGTATATAAAACCACCTACAACTGTTCGTCTACGTAGGCGAGCTATTCGAATAAAATGAGTTAATAAAAATCTTTAGATAAATATTTTTTCAATGCTCAAAACTCTGATTCTCTTGCCACCCCTCAATCATTTAACTACACGCTATTGGCATGAGTTTGTTCCCAAAAAAAGATTACTAAAGACTAGTAGCCAAATACAAGAGGATTCATGAACGCTTTCGTCTGTTGACGTATATTTATATGTTTCTATTTTTCTTATTAAACACTTTATTTAATCTACTTTTTGTGTCCTCCACCTTATTACTCGCTAAATCTAGGTAGCCACTTACTGTCTGTATTGGCAACTAAATATATCGTTACGAAGACCGTTCCAGTATCTAGAGTCTAATAAATCTATATATCATTAACTGTAAGAATTTAGTCTATGTTCTGAGCGAGCTAGAAAGGGAACCCGGCTGTTATAAAGATCATCGTTGGTCATACCGGTTTGGGTTTAATTTGTTGGGTTTTGGAATTATTCTTAAACGGGGGGTTACGGCGTGTGGAGGGGTAACCGACAAAAATATATATATCTTTCCATGACATCTTGAATTAATCACATCAAATTAATAAAATCTATTATAATCTTATATCTTTTATAATAACTACTATTACCTTATGCATATCTCAAGATTCTTACTTATTCCAATATGATAACATAATAATTCCTCTATTTAAGATAATTGAATAATAAGAGGGATTTTACTAAGATCCAACCATCTTAATCATAACCACATCTAACATTATAATATACTTCAACTCATTTTCATTAGAATTAGTATATTTTTTTAACAAGAATAATAAATTCCCAATTATAAATCATCATCATATTTCTAATAATTAATATAACTATAACTTATAACTAACTACTACTTATAAAATGAACTACTTTTATTATCATCTTAAAATATAATCATTATTCAAAATAACTTTTATTTTAACTTTAGTTAGCTAAATAATCAACTTTCTTGGTTTTATATACCTTGTTAACTTTAATTAAATTGTCTAAAATATTCTCATATCAATATCTGATATTCATATACTCTTCTGAAGGTATTTGAAATGAACTCAAATATATTTTCATAAGAAATTTCCATGTGACTATAAAGGTATAACTATTTTTAAATGAAAACTAAAATGCTATTAAATGTTCTCATTCAAGTAATTGTGATTGAATTTAATAAACAATTAAATCTATCAGTTTTGTTCTATATATAATACTACCAATAATTTGTGTGTTTGGATATGACAAAGTGGTGAAAACAATTCCAAATTGAAACAAAGACTGCACTCAACCACTGTATTTACAATAGTAGTTTATTTACATAAATAACAGTAATTATTAACAGAATTTTAAATAGTATGTAGAATAACAATAAAATATAACACATATAATTTCTTTAACATTTGTACAATTATATACAATAATGAGAACCACTGACTCCTACCTACTAAACAATATTTTATGTATATTTCTTATTTATGATACATGTTATTATTATTCTTTATGAATGCAAAACAACCACATCACATATTGTCAGAATGTGTTTATTTTTATCACCTAAAAAGCTATGAAATTAATACCCATAATAAAACCAAAGATATAATATCATTTGATCATCACTCATTCCATTCATTTTTTTCTTTGTCTTCATTATTGATCCCATTTGATTTTATTTTTCATATAGTATCACTTTAAGATTAATTACTTAAGGCAACCTTGTTTTGTATTTATATTTTTATTTTCCATTTAAACAATTTTCCACACTTAGATAAATCATTATACTTTTTTATATAAATCCACCTATATACTATGCCTACCTTATTTTCTTTATAATTAACATTCTGTAGATAAGAAACTGATGTTTACTGGACTCAAATGCTACAAAATATACAATGGAGGTTTTATTTACCTTTCCAAATAAACTGTGCTCTCGTGGCAAGTAATCATTTATTCCTCGTGATACTATCTTACTATCCAAGCTTTTCCATTAAGCTCTTGTGGATTTGATCACCTTCATCTTATGGAAATTCCTCACATTATAATATCCAACTATCATATATGAGTATCACTTAGATTAACCTCATTATGTTCTTATCAGTTCTTCAGGGAATTACAATTAATCACATTGACTATCCCCTGGAATGACAACCTATCTAACTATAAAAAGGATCACAGGCATACATCATACAATAAATCAGCATAACTATATAATAATATTATCTTTCCATTAATTATTTTCCTAATCTCCTTGTAATATACTACAAAACAAAGTGTCAGTATAATTTGACAATAGTCAATATTTATTTATTTATTTTTAACTTGGGATCACAAGTTTACTTATTGTATCATATAGTTTATCAGCCCCCCCCCCCATCTTTAATCCTTTCAGATTACTTTTTTTCACATTTCATTATCATACATTTGGTTATTTCCACTATTATATTACTTAGTTCTTTATCATTACCTTATATTAATCAACTTACATTTTAAAATATATCATACATTAATCTTACCTTGATATGATTTTATAATAAAACTTAGAACATTATTTTACCCATTTCACTCTTCTATTTACTTCACATCTATAACATTCTCATTTGGAATATATCTAAAATTATACTTAAAACATTAAACATATAAAACAATTCTTAACATAATGAAGATTAACTTCATAACAAAAAATATATATATAAAGTTCATATTTATCTAATTCCTATCCAAGGAATTGAAAATTGTTATTTAGTTTCTTGTTTTGTTTTGTTTTTTCTTGGTGATTAATTTATACATATGTAAAGCTGATAGTTCCAATTTTCTTCCACATCAGGACTTTGAACGCATTTGTCAATTATCTAATAGATTGCCTCTTCAATATTTGAAAAATGATGCAATTATAATAAAATGAGGATTTTTTGATTATTATTGTTTGTAAAGTTTAAATGTTCTCTGAAATCATTTAGTACTCAGAGATTTTCCTATCCCATTATTATAAATTTACTGGAATTGATAGATTAATGGATTATGTCAAATATAACTAACTATCCAAGTGTTTTTAAAGTGTAGATCAAAACCATTTAACATAAATAAGTTTGCTGTTTTATTTCTATGTTTATATTACAGTTTATTGACATCAAGTCTCATAATCTATATACACCTAACACGCATAAAAGAAATCGCACAAAAATAGACTTAACTTACCTTTAAAAATGGGGATAGGGGTTGTAATTTTCAGAAATCGCATAAAAGCAAAGCAAGAAGAAAAAATTACTTTAAAATTCGTATTAAAAAAATAAGGAAATAAAGTATGACTAATAAAATATTTCAAATATTTGAAAAAAAATAATACAAGACAAACTTTTTTTACTTTTTTTATTAACTACAGTATTTAATGTTACATTTTTTGATATATACTTTAATCATTACCGGTTATTTAGCTATTTGACAATATGCGTTCGTTTGTGAAATGTTAAGAAATCAGATTTGTCATGTGACATACAACTAGCGCCACTTTCGGTCTTGAGCTGTGTTAATTGGTTTTTGTTTCTATAGTAAAAAAATGAGATCATAATCAAAACAAAAAGTTTATAGATTATCATTAGAAAGATTATTTTCAGTTTATAAAATCAATAAAATCTTGGTTATTATTAATTTTAAAAATCTAAAAAATTATTTATTTCTGTTATAATTAACAAAATACGTTTTAAAAGTTTAAAATTTTTGAATATTTATTGCAATATTTTTATATGTAAATATAAATCTATTATTATTATTTAGTATAAGTAGGTTATTTACATAGAAGCTAAGGTAGCTTCAGGCCATATTCACGTTAGCTGCTAATATAACGTTATATTTTTGAAAAAAAAAAGTATTTCAAGTCAAAATAAGTTATTAATACTTTAAATTTCTTGATATCTAATAAATATAGTGAAATATGAAAGATATTAAGAAGAAACATGAATCGCATAACTTCAAAATCACATTAAAATAATCTGTATAAAACGAGACCCAGGTGTATTTTCTTTTCTATGAGACGATTTTAATTTCTATGAATTATTTTTGCAATTATTATTAACTATTCCAAATAAATATTTATAAATCAGTTAAATAAAATCGTTCCTATTTACAATGCTATAATTATATCTTCTTTAAAAAAAATATTGTAAAATTAGTTTTAATAATGTAAATCAATTTAATTATATCATTTATTATTTGTGTTCCACATTTCTGCAAGTTATTCTTTAAAGATTTTTATTCTGACTTTATTTTAGTTTTCTTTATATCATAAAGTTAATTTATCTTTTAAATATATAACGAAGCATAGATAACTGAAATTGTTTTCACTTACATGAAATATTGTCCAACTTCTACTTGCTTGAAATGACTCAATATTATCATTATATATTTGACTGTTCACCATAATAATAATACTCACTGGCAATTTTTTCTGCATTAGCATTTTTCAGAATTGTAATTTGATCTCCCAAACTATGACTTTGTGACCAACGAAGAAATTAGCTATTTATTGCATGATAATTATTTATCCTATACACATTATCTTGATTTGTACTAATATAAATTCAATTACAGTTATAGCACAAAATTATCTTTATAATCATCAGAATTTTATCAAATATTTCCGACTACTTAATTACTTACTGACTTCATTTGTCTTTTTTCTTTTTCCCCCTCTTTTTCCTATCGTCTGACTCTTAGCCAAAATTCGTGCCACATGAAAGTTGTCTCAGTTACTAAGCATTTTAATGTTTAACATAAAAAATAATATTTCAAAACTAATTAAATTCAACTTTTCAATTTACACATAACATAATATATTTATTCAACTTTATAAAAATATTTTACTAAACTATCCAAATTATTGATCTTTTATTATTATAATTATTTAAAATATATATATAGACCTAACAAAAAAAAATCACGAACGAATAAAAATAATGGTATGTTTATAATATCTTTTAAAGTCTCTATTACAATATCTATCAAGTTATTAGTGCCAGTTATATTTTTAAAATTTAAAATTTTGGATGATTAAGTACAGTAATTTATTATGGTGATTTATTACAGTAATTTATTACGGTGAACTAATCAAAAGGTCACAATATATATATATGGGTTTGTAACTTTATTTAACAATGTTAGAGTGTAATAGTTCTATAATCTTTATATTTTATCTGTCTTTTTTTTTTTATGGAATAGCATTAACAATGTTTTTGTTCATTTTCTAATTAATATTAAACATATTTATCTATTACTTGATATAATCTTAATTTGATCATAACTTCAATTATTCTATCATTTTCATAGCTCCTATTCTTTTTCGTATTATTTACTACTATTATAAAATGGCACTGTGGTCTCAATAAGATTTTTTGTCATTAAATTTGCTGCTTCTGCATCAAAATCTACTTAAAATAATTTTGAATTACAATCTATCTACTACTTTAAATGATTGCTTTTGTTAATAAGCATTTTTTCATTCAGATACATACAAATTTTCTTTTTCTTTTGTTTTTTCATTGATCAGTTATACAGCATCTTTTCTCTTTAAATCAACCTTTGTTTATTTAATAAAGTTTGTCTGTTTATGCATTTTACTCTTCTTTTAAATATAAATATAGGGGATTTGGACTCAGACTTTCAAGCCACTTCAACCATCCACACTATCTCATACTACTGATACACATGACCACACACATGCAGAAAAGATAAATAATCACCAATATGTGTATTTCATGCTAAACCAGCACTCATCAGTTGGTCCAGATTATAATTTTCTTTTAAATGTTGATTAGGTTTTTATATTAGAGCTTACATTTTGTAATGGTTCTTTAATTTTCATATTCTGGAATTTTGTTTTCATTTTGTTTGATTTTTTTATTTGATACAAATTTATTTTATTTTCATGCCTTGCATCAATTCTGGAGAGAATGATATTTTAATTATTTAGACTCTTTGGAAACTATTCAACACACAGAAGCTGCTTCAAAAAATATGTCACATGTCCATTTTTACTTTTTTATAGTTCTCTAATATTAGATCTCCATAAAGTTTTTAAAGAAACCGACTCTATTGAAAAATTAACATCAAAATTTATTTTTCAGTAACTAACTTAGTTACTCAATCTTGATAGGTTTACATGGGGATCCCAAATTTTATTTTTCACTGAATCAACAGAATATTGAGGTTAATTCATGCTTCATTAATGTTTTTATTTTAGGCAGAACAAAAACTGTCATGTGATTGTTCAATTTATCTTAAGGAGATTTGAAGAATATTGCTTTTTTTTCCAGGCACTTTTTGAAAACGTGATACTTCAGAGATTATTGAATGATTTATCTACCATTTTTTCTATTGGGACTTGATATATTTTTACACGCTCTAATTCAATGGTTATACTGCCTCCTATTAATTTTAGATTCAGCTTTGAGAACAGCAATAATTTATTTATAACTTAAGTTGAAATTAAACATGGAGAATTTTTAGTGCTTAATTATTCTAAAACATTACAATTTAGAACAGTGGCAGAAAAGCAGACTTAGAGCTAAAATTCAAATACCAATCCTGAGTTAAATAATATAAATAATAAATAAAAATCTTAATTCAGACTAATTTAGATGCTCAAACTGACAGTAGAGTGATTAAATATTATATGATTATTTATTTATATATATATTACTTCAGTTGTAAAATCAATCATTTATCAAAAATAATAACTTTATGGTACAAGTCCATTAACCTCCTTCTGATAGAACAGCATTTTTAAAATAAAGATTTAATTTTCAGATAAATTTTTTTTTACTACAGATTAAAAACCGTAAATTTACCAGTTGTTTTATAAATAGTTTATATTCTTCTTGTTTATCAATAAAGTTAGAATATATTTTTTTCTTATACAACATTTAGATAGGTGCTGCAGAGGCAAGTTAGTATTTCCAGAGAAGAAGAATTAGGCTTTAAAAATTAAGTGCAAAAAAAACTTATGAAAATATGTATATATTTTTTTAAAAAGTTGTATATATATATGGTAAAGAAAATAATAATTACTAATTTATTTCTACTCTTCACATTTTTATTATTCCAGCTGTCTTTATTTTCAACATTGATTTTAATAGATTAGGTTTTTATGTGGCAGAAGTAATTTTACACTAATAGTTTAATTTTTTTAATATATCACTCTGTATTTTTTTTCTTCAGATAATGAAAAATATATAACTTGTAGCTATATTCTTTTCTCATCTTCATTCATCAAACTATCAGAACGCAGAAATAAGCAAAGAGTTTCTCATATGTCAATAATACAATTTATTTTTCACACTACAGTAGAATGATTTTTGTAACTAATATTAAAAACTACATCTAAAATCTTATGAATTTTAAATATCAATTCTGAGATTAGAATATTTATAATTTATAAACATCTTCATTCAAAATTTATGATTTTTAAAACTCTGAAAAATGTTATATCAAGTTTTGCTAATTTTAAAGTTATTTTAATGTTTTAAAATATTTATTAGAATGTAATTTATTTTGAGAATCTATATCTTTATAGATATATTCCATGATTCTAACATCATAAAATTTAGTAAATGTTTATATTTTTGCAGACTTTGGGTATTTGATCAAGGAAAAATAAATCCAAATTATTCAGCTCACAGGAAATATTTGACAAAACTTTTGTTAAAACGTTTATAAAAACTTAATTCATATAAAAAGTATATCTTTAATGAAGTCAATTGCTGATGATATGGTGACTTCTGTTCTTGATTACTGTATCAGGAATCCTCAAAAAAAATTTTTTATTAATAAAGGGATATCAACAAGATTCACAATGGCATTAAATAAACATCAACTTTTGAAGAATTTAAGCTTAATAGATTCTAATTAAAAATTGGAATGTATTATGATAATATATTCAGGATGCTAAATTTCTGTCCATTGTTATATTTAGTGTTGGAACCAACTGGCAGGATATTCACCTCAGTATAATTCACATAGACGTTTATTTAATGAAATAAAAAATAACATCTCATGAATACAAACTAGAATTTTTGGGGATCCTTAGATTTAAAATACATATATAAGGGATTCGAACTCAGACTTTCACATGACCCTCAGATCTCCATGCCATCTCATATTGGTGACCCACCTGATCATACACATGTTGAAAAGATAAATAATCACCAATATATATATTTCATGTTAAACCAGCAATCATCAGTTGGTCCAGATTACTATCTCCACACATGTATATAATCAGTGCTCAGTTTTTTATTAAGATAGCCAATCTTCATACTTTATTAGACAGACTTCAAGCTACTCCAACTCACAACTCTTCAGCCATCCATTCCATTGAAAATCTGATGATGGAACTTTCAAAGCCCTGCAGGTGTGTGTAAGTCTGTACAGTGTATTAATTTAAATATATATACATAATAAAAAGTAAACAGTTTTTGAATAGTCCATTGTAAGATAGGTATTTTTACTACAGCTTTCAAAAATAATTACATATTTATTTAATGATTAATAATGGTTATCTATTTAGGCTGATTATAGTTATGCTAATATATATATATATATAACTTAAATTACTACCGCACTTCAATTTTCTTTTTTATATCAATGTTGTTTTATTATTTATCACTCATGTCTGACTGACTTACAATCTTCTTCAGGATTTTAAATGACAATCCCATTATTTTAATTTATTTTATGTGTATATAGCAATTTATAATTAAATATTTTTAAAATGTGTATTTTTATAAATTGTTGGCATATAAATAACTTATACAAACACATTATTTATCCAAAATATCAATAGTTATATAATAACCAAATTCAGATATAAACTATGGCAATGCAATAAGTAATATGACCATGGTGTAATTTTCACTACATAATACTTAAACAAGGTAGGAACTGGTTTCTATCCACTTTTAACATCTTATGAAGAGATATATTCATAAACATACTACCAAAGACATGTGAAAAAGATTTATGATCTGCAAAATGCATATTTCATGCTGAACCAGAACTCGTCAATTTGCCCAGACCACAATCTCTTATACCTATCTTTATAATTGTTCAGTATATAAATAAATAGCAATTTACTACAGTTTGATTGACGTGTCATAGATAATGCCCTCACAACTTTGACCCAAATCAATTACTGAAAGTATATTAATATTTTTATTAGTCATTCATTAGACTAGAGATTATCCATTAATAAATATGCCTGTAGTGTAATTTTCATTACATCACATTCACATTACACTACAGTTGTAATATAGATATAATAAACATCTCCATACTTCCCCATTCTTTTTAAATACATATAAATAAAGATATAATAAAAGACAAATGACCCCAAGGTGCATTTCATGCTGAAGCAGCACTCATCAGTTGTCCCAGGTCACAATCTCTCATATACATCTTTATTATATGCAAGGCATTTATCTAGAGTAAATTGTTACATTTTCATTTACCATTGTCAAACTTCCTCCACTCACAACTTTGTCGCCATTCATTTCAGATAAATACAATAATGATTATTACTAATCATTTTCGAAACTAGAGATTATCTCTAGCACAGATATAAACTGTGTAATATTCATTATTGAATAATCTCTAGTCTAATGAATGATTATTAAAAATTATTAATATGGCAATACAACACTCCCAGAATCAATTTCAAGGAAGATTCCTTCATAAGGTCATTAACAATCAATACTACTAAGGCAAGTCATAATAGACTTTGGATCTTATTTATATTATACAGATTTCACTTGCTTTTTTTTCCAAAGTGTTGAAGATGAAACATTATTAAATGTGATTCTTTTTATAGTAAACAAACATACTATATTGTAGATAGATAGAAATTATTAATTTTATTTAGAAATCTTATCATTAATATATCTATATCTATTTGTAAAAAAATATTTATTTTATCAAATTCACAATTATTAATGCATTGTATTTTACACAGTTAATAAATTTATATAAATATATTTTAGATGGATAGAAACTTAATCCATTTTATATCAGCTTTAGCCATTGAATCTAATACACATATAACATAACTGATTATGTAATTAAAAAATGCAATGCTAGATTTATAAATATAAATTCAAAACTATTCTGACACGTAGCTAGTGATTCAGGAATGGGCATAGTGGCTAAAATTCTGAAACTAATCCCGTGAGCCTTATATTGCAGTTATTAAGAATTCAAAACTTGACTATATATAATATATTTTGTGTAAATGATAACTAATTGAAAACACATGAAACTCTCATACATAAAATGAAATATAGCTCTGTAATGTATTAATTATGTAATTATATACAAATATATATTTCATTTAATGGGGGACATATAAAGGTATATGTAAATAATTAATATATATTAATCTTAAATTTTTAATTTTTTCTACATTCAAGTTTTATTAATAATACGCTGATGCGTTGCGGTGAAACTTTTTTATGTAATAATTTGTAGACTTTTATATATATATTCTAATTTGCATATTTAAAATTTCTATTTTGAATTTATAAATATTTTTTATATGGCGATATTGTATTCATGCACATCATCGTGAATAAGCATCTACAAGCCAACACATATAATATACATTTAAATAAATAATGATGTATCCTATCAAAATTTTAACTATCTAATTGCAATTTTTTATATTTAATTTTAAATACAGGTAAAATCTAATTACTAAATGAGGTCCTTGTGTGATTTGCTGCTATGATTTAGTGCAGTTCCTGAAAACTCAAAAGTCCAGATCAAGGTTCCAGCTTTGTTACTTCCAGTGTTTAAACTTTTTATAAATCATATGATTACATAGATTACTAAATATGGATAATTGTAAATACTGTAATAACTACAATTTATTAAAATTGTCTTTAAATAAATATACATTAGATACATCTCACACTTTCAATTTTCCTGCTCTGCAAAATTAAATTAAGGTATCCTTTGTTATAAATCTAACATTTAAAATATTGATCTTAGTATAAAAGATTACTGATCCCTGCTTTAAATGATTTAATCATATATGATTTTATTGCTAACACACAGTTATCAATTATTAATGAAAATTAGTATAATTTATACTTTAATAATGGAAGTTATAAAAGACACTCAAATCTACATATATGATAATTTTTTTCTAAACATTAGTTTAAAACTAAACATTTCCTATAGCTTGTGAACAGTAAAATTTATTTTTTACAGACATTTTCTAAAAATATTTGAATTTTACAGGCATGTTTAGTATCTATGTCTTTCAACTTGCTTTTTGTCATATACATTTTTCAATCTCAAGTCACATCAAACTACCTTATTTTGTTTTATATTTATTAATAACTAGAATATCTATTTGCTAACAAATATCTTGATGATTATCTACAGTTTTGAGTCCACTTCTGTCTTTAAATTCATATTTCTTATGAAATTCATTCTATTTTTCTGTCAAGTACAAAATGTCATTTTTAAAAATCAAATTACTGATAATAATATCATTGTCAGAGAATCAATTAAAAAAATTTTTAATGAGTTTAAAAATAGACTTGTGAGTATCTACAACACATTTTTAAAAGAATCTTATACCTCATTAACATAATTATCTATAAAATTCAAATTAAATAATAGGTGTTAAAATTTAGTACAAATAATAGATATTTCCCCAAACAAATTTTAAAGATAACTATCATTTTAGCCTTGAAGCATCTGCACTTGAAAGTTGTAGAACAATTTTTGCATTTTCACTTCTAATTACAATGTAATTCATAAGATATCATTGTTTTGAGATAGATACATCCAAGTATTCTAATAATAATTTTCCTGCAGAACCAAATTGTCCATGTTAATAAATCCATGTGTTGTACAAAAATTTAATAACAGCAGATCACTTGAGTTTACATTGCCAATACTATTATTTCCAATACTTTGGGTCAAATATTGCTGTTTCAATTAACACATACATCAGAGAGATCAAAAAACTTATAAGATATAATAACATTTTTCAACAAAAATTAATGCCTTTGAATTTATTTTTGTAATGTGAGCTCTAATAAAATAGGCAGAAGCACCAATATATAAAACAGGACATTAATATCATTAGCCTTTTATTGCTATATTTAGGAATTCCAAGAATAAAAATATCAAATTAGGTTTCATGGCATATCCAACATTGTGTAACTTTCTTTCCCTTAGTAACCTTTTCTCCCAAAAAAAAACTTATACCTGCCTTTTTTTCTCTTTGAAGATTGAATATCACTAAAAATAGCTACACTGATTTTAAATCTTGACATCTGTTTAATCTCAAGTGCTGCACTCTGTTTATATCTTGAAGAGTTCAAATCAATTAAAGTTTGCATTTTCCATATAACTATATTTAAAAAATATTGTAATTAAAATATCTTACTATTGCCACTACTTCCTGTTTTGTCCAAATTATCATTATTGATTTTACAATTAAAAACCAGGTATTTATGTATTAGACTTGCTGTAAAATACCACATGTATTAGTCCAGTGATAACTTTCTAACTTTGTGATCTTGAAAAATAACATCTTCACAGGATCACAAACTTAATCCATCAATTTTGATAAATGACAACAAATAACTTTATTTAGTACAAAATGGTGACCTATAACTTTATTCAGGGGAAATAAGCAAACATGTATTTACATTTTGTAGTGAATTATTTACAAAAATAATGAAAACTAACTTATTTTGTACAAAATGGCAACCTATAACTTTATTTACTAGCAATAAATAAATATGTATTTATGTTTTGTGAGAAATAAGGTTACAACAATTAAACTTTTAGCAATATATATTTAGTCTAATAAATAAGAAAAGCAAAAGATTGTTTCTTACAATTAGTGGGAAAGACTAAAGTTTTTTATGTCCTGCAAAATGCAAACAAAAATGTAGCTATGATTTACATAAAAATGTTCCTATTCCAGCAATTCATAAGTCATTATTTTTGCATAATTTTGAGGTGATTTTTTTTTTCAGGATAACATGTTCCCAAATTTTAATCATTTCATTGAATAGGTAAAGTCATTCAAAAAATCTACTCAGCAGGAATTAAATATGGACAGTAAGTTATGTGTATGCCAGATAATCAATTAGTTATTCCAGCATTCTTTCATGACATCACAGGATACTTTAAATCATGAAATTAGCAGTGAAATCAACATTTTGGGTAACAACTTTTTTCCTGATTAATATATTATCTAATATTCACATAAAAATAATTATTTTCTTTTTTACAACATTGTAAATGTGTTCAATTTAGTTCTTATTGAGACATTCGTTTGTGCCATTGAGCTTTCACCACAACAGATCTAATATATAAGTACCAATAATCATCCATAAGACATGACAATCTAGATATTTTATGCATATAATGAGGCTATTTTTACAACAGTTTATTTTAAGATTTTTTGATTTTAATTGTAGATAGAGGATTTCTAAATAAGATAATTTAAATATACCATTTTTCTCACATTGAACATTTTGTCCTACATTCAATTGTAACATGATCATTATTAATTATACTATTCATACAAAATTCCCAATTAAGAACTTCCAGTTTGCTAAACTTGTCCTCATTCTTATTTTATTTAAGAAAAGGGAGATTAAAATTAGAATTGTTGTATATATAATTAAATGATGCAAAATAACCAAAGAAAGGCAAAAATATCAAGAGACAACAAAAACTATTTGCAACAGAAACAATACATAGACTTTAATTAAATATTCTATTTTATAATGCAATAAAGGCACTTTTGACGTCTCATTACTTATTGGTTTTATATTTCATGATTGTCCTACAATTTACCAGTATATAAATCCATTCGGTAGTCTAACATAAATTTTATGTACTGTAAATAAATTTATTTTATCGCAAAGAAGTAAATAAAACATTTTATAATTAGTTTTCAGGTTATTAATGACTATGTAAAAAATTTAATTGTTCATCATTTATTATATCAAAATAAAAGTATGCTTCTACTAATTTATTTTAATTAATTAATAATATTAAATATTATCTATAGTAACTGACGCTGATTAATTTTCACCTATTTATAGGTTGTTTTATTATTTAGCCAAATGCTAGTTTTTAAAACAATAGTTTTGTTGTTGTTGTTTTTTTATCTATAAATTTATATATATAAGCATATTCTTTTTTTTTTTAACATATGATTAAAAATTTGTAATTTTTTAAATTATTATTAAGTTTTAAAAGGATGTTAAAATATATAATAAACTTACAATTAAATCTTCCACCTAAAACTATTAATATGCCAAGAAGTATTTTTAGTCCAAGTCAGTAATTATATCATTTAAAAGAAATAACGAGATCACTGGCACTGTAAATTTAACTTAAAATTATGAATTAATGTTTGTCTTTTTAATGTATCAATGTAATGCATCATGTTAATTAAGTAATTTCGCTCATCAACATCATCATCATTAACAATCGCTTATAAATAAGTATTCACACTAATTCCAGAAAAAAAAAAGTTAACGATGAATTTTGTAATGGCTATTGAAACCAATCTATAATTTACAAATATGATTACATTTATTACACATTGATTTTCTTATCTCTTTATGACAAATCAGCCAGTGATGTAATGATGTTAAACTATTATCACATATTACTATTGTAACAGTCAGATTTGTATCTTCAGGCAACAAAACCTAGAGTCCAGGTGAAATACCTTTAAGCCAAAATGGAATAAGATGATGAAATCCCAGGTCCAACCAAGCTCCAACCCATTCACTTATGCTCTATGGCATTTCTGGAGTAACACATGGGTCTTAATTTAGTCTGTGAACTGGTTCCAAACAGAGATATGAGATTCAAAATTTAAGCACACTATGATTACCATGAGGGTTGAAATGGACTAATGATAAGCTAACTTAAAAGTAAAATTAATGCTTAAAACTATAATGCATATAAAATTATGAAATGTAATAAATAAATTGGAATTGGGTAAATGAGATGGAAATGAGTTAAATTTAAATAGATTTATTAATCAATAAGCCAAACAACAAAATGGAAACAATAAATATACAATATTAAATGTGGGATGAAACGCATGCAGACATTGCATAGAGAGAGGACATTAAATTGAGTTACAGCATATCTCATCATAAGATGTCTATATATATATATATGTGTGTGTGTGTGTGTGTGTGTGCTAAATAAATTATATTTATGACAGTTAATATGCCAAAATTTTATCTTTATATCATGGTTTGCTAAATTGCAAGGGGATATACTAGCTGAAGATATATTGCTAATTACAGCACTAATATGGCTGCTGTTTACCTATAGATTAAAAGGTGAGCATGCAATAAAGCTCTAGGATGCTGCAGGTTTAATCCAATAACCAAAGATTCCATTACATACTAATGCTAAATAGTAAATCATTCAACAGAGAGGAAAGAACTGGCTAGCTTAGATCAACATATATTTGCTATGGCACATACTAAAATATTAAGAAACATGTTTGTGGGATGGGTGGGTAGTTATTCACAGGATTTTGCATCAAAATGTGTGATACTCTAAGACTGGATGGCTTGCTACTAATAAGGTTCAACAAACATTCTCTGGGTTTAGAAACTTGGATAGGCTTAATACAAAATAGGGTCTAAATCACTGTGCTCAGTTCTATAAAAAGATATCATCACCTGAACAAAGTATATGCAGATCTCCACCATGAGCCCATTAAAAAATGCAGCAAGACTTTATGTACAAAACATACTTTGTAAGAGCACACCCACAATGCATAAAGCAGAGTACAAATATGTATACTTAAATTCAATACACCTAAAAATATAACTTTTATCTGTATAACTAACAGAACCCAGTTTTTAAAATAAGCATAATAATCATGCTATCCTAATGTACTAAAACAATACTATTAATATAGTTTAATATCTCTCAATATGCATCTTTAATCAGGTTTATTAAGGAGGAGAAGGTATATCTAGCTGTATAGTTAATAATACACTCTTAAATATACCTTAATGCTATCACTAAGGCTAGTCTATTACTTTCGATAAAACAGATATTTAAAGTTACAATTTATAACTCTGATTGTGCAACAGTAATAAATATTTGTATAATATAAACCTAAATCAAAATGACAATAACAAGTGGGTATTCCAACATAATAGGATTTCAAAACAGCATGCCAATGAGTTAAATAAGCATAATTAAAATCTATTAATGGAAGTTATACATTATTGTATCTTTGTTTTATTGGGTTTAATACAGGCTCACTGTTTCGAGATATTTGGCACATCATAACATATACCAAATAAACTTTAAAGAAATTAACAGATAAAATAATAGGCAAAACTGCAGTACAAATTATAGGTAACATATACATAAGACTACACTTATTATATTTTGGGGTAGGGAAATTTGAAACTAATAAACAGAGTCTTTGGCAAGTTTCATGACAGTTTTACATTATTATTTTAGACAAGAATTTAAGAGTTATATTTTTGAATGTTCATCTTTAAATTATAAGGTCGCTTTAAATAGATTAAGGTTCAAAAACTATTTTAGGGCTTTGCAGTGTTTGGATGATTATCTAGCTTCTCACAGTTTGTTTTTAGGGCACATCATACAGCATATGTAGTGGCAATCTTGAGCTCTGAATAGGCAGCATGATTTAATTGCTATGTTCTTGTGGCAGGCTGTTGCTAGGAATGTTTTCCACTCTTAAGATGATGTTGCTCCAGTCAGCACACAGGGTGGGATTAGAGATCACCATCTCTCCCAGCAGGGAAACAGCAAATTTTGTCCTCCTACTCCATCATATCAAAATTAAAATTGGTATGGAGTCTAATGGAAATGCTTCTTCAATATTATACAGAGTTTTGATGTATAAAATATGGCCTATTTATATGACCCCAAGATCAGACTATAATTCTAACAACAAAATTATTTTCTGTGATTGAATCCATTAGCACCTTTTTAAGATTTTATATTTTAATTTACTAAAATCATTTAAACCTTTGTTTTCATTTTTTAACAGTTATGTTTGTGGCTAAATTTGACCACTTCTAATCCCTCAAGACCTAGCAATAGTTCCAGTTGAGTAGATCTTGTTTACAAGAAACTATATTTTGGAACAATATTATTGCCAAAATTAAAATTTTAGACTTTTATCTCACACTATACTAACATGGGTGGGTATGGTGTGATTCTTGTTTACAATAAGTTTAAGTTAAAATTAGTAATTATAAGTTAGGAATTATAAAAAATGACTAAATAATATTACACTATATATGCATCATGGTAATATGTAGACTACCCATATATACATGTGATTCTAATGTTTAAAATGATAAATTAACTCTTTTAAAGAAACAAAATTTACAATTCAAAATATATTATTTTAAATTAAAATACCTGCTGTAATATAGCTATATCTAATATATTGCAGATGTTTTTCCACATATATATATTGTGCCCATTTATTAAGGATAGGTAGATTGTTGAAGTACAATTTTCTTTAAAAAAATTAAATTTAGAGAGTTATAAAAGCTATAATTATAATCATATTGATTTAAAGAGACTTGAACTTGGTTAAATAAGTCCATAAGTAAGTTGTAGATCATTTTAAAACTATTCTAATCATAAAATTAAATGACAAGAGCCGAATAATTTAATATTTTATAAGTGGAATGGGTTAATATCAGTTAGATTTTAAACTATATCTAGTATCCTACTTAATAATTATGTTGATAAGTCAATAATTTAAATGTAGTTATTAGTAATTGAATAAATTGTTAAATAACTTATAAAATAAGTTAAAGTTGTTTAATATTTTTATAAAAATTATTAATAATATTGTATGGTAGTCTAAATGTTTCAATTTTATTTGTTATCATATAATAAATATCCAAATTAATATTTTAAATTACATTATTATATTAAATATTTTATATAATGCATGTTTTTAATTAAATATTCATTTTAAAATATATTACAGACAGTAAATTAAAATTTGCTATGTTATGTCTGAAAAAGATTATCACATGACTGTCTAATAAATATGTGTGTGCGAAATGCATGCTAGAATTTAAAAGAAAGTTTTAGTTATTTTCTAAAATTATTAGTGAAATTGTTACATTTGAACATCATAGAATAATATTTAAGTTGTTTTAAATAATATTTAAACTGATAAAAAAGCAGACTAAAATAGATACATTAAATATTTTATTGAATATTAATGAATTGTCTTATTTTTAAAATATTTTTATTGAATGAATAGAGTTATGGATGTTTTAAATATTAAATATTTAATTATATTTTTATTATTAAAAGATGATTCATAATTTTATTTTACTTTTTAAAAATTACAAAGACTGATCATTATGTAAATTAGTTGATTTGTCTGGCTCTATTCATCCAATCAAATTGCTTGAAAGAATGAATATAAATAGACCAGTGTATGAGATTAGAGATGGTGAATTGATTGATTGATTATTATTATTGTGTTGTGTTGTGTAGATAAAATTGTGTAAAGTTATAAAAATTATAAACAGTAAATTGTAAATTAAATTTTAAATATTATTTTTATAAAGTTTTGGAACATAAAGGATTAATATTTTGTTCAACAACATGAGAGGAATAGAAATTTTAAATATTTCCTGTCCGTGAAACTATTCAGAAACTTGATTTAAAACTCATTATTCACTTATGGAATGGAAAACTACAGTAAGGGGTATCGGGAGAAGAATGACCAAATGCCGTAGGTTTTATGGAAGCATACCCATGCCAATTTTGTGTGAGAACTTTAACAATTTTTTATATGGAATACTTCAACAGTATAAATATTTATTCTCTAGAAATATATTATATATAATAATTATTTATGTGCTGATAAAATTAATAATTTTAAAGACATTATTTTAATACAAGACATTGGAAGAGATGGAAACATATATTACCTTTAAATTTTAAAAGACATAGGAGATAAACTGTAATATATCGGGGTTTTTTTTAAATATTTATTTATTATTTTCTAATAATTACAATTTTAATAATGATGTCTTTGAAATAAATATATATATTGTAACAGTCAGAAAACGTGTGACTCGTAAACATAGTGCAGAATTCGACTACCATACAGAACAGCAGCACCATCGAGTAGCGAAACCACCTGTGGTACTGAGTTCGAACATAGTTTATCGGTTCCACAATGCAATCCACGAAACAACGCATCTGATGCGACATTAGTAAATATTTCCTTAGGCACGGTGGTCAGGGATATGCAAGAGATTCATGATTTTATTCTTGAGTTAGCCAATAATCAAACTAATATTAATTAAATATTCATATTTACATAATCGAGGAAATATTATATAGAATGGGTATCGAATAAATGAACCGTAATTGCAGACGTATAGTTTAAAATTATTTATTAACACATTTTAAGAAGATCATTTACTAATAATATTTTATGGACTAACAGCTTCAGTAGCGGGATTTGCAACATGATTATATTTTAAAGAATACATTATTTATTTGTTTACAAAAGGAATTATTTATTTGAGGGCGTAATCTAGCTACCTAAAATTCTCGGGTAAGTATTTCTAATGCATGCCTGGAGGGATTTATACCTTTGCAATGCAAGAGTCTAAAGTATGGGTTATAAGAGTAATGGCAGACATATATTTATTTAATTAAAATATTTATTTGTAATTAAGGGCAAACATTTATTTGAGAGTGAATTATGAAGATAATGCAGAGGTGGAGTGATATATAGAATAATAGAATTAAGTAAAGGAACACATGGTATGCTTTAGAAAGGTGATATGGAATGGCAGTATATTGAAACTGCAATGCCGCGAATGACTTTATAAGACTGTCGGGCTGGTCTCTGCCTCGGCCCGATGAAGTAAGGTGTCACATAAGCATAACCAGGGACAACCAGTCCATGTCGCAGTTTTGCCGGCTGGCTGCATGACATTGTCAAGTCCTATGGGAGCACCCATTATGCCCGCTTGTGTAGGACGACGGGTTAATTTCAACCCTGAAGAATCCGGAAATTTCACGGCAGAATGGGTCATCGCGTCTCTAAAATGTAACACATGTATAAATAAACGATTATGATGAGATTTAAATAGATTTCTAACTCGGCCCTACATTATCAACATTTACTAAAGAATGTTGGCGACTCTCAAAGAAATGTAATTTTCTAGAATTATTCATTAAGATTTAATAAATACCAAACCTATATAAACTGGGAGTTATTACAACTAATATGCCAGCCATTTGCAAAGTAGTAGACCCTGCATTACAATAAATGGTGCACTGAATGTGTGTCGATTTATATGAAAGTTAAGTTATTTAGGAAAGTAAATATTAATGAAAATTTTACACGCCTTCATTGTTTTAAGCGATCATAGATTTAAACTTTGAAAATTGAGACAATTATGAGCATGCAATAATTAAATAATAACTATAGATAAAAATGTAGATTATAGAAATACGCATCCAAGAAAGATAGAGTGAGGTAAGCTAGATTATTAGAGACATTTACACATTATATTAATTATTCAATTTTAGTTATACAAATGATAGTTTTTACATTTTATAATTTAGATAAGTAATATGAAGAAGAGCTATAGCATGTTATTAGAGTACTCTAGAGTTTGAACACAGACAGGTACCTGTTTTATAAGAAGTTTTCTGATTCCATTAGTTTAGCAGCAAAAGGTTCACGAGTGGCAATTCTTTCTTGTATTTAGATATTTCATTTAATTTCATAGCAGCAGCAGCTTTTTCATTTATTTCAGGCAGCAGATCTTCATGGTGAATTTATGATGGGCAATGGAAAGTTCGGCATCCGATAGGCCATCTCCCGATGGAGAATAATCTAGGTGCTTCACTCGGTCATACCTTGGCAGGAACAAATTATTTTTATATTTTTGGAGACTCTCAGTGATCGAGAGCAAAGCTAAAGTTTAAGTGAATGTCTCCAGCAAGTCTAAGATGGCCTCTTTTTTTATCTTGATCTTTCACATTTTTGTTAAGATATTTTTAGATTCTACTTAATCTGCCCTGAGGATAATCAATGCATTTTGTTGGTTTTTAATTAAAGAAAGCTGCCATTCTATTATTTACATTTTACATTTACTAATTACATTTTGGGGAATTTTTCTTTAATTAATCTATTATCTATCACTGACCGATGCTTTTAAATTTCAAAGACAAAAAGGAAACATAAGATTATTTTAACTTTTAATTAAATATTACATCAGATTTTTTTAGAATTATTATTAAATGAAATTTAAACAAAGCAATAAATACGAACTTTATAATCCAAAATAAATGATTAAAATTATACAAAATTATATAACTAAAAGAAATCTAAATTATATTATTTTATCCCTATTTATTGCCTTTAATTTGAGATCAAAATGTGTGCGTGTTTATGCTGAATTCTACATATATTTATACATTTTTAATATTGTTACACACACAATTCAATACCCAAAAGTTTAAATTTGGGTGGGATAGACCGGTCAGTGAGAGACGACAGAAAAAGGTGAAACTTAAGATTCAAATACGAATCTTACTGTTTCAATATATATTTACACTCATAATAAGCAAGATATTTTAAAAGATAAACTAAAGAATATAATTACTAAATATTGAATAAATGATTCAAATTTCCTGATTTAATAATTACATCTTGTTATAGTTATCTGAGAGAAGAAAAATGTTTAATGGAAAAATACAATATCAAAAACAAATAATTTTTAAATATTGAACCTGAACTCATCTATTTTCTGTGTTAATTGTATTTATTTGGAATATATTTAGAATAGATAATACATGTTATTTATAGAAAAATAAGTTTCAGAAATGTGTGCTGAATATAATGCATCTATGACCAAATGATCCTTGGATTTACATATGTGCATGGAGAAAAATGGATTTACTTACCTAAAATGGTTATTAAAGTGTTTATTAAATAAATTATTGTTATCCTGGAAAGATTTGCAGAAATGGACTGTTTTAAAAATATCTTTGAAGCAAGATGAATGATATTTTCTTGGATTATTAGAGATTTTAAAAGTTGACATTTATTTTTTATTTTTATTTATCTGGAAAAAGTTGGTAGAAGAAAGGCTTTGAACAAAGACTGGTTGTTTGTTGCTTAGAAACTGCACAAATTTTCATACCCTAACTTTTTTTTTAACAATTGACAGCGAGGGACTTTTGCTTATTGACTTTTTTATTTATTTCTAAAAAACTTAACATTAGTAATTAAGACTTATTTCATATTTTTATTTAGTTAAAGTTAAACTAATATAAATGTTTGTTTATCATAATTTAATCTTTAAAATAGATTAATGATTTAAATATTTATGAACATTTTCTTTTAATATGATTATTCTTAATGAATGTTGTGTGGGTGGATTTATGATATATATAATTATTTATGTCCAAAAACCAGAAGATGTCATAAGGGATTATAATGTTATTTTTAATCACTAGGTAATTTTAATTATTGGTATTATGAAGTGATGTAATAATTTTTAATTGCTTGGAATTTAGTATATTTTTTATGATTGATAAATCAATGAATGAAAGGTGTAAGAATTCATAATACATATGAATTCTATTGAAGAATAGGTGCTTGTCTTATAGATAAAGATGCTGTTAGATGGCACTGTTTTCACACTAAAACTATAAAATATGACCATTCCCGGGCCGTTGATTATAATAATTTTGCTGTGCTTTTTTGTAATGCAAAAATAAAAACAAAACAAAATCGTCTTTTATAAATATTATTTTTTATTAATGTATACAATTTAAATGATAATAATAAATGTAAAATAAAATAAACAAATTACAATTTGATTCGTGTTTTTTCTATCGTATATTTTTTTAATTGTGTTACGGCTTTTTTTTTATCAATTTTCTATAGGATATTTTTTTATTTGTGTTATGACTTTTTTTGTTGTTGTTGTTTAACTAAAAAATAATAATCGTAATAAAAAGTAAAATTTCTTAGTCTATTTTTTTAGTCTTCATTTTATTTTTTTTATTTTTTTTTACAGACAAAGAGATATTACGGCTATTTTTTACTTCAAATAGAATGACAATAAAAAGTAAAAGTTGTTACGGTTAGTTTTAGGGTTAGTTTTAGGGTTAGGTTTAGGGTTAGTTTTACGGTTAGTTTTAGGTTTAGGGTTAGGGTTAGTTTTGGGGTTAATGTTCTGTTGTTTGTAATGCTAAAATAAAATAATTCAAAATTGTAACCATACTCGGACAAAATAAAGAAACTCAAACTTTTTTAAACAACAACAAACACATATAAATGTCTTCTTTACTTATTAAACATGTTTAAAATATTTGCTTTTTATGAAATTTGCAAAAAATTGTGTATATTTGTACTTTTCTTACTGGATATTTTTTTGGTACCCCTCTTTTTTAATTCAAAAATATACACATGGTAGAATCTTTTTTGAATCTTCTTTGTCTCATGGAATGTTATGAACAGTATGTTACTTGATGCATTACCTAATTGCAACTCACTAAAAACATAGATATTTAACATTTTTCCAATTAAAACTTCAACAAAGTATGTTGTAAAAAGTCTTAGAATTATTACTTTAAAAATTCTGAACATTTCAATACTTTAAAATAAAAAAAAATCCAATGAAAACAACATTTCCATCCAATTCAAATACAAACTCTCTCATCAAGCCGTAACTATTTTATAAACTGTGAGATATTTAGAAAATGTATTTGCTGCGATGCGACATACATGCTGTACTGCAATGTGACATAGCAGCCTGCATTCTGTAGCACAACAAAAGAGTTGTATTATAGTAAAATGCGGGTTCGAGCATGTCGTCTGTGGAATCAGTATTTTTATGTGTTTTAGTGTGAAAACTGCACCATAGAGTGTCGTCTTTAGCTATAAGATGAGTACTGAAGAATATAAACAATAAGAAAATGTAAATATGCATATATTTTTATGATACAGCTAGTTATGACTGTATTAATTATTCATAATTATATTTTTTGCAAAATAAAGTAATATGATATTTATTTATAAGATATATGAATATTAGTAAAATATTTTATCAAAGTCATTTGTATTGTGGCAACTGTTAGGTTTTTGAAACCATTTCTTTAAATGTATCCATAGTTTTAATGAATTTTATATGCTAATTTATGGATTATTGGGTATAGTTGTTCATTTTATTTTTTGTGATGTTGATAGTTTAAATCAATATATGGAATTTGTAGCATAGTAAACAGAGAGGTAAAACATGAACCCCTGGATGTATTTAGGATATGTTAAGATAATAGGAATATCACTCTATCTTTTCGTGAATTTTTGAATACAATACAGTTAACAAAGTCTTGTATTTTTTATTATTTATTTCCATGGACAGTGTTGTTTACTTGTTTTATTGTCTGTAAGAGATAAAAGAGAGCAATGACATATTTTCATAGGTTTTTGACTAAGTCATACCTAATCTTTTGCACTGCTTTCCATGTGAATGAATTTATTTCATATACTATTGAGTTATTAGTCTAGTTATTATTTCCTTCATCTTCTACATTTTATCACTATCTAAATTTCATTTGTTATACATCATAGAGCTTAGTACTTGTGAAATCTGAATAATGAATAAACTTGTAAAGATGGATTATTTATCCTAATAGGCAAGATAGGTTTTTGAATAAGTTTGGGTACAAATGTTGTTGAATAAGGAATGTTAATTTATAGATATAATAAAGGAACAATTACTATTCCTAATATTTTATATTGTGGTGATGATGATTTTATTTTATAAAATCAATAAATTTTGAAAATGCATATTTTACAAAACAAAGAAATGATGATTGTTAAGAGTAATTTTGAATGTTTGTTTTATCTAATATTATTTTCCTTAAATACGACAAAAACACATTTATGTAGAGTGGTGCCAAGCAATCATTTGTTACATGAGTACAAATTTTTGTTGTAAACAATTATTAAAGTGAAATATACCAACAACAGAATTATATTAATTAAAGTATTTAAACAGAATATCTTATTTTATCTTCAGTTGAGTTAGAGAAATAATATTTCTCTTATTAAATTAATTAAGTACAATTTTTACATACAATCTTTGACATATGAACATTTTTTGAATTTTATGCTGATATTATTTTTATAATATGGAACTAGGTGTAAATTTCATGAAGCCAGAGTGAAGGCCTACACATTTTATTATTTTATTTTATGACATGTAATATAATTTTTCATGTATAATTTTGTATATTTTTATTTAACTTTAGAATTATATTTGTTATTTGTAATAACAATTAATTGTAAATTTATTTAATAAATTTGTTAATGTTTTTAATAAAGAATCTCCTTGTCAAGTGTTATTTATTGATCTCTTCATTTCCACAATATCTGGTCCACAAAATTTAAATAAAACATATAACCTATCTGCACATAATAGATGATATAAATTTATTTAAAATATTATTGCTACTCTGAATAAGATACTTGAATATTTAATCATTATAATATTATTTTTTATTTATAATTGATTATTTAAAACTGATTTCATATAAATTGTTTATACTTTTCATATTACCACTCTATTCAGATTACATTATATTTTGTATGTTACATAAGAAAATTTGACTAGTATAATATTTATTATAATTATATTTTATTTGATTATTAAATATAGGATAAATTATTAATAAGATTAAGAGTAGAAACACCCTACTACTACTGCTACTACTGCTGCTGCTACTGCTATTGCTACTGCTACTCCTAATACTACTACTACCACCACCACTACTATCATTACTACCACTATCACTACTACTACTACCACCATTACCACCACTGCTATCATGTAAATAAATCCCTCATCATGTTTAGCTACAGGATTTTTTTTTTAATTAATTTGCTGATTTTATTTTATAGAACCTGGGATTATATTTTAATAACAGAAATTATAATTTATTAATATTATATTAAAATTGGTTAATGTATTTTAAAGTTATAGGAATACTATAGCTTTGTATTATTATATAAATTTAGGGGATAGTGTTCCTATGCCATTGAGGGTATATCTTTATGGATATATTCTCAATGTTTACCAACCATTAGATCTTTCACTAAATGTCTCGTGATTATTATTTATTATTCAATCCGAACCATATATTGATAATTATTGAATTTTGAGCTAGTCTAATCATAGAAAGTTATTTTAAAATATTATTAGTACATATTTTTTATTTTATTAAGTGAGAGCGAGCTGGGGGATTATCACAATATACTATTCATTTTCTTAAGTATCGGTTAGCAAAGGTACAACATATATGCGGTGACACATATACAACTGTGTTAGCATTCTTATACATGTACTCATGAAAGGTTTAAAGCTGGCACAGATAAAGCTATGGGGAAAAATAGGTGACACGTATATGAGGATAGAAATATACCGTTTCACTATATTAGAACAAGTTATCACATAATAAAGAAATAAATAAAATTATTAATTATATTAGTTATTCTTCACTTTTTTTTATTTTATTAAAAGCTAATATTTACAAACTGCATAAACTTTTTTTTTATCTTTTTCCTTTTTAACTTCAAAATAGAAAAAATAGTTTGATATTTGCTATTTTAACTAGCAAACAGTAAAGAATTAGAATTTCTTTAATCTAGCTAAGAGAATGTTATTCACCTTCATTAAGTTTAAATATTAAGATAACTTTTTTTCTAATAAAACACAATCACATTTATTTACAAAAGAATGATAATCCATTATAATGTTAAAGCACATCAAAGTTAATTCCAAAACAAAAACATTGAAAGGATTATAAAGAAAATTAGCAAACAAACATAATAATTAGATAGTTGTATATCTTAACTATAAATTATCCATTAATAACGGTTGTGTTTGTTTAGAGTTAGGACAATATGCTCATTAAATTTTATTGTCTCCTTGTGTAAATTGTTAATAAGCAATTAGTCTGATATTTTGAACATCAAATATATTTTTATTTGAGACATAAAGGAAAAAAGTATAAATAAATAACTATATATTATTGCTAGGTTATAAATAAATAATCAGATGGCTTCACTGCTTCTTTGAATGACTTCATTGCTTAAGAGTTCATAAGTTTGAGACAGAAATGTCAGAACCAGAATCAATTCAAGGACTTTCTATTCAGAGACTGACAATTTAAGGACCATATGTTGCAGTGTCTGATGCTCTACCACTGCAACAATCCATGCAGAACTTTTCTAGATTATCACTATTAGTAATAATATTATCCTTATTGATGATCATATAATTACTACTGGTTTACCATCCAAATGACATCAATTGGTTGATTTTTGCAAGTTCTTAATGACACAATTATTTATTTTGTAAAAATGACCTAAATATACTACTAGAAATAATAAAATATTATTTAAAAGATATGGTGCAAATGGGTGCATATGTGCCAATAAAAAAAACATTGTTATTGCAGTTTAGCACAGTTGAGATGTGAAAAACTTGAAAGCTAATGGTTTCTGTATTAAAGCTCAACTTGTCATTTCAGATGATAAAACATCATATAGAACCCCGAGTAAAGAATTATTTTTAAAGGTGTAATTATTTATATATTTAGCTATGGATTTTTTTAGACAAATTATCAAAAAAGAACCTGTGGAGATTCCAATCAGGAAAGAGATCACCAATGGTTTTATTAACTCCTTCAATTCTATTACAACATAAATTTGATAGTTATTAATTATGTCATATATGATTTATGTATGATCACATTTACATAGATAAGTGGATGATAAATTCCATTTTGAAACAGATGAGCACAAAGATCATGAATGTTACTGAATCTATTGATGAGACATCATTTGCATCTAGAAAATCAAACCAGCTAGCATTACTGTTGGATCTAGAAAATGAAATTTATGTGGAATGTCATAAAATTTCAATTTTTTACACCATAATTCTAGATTCTAGGTTGTACAACCCAAAAAAGGATTTGATTTAAATTAAGTTTTAAGTGATAAAACTATGTCTTGAGTTATTGACTTGTCATATCTATTTAGCAGTTTTTTATATATTTTATGTAAGACAATTTTTCTTCTGACATCTGGTGGAAATTTTTATTAAAGAATGGAAAGCCATTGAAAAAGAGTAGATTTGAATGTACCAGTACTATTTTCTTAGGGTATTTAATTGAATATCCAGAAATTTAGTATGAAAACTATTTATCAGTAGTTCTTGGAACTGAAATACATCAATTTTCGTCTAAAGTTAAATCTTTCCTCACTACCTACCAATTATTTTCTAGTGTTGAAAAGGGGTTTTACTAAATTCAATACTCAATCTCAATTATGTGCCAGAGAGGATGAAATGATACAACATTTGTTACACACTTGCCCTTTCCTCAGCTCACTGAAAACATTCATTAATGAAAATGCAGCATGTCATACCATAGATGTGTTATCCATACAGCATGCAATAAAGAATGGTAATTTCTCAAACATCAGGTTATCGGTATTCCTCTCCTTCGCAACTTGGTTAACAAGATGCAAACATGTCCTTGGCAATGCCACTTCCAGTGTTCGTGAGCATCAGAGACCAGATGCTAGCACCAGACTGGCTACATAATGAAACTTGGTCCACAGTCACCCTAACAGAAGAGCAAGTGTCTTCAAGCTAGGTGATAATATTCCTGCACCTCAGGCCTCCACACTGCAGCTACATGAACCGAATAGTCTCAAGCTTTATTAAATGTATTTCATGAATGATTTATTTTAATAAAAATAAAAAAAACTATTTATCAGTGAAATATTCTAAAGAAAAGGAAGTACTACATCATAACCCCCGAGTATTTTTGATTGTTACATAAAAATATTCATACGTATTACTTTTTATAAATCTCCACATATACACTCTAATGCAAAATTTTTTATGTAAGAAATGCAAAAAAAAGTAAAAGAGAAGATATAAGAATAATAGATAAAAATGTCACCCAGGAAGAAAAATTAAAAATGTATATGACTCTGATTAGTCCATGTACTTATGCAAAGGCAAATAACTATATTAGATCTGTTTAAAATTTTAAACGAATTATTCAAACATAAAAACTTCATTATTTTTATTATCATTTTATTTCTTTGGGTAATTGGCAAAGTAATAAAATAACAGATTTCAATTGGTCAATTAAATGAGTTTGTAGCGTTCAACCTGCCATTTTGCATGCTTGAATGTCACATGATTTCCCAAACAACTTACCCTTCTTCTTCATTATCATTCTCTGGAATACTGGTGAAAAACCTTTTTCTTAATAAATTATTTCAAGTCCATTTAAACTTTTAACTTGTTATTGAAAGTCTTTTTTTTTACTCTTTTACGTCATCCTAAAATTTACATAAATAAAAATAATCTCAGTATTTATTTAGGTATAATTTATACTATCATTATATTTTAGCCAATAGTATTAGATGTGAATTAGCTATTGGAAAAAAAAAAAAAAGAATACTTTCTTTTTCCAAAGATGCAGTTCGGATTTTTCTTTTTTAAGAAAAAAGTTTTATTTAGAATGTTGTGCTGTTATATAATAAATTCCAATGTGTCTTACTAAAAATGTGTTCACGCGTGAAATAAGAAAAAAAAATATTTTCAATAACGTTTTAAAATTTTCGATATTAAGTCTTTATAATAAAAATCAGTATGTAAAAGTTTTTTTAAGAATGATAAACTTCTATAAATAATTGTTATTGTCATTATTTTAATACATATGTATTTTTATTAATATATATATAAATATATCAGATTTGGAGATCAACTTTGTTTGAAATGAACATTTTTGTTATATTATTTATGTGACAATAAAGATGGTTTTTATTATTATCACAAGAGATCTTACTTTGATGTGATTGATTGGTTTTGAAAAAATAATATAATTTTAGAATGAATTAGTAATGAATGATATCAAATTTCCATACATATATACTGCTAATAATAATGCTTAATTTTATAGTGTAGCATAAGAAAACTTTGATATGCCAAGAAAGTTTTCCACTTATATAAGTCCAACTAATGTAAATCCGGATTTACATACACGATTTTGGACATACCCATAATGCAAAAAAAAGAATAAATGTGTAAATATCTCTTGCAATATATCGTTATGCTTATTTTTATTTATTAAAAAATATTTTTATAATCTGAACTGTGATTAATAGCAAATATGCACTTCTCATTGTCTTATTTAATATTCAATATATACAAATGCCACAAAATGGATCTTTTGTCCAAGTAAAAACTGTCTGACATATAATAAGTTTAATATGGAAAATGCAAATAATGATATTGATTTAACAAATAAAAAGATAACATTTAAGAATAAATGCAAATTATGACTTTAAAAAAATTTACATATTTGTTTTTGGTCACTTTTTTTAAAAAACTAGTAAGTGTTGTTTTGCTTTAATCCTATTACTTTTAAAATAAAATTTGCCATAGCAATTATGCATTCAACCTTAAAAGCATGTTTAGAAAATAAGTCATTTTAAGCCTTCTAACAGGTTGACATTTTCTATTGTTAGCCCTGGTGACAGTTTTTGTCAACATTCAGTCTTTGATTTGAGTATGAAATCTTTAATCTATTCTAAAACTCAATAAATTGGACTTGATTTCTTAGAAATTTAAGTTTACAAACAAAAAGCATTCTAAAAAATCAATTTAAACTTTGCAAATACCTGAAGAAATGATTTCATAATGAGAACAAAGGACATTTTCATCATTCAATAAAAAGCAGGTAAGTGAGCAACTCCAGAAATCAGCAAAATCTTCTTTAATTACAATTGATTATTAAAATGCAAATGAATAAATGTTAATTCTTATAAATCCATAAAATTCTGCTTTAAAATATTAAAATTGCTTTATAATTTTTAGAATATCTCAAAAGATCCAGTATTGATAATGATGGTCAATGATCTTACATGATCAGTATCACAAGGCATGGTTATATTATCAACTGCAGTTTTCTTTGTTAACATTACAGACACATTTATTAACTTCAATTTTTAAAAATAAAACATTTATCAATAAAATCAAAGCATATATGTGTATTTTTTTTGTTTTTAAATAATTATTACACAATTATTGTATAAAGATAATTAGAGGTTACTATGCAAAAAATTATATTTTTTGTTATTCAAAAAATTTTCTCAAACCAGATTACAAAAACCCAAAATGATGAAAAATATGCGGATATGACTAAACACTTGAATAGTGAACCAAATACATTTTGATGTTTACCCAATGTCTGAAAAATATGGACTTCAGATTTTTTTAATTAATAACTTAATATTTGTCAGTTTGCAGTTTTGGCATTTAAAAAAAAATCTGTGGAAATGTCATCACAAATAGCCATTTCTAAAATAAAAAGCCATATTAACTCCCAAATCTCATATTAATAAAAGTTAACAACTAAGAATTTTTTTATTAGAGATTGAAAATCCTTATTTATTTACTGATTCAACCATTCTAGAACATTTGTATGCATATGACAATATAGTTATTTGGCTTTGCTTCACTTGTCTTTGACAATCTTTGGTGCTATATTCACATGTTTAGATTCATTTTGTAGTAAAAACTTAGTTTTGGTTTATTACTTTAAAAAATCTAAAAATGTCAATAGTCTGCAAAACAATCTAAGAAAAAAGCTTAAATGGAGAAAATAGAGCTTTTAAGATCACTGATTGTTTGATTTTTTGATTTTAGATGTGTTGTTGTTATTTACAATCAGGAAAAAACTGTATTATTTCTATCTCTGATTTAAATATTTATGATATTTACAAAACATTTATGCAATAATTATTTAAATATATATGTATATATTATGTTTAGACTTAAATTTTTTGAATATATATTTTAATTTTAAGAAAACTGAATAATAATGAAGAGGTAATTATGTTTGTTCTGTGCTATAATGCTGTCAAAAACAGTCATACAAAATGTTTATAATATTCTAATAATTATAAATGCAATTTTAGATTTTGTAACAGAAGTTCATAAAGTTATCATGATTTAACAAAAATTCTTTCAGGTTTTACAAATCAATTTCAAATAACAAAGATTTTGTTAATTTACTTTGAACAATAATGTTAAACAACCAAACAATAAACAAAAACCTCTATTGTTCTAGTTTTATAATTACAAAGTTCAAATATGATTTATTATTATTATTTTTATTTGTGAACCTATATATCTAACAAATTCAATGGAATTTAGTGAATTCAAAATAAAGATTTAAATATTAAAATAATATGTTGCATATTGATAAAAAGAGTCACCAAAACAATGGAAATGTCACCCTGCTAAAGTGTTAATGGAAGATTTATTAATGTTTTTCAGTATATATTTTTTTTTACTTTTATAAACTAATAGTGATTTCTATTTTTTTATTGCTTCTATGCATAATCAAGCAAAGTTAAATCATTTTTAAATGCCATAAAACTGGAAGCACTGTTTTGTTTTGTTTTTGAAAAATTTAAATGCAGATTGTTTTTTGCTGCTTTTCATCAAAATTATTAATTATTATTGTCGAGTGCAATCACCATTGGGAATCAAAATTTTATTTTGTCAGTATAATTTTTATTTGTTTAATCTTTATATTTTAATTGTAATGTATTAAACATGTTCTGTTTCCAAAGTATATAACACTTTCAAATAGTAACAAAAGCCTATATTTTGTATACCTTTGTTAACTTCACATTTGCATTTAATCTCTAAGTATAGGGTTTTGTCTTATGTTTAGAAAGTTGTTATAAGATACTGTATCTATAAACAATGTGTCATATATAAATGTTTTAACATAATAATTGTAAAAATGGATGTCATATTTTTAAATTATTTACACATTTCTGTTATCTTGTATATTGTAAAACAGTTTTATTATGAATTTCAAACGTCTACTTTTAAAAAACAACTATTTTACAATTAATGTTTTATGAGTAAAACTATGGTGAGTAAAGATACTTTGTTTTAGTATGTCAACTGAATTAAGGGTTTGTTTAAAAAACATTCTCGGACAAATACTAATATTTAACTTTTAAAATAGTATGCTTTTAATATGACATTTAAAATTATCTTATTAATACATTTTCATAGCACAGATTTTAACTATTACTTTTTATTATACAAAACAGATGTTTATATGTTTTATTGAAATAATAAAAAATAAAAATGGCCAATAATAACTTAATTATGTACATAATATAAAGTCCAATTAATTAAAAAAAATGTCAGTATATTTGTAATTCTGAAATTAATTTGAATAAAATACTTTAAATAGGCAACATTGTTTTACTTGCATCAAAATTTCATCATATTTTCTTATTCATATGTTAATATGTATAGCTAATAAATCATAACAAAATATTAGAATAACTTTAATAAAAAGAATCAAAAAGTTTATACAATCATTTCTAAAAATAGTTTGATCATATAAATATAGTAAATTATAACATAAAATAAAAAATGTCCAATTATTTTCTATTATTTTTTATCTTAAAAATATAACAAATATATCATAATTTAGATACAAGTTATATATATAATTTTAATTAGAAATTAATTATATAGTTTAATCTTTAAAACAAAAGATTACGTTTGCAATCTTTTTTTTAACTGAAAAATTATTTAGAACTTAAGTTACTGAATAGACTTTTAATTAAAAATAAATTTGCATCAATACAGTAGGTTTCTCTGCTGCGTTAAACCTACATAAATTCATTATTAATTTATTTTATAATTTATATATAAAATATAAACCAACTTAAAAAAATAATCAACTTTTAAAACATATACCATTAATTCAAAATTTCTGGTTTCAAGTATTTTTTAGATTTGTGATGTTTTTGGATTTCATGAATAGATCTTTCACCTCTTATTGTAAACTTCAACTCTGATAAGACAGAAAAAAGACAGTTCAGTACAAACAGGCTTATTAATTTTTCGATATTTACTGTTTGTTTTTGTTATTTATTTTGTTTGTAAATGTGAATACAAAATTATTTATTTATTGTAAATGACTAAAAATAATGTGAAATTTTGTTTAGATAATATAAATTTTTGAATAATAAGTATTCAGATTAATAACATTTTATTTGTATGTATGTACTGTTTTTAACCCTGACATTTAATACTAAGGTAATTAAAATAGAGAGGGCATATGTATATAAAATGTAAATGATTGTTAAAAATATAAAAAATGTAAAATAATAAAATGCAAAAAAATTTATGCTAGATAATACTTAATGTAAGATTAAAATATGCCAAGAATGGATTAGAGAACACAACACATGTGATAGCATTATCAACATAATATAGATTGCTGTTTACATGAAAAAAATATATTCAATAAAATTCCATAACTTTACTCTGGTTGGCACAGGGTGGTACTACTGTATGGAGAGTTTTGTCTTGTTTAATAACAATTATGTGCTAGTATAAGAAATGGTGATCATGTAACATTTAAATACTATTTAAAATAATATTGAAACATCCCATACAAAGAATATCTGAAAGATGTTATTGAAGAATGATTTTTTTGGCCCAATATTATTTAAATAACTAATAAAAAAGATTATAGAAGATGACTAACATGATCTGTATGTTCTTTAAACAAATATTACACTATACTGGTTGTAAAAAATAGACCAATATAATAATAGAATTAATATACTCATCAAAACATTTATTTAGAATAATGATTTAGCAAAAAAATATGATATGGCATCCCAAGTTAAAAATAGTTTTAGTACCATGCTTCTTAACTGTGAAAAAGCAATCTTATTAAAAAGACTCCTTTTGTTCATGCTGAATATAAAGTTCTCTCGTGATTAGGAAAAACCTAAACAATAATTCACATAACATAAGACATATGCTATCATATAATTCTTGTTCTCATGATACAGATTTCTTTACATCATAGCTTTCATATCAAACATAATAGTATTTAAAAGGTTGGTTCAGTCATAAATAAGCTACTTTTTAATCTCTCAGTAGTTATTTTAATAAATACTACAATAACTACTTGTTTAGACCTTTACAAAGCTTTTTTTCACTATGTTTGTGCCATTTCTAATTACAGTTTTTTCTAACAACTTTAAATTAATATATTTATTAAATAGACTATTAATTCTTTCACATATTCCTTACTATGTGATTAGTGCTCTATCTATAAAAAATAAAAACATTATATTGATATATGTTTAACATTTTTACTGTTAGTGTTGAAAAATATTGCACTAATATAGGATGTTTTTGTTATTCCATTCTATTATATATTGTGCTGGATGGATCCGCAGATGAACTACTTACACTATATATGTTTTGGCTGGTTTCAAACTTCTTCATAATACATTTATAATCTTATTTAATTATAAATGTTACATGAACGAACCGGCACGTTCGAGCAAAATGGGAAATATTATTGATAGCTTTAACTATCAACAATACCCACAATCAGATCATGGCCCACCTCAGCTGATATATTCAAATCCCTACTATCCAAACACTTTATTTGTTTTAGAGTAAACCCTGGGTGCCAGATAGTCTAAGACTAACATATTTTGTCAGTAGGCTCATAATCCAGTGCTCAAAACAATCCCAAAAATTAGCTCAGTCTAATTTTAATCAATAATAAAATATAGTTTAATTAGTGGTGATAGAGTTGATAAAAGATTGGTAAAGAATTGGTAAAAAGAAGTGATAAAAAGAATTGACTGACAAATAAAGTTTTAGTTTAAAGACAATTTATTTTAACTAACATTAATTATACTAAATTTAATTATCTTTATAATTTTTAACTAACATAATATTGGTATTTTTGTCATGCACATTTTAAATTAACACAATATAATATATCTTATGGGAAAGCATAAATAATATTTGATGTTTATAAAATCATATAGCATTCACAAACACGCACATCGGTAGTTCATTTTATGCATGCTTATAGAATTCAAATTACTTGTTTCTGGAGGCTTTACAAATTAATGCAGTGGCTACTATATATAAATGAGAATAAGAAAATGTTTTACCTAGGATTTTTGGAATGTGGATATTGCTTGCTATTAGCTGCTTCTGATGAAGTATATCTAACCAGTTAGATTTGAAGTTTCTTGAGGATATTTGATGCTAATCCACTGGTATTATTCTTGGAGACAGTTGAACATTGACGGAGGATTTCTGAGCTGTTAAGTAGACATTATTTCATGGGCAGGTTTCGCTGTTTCACTGGACTAGGGCTAAAGTAAGAGTGTATGTTCCCAAAAGCTGCTCAGCACTGCATTTCTGTTTCTGGATATATAATATAAACTGCACTGTTATCTCTAGACTAGACTAGACTAAAAACTAGACTGAAACAACTGAACGTCCAATAAAAATCTGGCTATTTATATATGCAAAGTGTTTTTGTTTTAATGTCCTCCGGCAATATGTGTTGTCAAAATTCCTTTAGTAGTTAATCCTTTTTAATCTTGTTGTTGGGTATTTTAATTAGCAGTTATCACAAACATGTTGTTTATAATTTTAATTAGTAGCCACCACTGTATTTTTAAATATATTGCATTTTAATATTTATTTTCATGTGTTTTCCAATATGATTTTAACATGCATTTATTATATATTTTATTAACAAGCTTACATTTACGCACACATATAATTTATTATAATAAGCTCGAATGAAAAGAGATTTATATTTTAACTTTTAATTTATAATAATAACAACTCTTTAACTTCTTTTATGAACTCTTAGTTTTTTCTGTAGGAAAACTTCCCCTCCCCTCTTTTAATTAATCAATTGTAAGTTTTATTTCAAGAACTCTTAAACTTTTAATTATTTATTTTAACGAATAGTAATAAGAAAAAAACTCTTTACTTCTTTTATAAACTTTTATGTTTTCTTTTATGACAGACTTTTAGTTTAATAATTTTTTTAGATAAAATTATTATATGCCAATTTCAATATTGGTACAATATATTGTAATGATACATATGCACAAAAGACTAGGTTCAGATGGTAGTTTTCAATAATAGGGATTTATGTGTTGAAACTCTCTTAAGATTCTGTTTAAATTTTATTGACTGAAATTGCTAATTATAAGATCTGTGAAATTCTTCTTAAATATTAACCTAAAACAAGGCTCTACAATAACATATATATAATGTCAAAGAGTAATTTTATTAAATTCAAAATATATTTAAAATGAAAAATAATAAATGATTAATGATATCAGGGCTTAAATAATAATATAACAATAATGCAACTGTGAATTGATGTGAGATGAGTGAATAAAAAAGTAATTAATATGAACTTATTAAGTGAAAAATCATTCAATTTTATTAACAAATAATATTAATAAGCAAATGGTATTAATATTTTAAAGGGCTCGGTCATCTTATAACATTTAATCATGAAGCTGTTACAAATAGTTTTATAAATAAATGTTACACTAAAGCTTTTATAAAATTCAAATAAATTTTTTGATAAGTATAACAGGCAAAAGGATATTATAATCCCAAAAATTTAAGTTAAATACAATGATGAGATCCTTTAGTTTGTTTTCATCAGTTGTAGTATAAAAAATATAATGTGTGCTAACTATCTAAATGTCCGTATGTTCATGCATGGTACTGTAAGTGCACATAAATATATAAATAACATATCAAAACTGTTTTACCTGGACAGTAAACCTATTATCTCTGACAGCTCCAAAACAAAGAAAAATATACATGCATACTAAAAAATTTATATGAGATAGTTTCTTTTTCTTCCTTTTTTTTTAAATTCTTGTATGAAATTTTTTTATTCATGATCCTATAATCCATGAAGCTTAATAAGTTTAATGGATGAATTTACTACAGACAGTGATTTCTTAATACTAAAACAATTGTTTCTATAACTTGTAGGATGATGCAGTTTTCCAGGAAAGTTTTGTTTGGCTCCTCTAAGTCATAAACAATTTCTCTCAAGGAATGCTGGTATAGTTGTGATCAAATGGCTTACCTATAATGGAATAAATTTCTTTCATCATTTTTTAGAGTTTTACAAAATATACTTCATTGTCAAAATTTTGAATAATGTTGATAGTTAGAATTCTTTTACAATCCATGTCCAAACTTCTAACTGCATGTAAAATCATGATCATCAGACTTATAGGCATGAAATTGAAGGATCGAAAGGCATTTTACCCCATTTCTACTTGACTTCTAGCATGGCATTCTGTTATTCAAACACCAAATGTATATTTCTACAAGAAATATGTCCGATATTATCAGCTGCACATTTAGATTGCAAGTAAGTAAATTTTATTCTATATTATTATTTTTCCTGGCCTTTCTTGTCTTGTATTTTCATATAATATTGTTATAGCGATTCTAGAATATGTTAGTTAATGATGCTTTTGTATAATTTTTGGTTTATTCATAGACACATTTAAAATTAATGTGTTAGAATTTTTGGAGATTAATAAAATATAAATCATTTAATCTTTATAAAATATATATAATAAATTTCAGTATTTAGGATTTTACTTAATAATCTTACCTAAGTTCATGTACATGGCTATTATCATTTAACTATTATTAAAGTTTAAATTATAAAGTTTTTTTTCAAACATTTATTTATAGTTTGGAATATTTTTTCAAAACAAACATTCTGAAAAAGTTATAAATCATTTAATTAATACATATGTGAACAAAATAGATTAATTAATGAATTAGTTGCTTCTTGTAAAGCAAAAAAGCTACAAAAAACATTTTTTACATATATAGGTTTAAGGATAGGCATATCAGGCATAGAATGATGGGTAACAGAGTGATGTCAACCATCAAAAGAAAAAGCAAATAAATACTTATCAACAAGAACGTCTTCCTTTTTATTGAGCTTAGGCAATAAATAAAAATCAATATTAAAAGTAAATAATAAGTAAACAAGTAAAATAGTATAACTAACAATTATCATCAATAATCAACAGACATTTTTGGTGATTAAAATATATAAAATCTTAAACTAATCATCATCAAGCAGATGCCAAATTTAAGACACAATATAAAAAAGCATTATCAATATTTCAACTGCATGCACATACTTAAGTGCTAAAATGACTATAAAAATAATTCTTTATCAAAAATGCTGAAAATGTTATATCAATCATGATCATTATCAATGCACTTGTCCATCTAGAACTATGAATGTACTGGCTATCAATAAACTAACTATTATCATGAAGCATATAAAGTGAAGTGAGTAGCCATTAATGGTGACAATTAATGTTGCATGACTCGAATAATTCTACAGAAAACCATAGGGATGTTCATTCATATATATACCATCATGTCTGAACTAACTTCTGGATTGCCAGGAACCCTAATAAATATGATTGTAAATAAAAGAAAATATGTATATCTATAAAACCTAATCTATTCTAGTATTAAATATTTTCAGTGGAATAACTTAAAATAATAATTAATTAATTTATTAATTAGAAATAATAATAATAAAAACTCAAAGATCTGTTAAATTACTCTACAAAACAAATAAATTACTCTGTATTTGACTGTTTACAAATAAAGATATTATTTCCATAGATTAGCAAGCAAAACTATACATGTAATATTTAAATGATAGTTTACAAATGTTAGAAATTGTAACAAATATTACACAATCACATATATATGTGGATGCATATGAATGACTAAAAATATAAATTATCTTAATCATTAATAAACAATAAAACTATCTTATTTTAATATATAAATAATGAATGATTTTAGATACACTTGTATGTGTAGAGCTATGCGCACACACTGTGCATGCTGTTATGGAAAAGCATTTCATGTATTAAATTCATATGTCAACATTATTCCATGTTAATAATATGAATCATTAAATGATAAACATATACATAATATGTGTCCACACATGTGCTTGTTCAAAATAAATTATTTCAATTAATATCATTTAAATTGTTTACATTGCCATCTAATTATAGAAAATACAAATCCATTAACTTAATCACAAATCTGCATATTCACTCTTTAAACAAAATATATTGGAAGTATTTTCTAGCTATAATATATTTTAAAGTTTTATTCACTGGAAGTTATTTATTTTTCTTGTTATCAAAGTGTATCATGTTACAATATCTTTATCTGGTGGCTGTACAGATTACTCACTATCTTCAATATGTACATAACAAAATTATGCAGTGCTTATTTTTAACTTGGTCAAAATTTGCCCAAATTAGTAATTTTTACTTCTATTGGCTACTTTTGTTTTATTGGCTAATTTATTCAATAGATGTTTACTTTAAAACAGATCCACATAATAGAGGTTTTAAAAAATCTTCTGGGGCAGTAAAGATAAATTGATTTTATCAATACCAATGTTAATCTTTGAAATAATATACCAATATGTATACATATCAGTGCATATTTCTAGATGATATGCACCGATTCTATTTTTTATAAATTTGTATTTAGGAAATTTCAAAGTTAAAATGACTATTACAGTAAATTGTAAATTAAACATGTTTGTTTATGGGCAATTTATAATCATTGCTGATTTACTTTAGTCTGGATTTCAATTTATGTAACAATTTTATGATATAGAATAAGATACCTCTTATTTGTGCTATTAAATTCAGATTTTATCTTCGTTTACAAGGATTGGACAGCTGAAAAAAAATATAATAGATATTGAAAAATATGTTTTCAATAATAATGTATATGTTACTCATCTAATAATTTCTTCCATCTGTGCTTCATAAGTAAGTAAAATATCAATGCTTCAAAATGTATAATAATAAACCATGGAAACTCATATATCACCATCATTCATATGATTGATAGGAGATTCCTTTTATTTGTGCTTTTACTTTTTGTGACATATATCTCATATATGTATAATACACATATGAGTGTTAGAACATTTATTTCATCTGTGTTCCTGTGCATATATAAAGTAGTATATGTGAAATGTATAGGATTGGAGTTTCACGATAAGGAGGCTGACTTTTTAATGTCATGTCTGGGATATTGCATCTAAAATAAAATCTGAAAGTTTTTAACTTTATTAATTTCTAAATTTCGTCAGTGGAAAGCAGTCTACTTCACACACATTTTGCTATGAATCAGGAGAAGGCATCCCTATTTCTCTGGAACTTTAAAGTCAAACAATATGGAAACTAGTAGCAAGCCAATCTTCTACACATTCTACAATCCAATCAAATTATCTAATAATAATCAGTTATACTGAACCCACTATTATGGAGACTGAAAGTACTCTAAAAACAAGATAAGTATTTCTCATCTTAATTAATAAAAACAAGATAACTTTTTTAATTTATATATATTTTTAAATAAAATAAAACAGATTATGTAATTAATTTCAACAATGTATATTAAAAAGAAAATAAAACACCTTTGTTTCATCCAAAAATATCTTTCTTTGTTACTTTAAAATATTTAACATTTTTGTCCAAATCTTTGCATTGATTAAAAATGTTTTATATTTAATTTACAGTACTTTAAAAATATCAATTAAAATAGTATTTAATCAATTAACATTTAAGTAATTCCTGATTTTAAAATAATTATTAAATTTTGTTCATTTTAATTTCTACTTTTCCTTTTAAGCTTTAAATATATATATATACACATACTACATTGTGTACAATAAGATGAATCTGTCTCAATACATATTCAAACATATAAGAGAATTGCATTAGTTCCTACAATCTAGGTGAACTCAGTTTCAAGGCTTCTCACTGATGAAAGCCACAAGCTAGAAATTAGACTGAGAATATTGGATATGTATGCACTAAATAGTGATTTTATGCACAAACTTTCTTGCATCCACTTTGGCTTGCACTAGGTGGCACTACTATTTGAGAATTTGCTACTAATTTAAGAGGCTCATAGTCAACAACAGCACATTTTCCCTTGTCTATGATTTGGATTCAATTCAATTTGGTCAATGGTTATCTAGTTATTTTTAGATAAAAGGAAAGAGAAAAAAATCATTCAAATTTCACTCTTAGCAATTTGTAAACCTAATGAAAACAATCTTCTCATTCAATGATTTTCTATGAGAGACTATTGTAGATGTCTTTGTTTGCAGTGGGTTATTTAAAAGCTACTTTATATTTTATAATATATTAATCTCAAATTCACCAATTCATATTTAAATCAATAGCTAAATTAAATTTAAAACTTTAATACTGATTGTTTCCCTGATAAGGCAGACTTATCAAATGCAAAGTAACATAACATAAAGAATGTATACTATCCTAACTTACCAAAATTCCAATTCACAATCTAAACTTCAGCAATCTGAAGCTATTAATTTGTTTAAAACATCTTTTGATATTAAATTATAATTAAAATGTGAATTGGAATTGTAGGATGATAGGTTACTATATATATTTGTTTTGTGTTGTGTTACTTTATGTTTGATAGTCTGCCTTAGCAGGAAAATCATCACTAGTGCATTTTTAAATTTAATTTTGAGTAGTGAATTAATTTTGACTTGATGTACTTGGTTTAATGTAATGTCTTGATTAGCTTTTGGTATTTAATATTTCATATATTTATGATTGTGTGTATGTGCTAAAAAATCCTATAATATATATTTAATGTATTTAGAAATCATTTTTAATATTTAAATATTACTGATCTCCATTATCAATGGTTTTACTAATATGATGCATTATGATAAGTATGAATATCAAAATATTTTTATCTAACCTAACACATTATTACCAAAATAAATAAAAAAAATCTATATTTATTTCTATAACTTTCACCAAACTCTAGCTATTTTTATTCTTGTAAAAGATAATAAGTTCAGATTTCTAAAGATATAGGTGAATTGTTTTCATATCACTAGAACAGTATTGTGTAGTGCTACATTAATTTTTAACTTAAGGTAATTTATTGAAATTCAATAATATTTTATTTCTTGTATTAATAGACTAATATTTAGAGATACATATTTATTTGTTTATATTATAAAATCATTTTTTTTATATTTTTGCAATATTTAGGAAAAGAATAAAATAATTAAAGATTTTGAAGAGCCCATTGGAAGCAAAATGAAAAACATAATTTCAATATAAGTTTGCTGACAGATTCTATTGATTTTTCATAATCTTCAATGTAAAGAGTTTCTTTACATTTTTGAGTTTTTTTTTAAATTTATATTATTTATTTCTTCTAAACACTACGATAGACATTAAAGATATTCTATCATGTGTCTGTTAACCTACACTTGCTTTCTTCCAATATTATTCATACTTTCTGCATCATGCTAATAATAATAATAGTGTTGATACTCATCCCTACATTATTTTTCTTAGTCTAGATTATATTCATTGAAAGTCTATCTGGGTTGAAAGATTTTTCCTATTAGAATGTTATCACTAACAACATGTACACCTTTTTACCAGTAATCAAGATATACATATTACTAATAGGAAAAATGGAAAGCAGAAATAATGATAAAATTAAACTGGAAATACTGAAAAAAGAAAAAGGAAATAAAAAAATATATAGATGATATTAAAAGATAAAAGATAGTTCAAGTATTTAAAAATTTATCAAAATATGAAATTTTTAAAAATAAGATGAACTTGAATGATATGTAGAATCTTTACAAAAATAAGGCAGTAGAATTACATTTTATTATTTATATATTAATATATTTAGTTTAAGTTTTATTTCTACTGTTTTATCTTCTTTTCTCATTAAAAGACTTATCAGGAAATGTTTTCTAAATACAACCAATTACACTGTTCTTATTAATATGAACTTGCTTTCCCTATGTCAGCCCACATGTTGTCAGCCAAAAATTAATTTTTTAATGCAATTCCAAAAACTAGTATTGTTTTATATATATTTTGGTATTTGGACTTTCACCATTTCTTACATCATTTTACTCCATTAATAATTTTACTGTGATTTTCTCTATCTCTACAAAAAACTATATTTGAGTTGATAATATATATATATATATAATTTGTTTTGAATACTGAGCTTTAGAAAAGTTCAAATGTTATATATTAAACTGGTTAGCAATAGCAGTATAATACTATGACAAACTAATAGTATTTGATTAATAATAATAATAATAATAATAATACTATTTATTAATTACAAAATTATAGCTATAACTCTTAAAAAACCCACTTCTGCTTTCAAGCACATTTTTGTATGAACAGAAAACAAAAGACAATGCAACAATATTCAGCTACTTAACATTTTTTTGACTTAAAAATTTATAAAAACCAAATAAAATATCATATGATATTCTAACTTTACTTTCTACATCTTTCTTAAGAGTGTTAATTCAATTGGTTTACTCAAAGTGCAGAATCATCTATTGTAAGTTTCAATAATCAATGAACTTTAAATCATTAGAGAAGTTTCTACAAACTGACTTTTTTGTGTATGGCTATACAATAAAACTGCTTATGTTCACAGCCTTAGAGTCCTTGAATCTCAGATCATTATATTGAACAATATGAAAATAGTAAAACGTTCTAGCCAATATTGTACATTGGCAGCATCCATAGTTAGAATGGCTGTGGCATTACTGTTCAATGTCTATTGGTTATTTAAAAGCTTATGATAGATAGGCATGAAACAAGTAGAATAAATTACTGACCCTAACGAAAGTTTAGTAAAAACATAATGGACATTATAGCAAGGTATGTATATATCAATAATTAAATAACAAAAAACTTTATAATAGTTTTTTACATCTTTAATAATAAGCATTTATTTTATAACGTCTTGCGTGCGATTATAACATTCTCACAGCGTCTGCGCAATTAGCTTAACAGGCTGTCATTCTATCGTAATCTTTAATAATAATAAATGTTTCATATTATGCCTTTTTGTTTTTAAATTCAGCATCTTATATTTCTTCTCGTGTGCCATTTAAAACTCAAGAAATTCCCGAGTTTTTGGAAAATAGTTATTATTACTATTGATTCCAAAAGTAATTGTATAATTTTAAAAAATTTAAACTATTTAAATAAACAGATTCAATTTATAAATCAAAACAACACCCTTGTTAAAGCAAGAACATTAACTTAATACAGAATAATGGTATGACCGCTAAAGATGCGTTATTATAAATATAAAAAAATTTAATGACTTCATATGTAAACAATAATTATCAAAAAGATAATAAATAATCAAGCTTAATGTATATATAGATTTGTTCATGTAAATAAAATAATAACTTAAATAAATAAGTAAATTACCAATTAACATAATTGAGTCTTTTTAATGTCCAGACAATGATAAAAGAGATTCGGCTGAATCGTCAGTACTTTAATACCGTATACACTGGAAAAATTTCTTCTAAATATCACTCTCTTTCATACAAAGACATTAAAAAAGCCCAAATAATTCCCAAAATGCATTTCTTCTAGTTCGGATCATTAAATCCATACAAATGTTTTCAACAATGGTTATAATGTATCCATCTCATTTTGTTCATGGATGCATAATCTTAATGATAATGATTATTTAGTATTTTTTAAATAAATATTTCAAAATTATTAATAACTACGTATTAGGCTAGAAATTGTCATATTATTCTTATGCCAGACACAGGTTTTAAAACTCAGTAAAAACACAATATAGCTGACAAATTAAGTTTAGTAAATTGCTTTATTTTCTAATGACTTTTTACATTTGTTTAAAGGAGATAAATATTAATCAGAAAAATTTCAAACATATACATATATTTAATAGTACAACATATGACACAAATATAAAGGAAGTTAAAATAATGGCTTGAATAACAGGAGTTTATAATAATAGATAAATAGACCTTTATTGAGTTTAGAACCTTTATCTGGATTAATAATATAATATATAGGGTATAAGAGCACAGACTTTTACACAACCTACCATTCTCCACTCTATCTCATAACACTAATACACTTGAACACATATATGTCGAAAAAATAAATAATCACCAATATATGTATTTCATACTAAACCAGCAATCATCAGTTGGTCCAGATCACCATCTCCTCACATATATGCTATAAGTGCTCAGATATATATTAAGATAGCCAGTCTTCATACTTTAATGGACAGGCTTCAATCTACTCCACACTCCAACTCTTCAGCCATCCATTCAATTGAAAATCTGTTGATGGAATTCTCAAAGGCCACCCTGAGGCTGAGATTCTTGTCACACCCATGTTGACCTAAGGTCAATCACCCCTCATGTACAGGACTAATCATTCAAAACATATACAAGGGATGGGCAGACATCTCTACTATATAATAACTGAAACACAGGCTTATTATATACCTGTGTCTATATATGTAATATATAGGGTATATGACCACAGACTTTCACACGACCCACCACCCTCCACTCTATCTCATAATACCAATCTCTAAACTAAATAACAGTTACTTTTATTAAGTTTAGAGTTTTTATATGGATTAATAATAATATAACAATATATAATCTGAATAATAATTATCAATAACTTTGATATATTTATTTAAAAAATGGTAAATAAACATTAAAATTTTATAAGAGTTTCTATTTGTAAATTAAATCAAACAAACATTTATAGTACTATTAATAAATAAGTAATCTCATATATGAATGTATAAAACCTTATTCACATATTTCACAAGTAAAAAGCTTCATAATAAAAGAAAAAAATTGAAAGGTAAATTTTTTAAATTAATATATACGTAGTATATAAAATATGTAAAAATATAAGGGGGGGGCAGTATTAATGACAACGATGACTAATGAAAGATTTGGAAAATGTTAAATTTAAAATATATACATATAATTAAATTTTTATAAAACAATTAATATTTGAAACACAGGCTTGGCATGGATTGAAGTCTGTCCATTAAAGTATGAAGATTTGCTATCTTAATATAAACTGAGCACTGATTATATATATGTGAGAGATGATAACCTGGACCAACTGATGACTGCTGGTTTAGCACAAAATCCGTATATTGGTGATTATTTATCTTTTCTACATGTAATGTAGTCATGTATATTGGTGGTATGAGATAGTATGAATGTTTGAAGGTTGCTTGAAAGTCCGAGTTCAAATCCCCTATATATAAAACAATTAATTAAATTTACACAAATTAAACCTCATATAGCTGCATAGTAAGTAAGCAACTAAAGGCTAGCACTAGTTTTGAGTATTGTTATTATTCAATGTTTAAACCAAGAGTTCCCAAACTTTTTTCTGCGGCAGATCCTTTTACCAAAAACTTTTAAACTGTCGAACCCCTAGTCATTTACTTTACTTACTCAAATTAATAAATTTGTACAGTACTCGATATTAAATATTTCACTAGATATCAAACTTTTCATTTTAATCACTTGTAAGAACTACTAGGAATATGGCATTACCTTGTGCAACATTTAATATCGAGACCTGCACTAACGGAAATTAAATCAAAAAAATAGGACCAGTTTTTTTTTTTAATTTTTGACATTTATGAAAAAAATTTGTAAGTTCAAAATATTGAAATCACTTTATCAAACATAAAAATGAAATGAAAAAATCAACATATTCAGATAGAATTATTATTCCAAAAACAAACTTTATTTAGACTATATATGATAGAATTAAACATTAAAAAATTACAATAAAAAAAGATTTTAATCGGAATTATAAAAATAAGAATAGCAAATAAATTAGCTTGGAAAACTAAATTTAATGAGATGGATACACCTGATGAACTGCCAACAATGATATGCACTTGATGTCTGTTCTGAAGTATGTTTAAAACTACACTGAAGCTTTTTTCTACCAGATACAATGATGGAAAAGTCAACTAATACTTTTGCACAACAGTCCATAGAGCCCAGTACAGAGATGAAATATTTTGCTGCAGCAAAAACTTTCAATAACCTTGTTTGGAATGTACCTTGAGATCCTCATTCATGCTGATGATTATCAGTCTATCTTGCAAAATTATATTTGGTTCTGCACTAGTAATGTATGGGTTTATTATCCAGTCTGATATTTGCAATAATAAAATATCTTTGAACTTAGTTTTGAAATCTCAGTGAAGAGCCTCCACATTGTTGACATACATCAAGATGTTTTCTTCTTAGATTGTGCCTATCTTACATAACTTGGAGAACTGGTAAAGTTCAAATTTTGAATATTTTTCTTATAACACTTTAATCTGACAAAAAAGCTGATATGACCAATTTTGCTTTGATGAAATTCAAATTGTCTCTTTATAGTTGTAAATTAACATCATTAAACTTGCCAAATAAGTTGGTTAAATAAACAATATCTTTTATTCTTAAGTAAATTTTCTTTCAAACTGGAATCCCCATCTTCCAAATATTCTAAACAGATTGAAAAAGTGCAAAAAATTTTGCCAAACATAAACCTTTTGAAAGCCAGTGGACTTTGGTATGGAGAACAATCAATAGAAATATTCATCACTTTGCTCGAATAAGCGAGCAAATAGCCTAGTGTTCAAAACATTACTTCAAATTTTGTTCACAGCTGTTATAACAAACTGAAATGATTGTTGCAATTTGTTGCTAAGATTGTTGGCTATTAAAAGTTGCCTATGGATTATGCAGTGAATGGCAAGCACTTCAGATACATGTTGTTTCAGATAACTTATGAAATTGTGATAACAACCAACTATAGCTGGTTTTCCATCTGTCACAACAAATATTATATTTGTCAATGGAATCACTTTTTCTCTAAAAATAGCTCCATTAAATTAAAAATCAATTCACTTCTCATGTCAATTTCTAAAGTTCTAGCAAAAAACAGCTCTGATTAAAGTGAACATATCCCAACAACAAATCTTCATTACCAGATAATGTTGACTTATCCAATTGGAGAGAAAAATATTTCTTTTCAAATGTTTACATAAAGTTTTTCACTTTGTGACTCATTTCATTGATACATCTTTAAAATTGTGTTATTGCTCAAAGGAATTATTTTTAAAACATTGTGTGCAGGTTTGTGGAGTACATTGTTCAATGCCTCTATGATGGCCAATAGAGTCAGTTTCTCCCCTATGTATATGATTTTCGAGACTTCATGATGAATAGGAATATGTTGTATGCTGCCCTTAATCCACCATCAATTTGCTTCGCTGATGAAACAAATATATTATCTATCGTAGCTTCTCTTCAGAATTTTATTTTTAAGTAATTGAAAATATAACAATTTTTTTTTCATTTTGTCAAGGTGAATTCTATTCAAGTGATATGTTAGTTTTGATGGTTTCATAGTGTCATTACTAAAGATTTTTTGCATATAAGGCACATGAGCGGTAAATATTTGTTTAATAATGACAGGACAAATCCTAACTTGAAAATAGACAAAGCTGTACTGTCTGCAATTCTTTTTTGATTCAATCATATTCTTATCATAACAAATAAAAACTTTTATTAACAAACAATTTCAGCAGCCTCTGTGATAAAAAAAACAATAAAGTATGTACTTACTTGAAAAAGATTTTTGTTCAAACTCGAATAAATAAACTGTGTCCTCTGATTTTCTTTTACATAGTACTACTCCTCAATAAATAATTATATTCAAAGTTCAAATCACAAATAAGTACGTGTCACATCAAATAAACTAGTTTATAGTGTTTGGAAGCATGACCATATAAGACTGATAGATTCTGTAAATACTAAATATCATTTTGTCCCACCATCAGCAAGTGCAGACATGCAACGTTTTTTCATGTCCGCACTTGCTTTGGTATGTTCAATAAGACAATGCACAGACATGTTTGTGCTACATGTATTTTCATGAATTCTTACATATAACTTTTTTAATGACACATTTTACTTTTTCATTTGTAACTTTGGTATGTAATGTGTATTTATCAAAAAAGTGTTTTTTTAATTATTTTACTTCTTAATTAGATACCTATTGGAATCATTGATATTTTGAAGCAACAAACAAGTATCAGTAGTAAGGGAGGTCTATTTTTGTTGTTGTTGACCCCCAATTTTTTTTATTAAAACTATCGACCCCTGGAAAGTTTATATCAACCACTTTGGAAACTCTTGATTTAAACTTTTGGTTATAATATATATATATATATAAATTATATGTATATAGCATAAATAATTTGTAATAAAATGTATTTTACCAGAATATGTAGTCAATTATCAATTATTTCCAGAATAAATCTTTTTTACAAAATAATATTTCTTACTTTGCTGAACCTGGCTTTTGATATAGCAAAACTTTGTTATGCTGTATCAAAAGCCTGGCTCAGCAAAGTAACAAACATTGTTTTGTATCAAAGATTTATTACCATAATAGTTGATAATTGTCTACATATTCTGATAGAATATATTTTACCATATATATATAATATTTAAATACAATTATAATTAATATACTTGGAGTTTAGATGTAATATAGGGAATGTGAACACAGACTTTCAAGCTCCCTTCAACTATCCACTCTATTGTATACAACTGATCACATATATGTGAAAAAGCTAAATGATCACTAATATAAGTATTTCATGGTTCAGCACTCATCAGCTGGTCCAGATCATCATCTCCCACACACGTATATATAATCAGTACTCAGCTTATATTAAGATATCAACTCTTCAAACTTTAATGGACAGGCTTCAATCTATACCTTCCAACTTTTCAGCCTTCCATACTATTAAAATTCTGATGATGGAACACCCAAATCCCTTGTTAATGACAATATTATTGTCATGCTCAAGTTGACTTTCAATCAATCTGACCCCTCATGTATAGGACCTTGGCAACATCCTTAAAATATCATCATTTTTTTCTAGATAATAATAGTTAAATAACCAAGAATTGAATGATAGTAAATAACTTTCTGGATTGGATATGAAACCTCTACCTGAAAGAAAAATTACAAGCTTGATTGCAATCTGAAAAATTTTATCCGAAGATTTATCCATCCCAGATTAGAATCCCAATTTACAGGGATGGCAGATGATTATACTAACAACCATAATACAAACCTTCTCATATATATATATATATTATAGTTTTGGGTTAAATCATGCATTAGTTTTGATTAATTCTCAATGTCTCAACATTTGGAATTAATCAAAACTAACACATGATTTAATCCCAAAACTATTTTATTTATATCATATAACTGTGAAAACATTAAATATAATATGTATATATATATATATAATTATTCAAAACAATACAATAATTAATACAGTAAAACAATATTTGTTTTTTTTTTTAAATATTGTTTTACTATATTAATTATTGTATTGTTTTGAATAATTATATATATTTTATTATGATTGGAATACAGACATTGATTAATAATTTACATATATATATAAAGTACTAGTTGGCCCTTACTATGAATTCCAAAATACAGAATCATTAATAATAAATAATAAAAAAACTTTATTAATTGTATGTAGTTGTCATCAAATGTCTAACTTTTATAAATAAAATTGCTATGCCAATTTCATTTTCGTGCATAAATTTGTTTCTTTTTCATTTCAAGCTTTTTAATTTAAAAAATTGATAAAGTTGTCAAGCGTTGTTAACCGAGATGTCAGCGCAGCAGCCTTGCAAGCAAGCAGTTGGTTGCAGATGGTTGTTGCGGGTTCGCCTCCTGGCCGATGCTATGACATATGAAAAATTGATAAAGTTAACATTTTTTTATTTGCATTTTAAGTATATGAAGTTGTTTTAAGTAGATAAATTGTATAGCGCTATATAAAATAAATATCTTATTTAAGTAGATAAAAAAATAACAAGATAATTGAAATAATAGATTAAATCATTATTAATAGTTATTACAATTATAGTTATTACAATTATAACATAGTAGTGGAATATGTGTGTTGTGGCTATTCGTATTTACTTTATTTAAATTATTTTTTTAATTATTATTCAATGTAAACATTTTTATTATTTGAACACAATGGTGTTCTAAAGCATGTGGAAGGTGTGTGTATGGATATTTCGATATAATAAAAGATTTTACATACTCTAGTTTAATATATAGGGTATATGAGCACAGACTTTCACATGCCTTACCACTCTCCACACTATCTCATAACACTGATACACTTGAACACATATATGTTGAAAAGATAAATAATCACCAATATACGTATTTCATGCTAAAACAGCAATCATCAGTTGGTCCAGATTACCATCTCTACACATATATGCTATAAGTGCTCAGATATATGTTAAGATAGCCAATCCTCATCCTTTAATGGACAGGCTTCAATCTACTCCACACTCCAGCTCTTCAACCATCCATCCAATTGAAAATCTGATGATGAAATGCTCAAAGGCCACCCTGAGGGCTGAGATTCTTGTCACACCCATGTTGACTTATATATATATTACATATATAGATATAGGCATACAATAAGCCTGTGTGTTTCAGTTATTACATAGTAGAGATGTCTGCCCATCCCTTGTATATGTATTAAATGGATTATGTCCTGTACATGAGGGGTCAGATTGACAAACATATGAATATAAATGTTTTATTATGTTGTAGTTATGAAGAAGGTTTCTGGAGCAATTGAAACTGTAAACTGTAAAAAGGTGGTAAATAAGACATTGTGTAACAGTAGTAAAGTGAATGGACAATTTAGTATTATATAGTATATATTTGGCAATAAGAAAGAGTACTTATTATCAACAAAAATATTTGTTAAAAAAAAGTGAGAAAAAATTATTTAAAACATTAAAAAAAATAAATGTGTAGAAAAATATCAGAATCTGTAATAGAATAAAGTAAAAAAAATGTCCAAAATTTAGCTATTTAACAAAAAAAGTAAGATGTTCTATTATCCTTAAATAATATATATATAATAAGTAGTTTCAAAGAATTTAATAGTTTAGCTATAAATAAAATAATGAGTTGAGTAGCTTATTAGAGATAATTTTAACAAATACTTCCTAGTCTTAGTTTTTTTTTTCAAAATAATCTTTATTTGCACAAAAAGTAAAATATACATTGTAATATAGAGTTCATTTTTACAATCATGTCTGACACATTAAAGACTAATTAGTTATTAAATTAGATGATGAGTACAGGATTAAAAGTAAAATTTTATGTTATATTACTTATCAGGGATGATCTAATTTGGTATATAAATCCCATGGTGTGTAAAGTTTGAGTGTCATGAATAAATAATATGCATGGCCATTGCTAAATATTTAATTGAATCCATGTTTGCTAAGCAAGGCTAGGCAGGCATGTTCTTAGATCACTTTCTTTAGCTTTATATAATAACTTTAAAAAAATGTATTCAACAGCACCGGCCAACTCTCTATCAAATAATACCTTACATCTGCTCTTTCATACGATAAAATTTATGAAAGTGGCCAGGCGGATGGAGCCAAAATTTCCATTTTTGAATGCATCATTAAGGTAGACATTTGAAGAATTGTATCCTGTAATCCTCTGTAGGATTTATAACATGAACTAATAAACCAAGCTTGGAATAATGCCTTAGAATTATTAATCTTTTTGTAGAAATCTGGATTTTTGAAAAACTGAACTAATTAAAATAAATTAATTTCCCTGATCACATTAATGGTGGTAGTTGGCTATTTCTTCCACCCCGTCAACATAATTTAATCTATCAATTTAATTTTACATCTAAATTATAAGTTTAATAAGATTATACATTACTAAGATATTCTAAAATAAGTTTTATTAAACTAAGGTTTAAATCTGGTCTTTAATCCTATAGGCAACCTACAAGTAAACAGATATTCTGGCCATTAATATAATTTCAGATACTTCATATGCAAAAGTACTTTGTACTTAAAAACATCCATAGAAAGTAAAATGGAATAAATAAAAAAAATCTATCTCAATTAGTATATTTTAAAATTCCTAGTACTTTTAAAATCAATATTTTTAAAACTTTGGTAGAGAATGTTTACAAACACCTAGTAAAGAATAGTTAAAAACTGACGAAGTCTTTTAAGTGGAAACTTGTTATTGTATAAAAGCATTCTGTTGTTTTTATTATTATTCACTCTGTTAAACGTTTCAATATTGTTTATTTCTAGCAGTTAATAAAAGCCATTTTAATTATTTGTTTAATGAAGCTTTTTAATTATATATATACACTAACAAATCAATAATATTAAAAACATGTTGTTTACAAACTTTGTTTATTTCTGTCAATGAATGCAGTAAGAAATGTTTATTCATTACTTCAGCCTTTAAACTTTTTATAACCAATAAAATAAATAAATGATTTTCTAAAATACTCATAGTAAAGATTATATATAAACATACTCTTGATATCTTCTGAGGATAGGAGAGTTTTCATTGTTGTTTTCAACTTTTATCCTAAGTAATGATTGAAGTTAAATGATAACATTTTCACTGTTTCAGTCATTTAAAATATTTAATATGTGTTATAATAAGCTAAATTTAAACTTACACTTAAAAAAATTTAGAAAAATTAAAGCATTAAAATTTGTAATAGAAGAAAAAATGCTGCAGCATTAAAAAAAAAATGATATAAGACTTTTTTTAAAAAAAAAGAGAAAGAGAAATCTGAAAATATTTTGTACCACCTTACAACATAAAATGGTAAGCAAATCAACGTTTGTAGGGTGTCAAATATTCGAGTCAAATGGTAAAACTGATTATATTCATAAAAATAATAAATCAAATGATCTGTTTAGAACATATTTGCTAAAAAAAAAATATCTAAATATATATATATTATTTATACTAAACTTAATGTAATTATAAGATTTGAACTCAGATTTTCAAGCTCCCTATAGTTATCCAATCCATCTTATAGAATCAATATACATGACAACTATGCGTGAAAAAGATAAATGATCTCCAATATACATATTTTGTGTGAAACCATCACTCATCAGTTGAATTTGAGCATTCTGCCATCGGATTTTCAATGATATGGATGGCTGAAGAGTTGGAGAGTGGAGAAGATTGAAGCTTATCCATTAAACTTTGAAAATCTGCTATTTTAATACAAACTGAGCACTGATTGTATATATGTGTGGGAAATGGTGATCTGGTCCAACTAATGAGCAATGGTTCAGCACAAAATACATATATTGGAGATCATTTATCTTTTTCTCATGTATGTGGTCAGTGTATTGGTTGTATAAAATGGATTGGATAGCTTTAGAAAACTTAACAGTCTGAGTTCAAGTCTTTTATAATTAAAAAGTTTTAAATAAATGTTAGTATCATGAAAAAAGATGATTTCAAATATAAATTTTTTAAAAACTTATAAAATGTGTTTAAAAAGTAAGCATATATTATTGGTTTGTTGAAACTTACAATAAGAAGATGATGATATCTAATAATAAACAAACTACTTATAAATAACAATGGCATAGAAGAAAGAAAATCAGTCTGACATATCTGAGGTAGATTTAAATCCTAGCTGGGAGAATCTTAGAATTTTAAGTTGGTAAAGGTGTTCTAAGAATATTTTAAGATAAATAGCCACCCAGAATTATTACTCAAATGAATGATGTTGCACTGCCTTTAAAACAAAAATTATTGTCATAATATGATATGGCTTTTACTAGGGGTGGTTCACTTTTGCATATACTTCATATTAACAACTATACTAAAGTATCTAGTGAAAAAAATTTAGAAAGAGATATAAATAGTGTCTTTCTGAAGGTTTGTGATGATGGTATTTTAGTTGTATTTTTATATTGAACTATTTCCATCATCTAATATGAGTACTGAATTTCTTTAGAAAGATTTAACTTTTTATTTAAATATTCCAAATATATTCAACTGTTAGTACTAGCACATCAAACAGATTAGTATATGCACAATGTTTCAAGAAGTATTATTCCCCCTCTTCTTCAGGTGTTGCTGGCCTACCAGTGACAGTATCAGCCTGGGATTCAAACCTGGACCCTTAGATTCTTGAGTATTGAATTTTAAGGTAACACTCTAACCAACTGAGCCATCCTGCCAAAGGCAATAGTCAGTAGAAATTTCATATACTTTTCTATGAGGTTCCTCCTAATTTCTCCACTTTTTCCTAAGAACAAAGTTCATTAGTGATTTCCATTTATTATGTATAGTCACCTTAGGTTGGCTTGTGGGATTCTTTGTCATTGTCAAGTGAGCAGTTTTTTTTAATTTTCTTCTTTGTACCTTTTTTTTTCTATCCAAAATTTGTGTATTTTCCCAATTGAACATATGTTTATTGGCACATACATGGTTTGCTACTTTAGACACATCTATTTTCTCTCTTATAATCATCAGTTTGTGTTCTTGCAAGTGCTTTTCAATGGGACGATTGGTCTCACCAATATATGTTCTTCCATATCCAAAGTTAAATTTTTCTAAAGACATTCAATACTCATATTAGATAATGGAAATAGTCCAATATAAAAAATACAACAGATATAGATAACATTCAAGAATCAGAATAAATCTTAAATATATATATATATATTACTGTATTGTTTGTGACAATTTAAGAAAATATACTCAGTTTATGAATTTTCAGATATTTTTTAGCAAGAATTATTAAAGGAGAAATACTTTTAATACAGCCTAATAGAAACATTCATATAAAAACAAATACCAGATAAAAGGACTAAAGCAACAATATGCATTGAATATACAATCTTGCCCAATAAAATATACAAATAAATTATGATTATTAAATGGTGGAAGTTTATTAATAATGAAGCATTTGCTATGTTTAAAAATCACAATTGGAAGTTATAGTAAAATTATATATACAATGCATTAGTACAGCTCTCAGTAATTACTTGAAGTCATAGAATTATATTAGAAAATATTGGAGTATTAAACACATCTTTTTCAAAGAGTTTACAACATTATCAAAAAAGATATAAAAGATGATATATGACAGATATATTATCATATCCATCATCAATGTTCATTTAAATTTTACAGGTACATATAACTAAAGTTCCTAATATAAATTTAATGAAGTTTTGCTTTTTGATTTAACAAGGACATATGTATTCAGTGATTGTTCTCAGTTTTTGAGAAAAGTTTTCAATATAATAAAATCATTTTTTTTATCCTGGTATAATTGTAAAACAAAATATTGTAAATCAGTGGCATTATAAAATACAAACAGAATGTAATAAGTAATTTGAATATTAATATTTGGATCAATGCATTAAAATGATATTTTAACCATCTGCATCTAACAAAAAATAAAATGAATTTCAAAACAAACTTGCAATAAAAATTTGTAAAAAATTAAAAAGAGTTCATGAATCTCAAAATGTTATTCTGAAAATAATAGACTAGACTCTTAAATGGAGTATAAAAATAATTGCAAATAAGCATACATTTTATAAACTGACTATACATCTACTATTAATATCAAAAGGAAAAACCCCCTATAAGGCCCAAAGACATAATATTTTGATTCAACATATGTATAAAAGTATTCTAATATTCCTAACTTTTTGGATGTTGTTTTACAATATTTTTTAATATGTCTTTATTAATTAAAAAATATCTTAGCTATTAGGTTTGATAAGAAATAATGAAATTTAATACAAAACCAACAATAATTTAGTGACTCATATGTTTCTTACTAAGTAGGTCTTGACATTGGCCATGGGTATTTTTTCCAAAAAACGGAAGATCATATTTAATTAAATGATCCAATTAAATCAGATGTGCTTACAATTCCAGGCCCTGCATTAATGTTAGGCAATTTTAAATGTTATGTTACAAAAGAAATATAATGTCCTATTAAGGTATATATTTAATATAAAATTCATAATTGTTAACAAGTAACTCTTTTAATATTGTATTATGCTTATGTATTTTGATTTGGATTTGAATTAATATGCAAATTAGACCCGACCTTATGAGCCTAATTTATTATTAGATTCAATCCCAATATTAATGAGAGGTGTAATTAATATTCATAAGTTTTCATACAAAACACATGCTCGCTTGGTAATAGTGATTGGATATAACATTATATATATTTTAATGGCAGATTGTTATTAACACTGTTCCCCTTCTATTAGTAATATCAGTTTCTCATTAGTTGCCTAACACTATTGATTAAATCACATTTTGCAATATTTCGAGAGTAATCTCAATGACCTTCACTTCTTTGAGCATAATAAGTTAATTGCACTAATATGCAACTTTTTATTTCTTTTATTTATTGTTCGGATATTCATGTTTTATTTATTTATATTATATAAACTATTTTCTAAAAAAATACTTCCAAGTAAATTAGTTTAAATAAATAATCGAGACCAAAACGTGTCTTCGTTATTATTATTTTTTTATTGACCTTTGCTATTGTCTATTGACCATGTTGCTAAATAATTCAATCCATTGTTTTCAAATATATATTGTTTCTTTAAGATTGAATATATATCTGCAATTATTTCTATTTTATGGCTACGCAATAATTTATATAAAAAGTCATATTAAAAAGTTCGATTGTTAAACAGAAAAAAATCAAATAGCATAAAAGGTTAAAATAGACGACAATCAATTTTTTGAATACATACATTCAGAATAAACCTTATAAACAAATATTAAACTAAACTATGTTTATTCAGGAAAAGGTTTTTTCAATTGAAAGCACTTTACTGTGCTAAACAAATAAAAATCTAATTGCTTTAATATAAAACCCCAGTTGCTTTAAAAATAGCTGTATACTTACCCAGCTTTGAAGGTATTACAAATCTAATGTGCGTATGTGTGGGTATATTTATATCTTCAATAGTTTGGTAAATAAAAGAAGCTAGTTGCAAAGATAGTTCGATTTGAATATTTTTATAGTTTATGTATTTTAAAAAATATTATTAACTACTTTTAAGAGCATGTATAAATATAGTTTCTTTTAATAACAGTATTACATCCTTCACATATATACTTATAAAAGTTATAAGAAGAGCTCCAAAGCGTAATGGCAATGCATTTTTTTCACCATATCCATGAGCTGGGTTCAAATCTTGATTGGATAAATTTTGTCATTTTTACAAATTTTATACTGGTTTGGGATTTTTTTAATGTAATCGATTCATGATCAGTTTAGATAACTAGCCAAAATCATTAATAATTGCTTATCTAACTATTCTTGTCTAGAATACAAAGAATGAAAAATTATTTAAATCATTCACATATCTAGCATTTGTCTTGCTAGGCAAGTAGGACTTTACTTTCACTATAACTTTTTGAAGAGCTATAAGATCTTTGCCATATAGGGAGCTATTTAACTTCTGTTTTACATTTTTGTCATATATATATACATCTATATAATACACAAATCAATGACACTATAAATAATACAATTTGAAATGATATAAACTCTTCAAAGTGGCATGTACAAATTAAATATTTTTCCATTGCTACATTGGTGAAAGATTCTATTGCTTTTGTCAATTTCTCGTTTCAAACATTTAAACTTTTTTTTCTCTTTAAATGTGACTAATATAAACCATTTTATATTAAAGTTTGAATTTTTAATTTAACAATGTTATTTTAATATCTATTTTACAAATACTTCTACATCCACAAAGCAGAATTATTTAAATACATATTCATCAATGAAATCCTGTATAATAAGGAACATATCTAAATATGTAATAAACAAATGAATAGTACTATAAATAATATAATAAAATAATATAAACTCTTCAAAACATCATTTACAAATTATACAATATTTTATACACTGCTAACATTGATGTAAAAATTGTCTAATCACAATGAGACATATGTTTTGGACTTAGTTATCTTATCAACTGTTATGTGAAAAGTCCAATCAAAGATCAAATATAACAACTTCATCACATAACAATTGACAAGAAAAGTTAAGTTCGAACATATATCTTGCAGAGATTGGTCAATTTTTCATCAATGTAGCAATGGATAAAATATGTAATTTATAGATGACACTTTGAAGGTTATACTGTTAATTTATATATTTATATAATGTGCTTACATTTATGTTCACTACTTGTTTGAAAGAATAAAACAGGATGAAAATACCAATAAGATATAATATATAGAGTGTGTTTGTGTATAAAAAAAATAAAAAATTTAAATACAATTTTCTTAAACATGTCCAAAATAAGAGGTATGATCCCATAATTGTATTTCTTCGATTAAATAAATTAAAATGTTATAAATTACTAAAAGCTACACTGTTCTAGTTTTACTGAAAACAGAGAGAAAAGTAATAAAATATTTGCTTTGATGTAATAATATTGTACTAGGAAAGATGTTATGAAACAAATGACTATAATAAAAGGAAACTTGTTAATAAAGAAATAATACATCTAAATAAAAATAATTTGTTTACTGTGAAAACACTATTTATATACACTAATAAATGTAATAAGTGCGCTTATATGCAACATAGAGAAGCTTATTTCGATAAATTAAGTATGTTGCATATAAGCACACTTATTACATTTATTACATATAAAAGAAGTACCAACAGTTATCTACAGCTTAATAAAAATATAGAAAGAATTGTATTTCTTCACTGTTACAAACATAATTATATTTCTAGTGCTAAGAAAATATTTTCAAAAGTTGTAGTGAATAGTATAAAAAGATTTTTATAACTTGATTAAAAAAAATCAATCAATTATGAAAGAAGTCAAGATATAAAGATAGATACAGAAAACATACGTTGATTAAAAACTGAAGATATAATACTTTGATTAAAGTGTTTTTTTAATTATGATGCAATTTGAAAAATCAAGAGATTTGAAGAGGAAGTGTTTTTCATTTCTGTTCTATATTATTAAGGGAGAAAAAAAGAGTATAAATAGAGAGTTTTTAAATAGACAAGAATATAGAAAAAATTAAGATTACTATCCACATAAATCCTGCTGCTTAGATTCATGATTATTGGAGATAAAGATCACTAAAGCTAAGGGGAAAGGGGAGAAAGTAGACTTCAGAATTTTCATCATCATAGCTGAAATATTAAGTAAACTATGATGAAAATTTCCAGATTTACAGTTCACATAATATTAATACTAAAATCCAATGCTAGACATTCATTTTAATTGCAATGACTATTATAAAAATGTAGAAGTCAACATTTCTATGATGTTAAATGTCGGTAGAATCCTGAAATAACTGTCTTTCCTCCCTAGGAGTACATAGGACCACATCAGAACTAGCTAAATTGCTAGAATCTATAAATCTCAAAGCAACTTATTAACACGTAAAGTTTTCTAAGTAAGACAAAATGTATACCATAATATATATATATATGAAATTAAAAAAATCTATTCAAAAAAGAAAATTAAGTATGAAGAAAAATATTACCCCATAATTTGAAAGTGCATTAAACCCTAGTATGACATATATCTGACATTCAAAACGAAATAAGATGACAACATTTATATAAAATTTTAATATGTAATTCCCTAAATCGAATATATATTTTAGGCAAAATATAGACATTAAATTACATAATGTATCCTTTATATACAAAGTAATTCTAAATAATAATAATTTTATTATAATTTTATATTATTTTCATTTCTTTTAGATAATATGTATTTTTTTAATGTTAATAGTTTTAATATTTTATAAATTGTAATTTTTATGACTATTATTTATATTAAGAATTTAAGAAAAATATTCTTTTAATATTTTTTATTTTATATTAAAAGATTTTTATGACAACACAAAACAACATTATTGAATAGCTTTAGAAAAAAATGTCGTGATAGATTTCTAATTTATTACAATCACAAATGTAAAGTAGTTATATAAATGTGAGCAGTAATACAGATAGTTATCAATAGATATACAAATGTTGGTAGATCATTTAATTAATGATATTAATTGATATCTAATGAATAAAATATTATAACTAAATGATTAATTTATCTTTTTATAATAACCTCAGTATTGGAGAATCTAGAATAAATTTGTTATATGCCAATCCAATTGTTGGTATATCTATATATAATAACGTAACGCAAGATAATTTTATGCTTATAACAAATAGATGAGTGCTAAATTCAACCCTACTTATTTGTATGTATCTATATTTGTTAGCTTTATTAAATTTTTTAAGTTTAAATCTCAGTAATTTTTTTGTTTATTTTGTCATTATACTTCTTAAACGTGTATATGTGTGTGCATACATGTGAAGATGATAATATATGTGATAATGATACTATATTTGTGAGAAATAATATATCTGTAAATGATAAAATGTAAGTAGACATAATGAGGATAATGTATATGTTACGATTTTAATATAGACAGATGATGATAATATATATATATGATAATAATCAATAAATCAAGTTATATATAGCTTGACATTGCTTTTATATTATATATATATAATAACGTATATATTACGATTATAATATATATAGGCGATGATAGTATATATATATATGGTGATAATATATATGTTATGATAGTAATAAATATAGATGATGATAATAATATATGTGATGATAATATATACCTATAATGATAATATACCTACATGGTGATGATAACATAGTTATATGATGATGATTATAAAGAAATAAGAGGAAACTCAATGAAAGTGATGCCTTAAATGACTACAAATTAAAAGTTGTATATTGTAATGCCAATGATCATTCTCATGTATATGGAATATTGTGATCTGATCAGTTTAAATCCGGGGATGTAGACTGGTGTAAATTGGAAATTTAATAAGGAATTGAATTAGGATCTGAAGGAATACTAATTTATTAATTCGATGATGGGGTTTCTCATATATTAGCTATGAATTACAAACTAATTCTATTTTTTTTTCTATACATTGAGCTTACCTCTTGGAGGCATTGAAGTATTCATTTTCTATCAACTAATAATTAATAAAGTAAATAATTGGTAATTATATTTTAAAAATTTATAAAACTATATTTTCATACTCGAGTTTTTTTCAGTTACTTATGAAATAAAACTTCCTCAGTTAGAAAAAAAATAGTTGTGAATAAGAAATTAATTTAGTTTTGAACATTTATAATTTTACAAACATTTAAATTATTATTATTAATAATTGTACAAATATTTATTTACTTCATGTATAATAATGAAGATTTTAATATTGTTAACATTATATATATATATATATAAGTTCATCATATTTGGAGATGAACTGTTTGGATCTTTTTTCTGAAATCTATAATATGAAAATCAACTAAACATAATAAGAATATCTCAAATACTGCAATTATGATTTTTATATATTGTCTTATAATATTAATGATCTGTTATTAAGTAGGTATAAAATCTTAATTCAAATTGTTGTATGGAAGGTGCCTCTTTTAATATTATATTACAATATTTTAAAGTGTTTTGGTAATTTTACTTATATGTTTATGGATTCATTAGGCAATAGATAGGGATTTTATGCACAAGCCTTTCTGGCATCCATTGATTCATCTTGTTAGCACAAGATGGCACTACTATATGGAGAGTTTTGCTTTGTTTTGAATTGTTTAATAACAATTATGTGCTAGTATGAGATAGTGATCATGTGATGTTTAGTGGTTTATAAATATCATTCTGTAATCATGTGAAGGAAAATAGAACAATACTTAAAAGTTAATAATTAGAAATAATAATTAAATAATAAACATTATAGTTGTGATTCATTGTATTTTGACTCAAATAATTTATTTAATCATATTATCATATTCATTGAACACAATTTTCTCAGTGGATGCAAACTTTGCCATTTCTTGCACTTGTTTACATTACAAAAAACTTAAATCAAGAGATCTCACTAAGAATAAGTAGTGAGATTGTAACAGATCAAAGAGGTGACCACATTATAAAAATACATGACTATTATCTGTGTATCATCGAAGTTAATATGAATAGCTTTTCACATCTCTATTTCATCTACTGTAAGCTTTAAGAACTAAAAGATTCCAGATAATAATATTTAACAAATTACTATCCAGTGTTGTCATATCCAATATCTCTAGATTAATTTCAAACATATGGTCTTTATTAGTGAGAGACTCTTTACTAATAAAAGCCTTAAAGTTGAAATTAGTCTGGGAATATTGGATAGACAATACTGAGTATGGGCTTAGCTTTATTAAGCCCTATCATTTGGCATCTATTAGGTATTAAACCTTACAGTAGATGGCATAGAAGTGTGATAAAATATGATTTTAAACAACAATGAGAAAGTCATGAGAAGGTTAATATAAGAATGTATGGTTGAATCAAGAAAGTTGCCAATGTTGTGAAATAGCAAATTTGAACAGTGTCTTTCTATACCACTGGAAATGAAAAAGCAAAATCATCTACACAATTTCTCAAATGTTGTTGAAAAATAATGGCCATTAATGAATGATTCAGTAAAAGTTTGTCATTTTTATGACAGTAAAATATTATTTGGAATACAATAGTGTTCTTCTGTTCAAATGTGATACTTTTTCACAATAATATCCCATTTATATCAAAATAAACATGATCACTGAGAAGATTTTCAATTTGTCATTCAAGAAGTAAGATGTAATACTTTGCACATAAATATCTTCACTCTTGTAAATAGCATATGGAATTGTCTTGATATCACTTATGCACTCTTACAATCCTATATCTTATCTATAATGTTCTAACTTGTAGGAATGTTAGCTTTGTTTGCTTTATAATAATAGAAGCCTTTATCTTAAAATTATTTTTAAGACTTATAATTATCATTAAATCTCTATATGCATCAATAACACTATATTAATAGCATCAACAGTTTTATAATATAGGTTAAAAAGTATGGCAAGAATTTTCTATCTGTATTTACATTTATCAAATCATTTATAAATATAATTCAATATGAAATTTGATATTGTTATTGTAATAAAAGTGTCATTTTTTTTCTGTGATAAAAAAAATTATACTATTTTTTAATAGATTGCAAGCACATGTTAGTGTAGTCATATAAAGTGCAGTTGAGTTTTATTTTCATATCTCAGAACAAAAGTAAACCATGGGCTTAACTTTCATAATAATATAACACATCTAATGAAGACAACTCTGTCATAGTGTAAGTGTATGTCATATTTTTTAGAATCAACCCATTAGCACTTGTCTCTCTATTTGAGATTAATATTCTGACACTCTAGATCAGGATTTCCATCATACTATATGCATACAACCAAAACACATTTGGGAATATGTATAAATATCGAAAAATGACGGGAAAGCACATATATCAATTAATTAATGGAATTAGTTTTTTGTACAATCCACGGTATATACTCGGTATATACTCAGTATCTTTACTATTTATTTGTTTTTTAATTCCACTGTTGGACTACTTATTTACACTTACAGCATATAAGTTTGAAGTATGCCAATTATATTAATTGGCTAATATGAAGGGTTCAATTATGGAAAAGGACTGTCAAGTAAAGGAAACGCCTTTTATAGTTTATATATGTACATACATTTATAAAATAAGCATTAAATACTGTAGTAACTTTTATTAATAAATAATGAGAAAACTTGATAATAAAGTTTTTTTTTTTATTAATTCAGAATATTGTTTTATATCAATAAACAACATTATAATAAATTACTTTGCAAAAATATCTAAGTATACATTGATTAATCATATTTTTTTTTGCTTATTTATCAAATGAATAATACTTTATTAATAGCTTTAGGATATGCCAATACAATTTTGCCCAGCTTTATTCAAAATTATTATTAAACTAAAAGTTGTTTCTAAAAAAAAGTATTTCTTTAATAACATAAAAAATTTTTTTAATTATTACAACAAATATAATTGTTTGGAACTTGATACTGTTATAACGGTTTTAACATTTTTCTAACGCCATCAATATGAAAGCAATAATATTAATTTTTAAAATTAATATGAACCTTTTTTTAATCTGACAATGTTATTGTGATTATTAGAATAATATTAATATTCTAGCATACTTTGTTTTTTTTTACATGTTTGTTATTTCTTCAGGACTGAAATGATAAATAATATTCTTACAAAGATTCAGTTTATTATATATTTTGCGGTATTAAATGTCTATCTAAAGTATTTTTAGAAATTTGAAAAATATCACTGACGGACATATAAGTTTATTGCAGGTATCAAATATCTAATTATTTTTAACAGAATAGTTTTTAATAACATACGACTTTTTTTATTAAATCCTGAAAGTGGAAGTTTTTAGTATATAGATGCGTTTGAATTGTAGTGTTACCAGAGACTGTTTCTAATTCCTTAAACCACCCACAGGACTAATGAGTCTATTTTAGAAATCAATAAGAGATTGTCATTTCTAATTAGGAGTTGGAAATGACATTTTTCAGACAAATAACTAGAAGATTCAACGCTAGAAAAGCTTGATTTATATTAAAACTAGAAAGACGATTAGTTATTTTCTTATCTTGGTTACTTTAATATTTTTGTTTTTTAAAGATAAATTTAAAACATATACCTAAAATATATTATAATTCTATTCAATCGGTGATTTGTATATTTTTACATAATAATGGTGAAATTTTATAAACAAAATCTGACTTCTTTGAAATAATGATAAAGAATTCAGAATGACTGTGTTTAATTTTATATCTCTCTTAAGTATCATTAAGATTTGATCAGAGATAATATACTTGATGAGATTAAAACATGTTTTTGTAATCTTATAAAATGATACTGTTATGGGGGGGGGGGTCTTGATAGAATTTCTAGATATTTTATAAAATATTAAGGGGGAATGTTTGCTTCAAAACTATCCAATTTTTTTTTCAGTAAAATATGGTCCAATGATAGTCTACCACAATATTTTAAGGATGTTTCTATTGGCATTATTTATAAAAAAAACACAATAATTATTATAAAGTGTCAATGCTATCCTCTATAACAAATATACTTTCAGAGATTTTTTTAGAACTGATTTCTTCTAATTGGATTACTAGGGATTCAATATAGTATTTAAAAAATCTACAGATGTGATTTTTTGATTGCTAGATGTATACAAAAGTAAGTATCTTGGGCAGAAGTATATTCATATATTTAATCTCATTTTATATAATCAATAAAGCTTGTTCAAAATTAATTAATTATCTATAGAAATTTATTAATATTATATAAGTTCTATATAATGATATGAGAGAAAGCATTACTATTTGTGATGGAAAAAATGAGGCATTTGAAATAAGTTAAAATTTTAAAAAATGCATATTAATTCCAGTTAGTTTTATTTTTTTATTTTTATAGTAATGTTATTTTGAAATAATTTGTAGACAGCTTTATAAAGCAAGTGTTTTATTTGAACTGACTAAAAGTAACACTCAACTTATCTGACAACAAATTGATCTTAAGATTTTAAACATTTTGTTTAAAAATTATTCCTTAAAAACTTATCATCTAGTGCCAAAAAAATATGTAACAACATATTAGACTTGGATGGTTATTGGCCTAAAAATGTGAAATAATTTAAATATTTTAATAATGTTTTACATAGATAAACTTGAGAGTTGAATTTAACAAGCTAAAAGTCATATAACAATTAAATCTTTATTTGTTAACAGAGAGATTTGAACTTAGGAATTTTAGTCTATATTCATCCTTCATTCCATCTCAAACAAATGATATACATGACCACATACATGTGAAAACAATAAAATATCCACAATATATGTATTTCATGCTGAACCAGCACTCATCAGTTGGGACAGATCATAATCTTCCACACATATATACAATCAGTGTTCATGTTATATTAAGATAACAATTTCTTAAACTTTAATAGACAGGCTTCAATCTTTTCATCCTTTCAACAATTAAATAATCCATTTCATTGAAACACCAATGATGGAACACTCAATGCTCTTGCTGAATTTGATATTGTAGTCATACCCATGTAGACAATACATCAGTTTAAGCACTCATATTATTGGACCATTACATATCAATTTATATTAATAGGAGAGGGTCTTATAAAATATGGCAAATATTATGTCAGATTTAATGATAGTCTATAATATCTTGCAAAGATGGCTAGATAATAAAAAAAACTATCAATATATTCTTCAGCTTACTAAATGTTATGACAATGAATATACAATTGCAAAGTGTATCTTTGAAAGATTGCTAAATGGATGAGGAATAAGTTTTTCAAAAATTATTTTATGTTAAGAATATTTTTTGTTGGAAATACCAATCACATTTATGTTGTTAATCTTAAAACCATTATTAAGATGTTCAGTATTCACTGTGAGAATATGGATGAAGATGCAAATACAACCAAGAACTATAATTTTAAAAAAAAATTAAAGTTTTAAAAAAAAACATTTGCTCCAGAAGTTAAAAAATATCAGTATAAAGTATCAAAAGATATAAGTGAATGTATTTCTATTTCATAGATTGGTTTATATAATCATTGCAAAAACAAAATATCTTTCTATTTATTATTATTATTTCTTTTTTTGCAGTGAAGATGATAATACTCATTTATGAATATCAGTTAATAATGGTGGTGATAATACAATTAAATCAATAATAATATTGGTGCTGATTTAGTTTGCACTCATGGCCATTTTGAAATCTAACAATCAACCAAAACTATCACTGACACACCCAACTGATAAATGATATAAATATGGAATAAAAGTACTTTAAATTCATCTTTTAAAAATTATAAGCTAGTAAAAGTAATATATTTTATTTTATATGAGCATATAATATAATTCATGTTTTAGAAGTTATAATCTTTTAGTTTTGGAAATTATAAGTTTCATTTGATCACAGTTCTTCATTTTTTGGACAATACTTCATAATGGCCAAACCGTCTTTCCCCTTCTTTACATATGTGCAGTCATATTTCAAATATTTTATGAAAATAAATGTATAAAAAAAAATCTCTAATAAAATAAAGCATATTATTTTTACTAGCTTATAATTTCTAAAGTACTTTTATTCAATATTTATATCATTTAATCGTTGGATGTGTCAGTGGTAATTTTTAGATTTCAAAATGACTGTGAGCACAAATTAATTGGCACCATGATATTTATATTTTCTTTCAAATTATAATTTATCAAAATTAATATTAATAAACATTATGAAATTCTAATGTTTATTTTATTTAGTTGGGTGCAACTGCATTATATTATGTTTTAATCATAATTTTTTAAAAAAATGGAATAATAGTTATTAAAAAGTCAAATAAAAATTTTATCTATCAAAATGTAGAATATAGGAACAAAAAAAATTTAATTTGTAAAAATATTTTTTTTAGTAATAATATTTTAAGTTTGTTGGAAACACATCATGTATTTTTCTTTGCATTATGAAAACTGACTATTTTATAAAAAATATATTCTTTGGCATCTTTTTTGTGAGCTATAGTTATATTATAGAATAGTTTTATTTATCTAATTTTTTGTTATTGACGTTCAATCTAAATTAATAAATTACTTTGCAATAATTATTTTTAAAATTACTTTTTTCAATCAGAAACAGAACCAGTATAGAGATAAAGCTTCATTTTTCACATTCAGCCTTTAACTATTTTATTTTTTATTTCTATTTTTTTTTTTAAGAAAAAAAAATTAATTTGGATTTTTAATTTTTGTTTCATCATTCCTTTTCCCCAACCCATTGTTTTTAATTTCCATTTGTTAAAATATATTACTGCTTATTTCTATCAATTGATGAGAGATTTATAGCATAAGCAAAATGAATGGTAGAAACAGATACGCCTCATATATATATATATAAATGAAAATTTGTATAATATATTATCAATAAAATTGTAATCATAATTTCTTCTATTAATAATAACATAAATGTTTATCTGATAAGTTGTCATTCTATTTATAAAAAATTTATTATAAAAGATTTCTTATTAGTAATCAAAATTTAATTATTTAGGCTTCAAAAAATATTTTGTAGTATACAGAATAAATTTTAGTTAAATACAAATACAATTTTTATGTAGATAATCAATTTTCAATTTAAATTAAACCTAATGAACTCTCAAACAACTTCCAATATGACTAACAAATCTAGACAATTAAAACTATACTAGAGATCTAAACACCTCTTTGGCATAATAGAAAAATGATATCCGTTTATTATATAAGTAGCTTTCTATAATTTGCTTGTTTCAACGTGTGAATGAATTAATTTACAATTACAGTTCTATATTCAGTTTAAGTAAATTATGCCGTAAAAATATAGTATTATAATATCACTTTCAATCTTATATGAATTGATAATTCCTTTATATATGTAAAAGATAATGAATACATTTAAAGTAATATTTGATATTGATTTGTGTAAGTTTAGAAATATGACTAAAATTGTCTCTTGCTTACTTAAAATGTTTTAATTTGCTTAAATTTAATATATTATTTTCATATCCATAAATTTATTCACATTTTGAAAATAAATTTCTTGGAGATATTTATATATTAGTCTCATACATTGTTCTGTTTATATACTGCAAGCCACTCATAAAAGAATTTGGCCATTCCAGCTCCAAGAAAATAATAGCAACTCTAATGATTATACAAATCAATCTGTTAAACACAAATATGTTCACATATAGATATGCTGGTTTATTTTTCTGTTTATTTCTGCTGAAGAAATTAAAAGACCCTAAAAATTTTATGATATCTTAATTTCTTCTGCAGAAAACTTTTCATTCTGAAATACTTCATATCATAGCTAATTATAGCTCTTGAATTTATGCTATTTTGTCATATCTTCCCAATAAAATCAATTAACACTGTAATGCTTAGAATGCATTTGAGATAATCTTTATAGTGTAGATGGAAGTTTATCTATCCTATAAAAACCATGATGAAATTTACTATAAAACACTCTTTTAAAATTCATTCATTTTACATGTCTAATCTAATGTGTGATCTTAAAATAGTGGATTCTATAATATCATATTCAGCAAATAGAAAAATGTATTGATTTGCTTTATGATCTGAGTTTTATATTTTTAAAATTTTACAGAGCATCTTTAAATGAATTCTTTTGTATTGACTGATTAAAAAAACTTGAGATTTTTTAATATTTAAAAAAAAAGTACATTTTATAAATTGTCATTTGAATTGACAAAAATAATACTATCACCAGTATAGTGTGAATACAGAATCTAAGAAATTGAACTTTCTGCTTTTTGATTTTAATTGATTCAAATTAAAATTTCGATCATTAAACCTACATTGCACCTTGATGTCTATTTCACTGGACTACCTATAAATGATTCCAGCATGTTGAACAAATGCACATCTTTGTTTAGAATCAATTTTTATTTCAAGTGCTTCAAATTTTCTATCTATAGTAATATTTCATCTTATTCCATCATTTAAAAGCTATATATTACAAATAAATTTCAAACAATGCCATAGACCTTTTCAATTAGTGAATTAAATACCTTGACCAAATTAGTAAAAGCAATATATAAATCACTATTTTCTTTTTTTTTTCTCAAAAGTACATTTGTCTGGTATCAAAAGCCATTTGTAGTGCTTTTGAATTCTTTAAAATCTGTGGTTACCATTCCTCTTATGGCTGAAATTAACTTCTAAAATATCCTTGAAGTACTTTGCTATAATATATAATAATATCCCATGATAATTATTGCAAACTTGTCTATTCTTTTTATTTTCAAAAATTATAACAATTAAAGCATCCTTAATATCAAGTGATACAACTTTATGGGTCCATATGTTCCTAAAAATTTCGATATTTTTTGAAATTCATATTTTAAAACTTCAACAGAGATTTCATTAGGACTAGCAGGTATTCTATTTTTAAGATGATGAAGAGTGGTTTGACTTCATTAAGTTTAGATAAAATAGATATATCATTAAAAGTCATCAACTCATTTCTTGTATCATTATTCAAAAAATGATGAAAATACTCCTTGTCAAAAATATCATCATGAAAATCAATGTTAATTCTGAATTTAATAGGATTGTGATACAGTCTCTCAGGTTCATTTGCTGCATTTGGTATTTTAAGAAAAGATATCTAGGGTGATAATATCCACCAATCATTTTAAAGCCTTCTTGTCAGTCATTGAAATTTTGCCTTCTATGTTTATAGTGAGTTCACATTTAATTTACTTTGTTGCTAAGCAAAAAATGCCACTTAGATTGCTAATAATAAAATTATTGCCAGAAACCAGACATGTTTTTTTAGTGACCCCAAAAATAAATTTACTTCTATCCATAATACACTCCTTATGAAAATTCCATGATTTAGTAATATGACAATCTAGAAGGTTCAAATTAGCAATTTTAGTGCTTAATAACTGTTGAAATGTAGTATACATAGTAGTTAGTTCCACATAATGGAAATCAATTTTCTTGTAAATATGATTGGAATAAGGTCTACTTTTTAATAAAGCTGTCATTTTAATATTAAAGTACACAAATCTATGATTCATCCAACAATTCACAAGTGTTTGCATAATAAGAAGTTCCTTTGCTTTATTACTACAATTTGTAATGGTAATCTATTAAATGCTTTGTCTTGAATATGAATGCATTCATATTTTTTATAAAGGCTTGTCTCTCTAAACTAAACAAAATATTTATGACTCAATTCATGTGGTGTGAAAAAAAATAAAAATCAACAGATCATTTAAATTTACAGCGGTAATTTTTGGTCAAAGTCTACCCTTTGTATCAACATACACATTAAAGTCTCCAAAAAGATCTTTTAATGATACTACTGTAAAAAGCTTTTCTTCTCTGAATTTTCTGAATCTAAGGTTGAACCATATATAATAATAATAAGATGATTATTAATACTATTGTGCAAATAACATTATTAATTTTTATTGATACAATAAGTATTTTCAATAATAGAAGATATTAAATTAGGCTTTAAAGCAAAGTTAACATTATGCATTTTATTTTCACTGACTGATCAGCCCATCCAAAAAAAACTTATAACCATTCATCTATTCTATTAAACTTCTTCCTAAAAGATAAGTTTTTCTGAGAATATTTACATTGATTTAAAAAATTTTAGTTGTTTACCCACTGGTGCAATCATTTGTTCTGATTTTGAAGAGTTTGTATCAAGTAAAGTTCTCATATTTCATGCACTTATATTTTACAAAATAGATTTATATTACTTAACTGTATCACTATCACAGCCTTCTGTTTTCCACTACTGCTAATATTATTATTGTTTCTATCACTGCAATAAATAATTTATTGTTGCTATTGTTGGGCTCATTATTATTATTACCATTATTATTTTTTCAATGCAGTGAGTAATCAGTCAGGTACAATAATCTGTCATGTTGGGTATAGCAGGTCATTTTTAGACCACTTCCACTTTTTTTGTAGACAGAGAAATTTCTGCATTAGGTGGACTAAATATACAATCATTATCAAATAAAACTTCTATCTCAAATCCAGTTCCAAACCAACTTATTAGTTATTGCATTGCCTTTTGCTAAAATCACAATTAAGGACTTCTATCCTATTAAGATGCCAACACTATTGCTTTTTTAGTTCTTGAGAGCTTGTATTAAAAAAATAAAAAGGAAATTGGAATCAGAAATGCTGTGTATATAGCTAGAGAATAGAAGTTGCACAACACAATTAGAAAGAGAAGTGATCGATATCAGGAGAGGCTTATGATGACTCAGCTCAACACTAATATAAATGACTGGAAGAGTAAAAGTGGAATATAGAAAAAGACACTTGGACTCTTAGTCAAGAAATATTTATTTGTTATTCACAATTAACATTTATATATAAAGTCAAACCACTATCTATCACCTGTGAAGTATATCAATAGACTGAGCATAGCACTTGAAAGATCATTATTTTACCACAACAGTACCACATTATTTTTCTCACCTTTTCATATGCTTCTAAAGTCAATTATTTTTATCTTGATTTAGAGGCATCTATATAATCTTGAGTAATGAAATGGTTATCAGATGACATAGTGCTATGAAATTCCCATCTCCAAATTGTTTTTACTTTTGCTTTCATCAGTAAAGATTAGAATATAAATTGAAAATTAATGCACATATGCATCTAGAAAGCACAATTTTACTTTTGTATACTATTCAAGTTAATATTTTGGAAGAAAAGATTTGAATGTTTTAAATCCAGAATAATTCATTTGCTTAATCATATAGATTTGATACCAGCTAATATATATATATATATATATATATATATATATATATTAGCTGGTATATATAGCTATCTCTATATATATATATATATACGTATATATTAGAGATCATACTTTACATCAACTGTAGATACCTTAGTATAAAATCATTTACTTTACAATCAAAGAATGAATCCAATTTGTTTGTTGTCCAAAATTATACATGGATAGTAGATCTTGGATAGAAGCTAGGTAATGTCTATCTTAATATAGACAATGTTTGAAAGCTTTTTTTTTTTAGGATTATATATTTATCAACACTGTAAATATTTTTCATTACATATATTAAATATTTAGAGACGTATTTGAAAAGTATTAAAATGAGTAGAAATTAACTCTGCTTTGTGAATGTAAATACTATCACATATTATTCTTTATAGTTATCATTGTTCTAAGAAAGAGTTAAGGACTTTGACATTAGGAATATTTGCACTAATAATGGCAGAACATGGAGATTTATAGTTATGTTTTATATATATAAAGATCTCATTGTGTATTTGTCTGCTATGCTATCATATGGTTTATATCTGAATGGAGCTTGACATTTTTTTAAACAATTGAAACTCTCCAATATTGGAAACTCTCCAAGCAATCTTGGATTCATTTCAACAATTGTTTATTCAATTATTGATTAACAAGTGGGTTTCTAATTATTCTTACTTAATAGTAAAAGAACAAATGACATCTTAAATGCTTGTTAATTAGTTTATTGCATAATGTCTTTTTTGTCATTACATTTCTGTGGACAGATTGCAGCTTTATTGAACTTTATTAAACTATTATGCCATTAATGGAAGAAAATATAAAAATTCTATTTTTTACTCCAGATAATTCAGATGGATCTGACTTTTATTAACAATATTTGAAAGAAATAATGTATGAGAAGTCAGTTCTAACAGAAATTTTAAGCAAGCACAAGTTATAATTAAACACAAACCATCTTCTTGAGCATAACAATATCCTGTCAAATATTTCCAACAATTTGAAAAAGTTTTCTTTTTAGATGTGTCTTTAAAAGCATAGAAAAATATTTTTACTTCATGTATTTTTTGTAATTGTTTAATCATAGGATCAAATTTCTCTTTGGGTAGTCTCATCCACCATAGCAATTACCATATTAAAAGTCAGATGTGACAATTAATAAAACATATGATCAAACTCTAAAAGGCATTGTTGTTACTTTGTGTAAAAATTATTATTATTATTATTATTATTATTATTATTATTATTATTATTATTATTATTATTATTATTATTATTATTATTATTATTATTATTATTATTATTATTATTATTATTATTATTATTATTATTATTATTATTATTATTATTATTATTATTATTATTATTATTATTATTATTATTATTATTATTATTATTATTATTATTATTATTATTATTATTATTATTATTATTATTGGATAGCTACATGTAATATGATATCATGTTATCAAATTCTGAATTGTGAAAAGTGTGGACACACATATAATGTAACTAGAATTTTTTTAATTAATATATATATATAACTCTATATAATAGTTTACATCTTGTAATCTTAATTTCTACACTGTTTATTTATTAAAGATATATTATAATCTTAATATACAAATAACAGTTGATTTGTGAGAATAGATGCATTAGCCAGTATATATGTAGGAGGATAGATGCAAGTTTAATTAAAATTATATTTCTACATAAATTTAATAGTTGTAGTGCAATTTTTTTAACTGTTTGATTTAATTGTATATCTTTATTAATATAATACTTTTGTAATTTCTAAATTATTAAAACTTTTATTGGGAATAAATTCATTGTTGGTTCTATTAGATATTCAAAGTGGTATAGGTCTTACATTTTTTTGTCAATGATAGTTGCAATTATTGAATATTTTGAAGAACTTAATAAATTTATTTCGTATTTAAAATTTTCACTATTATAATATTGTCTGATTGTTTCTTTATACAAAATACAAAGGTCATAAAGAAAAATTATTTAAATTATTAATTTTTATCTTGGATTGGTTTTGAGAACTAAAGTGATTAAGATTGGCATATTTAAGATTCTTATTAAAATGATAAAAAAATCAAGTCAGATGTCACATGACTTAATTTTAATAAAGCTTGTATTTACAAATGTTATATATAGAGCTCGCAAAACAAGCTCTTAACAAGCTTTGAGAATATCATCAACCCCAGACTGGTTTTGGCTTCTGGCATCATCAGTGAGGTGCCAGGATATTCATTAGATTAAAAATACTAGGACAAGCCCAGCACTGATGATGCCAGTAACAGAAACTGGTCTGAGATTGGGGATATTCTCAAAGCTTGTTAAACGCTTGTTTTTGTGAGCTCTATATATACCATTTGCAAATACGAGCTTTATTAAAATTAAGTCATGTGACATCTGACTTGATTTTTTTTTATCATTTTATTTTTTTGCTATTAAGGCTTTGGCAATTTTATTGCTAAATCTATTAATATATGGTGTATCTGAACTTAGTTTAGTCGCATGTGGCTATTTGAGTTAGATAGCTGGATTTTTAGACATATGGAGGTCTGAAAATTTCAGATTTTTTTCTCAATAGTTATACATTAGATAAAGTGCTGGGCTTGTCCTAGTATTTTTAATCCAAAAAATATCCTGGCACATCACTGATGATGCCAAAAGCAGAAACCAGTCTGGGGTTGAGGATATTCTCAAAGCTTGTTAAGAGCATGTTTTACGAGCTCTATATATAACATTTTAAGAGTCTTATTGTATGATTGTATAAATTTATGTGAAATATAACTCTGATTTAATAAAAGTGTTTGTTCTAAAGATTTTGTTTTTATATTTAAATAATTATTGTATTCATTAAATATTACCTATCATTTTAAAGTAATAATAATAATAATCATCACATAGTTAGTTGTTTTGGATATATTGTAATGTTTGAGCTTTGAGTGCTCAAAGTGTACCTCAAAGTATAATATTGAGGAATTTCAAGCATTACAACTATTCATTGCATTCTAAAAGAAAGATTATAAATATCTGTTGATCTATAAAATGAATGCATTTTGATATAGCTCCATTGAATAATGATTAAAGCAATACCTACTATACCCATGACTTAGTTCAAATACAGGTGGAGTTAAACAATTTTTTCCAAGTAGCTGAGAATTTTAAGATCATACATAATTGAGGTTATTTTATCTGAAAGATAAAAGTTCTCCAATAATCAAAAAACAACAATATATTTATAATTTGATGCAGCTCTCAATGACAGGTAAGAGTAGTTGCTTACATGTAAAGATGATGAGCCTGTATGGTTTTTTAAAGCCAGGTTTTGCATTTTCTAATACTTATCGCAAAATTTTGATAATTGTCTGAAGTTTATGACAGTTTTCTTAAAAAATAAAAATAAATATTCAATTAGTATTATATTTATATTTCTAATCAACTATTACATTAATACTATTATTTATTTAAAATTAATATAAAGTATTATTCAGAAGGTCATTATTATTATTATTATTATTATTATTATTATTATTATTATTATTATTATTATTATTATTATTATTATTATTATTATTATTATTATTATTATTATTATTATTATTATTATTATTATTATTATTATTATTATTATTATTATTATTATTATTATTCATCTTTTTCTTTCTTTTTCTATGTATTGATTTCTATTTTAACATATACCATTTAAAACTTTCTTAATCACTTTATCAATACTCTTTATAACAGTTTCGACTGTCCTGCAGTCATCATCAGAGCTTTCTTAAACACTTTTCTTTATAACAGTTTTGACTATCCTGCGACCATCATCAGAGCTCGGATGATGACTGCAGGACAGTCAAAACTGTTATAAAGAGTATTGATAAAGTGTTTAAAAAAGTTGCAAATGGTATGATATGTATTATTATTCACTTGAGCATTGAATACAATAAATTTATTTATTTATTATATTGTTAGTTATTTTTTTCAATTCAAAAATGATTTATATAACTTAAGTTTTAAAATCCATCACCTTCATCACCGATACTAAATTACTCAAAATTAAATCCAAAGACATAAAAGTGAATTTAAAAAGAATAGATATATTATTGATGAATTGATGAATTAAATAAATGAGTTGTCTTTTGACTTCCGTTTGGTACTCAAACATTTCATGAAATGAATAAATAAAGTTTTAAGGATGATATTTTCAATAAAACACATAAATGAATGGCAAATTGCTCATCTATGTATAAACTAAATAAATATTTTCTTTAGCTTGTTTTTAATTATTACTGTAAATGTTGTATAACTTCGTCATAAATGGATCTGTTAATCCGTTTAAAAGCAAATAATTTTTATTTATAAATTTAAATACTTAAAAATGCGATTTTTAAAATTCCTAGGATTAAAAATTAACTTTAACCATTTTATTATATCTTTAGAAGTGCATAATTATATTTATAACAGATAGACAAATAACTAGCTGTTTGTTATAAATATAATTACATACTTTTTATACGTAATAAATTGTCTATTTTAAACAGCTGCCAAAACAATGGAAATAAGCAATAGCAAGTTGAGTAGTTATGTGATTATGTTAATAATTTAATAAATTAATATTTTGATATATCTAATATACAGGTGGAAACAAAAAGTCTCATAGTTTAGCGTTATAATTTCTGGTTCAACTTTAGTGTAGGTGATTTTTTTTCAGATCATCAATAGACTTAGGATTTTTTTAGGGTGCTAACTCATAATAAAATTGACTATTTTTATTAGGCAGTAAATGAATATTTAGTTATTATTAGCTAATTTGATTAGAGGAGTGATAGTGCAATAAAATTAACATAAGTATAATATAAGTATGATATAAGTCTTCAGAATAAAGGTGGGGGTATGATGTTTCTATGGCTATTGAGCTTATATTTTACCTATAATTTTAGATGAAAAACTCTTAAGTTATTTAATAAATACAGTTTAGATAGAAAGAATAAATAATTTGTGTATGTATAAAAAAATCTGGCTACATTATGGATTATATTATCACATTAATGAGTATGACCATCATAACTTTCGAATTAAAAAAACAAAAACAAAAGATAGACAGACAAATAATTGAAAATTAAAGCCGAGATTTGCAAGACTTCTGCAAACCAATCTGTGAAACGCAATATTTTATTCTCATGCCGATCATTAAATGTTTATTTGATATATTAGAATGCTACCTTTTATCTTTTCTGCAGCTATATATTACTTTAATATTTTATAAAAATGATGATTTTATTAGCCAAGCAAGAGAATGAGTTTTCTACTTCAATATCCTGTAATCACATATGCATTTAAATAAGAAAAGCTTGATATATTTTCTATACACTGATTAATCTCAAAATTAAATTTTTGCTGAGATGTCTCATTTAAATAGTACATTATTTAGGATTTAATATTGGTTATAGCTGAGTATATTTTAATTAATAAAACTGATTTTTGCTACATATTATGAAAAATATTTTGACAGGTAAGCAGGTGTTCTTTTTGATTACCTGAAGCATTGTTCTTGATTGTATTATATTAGCTGAAAATATTCTAAGGCTTCTGTTAATGTCTTTATAAAGCGTTCAGCTGGTGGTGAGTTAGATAATTGTGATTGCTCAAGCAGGTTAAAAGAATATTGTCATTCTTTCATTTATATAAAATAGTAAGTCTGTATGAATTTTGCTTGCTTTGTTGCCTAAAGAAAAAATCACTAATAAAATGTCTCTTTTTTTTTATGTTAGTCTTAAAACTAAACTATTTTATAAAGTTCACCAGAGTTCAAATGAGAGCAGAACATAAAAATAGATGCACATATCGTATTACTTTTATAATGCAATGAACAAATATGCAATTAATTATTTTGGCAGGTTTAAGGAGGAAGTTCATAATGAAATTTGAACACTCATTTTTTAAAAACCTCCTAATAATAGATAAATTAAAATATAGGAAACAGAACAACTTCTACTGAGCTCTATGTGATATATATAATAGACAACTTCTGAAATGTAAACGATGACAGTTAAATATATAATCTTATCTATGTAGAATTTAGGTGAGAATAATTCACTGATCCAATTTGTTTTATGGATTATAGCTTTATAATATCATCACTTTTCCTTAGGCTATGACTTAAAAGACTCTAAATGTTGAACTATAGAATCAAAAATAAAATGCATCTACCTATTCTTAGTGGCTCTGATATTTATAAGCATACCTTTGCCAACATTGTTGGTAATTCAGAGTGAAGTTTATATCATAATTATGTAAATGGTTAATGTAAAATATATGCTAAATTCTTTTATTTATGTAATATCTAAAATTTTATTAAATAATTATATACACTTTTTTTTCTTAAACTGAAATTATATGTAACAAGTGTAAATACTTACTATGAACACTGGAATGACAGATATTTTTTTCATATAAGGTTTAAGTTAATTTGCTGTTCTATTTATTTTTATCTTTAGCAATGAAAATATATTTTATTTATAATTATTTTTCCTTATTCTACTATATATATATTTAACCAAAGATTAAATCACCCCACATGATTAAGAAATTCAGAACCACACTCTGTGAAATAAATATATTAGAGTTCATAATATATTTATATATTTATTTCACAGTGTGCAGTTTTGAATTTTTTAGTATGTGGGGTGATTTAATATTTGAATATTTATATTTCAATTTAGCATTATTATATATATTTATGTTGTACCAGTCCAATTTGTATGTTCATTCCACAAAATTTAGAATCTGAGCAAAAGTATCTCAAATCCAATCATGCCCAAGATACACAGATCAGGAGCAATCATGAACTCTAACCTATTTTCCCAGTCCCCAAATCTCTAACAATATGAACAACATCTCTGGTGATACAGATGAATTTAATTCATTCCAGACCGGAGTCACAGTGGTGAGACATGATATCTTACCGCTAAATATGACTAACTAACTAAATTATGAATGAAAAGCTGAATACAGATGATAATAAAATATTTATAGATGGATAGATTAAGGAATAATGAGACTAAATTGACCAGTGAACAGCTAACAGTGTAATGAAGGAGTAAATAAATTATAATAAAAGGGTCGCCTACTTATGATAATCAGGATATTGGATAATCCAGATACACTGAATTCTTTAGAATAATGAATTATCATAACAAATATTAAGATTAAATTGAATAATGATTCAAACACTTGACTAAATTGAGGTATAAGTTTTAAAAAATGCACTTTGACATAGTCATTGGTATATTATAATCATAGGTTTCATGCAAGTAATCTTAGGTTTGTATATCCATAGGATTACATAATTTAATATTTGTATAATAGATGATGTTGACACTAATGTGTCATTTAAGAAAAATGTGAATAGAGAACTAATCTCAGATTGAATGATACATATATAGTGTACAATCGATACAGTGCAGTTTAATATGCCAATAATAATTAGATATCAATTTCTTATAAATAATGTAATAATATTAACACCATTTTAGAATTAAAAAAATATGTAACTAATGACTATCATGAAATACATATAATGAAACAGAACCTTTTATTATTCATAATCATGATTGAATTCATATATATATAATAATATTGCATTTGGTATGTAATTTTTAATGTTAGGTAAATATTACTGATGAAAGATAACAATATGGGTTACAATGATTACTGAAAATGAATACATAATTATTCATGTATTTAACTTAATAAGATTTTATTTATCTATAAAATTAATTGAGTTTAATGATCTAATATAGAGCAATTGTAAAAGATGAACATTTCTACAACCGTAAGAACTTTCTAAGATAGATATAACGAACAATATTAATTTGAAAACACTAAGAACTTTAAATTTTAAACTTTCCTAGTATTTAATTGTTACAAATAGAATCCTATCTGACCAAACTAAATTCTTTATTAATAGTGTTATTTGATGTATTTTTTTTCCTTATTTATGTAAAATCATTTCCATTTATTTATTTTTTTATTCTTTAAGTTTTTATCATGATTTTTTTTTGTTTTTCGTTAAATTAAATATATCAATGTTAAACTTAAGTCGGGCGTGAATGGCTGTATAGATTTGTAAAGTTATATTAGGGAAGGGTAATCTTAGGTTATTTGTGTCGTTGTTAGATTGGGTCAATGGATTGGATATATTGGTGTGATTAGTAGATGTAATATTGATTCGCTATGGGCAGAATCGCTTCATACGCCGCACACTTCCATTTGCCTATGGAAGGAATTATAAGACGGAGAACGCAGTTCCTTTCTATGGAGTTTTTTTTTATTGTTCTTCTCGTTAGATTGATGTAATATTCCTATCTGATTGAGAGTCAATGTCTTTTCTTAATCTTTTTGTGCTGCCGTATTTTATTACATTGAATACATTGATATATCAGATGAATTGATGCCGGTTTGACTACGAATTTTAACCTAAGGTTAAATAGGGATAGAATGTTTATTTTCAAAAGCAAATCTATGTGGTCTATTCATACTTGACCCTAAAGAAAAATGCATTAAATTTAAGTTGTTTATAGACGCTTGCATGGATTGGTTATCGGTTAAGTATGTTTTGGGTTTTCATATTTGATCAAAATATATAGACATTCGATAAATAATGATACCTTACGGTGAGTATCTAAAATGTATTTATTCAGATGTCTTTTAAGTTATTGGTGACAATGCAAGTATCTTATGGTGAATACTATTGGGTTACATATAAATTTCCCTCCGCAATTGTCAGTAGTCAATAATTTTGTATTTTGATCGTTTATGTTTCTTTTGAAATGTTTTTAACCGTGTAATCTATGTAACCGATCTATAGCAACATCTTAAAACAAGCTTTTATAATCCCATCTGTGCGAACTTAATTAAAATGTAAAATTAGAATATAATAGTAATTAAATGTAAATTAAAGTCAAAAATCAAAGTTAAAAATAATGTTAAATGTTAAAATGTAAAACTAATACTAAAATAATTTTAAATCTTATATATATGTGCATAAATAAATGTTTGTATGTTAATTACTGGCAGTGGCTTATTTTATTCTTTTTTATATATATACTCTTAGATTATCTTATTTAATCTCTGCTATTCCACTGAGCTAGTGACATGGGCTAACGACCGGATGCAAAATTTTAAAAAAAAAAAAAAATTTTTTTTTTTTACTTACGTATCTGCCTACTTTATAAATTTTTCTAGGTTCAAATGCCTAGATGGCGCCCTGTAGTGCAGTTTACTTTAAGTCGCATTCTCCGGATCATTACAACTGGTGCCCAACGTGAAAATGTGGGCAGCTTAATATAATATTTACTCACAACAATCCAATAAAATTAATATTAATAAAGAATGGGTTAATATCATCACAGCATTATAACTTACAGATATGGAATGGGAATAAATATAAAATAGTAATATGTTGCAGTGTTAATATGAATAGCAGCAGTAGAAAGGTTTGGTCTGCTTGGAACTGAGAAGACACTTCATCATATACTAGAGAAATAGGAGAGTATATCTATGTTTTTGTCAGAACAGTATCTCAAGATGTGATATGTTGGAATTGTGATGGGAAACATTCATCACATTAACCTAAAAGTGTTCCAGGGCAGGAGAGTGTATATCCCATGGTTGGAACAAGTAAGATGAAATGGGTCCAGAGTTCTGGATAATCTCAAAAGGACAAAGCAAATTATGATAATTAATACTGCTGGCATATGTTAGCAATACTAAAATAAATTAATCAGGTCCCTAATAACATTGATATATTAACTGAAGCCCTAAATAAATCTAATATCAAGCATAATGGCATGACTAAATATTAAACCATACTATAGGTATAAATATGATCTTAAATAAAAGTTAAAACATTATACATAAGGAAGCAGTATATTATCCCTTTATTTCAATGAATTCCACATGTGTTTTAAATAGACAATATAAATATAACATGAAATATAATGCTGGTCTGGCATTACAAGTAAATGGTTAATAATTAACTGTCATATTTCAAACAATAATGAAAATAATGAGTCACAACCTAAACTTATATCCATTCCTAGTAAGAGATATAATAAAAATTAACATCTCAGTTTAGTTATTCTATGAAACTAATATCAATTACTTATTTTGCTACTTTAACATATATCTCATGGTCATGTGATCAGCTAACATTACTGTTAAATGGGAAAGGCATAATATAATATTCTTATTGCAATATAATAGAATCAATTAATAATGGAATTAGTGACTATATAAACTAAACAAAAACTTATTAGCAAATTTATTTTTTATACTAAAAGCATTTGTAAGCTTACTTGTAGTGAAAACAAACTTTTAAGGATATGTTGAATTGCACAGAAATGAGAAACATATTTTACATGAAAGCTCACTATATATACAAACCCAATTCTTTAATTTATTGCTAAATTTTAATGATACTATGCAGGTACATGATTTAGTGCAGAATAGTGAACTCTGGAATTTTAATGACCACTGATTACAGCCCTACTCCATCATTTATGAACTCCCAGGAAAAAATCCATTTTATTTTCTTAAAATGCTATGTTTCTAGATGAGGAATAATTTCTTTTTTTAAAAGAAGTATTTATTCCTTATTAGATATATATTGTATAATAGCTACTTTGTTTTATTATCAATAAATTCAACAAACTTTTCACTAAGCTTGAGGATTTACCACTTGATATAATTGATATATTTATTATTTTTTCTAATACTATCCAAAATTTATTCATTATATTCACAATCTGTAGTTATAAAACAATATTTTTATTTATCAGATAATCAAAATTTTCTGTATTAAAGCAGAAATTAGTTTTTCTAAGTAAAACTTATGTGACAAAAAATACATCTGAAATATCTGACAACATAATTAGTTACAGATATACTTCATAAGACCAAGAATACATATTAGGAAAATAATTTTACCCTAACAACATAAACATCATAAAATTAGGAAGACTTATCTGTTGTTTTATGTTTACATAAATTCTATTAATAATAACTGATAGTAACACAGATGCAGTTTTAAAAAAAACAGATATATGAAAAAAAGAATGTAAGAATACTGTCAAGTAGAAAGTTAATTCCTATTTTTTACTACTTATATCATCATATCATATATTTTTTTGAAATAATTTTTTTATTAGTAAGAGTAAAATGGATATCTTAATGAGAATCAAAATATTTAATAAGTTCAATAATTTTATTTAAAATATTTTATTTTTTTCTAATATTTAGAAATCCAAGTTTTAAAAAAAAACATTAAAATTCCTCTCATTTTGTTTTTTATCTCTTTCCTGTGTCATTAGTTAATTTAAAGTGGAACAGAATCTCTTATAAAACTATATAAAATTATACTATGTAAAACTATATAAAATTATATTCAAGTTTCTCTTTTAAAAATCCAGTCATTTCCACCTTGTAATAAAAGAACTGTTCTGTAATTGAACTCTCATTCAGCATTCTTAGCAGAGATATAATAAAAAAAAATTTAACATCTTTTACTCATGAAAATATTCAACGTCAACAGTATACATATACCATCAGTCTTTCTCAAAGAAATTTATTTTTTTCTGTTATTTCTTAAAGAAATAGAATAATGACATTCAATATTTAAAAATCCACCTATAGAGATTGGATTTTTAAACAAAATTTATTAAACAAGTTTTTAAAAATGAATAATTAATGGTTCTGCTTTAAGACAATAAAAATGTCAAATTTGTATTAAAATTGTGAATATTTGCAAGAGAAATTAATTTTATTCTCACGTGTTGTTAGTGTCTGAAAGTATATAAAGTCTAATAGCTATTAGAAAAGGAATTTTCTTTTATTGAAAAAAAAGTAACAATTTGAACATTAGTAAACTTATGAACTTTTACAGTACTCTCTTATTTCTTTACAGTAGATAATCTTGAATTTAGTGGAGACATATTCTCATATAAAATTTCAAGAAAATCTTTCTCTCATATGAGTATTGTGGTTTGGAATAAAACATTAGTAAATGCTGGAAGTGTGAGGAAAAAATTAACACTCTATATACATCTGAAAACACTGATGAAAAACATGCAAAAACATTCATTTTACAGGGTCTTAAAAAGGTCATTATAAAAAACAAAAAAAGAAGTTGCATATTGTTGACTTTAAATAGACTCTACATTTAAAAAAAAAAAGATCAAATTTATAGACCCATCACAAAACATTTCAAATTTAATAAAGATATTATGCTTGCCTACAATGTATTTTATTTACAAATAAAACAAGTTTTTAGGCATCAAATAAATTAACATTTGACAACATCAAAATATGAGGCCTGAAAAACTAAATCATATTATGCTACATTAACACACTAAAGTTTGCTAACGATTTTAAAAAATTATAAATTTACGGGGTATATAAATTTTTTTTAAATAATATTTTTTTAAATAAAAGTAATGCTCTGGTCATTTAACACTAATTAAATAAAATCAAATGCAAAAAATGTAATCCATAAAAAAAATGATATATTCAATCTATTGTTTTAGCATGTGCATGTCTTATAATAACCTGAGTTATTAAAAATATAATTATATATTTATAAAAATAATAAATTTACCAAAGATTTTTGAGAAATGTTTTAAAATCATATGTAATGTAATATTATTATATTTAGAATTTATACTTATTATGAATAAAGTATTAAGTTTTATTAAGTTATATAGCTCAGTATATATCAAAACATGAAGCCTCAAAAGTCATCTTCTATTATGCAAAGTAGAATATATACTTAATAAAAACAAAAAAAGTACACTCTACAACATGGTTATATCCATTAATTTAAATAAAATATACATATCTTATGATGAGAAGAATAATTGCAAATTCTAGAAATTTGGTGTTCATGCAAATTTATATGCTAACTACTAGGCATGCTGATATTAAAATTGATAAGCAATATGAAAAGATAGAGATAATTATACAATGTGTGGGTGAAAATGTATGTAAATTGTTATTGGGTGGGTGAATTTTTTATTACTGCAGAAGATAAAGAAAAACTTGTTGGAAATTATGATATTTTTAAAAAAAGAAATTTTGTAAGGAGAATAAATTTGTGTTTGAATACTTCGTTTAACAATCATCAAAGAAGATTGTATACATGAAAAGCTCCTGGTGATAGATACTGGGTAAATTATATATTGATACAGCATAAATATAAGAATGTTATTAAGGGTTTACATACTTTACCTGATGCTGATAATAATATGGTTATGACTAAATTAACATTAAGTTTTAGAAAAATTAAAAAGAGGAAAATGATATGTCAGATGGGATTTAGAAAAATTGAGAAAAGTGAAGAAATGAAGATTTGGTTTACTATGTAAAAATAGAATAAAGAGAATTGATAAAAATAATATAAATAACTGATAAATATTGGTGTAGGATTAAAAAAGGAATATTAGAATATTAAAAACAGCAAAAAATGAATAGGAATTATTCAGTTAAAGAAAGCTGAATGAATTTGGATAACAGAAGGTATGTTGGAAAAGTTGGAAATATGGAGAAGATTAAAAAATGTCATTGAGAAAGGACAAAGTGCATATAGAAAAATTAATAATGAGCTAAGGAGAGAAACTGATTTAGCAAAATATGGTTTGAACAAAAATGTAGAGTGATAGAAGTGCTTCAACAGGTGAAAAGATATTATCTGGTATTTGATATAATTAGAAATGTCACTTGGGGAAAAAGAAATAATTAATAAGTGAAATAGCTGATAAGCATGAAAAATATTGACTAATAGTAATGATATGATAAAAAATAAAAAGAATATCTTTATTATCTATTTATAAAAGAAAATGATGCAACTAATTATGAATTTGAAAATGCAGAAGATGTTGAAATAGATGATAAAGATATGGATATATTGGCAAGTGAAGTAATAAAATCAATTTAAAAAATGAAAAATGGTAAAAACCTGTAAATTTTTTTATAAAAAGGAGAGAAACTACAATGGAGGAAATAGATGAACTGTGCAATTTGATATATAACAGTGGAATTTCACCTGAAGATTCCTTGACAACTATAATTATTGCAATTATTAAAAAAAAAGAAAAGAAAGTTGTTAAATGTGAAGAATACAGAATCTCATGCTTCAAAAATATTATTGAAGATTTTTAACTCAAAGAATTTATGGAGAGTTTGAATATTATAAAGGGGAAATTATAATTTGGATTTCAGAGAGGGAAAAGTGCAACAGATGCTATTGGTATTGTTAAAACAATCACACAGAGATATTGAAAAAAATAAAGGAATTGGTATATGTTTTGTGGATTTAAAAAACATATTTGGTAGAATATTATGAAATAAACTTATGACCATTTTAAAAAATAATAATGGAATATTTTGGAAAGAGTGACTGGAAATAAATCTGATGAAATGAATATGGAAATAGGAATTAGACAAGAATTTTGTATATCACCTATGCTTTTTAATATTTACTTAGAAGACAAGTTAGATAAATATTTGGAATAAGGAGGAGCTATTATTTGAGATAGAGTAATAAAATATATTAAGATTTGGCGATGATATGGCTATTATAACTAGGATGAAAAGAGACTTCAGAATAAGTTGAATAAATTGAAGGATGGATGGGTGGAATATAGAATGAAGATTAATATAGAGAACACTAAGTCTTTATAGATAGGGAGGAATATAAATATGCTATAAGTTGAAATTTATAATATAATTCAATAGTTAAATGAATTTAGATATTTGGATAATTGGAAAAGTGAAGATAGAAGAAGTGAAAATGAAGTTAAGACAAAAATAGCATTGTTAAATAAGTCAAAAAATTAGGAACAGATTGGAAGTCTTTCCAGATATGGTCATGGCAAAAGATGAAAAAAATTAATTGGATAAATAAAATGATAAATGAATAAGTTTTGGAATGAATAAATAAAAGAAGAAGATTCATTGAGGAAATTAGAGATAGAAAGAGAAACTGGATTGGACATAAATTAAGTAGAAATAATACTTTAATGAAAGGTATTTTGGAGGTAATGGTGAATGGAGACAAGAAAAAAGATGGAAAAGATTGACCTTGCTGAATGGCATAAGAATTGGGAAAAGATATGTGGAATTGAATATCTAGGCAATGAAGAAAATAGGCTGGAGAAATTGATAAACTTGCTAAGTGCTTTCTGGACTTCTCTGCAAGACAGAATACTTTTGATGCAATAGTAGTGCGATTGATTAATTTGCAGAATATAGACTAATTTTTGACTTATGTTTTTGTTGATTACAATTTGAAACTATCGATTACTCAAATTTATAATAGATGATACTAGAGTACATTAAAAAAAAAAAAGAATATTATTTACTAAATCAAAATCAAATAAGATTGTGTTGGTATTAAAATTTCTAACCAATGTGAAGGGGGGGGTGCTTACAGTTAGAATTAAAATATTAAGTTACTGTCTTGATGTCTGATCTATAAAATAGGTTCAAAACATCAGGCTTTTTTAGATTTATTAAATTGATAATAAAAATAAGCTAAAGGTGAATGGCAGATGCATAACTGAATTGTTTCTAGTTTTGAATTTCAAACCTTTATTGTTAAAAGCAAAAGTGAAACCCCTCTAGTGGTGGAAAATAATAAATTGTGCTTCCATGTGATAACTTCACTTTACTCAAGCTCACAATTAATATTATATATATATTCTCGTTAATAAACATCACATGACCACCATCTCTTATGCTGTTTTTTTTATATATTCTCGTTAAAAGAAAACTATTTAAAAGATAAAAAAAAAATTAACAGAATCAAATTCCTTTATTATTAGATTTGAAAAATTTATTATTTGCAAAAAAAAAAAAAAAAAGGTAGATAAAAATATTTTCAGATATATGCAATCGGAAAAAGATGGAGAGTAAGAAAAGAAGATGCTAATAATAAAGTGCGAAAAATCATTTAAAAATAATAATGTTAATGTTAAATTCCTATTATCTATACTAGTGCTCATACAAAACTTCTAGAAAATGTGTATAAATTTACTGTAATTACTGAAGTGTGGCTATAGATATTTTACTTATGGATTTAAACTCGGTACTGTTGGTAAACTGGTTTTAATTGAAGTATTAAAAAATAGAGTTAATAATAACCATGAAATAAATAAAACTTATTAGAGATAAGCAGTGATAGTAATGACTGCTATCTCCCTTATTTGATCATTTAGAATCTGATTATACTTTTTAAATAGAAACTGATTTTTTTTCCACCTACAATTTTATATCAAAAATTAAGGTAATCAGAAATACATCATTCCAAATAAATAGTAGTCATACTCTATAAAGATATTTTACAAACCTGAAATAATCGTCACAATAAGTTTTGCTTGTAATTATTATGAAATAGATGGTTATTTTCTTCTCTTTTCTGAATGTTTCAATATAATTAATATTTGCTAGATAGCAATTACGTTTTTCTATCAATAATTTTAGACTATTCTACATAAAAATAAATAAGGTTAATTAAGAAAAATGTATTTCTGTGTAATTTACTGGCAATCATATATTATTACTTATTATTTCTTTTTTTCTTCTCATGTGTCATAGCATCAACCGGGAAGTGAACCCACTAACCCGGGACAACTGCTTGTAAAGCAGCTGTCGCTGACCTCTCGACCACCAATCAAACATAACTTGAAAAAATATATAATCATTGAGTTATGGGTGAACACATAAATATGAATATGCTATTGTGAGTGCTAATTATTATATTTTATAGAATTTGTATAATGTCTTAGTAGTTTAATGTATTTGCTAATATATATATAAATTAATTTATATTTCATTTTGGTGATATTTTGTATAAAATTTTTATTGCAAACAGTGAATAAATTTGTACCGAAAGTAAATTATTATTAGTGGCAGCTCGTGAAATTTTTAAGCAAGAGTGTTTTATTACAGTATTGCCACCATAAAATAAGCATAGAAAAGAAAACACAGCATTTCTAATCACACAACTACACAGCCATTTTATTTTTCCCAACCAATCATTATTAAAAGATCTAATGTATTTTTTTATTTTTACTAACTGGTATTTGACAATAATAATATCTGTAGCAGATTGACATTTATTTTATTTTAATTTTTCATATAATGGCAATGATTGGGAAAGTACAACTTTTTTATATATTCAACACTAATACCCATCATGATAAATATTTTAAATAATATATTTCTTTTATTATTTTGTTATATTTGTCTGTAATAATATTTATATGTTAATTTATAAATAATTATTATAAGAAATGCAGAATATTTTATTGCTCAACCTAAATGAAAACAATAAAAATTTATTTGCTTTGAAGAAAAACCAAAATAGATGAATAAACTATGCTCAAATAACTATTGATGCTGTAGCTGCAAGTGGCTCCAATTGTGCTAGTTATGCACATTGATGAAAGCAAATAAATCTCAGTAGAACTTCATGAAATTCACTGAATACAATGTTTCTGGAACTGCCATAATTAACAGTATTTTTAAATAGAATCTAAAGCATCACTTAAAATAATTCTTTTAAAAAACTATTTAATTAGTTGTATTTACATAATAATGCAAAATATGGAGTGCTTTTTAAAATGCAGATATTTTCACACACAAATTTAATTATTAAATTTTATCCAGAAATGCTGCAGCATTGCAGTATTTATGGTCCAGCCACCACTTATATAACCATATCATTAGAACTTTTTAACAGAGGCAAAACTCTCCATACAGTAGCACCACTCAGTGCAAGCCAGAGTAATCAATGGATGCAGGAAGATTTGTGCATAAAATTGCTATCTAGTGCCTACTCATTCAATATCCCCAAACTAGTTTCTAAATTGTGGCTTTCATCAGTGAGAAGCCTTGGATCTGAGAGCATTGCATCTAGAAACTAATCTGGGGATATTGCATGAGTAGGCCCTAGATAGAGGTTTTATGTACAAACCTTCCTGCATCCATTGATTATTCTGGCTTGCACTGAGTTGCACTACTGTATGGAGAATTTTGCCTCTGTGAAAAACAGCTTGTGTAAGCATAAAGAATGGTGATGTGATGTTTGATGGTTTAACTTTTTTTAATATGCCTTATTTTATAAAACAGATAGTGGAATGAACATGCTTTATAATAAAAAAGATTATTTGCTACAATTTTGGTGATTTTGAGGCATTGACAATAAACTTTATCTTGAATGTATAAAACATCATGTCCTTATATAATTGATCCATTAACAATTTTTCAAATCCATAATTATATATTTTATGTAGTGAATAACAGAATTTATATTCCAATTGGATTATTTTGCAAATGCTATATGAACTTTATAAATGCACTTCATTTTGTGATTACTGCTATTAATTTAATCACATATTCCAAGTGAGAAATCTTATTAATTAAATCTTTTGTATTTTTAAGCAGTTCCTTATATTGTAAAAATGAAACAAATCCAAACCAGTTCTAATTTCATGGTCCAATTTCATTAATTTTTAAAACAAGTAAAATATGTATTACATATTTTATTTTTAAAATTTATTTTTCAATTATTTTAACAAGTGGTCAGATATGACATTGGTTGGCCTGTGCAGTGGTAGTGTGGTTGAGTCAAGAACTAGAGATTTCTGGATCACTTCTCGATCTAATAACTTAAAAGAAAAAATCAGCCACAGACATTAGTAAAAACAGGCAAAACTATCCTTATGTATTGATCATGTGGTGTTTATAGACATTGGTAAGTGAAATCCTCAGATTATTTTGTGTGTGAATATATGAATCTTGTAATATTGGAATATTGTTTTGTGATGAACTTTTGAACAAGAGATGCTATTTCTTTTTTGTAAAAAAAATATTGTTAATTAAAAACAACTATTCAAACTCAGTATAATTTAGCTCAATGGTTGAATGACAGACTCGGGAGTTAATGATTTCTATATAAAAGTTCAATCTTCTAGTTTTGGAAACTTCACATAATCTCCAAAATAACTAATTTTTCAATTGTTACATGTTTATTCCTTGATCAAATCTTTCTCTTAAAAAAAATCTTATCTGAAGCCATAAAAACCTAAATTTCAAAATATTATTTAACATATATATATATATGTGTGTGTGTGTAATTGAATGGCTTTACTGCTCTGGAGTTCATAACAAGTTTGAGGGTTGAAAGTGACAGAACTAGGTCGTGAACAATGAATCATGAGATCCAAAATCTGACCACTGTATGACTGCATTAAACCATGCAATGCACAAATATATATGAATTTAAAAAAATAATAAAAATCATATTACTAATTTTATTAAATTATAGCAGCATATGTACAAGATAATTAATTCCTTTTTTTATTAATCGTTAAGATTTTAATTCGATTTTAGTATATAATCTTCAAATCAATAAGTAATCTCATTTACTAGAAAGTATTTACACAACCTTTTTTTTTCTGCATTGAAAAGTAGTTTTTAATGCAACTTCTAAAAGTCAAATTCAATAAATTATTTTAAAGATTTCTATATTAAATTATCTTAAATCTAACATAAACTTTAATGATAAAAGTTAAATATCAATTTTATTAATATTATTTTTAACCAGATATAAATGTTTGATCATAAAAAAATGAGAGTAAATACATCATTTAATCTTATATTACTATGAGATGGAAAAATCAGTAAAAAGGTTTCAGAACTTACAAAAAAAAAAAAAAACAAGATGGTAAATAAAAAATTTAGTTTTTTCTTTTTTTATTATAATCAGAAATATTGTTGTACTTGATCCCAATACATTGTAATACTTCAAATCCAGCAATATAGAAGTCACTTGATCACCATTCTTTATACTTACAAATGCTGTTTACACAGAGACAAAACTCTTCATACAGTAGCATCACCCATTCCAAACCAGAGTAATCAATGGATGCAGAAAGGTTTGCTGATAAAATTCGTATCGGGTGCCTACTCATCCTACATCCCCAGTCTAGTTTCTAGCTTGTAACATTCATCAGTGAGGAGTCTTGGATCTGAAAGCAATGCACCTAGATTTTAGGGTCTAATGCAACCCTCCAGCAGTGACAATTTACTTTATTTTCTAACTATGAAGCTTTGAGTCCAATATAAAAACACAATAATGGTTTTCAATTCAAGTTCATTAGCTGTATAGTCATATAGATCTGAACTCAGTTCAGTATCCATTAATTATTATGGCTTGTGTTGAGTGGCTATTATATGGAGAGTTTTGTCACTATGTAAACAGCTTGTGTACACATAAAGAATGATAATCATATGATGTTTAGTGGTTTAATACCAATCTTGTCCTATAGGATTATGATGACTGTGGTTATTAAAGAACCAAAGACACCAAAAATATGGTTGCTGATCTGAGTTCAGATCTATATGACTTTACAAATGAATGAGCTTGAATTGAAAACATTATTGTGTTTTCATTTTGTATTCAAAGCTTTATAGTTAGCTAATAAGATAAAAGAAGGCTACTGGAGCATTGTCTTAGATCCTAATATCTAGGTGCAGTGTTCTTAGATGCAAGGCTCCTTACTGATGAAAGCCACAAGCTAGAAACTATTCTGTGGATATTAAATAGGCACTACATAGGGATTTTATGCACAAACTTTCCTGCAGCCATTGATCACTCTGGCTTGCAATGAGTAACACTACTGTATGGAGAGTTTTTCTTCTGCATAACATAGAAGTCCTTTAGCTGTGTTTTTATTCCTTTTGCATCTATTTTTTATCTCCATTTACCATCAGATGGATTAAGCAGTTAATAGCTTGACAAATCTTTCTCATACCCAAAAAAATATTTTTTATGAATATAGAGATTTATATCCATAAAAAACAGACAACCCATACTGTTTAAAGTACTCTCCTTGAATAAACCTTATTGTTTCACTCTTTTAAAAAAAAAATGTAATGCTTCTCATAATTATTATAAGGAAAATTCAAAGATTCCAATTAATGACTGGATTCATTCGTGGATTTATGTCTTTAAAAACTGATACTGTAAGCATAAATTGAATAGCTATTAATTACATACTTATGTTTTATATTTTGAGTAATGAAATCAGTATTTACTGACTTTCATATATACATAGCAGTAAAAAATGTTTAGATAAGTAGTCATCTACATATTACTAGGTTGAATGATTACCATTATATCTAAAGAATCTTTATCTTTTGCATACATTCTTTATTTGCAAATATATTTTCAATATATATTTTATTAAATAAAATGAATAATGTAGCAATATGGTCTATATATGTATGAATTTGTTTGTAAACTCATCACAAAACACATCTCCAGTGTATTATTCTTTTTATCTTTTTATCCTTTCTTTTTCTTGAATGTTTAGAATGTCATTACTCATCTTGAGAGGATGATGATGATGAATAACATTATTAAATATTGCTTTTATTTCTTTTTTGAGATGTATTATCACAACACTTAAAAAAATAGAAACAATATTATTAAGATTTTTTAATATGTATAGGAGGTTTTTTCTTTAGTACTGCTAATTAAATACCAAATTTAGCTTTACTGAATACATAGAAATTTAAAGTTGTTTTATATAAGTTGACCTATTAAAAAAACTGAAGGCATTGCCTTAAAGTCATTCAACATATTCTAAAATAAATAAGATTGAAACTTGCAAAAGTATTTGAAAACAATAACATTGGACAATACATAAGAATAACCATTTTAGCAATGCATATCCATATGTGGATTGCCTGTAGTCATTTATAAATGGCAAAAAATCAGTATATTGCAATTATTAATATTACACATCCTAGATATTCAAGTCACATTCTAAATCTATTATTTTAGTTTCTGTTTAAATCAATTCTTAAGATTATAATTTTATTTTTTTAAATCAGTATTATATATTTGTTTCATCATGCAGGCTATTTTAAACTTGCTTTGTAATATGTATAATACAGGATTTTGTAATGAATATGAATCAGAATAATGCACTGGCTGATTCTTCTCTAGTATTTCTTTATATAAGAACATAGAAACATTAATCCTGTGATGATCTATTTAAAGTCCTTAAAATAACCAAATAATTAGTTTTGTTTACCAATACATTATATTAGTGCTTTTTACAGAGCATCAAATACAAAAATATTGAAAAAGATATCCATATAAATTATTCAACAAGGTGGTATAGTTCTCCGCCACATTATTATATCAATGTCAAAAACTTTTTTGTTAATCCCTCTCTTGATAAATTTTCTAATCAACCCATTTCTAATCTCTTCAACCTCATTTCTAAGTATGTGTTAATCTGATAAACCATTTTCTAAGAGCCAACATTCTTCTAAAATTATGACTAGGATTTGCCTATTATCCTTATTTAAAACATTCTCAGACATGTGCTGCAAATATATCATCACTTTTACCATTATAAATTGCCAGCAAGATGGAAGTCATCTAAGTTTAATGTAGATTTTTTGTTCCACATCTCTTCTCTACCCCATGCCAACAAATCTTATTTTATTTAACTATCTCATGCATGGTTTTTTTCTAGGTCTTTTATAATCTTTTGGATACATGTATGATTGAGAATTGAAATTTTGACATGGAAATTCTTTTATGTATCAATAATATTATTTTATAAAGTGCAGTCGATATTGAAATTAAATTGAGAGAGTGCAAATTTCTCAAGCACTTATGACAACCAACAGCCAATCAAATTTTAAGCACTGGGACAGAGAATTTAACAAGAAAAGAGCGGTTCCAGAAGAGAGTGGAACCGCTCTTTTCTTGTTAAATTCTCTGTCCCAAAAGACAAGTAAAGAAAAGAGTGGAACTGCTCTTTTCTTGTTAAATTCTCTGTCCCAGTGCTTAAGATTTGATTAGCTGTTGGTTGTCATAAGCGCTTGAGAAATTTGCACTCTCTCAATTTAATTTATGTATCAATGTAAATGTGAATTTATCAAGATTAATTATATTAAAAGTATCTAATAGTTAACATCATTAGACTTTGATTTTTGGAATTTCAAAATTATAATGAATGTTTTAAAACCTGTGAGAAATTTAAAATGCAAATAATAGCTAGATATTCCATTTACCCACTAATAATTAGACATTTAAATGTCATTGTATACTGAACATGTTGTTTTTTTTTAATATAGGCTAGTTGGATAATATTTATAGAAATTACAAAATAGCTATTCTTAGTATAATTAAAGTATAATAAATATATAATTAATAATATATAGAATAAATAAATAAAATCATTAAACAAAAATACAAAGCAAATAAAAACATGCAACTTGTGAAGATACATAATGCTAGATTTTAATTAAGATTTTTTTAAGCAATATTTAAAAGCATATAAACAAGCAGGGCTGCCATGCATGAATGAACAGATTGTGCAGGACACAAAGGTGTCTCATTGTCAGAGCACCATGCTGCCATAATAATTAGTCAAACTTATATGTAAATAAATATATTTAGATTTTTAAATCACTCCATTGTTAGAAACATGTTATAATAATAAATATTTTTTTTTTATTTAAATATAATTAGATTACTTTTTTACTTAGTCTTGTGACAAATGTGTGAAATATACTACAGTACATACAACTAAGTTAAACAAATGAGTACCATGTTGTTGTGATAGTTTAAAAAAAGTATATGCAAATAAAAACATTTACATTCTGAATCACTTTCATTAAAATAAAAAATATGGTACATTACTATTAATAATTTATTTTAAAATAAACTTATTTAAAAAATATTGCCTCATAATAATTATGATAATTCTGCAGTATATTAAACAAGAGTATGCAATTAATTTATCAATTATATTTTAGAAGCATTAGTATAGTGTGTTCAGTACAGTGTAGTGGTAAAAGATCAGGCTCTGAAATATGGATTCCTGTGGTTGATACAGATGCTACTATGTGATTATGTATATAGTATATGAACATGGATAGACTTCTCACCAACACGCATTAGCCAACGTGGTGAGTTTATTGGTTTTTTACCTCTGAGTTTAAGATAAAAAAACACCATGTCTTTCTTCTCAGTTGCCTGATAAGGCAGAATGAATGTTTGTGTAAATGATAAATATTTTTCCAAAAGATATATATAATCATGTCAGACAAAAATTAATCATGGCCCTTATTCCCAGGAGGCTGTAAAGTCACCAACCAAGGCAGCAGGTGATGGCCAAAGGTAGAGAGTGATAAGAATCCCCTGATTGTGGACCTAGGCTGCCATTTGATGATGACTTTTTATTTGTATACCTACTAATCTGCTTTTCTTTGGATTTGGACTATTGATATTTTAACACTATTCTGTTGAATGTAATAATCCCATAACATCATTTAAAAACTTCTTTAAATGGTTGCTCTATTGATAAAGTGTTTAAAACATTTGTTATCTAGTAGCATAAATCAATGTTTGACTTTTTTTATAGTTATCCAAAAACCTAATATTAAAATAAAACATGCAAATGGCTTCTAAAAATAATAAACAATGTAGATAAAAAAAATTTAAACTATCAAGCTGTATAATATATATGTAATAAAGTATAGTATGCACAATAATAATGACATTGAAAATTAAATTATGGTGTAAATATTTTATTATTCAAGAAATATAACTTTGTTAATAGAAAATATAAACAAGTTTTGTATGAGTGACTTAAATTAAAAATAATTAACAAATGATTTTCAAACAAACAAGAACTATTTTTAATAAAAATGTATTGCAGTAAAAAATTCAGGAGGCCATAATATTTATGGATGAATGAAAAGTAAGAAACTTTTTCATTTCAATCAGCTTTCTTAATGTTATGATTATTCTTCCTTTTTTAATTTCTGTTCAGCCAGCTTACCTGATTGTCCTTATCAACATTTCTATTATCAACTAACTGCAGATGATATGTTTTAAGTTTAATTCACTTTCTATGAACCATAGGCCTTTACGTTTTTTCAATGATATCAGTGAACCTGTTTATTCGTTTACTTACGTATTGATTTTTTACACCCCTCCCCCAACTCCTTGTTATTCTGAACATATATGTCTCCATTTTTCATTATCAAATTTAAAGTATTATATTGCTCTTTTGTTAAGCATTTAAGACAAGGACCTATATGTAAAAATGGTAAAACATATCTATTTAAAAACTTTTATACGTATTTTGTTTTAATATAAAATTATTTCTAAACATTTCCATCCAAGTTTAATTCTAAGATTAACTTCATCAATTATATTTTTATCTGTATTAATATTAATAATCTGATTGACATATTTACAGTTGTTGTTTTTTTCATAGTGTTAAAACAAATTACTTTAGTCAATCTTTTGCAACTTTTGTATTTTTAAAAGTATTATCAGGGAAATCTGATAATTTTAAAATCTTTTAGTAATACAATTTTAAAATTAAGGGATTTTTATAGACTTTTTTTTTTTAATCTTTTCATTCTACATTTTAAGAATCAGTTTTTTTTCTTCTTAATTTTGTATGATTTAAATGAAGCTTTCCAAGTCACCAATTATTAAGCATAGCATGTGTATTTTGCGCCTAAATGTATTTAAAAACTGAAAAAATGTGCAAATAATGGTGAGACTTTTCAACTTTAGAAAAGCTAAAACGATGTCTATATCTACTGCAAAATTTGTTTAACTATTCATTTCACTGTGATATTCATGTTCAATTTTTGTATAAATCAATTGTTCATTTTTTTATTATATTCAATGGGAAAGAACATTATATTTAATAAATATTATAAAATCTCTCAATTTTTTGTTTAATTATTTTTTAATTATGATCAAGTTTTTTATTTTTAGTTGCTTCTTGACTTAAAAACAATAATTTATTTTAGTTATTCTACTTCAGAACTTACTATTATAGGATTTAATAATCAATGAACACTAAATAATACTATCACATTGAAATATCAGATTAGATTTACAACTTTTATTGATAATCGAGTGTTGGACTTGCACGCGCACACACACACACACCAGTGGTCAATTTTAGTTTATACTACACCTAAAAGTAAAATCCTTGTTTTAAATGCAAACTAACTTATTTATATTGATATTTAGATTTGATACTAAACCAACTATATATTGGTCAAGCGTTGGTGGTCGAGTGGTCAGCACAACCGCCTTACAAGCAGTTGTCCCGGACTAGCAGGTTCGCTTCCCGGCCGATGCTATGACACATAAAAAAAAACAATTATATAATTTTATAACCTCATTTATATGCTAATTGTAGACACCATTTATTTGTTAGTAATAATAATATACATCAAACAAAGTATCAAATATCTTTCTCAGCTTACTTTCAATATTTGTATTAGAAATAATAATTTCCAAATTACTCTACTACAAAGCCATCTTTTATAGGACTGTTTACAATATTATTTTGTAAAAAAATTATTTTTAAAAAAGTGAATCAAATATAGACTTAAAGAAATATATTAAAGACATGTTTAAAAATACTATGGAAGATATATGAAAAAGAAGTAAGAGAAGAATAAAGTTTATTAAAAATATTAAAGAAGTAAAAAAAAATAGCTTTGGCGATTTGAAAAATAGAGTAATTGTATAAGAAATTAGTCTTAATAGAATATTTAAGAACTTTAATAATAATAATTTTTATAAAAGAAATATTTGGATAGTTTTTTAGTTTTTCCATTATATATGAATTCTTAAGTTATAACAGTGACGTTTATTGCAAATCTCACCCGTGATTATCTGAGTTATTCACTTTATAAGATCAACATTTGAATAGGTGTCACTTGACAGATGATGTCAATGTGCTCTGTTTCAAATATTAATCTCATAATAATAAGTATTTACATTTATAAAAAAAAAAAAACTACACTTATATATATATTCTGCTAATAAAATGATTAAATTCTAAAATATCTATTTTTAGAAACGAGATTTGATGAAACAAATTAAGAATAGTTAAAATCTTTTTTTATTTATTTTACAGATTAGTGAATACAATTCAGTATTATACATTTAGACATTGTGTTTCACATAATTTATAATGTTATTTTTGTTCGAGATGAAGTGATAATGCAATGATAAAATAATGTTTACGTGTATATAATGGTAAACAGTCTAAATATTATGCATAACATATTTGCATAAATATATATGTATGTGTGAGCATGACCGTCTATATAATTACTTTTTTATTTTTTGACTAATTAGAATTCCCTCCCCTTCAACGTCAACTGTAGATTAAACCAGTTTCGATCTTTTTTAAAAACATGATTAATAGGAAACAGTTTAAAATTTGGACAGGCCCTAAAGAAATGGAAATTTTAATATATTTGATTTAACACTACTATGCCAAGTAAAAATAAACTTTTCATTAATCAAATACTTCCATTATGTTTTTTAATAGTACAAGTTATTTGACAAAAAATAAATTATTAAAGGTTGACATAAATAGTATGTAAAGACAGGATAAGGTTGTAATGAGAAAAAAAAAACGATTTCAAATACTACAATTATTTTCAAAGGCTTTATATGTGGTTTAATTTTCTAGTGATACAAATTTGAATGTTTTTTTTCTGCTTACTATTACATGATTATGGCCTGGAATTTAAAATTATTTTTATTTGAGTACGTTAAAAATTCTCAATACCTTATATTGGTTTTTTTTTTTCTTTTGTGTTATTTAAGGATTATTTTTTTTAGTTTTATCTGATCGAAGAGATACTATTGAATTTCTCAGAGACTTGATTTCTGCAAATATTGACAGAGTGATTGCCTAGATGTTAGGTGTAATCATTTTGGTCATTTTTCTATCGTAATTATTCATTTATTAATTACTATGTTTGGATATTTTCTACGATTTTTGTACATATATGTGCATTGTGTGAACCATAAAATACATAATAGAAAGATAGCTGTTATAAGCTGAAAAATTCTTTCAAAAGAATTAATAATGAAAATTGTATGGCTTTGTTTTTTTTATATATGTTATGTAAATGAGCTTCCAACTATTGGTTAGTTGAAGAAAATATTTGATTAAATTTTATCTTTTTTTTTTTTGTTGCAAAATCAGAATATTGACTAACTCTCTTCAAATGTATATCTTTTGTATTATATTTAATGTTTTTATGTTATATGATGTAGATAAATTAATAGTTTTCTATCAAAATATCCATTTGCAATGGAAAATAATATACGGTTCAGCCCCAAAACTATTAATTTATCTATACATCTTGGTGTTTATAGAAATGTAGGGTTAATAGAATTCTGGTGTTCAATTTAATCAGAAAAATATTTAGATTCTAAGACCCAGCACTAGAACCCATTTAGTTCCTATGTATTAAGCAAATTTAGCATTGAAATGATTATATTTTTTGTGGATCTAGATAGGGCTTCTTATATTTTTATCAGTACGAAATGATCTCTCATTTGAATTTCTAATTTTTATGTGTTTGAGAAGCTTTAGAGTAAATTATGGAAATTACTTGAAGAAATGATTTATCTGTCAGCATCACTTATAAGGTTTTTCTGTATCTGAAAAAATTTTAAAGATGGAAAATAGCAGAATGAATATTGTCTGGATTTTGAATATTTGTATGAAATAAAGTTCTAGAATATCATGTGTGGTAATAAAAGAATATAATACATGCATACATCTGCATTCTTATTGTATATGCAATGTGAACTTTTGTGTCATAAATTGTGGTGTTCTGTGGATAGATTTAAATCTGTATTTGCAGATTATTCAGTTTTTTGTAATGGGAGTTTTTGCTTTGACAGTGCTTGTATTTATATTAGATATTAAAAATGATTTGAAGAAAAACTAAAGAGGCCTATTTTATAAATATGACAAACAATTTATTAAATAAGCAATATAAATTATAGAAAGTTAGCAATTTAGGTGGAAACATTAATATAACTTTAATGTGATATTTTAAAAAGAAATTAAATATTTAACTATAAAATGTTACTCAAGGTGATAGACATGCCAGAAACTGACAATAGTTATCACTTATTTTTATATATTGGCTATTATTGAATATTAAAATTTCCTTCCACTACTTATTTGCATTGCTGAATTATATATAATATAATATACCATTTACACCTTAATTGACAGTCTACAATGCAACATTTGAATAAATACAAGAATATAATTATGGAGAACATAGATAGTATTAATTAATTGTATATGTTTAAATGTTGTAGCTCTGGTGATGACTGCTAGACAGTTGAAACTGTAGGCAAGAGTAGATAAAATAAATCATATGTTAAACTGCATTGTAGCATGTCAATTAAGGTTTAAATGGTGAATTATATTTTGAATATTGTAGAGATTATTCCAAAGTCTTTTGTTTATATATAAATACACAAACACAAATTATCTTATATTCATATTTATGTTAGAATTCTTTTTATGTCTACTCTATATCTGTAAAGTTATAAAATGAAACAGAAGTCGAAACAATTGATATTGTTCACTAAAAATTCTGGATTTAAATGGTTAATAAGGAACTAAAATGGTCCCCTTATAAAAAAGAACAAAGTGTTGGTGAAAATCTCTGTGGAAACAGAGCATCTAAAGTAAAAAATGCAGTCTTTTAAAAAAAATATTAATAATTATTTATTTGACAATAAACTTTCTCTGGCACAATTAAATATATATCAAAGAAAAAAAGTTGCATTTTACAAAACACTTTATGTGACTTATTAAATGCAGAAAAAATAGAACATGATTTTGTAAGTAAATTTATTAAAATATATAATCATCAGATTTTCAATTGGACGGATAGTTTAGGAGTTGGAGTGTGGAGTATATTGAAGCCTGTCCATTACAGCATGAGCTTTGGCTATCTTATTATATATCTGAGCACTTGCAGCATATATGTGTAGAGATGGTAATCTGGACCAACTGATGATTGCTGGTTTAGTATGAAATACGTATATTGGTTTATTATTTATTTTTTCTACATATATGTGTTCAAGTGTATCAGTGTTATAAGATAGTGTGGAGAGTGTGGATCGTGTGAAAGTCTGTGCTCATATACCCTATATATAAATACAACTTATAGAGTTTTTAATTTCTTTAAATATTCTTCTAGGATCTTTATATGAATAATGGAAGTGGTGATTTATAAAGTTGGGAAAAGTATAAGATATTTTAATCTTTTGGCAATTTGTTGTTGCTTTTTTTTGTTTTTGTTTTCAGAAAAAAATATTTTAAAAGCATTGAAAGTAGACTTTTGTTATTGCATTCTTTCAATCTTTATTTTTTTTTTTTTGGCAATAAATAAACTGCTTTCAGAAATAAAACTTAGAAATACACATCTATCCTAAGAAGTTTTGCAAAAAATTATAAATGATGATTTTATGTATCACATTAATCAAATGAGGGGAAAAATTAATCTTACATATGTGTGTTTAGTGCCATTATTTAATGTATTACTGTTGGAATTTCAAATTTTTTTATATATGTTGTATAAAAAGAAGTATTAGAAATAAATATTTTTATGAACTTTGCCACAAGAGTGTGGGTAAGCAGCATAAGCCTGAGGGGGTCGGATGGTGAATGCAGCAAAAAGGTTGTTCTTCTCCCACTAGTATTGAATAAGAAAAGCAGTATTTGTGCAACAGAATAAGCTTTATTTTAAATAATGTAGATATTGATTAAATTTTCAGATGATGCACAAAACTGAAATTAATTGTAATTGCAAAGTGTAAATAACTACCTCCTCCATTAAGTTATGTGGCTTCAAAAACCAATGAAAAGTTAGAATACTATTCTGTTTTTGGGCTCTGTTATAATATAAACTTAATTGTAGACTTGGCTTTTAAATTATATACTACATTTTGTCTATTGTATTTTAATTTATGTACAGTCTAAATGTTTTGCAATCATCATTAATATATTCAAAGGATGAAGAACAAGTCTTACTTTTAATAACCTTTGAACATTAAATGAACTATTAGTTTTAATAATTGTAATAATAAATAAATAATCATAACAATATTCTATCTTTGGGCTATGTTATATAAGCTTAGTTTTTGACCTGCTTTTTAAATTATATGGTAAATCTACATAACTGACTGGGAGGTGGTTACCTTTACTTTGCAATTACAAATATTTGAAAATAATGATTATTTATTTATTATTACAATTAATAAAACTAATATTTCACTTAGTGTTCAAAGGTTTTTAAAAGTAAGATTTATTCTTCATCCTTTGAATATATTAATAGTGATTGCAGATGTATATAAATTAAAACAATAGATAAAATTCACCATACAAGTTAAAAACCAAGTCAAAAATTAAGCTTATATAACAACAGAACCCAAAGATAGAATGGTATCATCCTATATTTTCATTGGTTTTTGAGTCTACATAACTCAGTGGGAGATAGTTGCTTCTGCTTTACAATTACAGATATTTAGAAGTTATGATTATTTATTTATTATGAAAAATTAATTATTGATTTGTATCTATATTATGCTAATTAGTAAAATAACAAGTGTATTATATGTAATTTAAATTCACTGCCAAATGCCAATATAAACTTGAATCATTTTTATTATTATAAATATTAATGAATATAATCATATTTTTATTATTATATCTATATATACATCCTCATTATATAATTAGTAGGTTTTCAAAAACTTCAAAGATATAAATTTTGAAATTATAATGGAATTTTCTATGTGCATTTTTAAATATATTTCAGCTACAATGTAACCAGACAAATAACCAAATAAAAACTGCCTTTGAAAATTAAAATTATTATCATAGTATTTCTGCCTCACTCGTCTTTAGACCAAATGTGAATCATAATTGAAATATATAGAGATGATTATATGAAAATTTCCATTACAATTCCATAATTTCTATCTTCAATATATACACATTCTAAATATTTCTGGATTTTTATTTATTAGTGAATATATAGTAATGATTCAATAATATATTTTTACTCCATTATTATAAATCTTCCATCTGTGTAAGACAAATTATCTGGTGCCTAAAACTTAAATAACTTTGCTATCTAAAATTTTTAAAAATATATTTACAAATATGTTTTATATATTACATTTATTATTATTATTATTATTATTATTATTATTATTATTATTATTATTATTATTATTATTATTATTATTATTATTATTATTATTATTATTATTATTATTATTATTATTATTATTATTATTATTATTATTATTATTATTATTATTATTATTATTATTATTATTATTATTATTATTATTATTATTATTATTATTATTATTATTATTATTATTATTATTATTATTATTATTATTATTATTATTATTATTATTATTATTGATTGATGATGATAATAATAATAATAATAATAATAATAAAACTTTTTTTAAATATATTATTTTATTATACAAAATCTTTATTTAGTACTAACAAAAATAATAAATGTTTATTTACTAGGGTTAGTATTTTTCTTTGCTTATCAATTGAATTGAAGTAATAACTGTATTGTAACTATTAATTTTAGAGTTTTAATTAATAGCTTTATTGTAATTTAAACACTAGTTACCAATTGCTTTTTATCACCCATTTAGCAATTAAATTAATTAGTAAGTCTTTGCTAAGATTAATTTAGTTCTCATGGCAATTACTTTATCAATTTACACAGACTTCCTCAATAATATTGTTTTTAATTTTTTTTCTAAATGTGTGTTTTTAATTTTATTTCAAAGTGTATATGCAATGTAATTGCTGAATTTACTGTTTCAACATCCACTGCCTCAGCATCCACTGCTTTAAGTATACACTATCCAAAAAAAATGCAACAAACAAAAAAAAAAATATTAAAAATTATAAATGAATTCAAATACATTTTATGGGCATATTTTAAATTTTAAGACTTGATAGATATCATTTTCTTCCTATGTATTGCTCTTTTTTAATCATTTATTACAAACCATTATGAACAATAGGTGGCTTTTCTTCTCGAATATCAAAACTTTAAATATTTTTAATACTAATATAAAAGGCAAGTAAAACTTTAACTATTATTTATTAAACAAAAAAGTATTAAATTTTATAAATTTTTGTCTTGTAACTGAATTTATTTAAAGATTAATTATTTTTTTTTATTTCTCCATCTTTTTTAAATGCATATATGACCATTGCAACTCTTTAAACATTCACTTACTTATAACATTATACCTGCAATCTTAACATTTCACAAGTATATGGAACTAATTGAGTTCTTTTTTTTTTACTTTTAAAAAAAATAATTTAAACTTTCATATGAAATTATTTCAAAGTATAAAACTAATGATCATAGTAGATTTATTAAGCATAAAAAATTTCATAAAATGTACAAATAAAAAAAAATCACCTAATTGTTTAATAACTAAAATACAGGATTATTATATACCTGCATGAATATATGTAATATATAGGATATATGAGCACAGACTTTTACATGACCCACCACTCACCACTATATCTCATATTACTGATATACTTGAACACATATATGTTGAAAAGATAAATAATCACTAATATACATATTTTATGCTAAACCCACAATCATCAGTTGGTCCCATTATCATTTCTATACATATATGTAATAAGTACTCTGATATATATTAAGATAGCCAATCTTCATAATTTAATAGACGGGCTTCAATCCACTCCACACACTCCAACTTTTCAACTGTCCATCCAATTAAAAATCTGATGGTGGAACACTCAAAGGCTAGCCTGAGGCCGAAATTCTTGTCACACCCATGTTGACCTAAAGTCAATCTGACCCCTCATGTACAGGACATAATCCATTTAATACATATACAAGGATGGGCAGACATCTCTACTATGTAATAACTGAAATATAGGCTTATTATATGCCTGCATGAATATATGTAATATATAGGGTATATGAGCACAGATTTTCACATGAGAGCACAGATTTTCACATGACCCATCACTCTATCTCATATCACTGATACACATGAATCATTCCTTTATGAAGCAATGAACAGAGAAAAGCAAATCCATTTTTATAATAATAATAAAAATGTGATTTTTTTTAAAGAGATAGAATAATCAAATATGAGTGCTCTCTTAGATATTCTATTTTTTAATATCTTTTGTATGCTTTCTTAATTTGTTTATATGCTATAAATTTTAAATGAGTTATATTGTAGCTATGTGTATATACTTTTTAGAAAACACCAGTGTTCTATAAGTGTTTGCAATTATTGAAAAATACAGTATACATACAATAAACAGTATTGGAATAAAATATACTCAATATGGCAGCTCAGTTTCATTTATATACTAATTTATGTTTGTTTTTAATACTCATTTATATATCGTATTTTGATTATTTTTTAATGTGTACATATTTGAAAATAAATTTAAAAAATGTTAATTATGTTATAACTCATGCTAAGATAAATAGCCCACTAAAGTAATCATGAAAGGTTAAAGGTTATCCACATAATTTTGTCAGATTAATAGAAGTTACTGAAGTATAAAAAGTTAGATTAATAGCATTCTACTTATAACAATTCAAAATCAATATCCTAATAAAATTAATTAGAAACCAAGTGACGAAAAAATAATATAGGCATATAAAAACTTGAAATAATAAATCACAAATTGCCAATATCTGATGTGGAATAATAATAAACATGGCTTGCATTTATAATCACAAATTAATTTTTAAAAGCAAATAAAATTGTTTTTCTAACAATAAATAAAAAATGTTTGTAAGTTGATCATTACCATTATTCAAAAGCAAGAACAAATTGTAAACTACATAAGAAAAATGTATCAAAGAAAAAGTTTAATGGAGAATGAATATGAAAATTTTGATAGCCAAGTAAAAAAATTATGGCAAATTATTTAAAACTGAGCTGTAATCAATAAATAATTACAGATTGAAAGATCAAGTTCAGATGAAATGTATGTTTTAATAACATTTATAATCACTCATTTATTGTAAGTTTTAAAAATCAGTAGACCCTAGATGGTAGTGATGTTTTGTTGATGTAAAAAAGGCATAATTAATAGAAACGTTTTATAATTTTGTGTAAATTTTATTTTATTTTCGAAAATGAAAATTTACAAAAACTACAACTATGGGGAAAATATTATCACTAGTTGGAAAAAAATCTTTAAAAAAATTATAATAAAAGGCTATGCAGATGCTCTCATGCCACAGTTTTAATTCCAAAAAAAAAAAAAGAGAGAAAAAACTACTCTAGATATGAGTTTGGGACAATGATTATACAAACCAATGTGTGAACCATAAATGGTCCACATATTCTGTTTAGTTATTGGTTTATGAGGCAGACTTTTAACTTCTTCAGCAGAAAACCTTTCTTTTCCTTGAAATAATCCAATACCATGTCTAATTGTAGCTCTTCAATGTATTCTGTTCTCTGACATATCCACACAAAAAATCATTGATATTACACCTTCTTAGAATGTCTTTGAGACAATCATTATATCATAGACACGTTTTCCTTCTTCCATGCATGCACGCATTTACCTTAAAAGCCCTTTTAATATATCTTGCATTATTCATTTGTTTTCCATTTCTAATGCAACAGAAGTGTGTTTTTACAATAGTAGATTCAATAATATCACAGTCAGCAAGCTGAAGAATATATTAATTGGTATCATGGTCTTTCCATTGTATTTTTAAATGTTTTATAGAGTAACCTTAAATGCCATTTTTCTAATGACTTTATTACACTGATAGGGTGTCCAATTTTCACTTTCATGCAATAAATGAGATAAAATAACAGCTCTATATACAACAAACTTAGTTGTAGTCATTATTTCCATGTGACAAACATATTAGATATATTTAAATATTTAAAAGCAAAAATGGCAGTTGGAATTTGAGTTATACATCAATAGCAAGTTTACTTTTTGATTTATACAACTCCCAATATATTTAAACCCATTTACATTCTCAAGTTGATAACCTTTCAAGCCAAAAATTGCAGAGGATTTTGCTTCAGTCACTAGTTGATAAAAAACTTGAGTTTTTTGAACATTAATTAATAAACCAAAGTGTTTATATTTTGCATTCAAAACATTAAAAACATTCTATCCAAAAAATGGTCATATGAATAAATGTATTAAAACGAAATGATTTTTAATATAATTTAACTGGTCACAACCTGATCAGAGAAGATTTCTGGGGGAAAACAATACTAGAAAATTGAAAATAAACTCTCTTATATTTGTTTATAATTAGAACAAAAAAATGGAAATATTCTATAATCTGATCAAAAACGGCCTAGTGATAATTTAACAAATCTTTGTGCTTTGTCATGCATTTTGCTGGACAGTGAAAAAGTATTTTGATAAGCGTTGTTAGCCGAGAGGTCATCGCAGCCGCCTTGCAAGCAATTAGTTGATTGCAGACGGTTGTGGGTTCGCCTCCCGGCCGATGCTATGACATATGGAGAAAAAAAAAGATTCTTAATTACTCAAAAAAAAAAATAAAGTAAATTAACTTCTCTAAATTTAAATTATGTAACAGTATTTAAAATTAAACTTACAATTTAAATGATGGAAAGATTTTCTATTTTAAATTTAAACATTTGAATAATCCCTATTCAAATAAATTTCATTGTATGCTTAATGATGAATTTACTTATTTTCAGCAGTAAACAGCGATTTGTTGTAATTTAGTTTTAATTATCAAAAAGCACAAAATGGAAAAAGTATTCATGGAATACTCCACTGCACAATTACTTTGACATTTTTTTTAAAAAATGGAAGTTATTACACTAACAGTTGTCAAAGATTTTTTGGTAGTTTGTTTATTTGTTTATTTTTCTTAATACAAATGCATTTTTAATTTTTTTTTTAAAAAAAACTGAAGCGGTTGTGAAGGTTGTTACTAGAGTAAAAACATAAAACCAAATTTATAAAATTGAATAATTTAAATAATAAAAACTAAATAAAAAATTTAAATAAAATGCAAACAAAACAATTTAAAAATTTTTAAAAAACAACTCTAGCACAAACACACTTTCTATTTATATATATAATTTATTTATTACTAATAATAAAATAACATACATTCAAGAAAGAAAAATAGAATTTTGCTATGGATTTAACAAAGAAAAAAAAAATTTTTTTTTTTTATTTCATGATAATCTTTAACCTTCTGCCGACTTTATTCGAATCGTTGTTTATTAATTTAATCTTCAATAGTCACAGCTTTTTTTCTTCATATCATCAATCAAGTCTTTGTTTATTCTTTTTTTCTGAAGATTCATTAGCATATATTTCACAATTATATTATCTGAATACAAGAGTAATGTGTATAATGAACTTTAGATATAATTAGAGGAGATTTGAACACAGACTTTCATGCTTCCTTCAGTTATCCATACACATGACCACATACATATGAGAAAGATAAGTGATCTCTTATATAACCAATACACTTATACATGTGAAAAAGATAAATAACTTCCAATATACGCATTTTGTGCTGAACCAGATCTAGACCAACTGAAGAGTGATGGTTCACCATGAAATATCTATATTGGAGATCATTTATCTTTTTTATATATCTGGACCCACTGAGGAGTGCTTGTTCAGCACAAAATATGTATGTTGGAGAACATTTATCTTTTTGACATGTATGTGGTAATGTGTATGGGTTATATAAGATGGAGTGGATAGCTGAAGGAGCTTGAAAGTTTGTGTTCAAATCCACTTTAATTATATTATCTTTAAATATATGTTTAATACAAGCTATTTTGATTCATAACTATTTCAATAATTAAGTTTTTTCTACATTTTCTAACTCTCCCATTTATCATTTCTGATCTCCAAATCCACTTTTCAAAATTTTTCATTGTTTTTCTTCCTACTGCTAATATTTAAAGTCTTTGACACAATATAAAATTCCAGTGCAAATAAAATATTTAACAAATGTCTTTTTTTAATCAAACTCCAATGAGGCACAAATTAACTTCTATCTTTAAAATATACTTTTTTTTTTCTCGAGTTACTTATTTTCAAAACTTAAGAAAGTCATGTGATGTTTTGTTTTGGAATTTATTTTTATTAAAACCCTGTTTATTGTTGAGATTATTATTTTAATATATTTATCGATATTTTTATCATTGGTGAAATAACTAAAAATCTGTAAAAAGTTTTGTAAAAGAACTTTACCACTTATTTTCTACCATCTCTATTCATATTCATTGCTTTAGATTTAAAATATTTATTTTCATTTCATAATTTTTACAAATTTTATCACTACTTATTAAAATTTTATTAAGTTTATTTATGCTACATCCAAGCACTGATAAATTATTTAAAAAAATTGATAAAATAAACCTTTCTAACTTAATAATAATTCTTTCAACTCAATATTCATTTAACAATTTCTTTAAAAACAAATTTAAAAAAGAATGGATGAGTCAAACATTGGTGGTCGAGAGATCAGTGACAACTGCTTTAGAAGCAGTTGTCCCAGGTTAGCAGGTTTGCTTCCTGCCTGATGCTATGACACATGAGAAAAAAAATGGATGAATCACAATATCTTTGTTTTATGTCATTATCCTTCAAATCTATAATGTCCGTGAAAAGTCTGCTTAATTTTAAAAATATTTTTTGATTTATTACCAATTACCTATCATTTATGTCTTCTTCTATTCCACAAATAGGCATAATTTATTTCAGCTATCAATTTTCATTTTTTTTATATTATTCATAATAGTTCTCATCATTATAGAAGTTTTTTGTTTGTCAATTTAGTGAATTTCTTTTCGGATAAAAATTCATCTAATACACTACTAATTTCTTTACACAGCCCTCTATACCAGTGATTCCCAAAGAATATTCTTCAGAACACTGTTTGTTCATGAATCTGCTTCATTTGTTCTGTGAAAAAAAATTGTAAAAATAATAATAGATAGCTCTGTACTATTGTAGGCATGCATTTTTTGTATGACTAGTTGTATCTATATGCTGTGGCTTCCTGTATGTGATATGGCCAGTTTCTGTGTAACCTAGTGTAATGTGCATATGTTCAAACAATCTGAATTTATACTGGTCTATTTGTTATTTTCAAATAATCAAGATGTAATAATATCTTTATAATTTTGAGTGTTCCACATAAAAAATATTAAGTGAAATATGTTCAGGAATTCTACAAAGATTGAGAACCATTACTCTAAACAATTTTTAACAACATAAATCTTGTTCTAAAGTTTTTAAATTTCACTCATTAAATTTTTTCTCTTAAGAAAACAAATCATTACCATCAAAATAAAAACAATGTAATGTCTCTCTTTAATCACAAATCAGATTATGCCCATGTGACTCTTGAATAACGAACTATCCAAGCATTTTTTTTAAAAAATATATTACAATATCAACTGATTTTTTGAAACCTTATTCAATTGAAATTTTATCACTTCTTGTGCTTTTCCACTTTTCTTCTCAGATATAATTTTTATAACTTCATTATTTCACAATCTATTTTATTCCTATTACATCAATTTATATATATTATTAGAAGTAATCTTATAAAATATATATCATTCCCTGTTTTCAATCTTATTTATTAATAACTTACTACCATGACTTCATTCATAAAAATCTGTTTTTATTATCATAATTATTTTATTGTATTATATGAAAGCAATATTTGTTTTTGCAGTTTCTTTACCTTTATACATTTCTTTCTATTAACCTTGTCTAAAATTACTAGCTATAATTTCAAATCACTATTAAACTTTGTGCATATATTTCTGTTTTCCTCAATATTTTTATTTTATTTACTTTGCCATTTGAATAATCATTACACTAACTCAATACTTGTTTATTATTATTCTTTTGGTTTTCTAAAATCCAATTATAAATATCTGCTTCAGTTTCTTTTAAATTTTTCTTAAATAATCACCATCTTACTTTTATATTAACATTTAGCTTCTTATTACATATATAGTTATATTTTTGTCCAATAAATCTAATATTTGTTTTCATCAATATCTTTTAATTTTCATAGATTCATATTACAATTTAGTGATGATAGAATTAAAGCAGATATTAAGAATATAAAAATTTCTGAGCCACAAAAACCAAAATTTATAAAATTACAACTATTAAAATAATGAACTAGAATTATTTGTATTAGAAGTTATTTACTTTATAATATGAAATTAAATATATATTATTACTAGAAACAACTAGCATATTAATCATATAAAATAATAAAATCAATTTATAAGAACATGAGTGTACTCAATTGCAATATATATATATATATATTAAAAACCAATGTAAAGGCTAATGAAGATAACTAGGTATTAACCAAGCAACCATGCTTGATCATCACGAGTGTTTGCCATTGATTGCGTTTAAATATAAATAATAAAAATATTTAACCAAACTTTTAGTTTGGTTCTTTAATAGTTTTCAGATTAAAACAAAATCTAATAATAACTATCAATTTCAATTCCACATATATAAATAATAAAAAATATACTTATTTCATGTGCATTTATTAAATAAACAACAAAAGTGTTAATAAAGTAAAATAGGTAAATTTTATACAACTATAAACTTAATAGTGACCAACAATAATAAAGATAAATTTAACAAAAGAATTCTAGTAGATAATATAGATTAGAGCTATTATACTATGGTTAAATGTTCCCTATAACCTTCATTTTCAAGACAGATGATATATAAAATAAATTTGTATAGAAAGTGGGACAGTTTTTCAAAAAACAAGCAATAGAAGGTAAATAAATATAGGATTACAACTAAAAATTGTCAATTGTATTTATATTAAGCATTTATTAATACATTGTACAGGCTTAACATCTACATTTATATATGTAATATATGCAAGATTTTAACTCAGACTTTCAAATGACCCACAACTCTCAGTGCCATCTTATATTGCTGACCCACCTGATCACACACATGTTGAAAAGATAGATAATGATCAATATATGTATTTATCAGAACTCATCAGTTGGTGCATATACTCACTATTATATGTATTTCATGGTAAACCAACACTCATCACTTGGTCCAGATGAACCAACTGATGAGTGCTGGTTTAGAATGAAATATGTATATTGGTGATTATTTATCTTTTCAACATATGTGTGATCAGGTGGGTAAGCAATATAAGATGGTACTGGGAGTTGTGAGTCAAGTGAAAGTCTGAGTTCAAATCCTGCATTAAGCATTTATATAAGTAATATTAAAATCACATTAGAAGCTGTAATCCAGATCAGTTTAATTTTCAATTTCATTTCCATTTTGACTCAATATTTGATGGCGCATAAAATGTTTTTTATGATATGCTAACTAAAGAAAGTATATAAATTAATAAAAAAGAGCATAATTACTTATCTATTTAGCTTCTTTTAATATTTCAACCAGATAACTGATTTTTATCAAAAATACAACCCAAATAGTTTCCATCAAAATTAAAAAATTAAAAATCCTTTGCATATTTGATAACCTTAATAAATTTCTATAGTTTAATAATATTTTTTATCAATCTAATGTGCATGTTAAAGGGCTTCTTCAGAATGTGGTTAATATTAAATAAATCATTATTAAAAATAATAACTAGTGGTGGAACTTCCACTTGTCTACTTTTTTTCTTACACAAATTTCTGTTGATAAGGTCCAGAATCTCCAAAAATTGATAGAAAAGAACTTTTATCTAAAAAAAAAAGTAGCTAATTGGAAGTTCTAATACTAGTTTTTACTTTTCATATATATATATTACTTATAATAAATCTCCACATATACACTTCAATGCTATTTTTTATATAATTCCTTTAATTTCCTAACAGTTTCAACTATCCTGCAGTCTTTATCAGAGCATTTTCATAACCTTCCTCTTCCTTTTAAATTTAAAAAGCGGAATGTTATACAGGTGCTCTGGTGAAGACTGCAGGGCAGTTGAAACTGTTAGGAAATTAAAGGAATTATATAAACAAATTTGCATTAAAGTGTATAAATAGAGATTGATTATAAGTAATATATATATATATGAAGGAATGCAAGGTGATCTTTCAAAAATTACCGTCTGATGAACTTAATAACTGCTTCCTCAATATAATTAAAAATATCCAAGAAACAGACAAGAGAGAGGCAGATCCATACTGGCCATATTAACCTGGGAATACACAACTGGCCTAAACAGCACCTGACCAACCAACCCCTAAATAATTTATATGAAAATAACTATTAAGAATAATAAAACCCTCCCACCATAGTTCACCAAAACAGGGCTCACTAACAATGGTATCTCATTATAGGCTAGATAAATGATACATTCACCTTGCATCTAATGATTAAGTTCTTTACTAACTATCATTTTGTATTCTACTAACATTTGGATCATTCCTTTGTATATATCATCTTGTAATCTCACCTAGTTAAAACTTGTTTTCTTTGTATTCGCCTATAGGTCAAATAAAATTATTTTGAAATAGAATTAGTAGGGTTATTTAAACATTTCATATTTGAGTTTTCAGCTCATGATATGCACTAATATATTTTTAAATATATAGAGAGAGTGCATAAGCTGTAGTTTGTTTAAATTGATTAATATTATTTTTGTAAAGTTTGGTAAGAAAGTTTTTTTTTGTCTTTTTGTAAAGAGATAATTAATATATTTATTACAATAAAACTAAAATTGATTGATAAAAAATATTATTAATCTATAGGAATTTATTGTATTGGAAGATATGCAAATAGATTTTAATGTTCAAATATTGAAAAAGACTATTTGGCCATATTCTCTGATGAAAATCAGTCCTCTGAATAAAATATTTAAAAAATATCTATAGAAAAGTAATTGTGTTCTGTTAGGAATTTTATGTTAACTGAAAGGAGATTCTTTAATTCCTCTTTAAAACTTTAAATGAACAAAGTTGGACAAATTTGTACACGAAATGAAATAGTCAGTGTGGCGAATTTATGGGCTTTTATCTCTGAGTTTAAGATCAAAAACATTATGGTCTTTTTTTTTCAGTTGCCTAATAGCTCTAAACTGAAATATCAGTTGAGGTTTTAGAAGGCAGAATGAATGTGTGTGAATTAACTTTTTTTAAATAGATATTGACAATTATGATAGACGAAATTTAAATTATGGCTCAAATTCTCAAGAGGCTATAAAGTTGCCAGCCAAAACAGAAGCTAGTGATAAGGAAAGTGTTAAGAATATTTTGATTGTAAACCCAAGCTGTCATTCAATGAAAATTATTTATTTAAATAATTACAATTGCAGATTCGAGTGAAGGAAGATTGCATGACTTGGAAATAATTGTCTCATACTAAATGGGACTAAGAGGGTGATAAATAAAGTATTATGTAACAGTAGTAAAGTGCATAGGATAATTTAGTATTATATGTTATACTAAATGGGACATTGTTGGACTTTAAGTAGTTAGAAAAAATGAAGAGACAAAGGCACAAATATTGAAAGCACAAATAAAATGAGATTCATTATAAAGAAAAAGTGAAAGAACAACATTGTGGAAATTGATGTTGTATCAGCATAGTGACAAGATTAGTTATTTAACCTAATGGAAGATAAAACAAATACAGATAATTTAGATTTATACCCAAATAAATTCTCATTGTAATAAAGAAGTTATGTTATATATATATATATATATATATATATATATATATATACATAACTTCTTTATCATATATATATATATATATATATATATATATATATATATATGATCATACCAAATAACATTGTAAAATTGTCATGGGAAATGATAAACAATTGAAATATAAATGTGCTGTGGCTAAATTTTATTATAGTGGTAGAAATGAGAGCTGACATGGACCCATGAAGTTTTCAAAAAATCTGATTATTGTGAAAACTTGTATATTGTAAATTTTTTGAGCAAAAATTCTAAATAAAATCAAATCATCCAAATGAAGATACATATAAATTGGATTAAATTTTGGCTAAGAGAAAATATGTTATTCAGAATTGTAATGATCTCAACACAGAAAGTAATTATTGATTATTGAACTATAAAATACATGCTAATGCAAGATGAAAGAGATAAAAATTAGTAAAAGAAACAGTATAACAATTGATATTCCTAATATTCAGGAACCCTCCAAATTGCAAACAGTTTTAACAGATTTTGAAGATAGTTCAGACTTGAATAAAATCAACAAGAAGATAGTTAATGTACTATTAAGAATTAAATATAAAAAAATAGCTGACATAAAAAAAATAGCAATTTACTAAAAAAATTTAAATTGAGACAAGACAATGTATGAACAAAAGTAGGAATATGAAATTTTTTAAAAGATCTATTAAGAAGAACTGAATATCTAGAATTTTGTAAAAGAGTGTATAAAAGAATTAATAATGATATAAAAAATTATATTTGTAAATTGGCAAGAAATTCATAAAAAGAAATAAAAGTATGAAAAGTGTGAAATTACATTATGACATTGGAAGAAAAATTATTTCTGCACTAAAGAATTATTACTAAAAAAAAAAATTATATGAAATATATGGAAGAGTTCTATAAAGAATTCTATAGTAACAAAAAACAATATATATATATATATATATATATATATATATATATATATATATATATATATATATATATATATATATATATATTCTATGGTTATTACTATCTTCTGAGTTACACAGCATCTTAAATGAAGAAGTGAAACATGCTATTAAATCTTTAAAGAAAGAAAAAACATCAAGAAATGACAAAATATAGAAAAATTGTTAGTTAAGTTATATAACAAGCATCTAAACAATAAAAATGTATCAGAAGATTGAGAAAATGCAATAATAATATTGATATATAATAAATATGATAAAGAAGATATTAGCCATTATAGATATATCATTCTTCTATCACTGCAATACAAAATTTTTGCTAAGATAATTGTCACTTGCATACAGTGAACTTTGAGTTTTAACCAACCAAGTAATAAACTGGATTTAGAAATGGTTTTAATACAAAATTTACCACTTCCTTTATTTTGCTATAATATCTTATATAAATGCAATTTATCCATTCTACTTTTAGAAAAAACCTTTTATGCATACACAATCTTACATTTCAACTGTCCTGAAGTCTTCTTCAGAGCTATGATATAATGAACAAAATTATATAGTTATATACTTTATTTTATTCTGTTCGTTATACCATAGCTCTGAAAAAACTGCAGGACAGTTGAAACATAAGATTGTGTATGCATAAATGTACAATAAAAGGTTTTTTCTAAAAAGTCAAAATAGAATGAACCAAATATTGAAATAAATTATAGAAAGAACTAATGAATATGAATTGTCATTGTGCTTTTAATTTGTAGATTATGAAAAAGCATTTGTTTCTATAAGCATTTACACAATGATTAAAACATATTATCATATTTTGAAAAATACTGATTAAAATTCAACAACAATGGTTAAGTAGCATGTTGATATTAAAAAGATTAATAGTGACAAGCGTGTATGATAGGGTGGTGCTATATCTCCAAATCCTTTTACAACAATTTTACAAGAAGTAATGGATTAAAATGGAAAGCTAAGGGAATAAAATATTGAAATTACCTGAACTTTGCAAACAGTGTGGTTGTTTTTGCAAATAATGCTTCAGAGCTTCAACAAATATTGCAAGAGTTATCAGATGAAATAAGAATATAAATGCTAAAAAGACTAAAGTAATGTTCAATGGATTTTCTCATAAGAAAAATATAAAAATTGACAATAATGAATTAGAAGAAGTTAATAAATTTTAAATATCTTGATCAGATTCTTAATGTAAATGAAAATATAATGGATAAAATTTATAATAGAATTAAACTTGGATGGATTGTTTTTTTGGCAGGAATAAACAATATTAAAAGAAATGATCATTATGTGTTTGAAAAGACAGAATTTTAATAAATGTATATTTTATCAGATTTTACTTATTGATCTGACATTTGGACATTTTCCAGAAGAAAATTCAAAGACCTCTATACTACCAACATAGTATGAAAATATGTATATTAGTAATAATAATAAGAGAAACAATATGTACAGGTGCAAGAACAAACAGATATCATGGATGTCATTGAAAAATTAAGAAACTAAACTGTAACTGGACTGAACATATTGCTAAAACAGATTATAATAGGTGGTAGTTAATGTCTTAAATTACTTCCTAAAATATTACAAAAAGTCTAAAAAATGACCACAAGTGTTATGGAGAAAAGAGACTAGAAATCAAAGAAACTAAACTAAATTTCAAAAGACCATCCTGTAGAGAATCAATAACTATTGAAAATGATGATGAAGATATATATATATTAAATTAAAGATTTTCATAGGCAACTGATGGAAACATATTATTTCAGATTTAACTGTATATATATCCCTACAGAGATAGATATATATATTAATTCTAATATTCTCATGGATAAATTATGAATCCATATAATAAAAATATAATAGCTAAATAGCTGATGTTTCAGTACAATAACAAGTACTTTCCTCAGAGCTCCTTTCTCAAATCATAAGAATGTGTGTGATGAGATTTAAAATCATTATTTTTTTACTTTTGTTATTTTCTTCTTATTCTCAAATTCCATTGGTTGAGGAATTTTAAAAAATATTTTATCACCCAATAGCTTTTTCGAAATATTATTAATTTTCTTTAATTCATACTTTTCTTCTTTTAATTTGAGAAAGAAGCTCTGAGGAAAATACTTATTACTGTACTTAGATTAACTATTGAGATATTATATTTTTGTTACATGGAAGCTCCCAGAAATAAGACTCTATATACATAAATAAAGACAAAATATCCAAAAATTAATATTAATATATTTCCATAAAGTTATTTGTATCAAAGTTGTGAATGCAGAAAGGTTGAAACTTATTAATTGAACTACAGTATTTTGCTTTCTATATATGTACTGCACAAATGATGAAAATATGTGTAAGAGATTATGATCTGGGCTAACTGATGAGTATTGGTTTAGTTTGAAATATACATCTTGAATATCATTTATCTTTTTTACATGTTTTTGATCAATTTTAGTAATGTATGATGGAATAGAAGTTTGAAATATATATATATATAAAGTTAAGTTTAAATATCTCTTAAAATAACATGCTTGAAAAAATACAGTGAACTTTTCTAATGTATTCATAGTTAGTGAGGTTGGTCTGAAATCCAGGATGATGGATGGTTCTGATAGGAATGAGTTAAGATTAAAGACGACTTATAAAAAACAAAAAACTTTCAAAATATATATATACATTAAGATATAATATCAAACAATTGACAAATAGGCTATTTAATCTGTAATTTTATCAATATCTTGGTTAATTTAAATTTTGCCCTACAAGCTAATTTAAGATAAGACCATTTTTTCTGTTCATTGTTAAATAAGTATAAATAAGTGGTACTGTAGTTGAACCATTTTTTTTTTTGTTATTGTACGAGAGAAATAATTCTTTATATGTGTATATGTGTGTGAGAGTGAAAGAGAGTGTATTTATATATCACAATAGCACTTAGGTCAATCACTTCTTTTATAAGTATTAATTTACTGTTCCATATTGAATATCTCATAGAAAAATAACTATAATAGTCTATAAATAGTTACAATATTTAATCTTAGAGTCTTCACATAAATATTTATTTAAGTAGAAGCATTTGAACTCAGTATTTTTCGTTTATTTATTCTCCACTCCATCTCATGCAACCGATACACATGCGAAAAAGATATATGTTCCCCATTCTCTTTGAATATTGGGGGGGGGGGGGATATGATCAAAATTGTCTTTTTAATGAAGTAAAGAGTTTTCATCATATCATAGATTCAAAATTTACTATTCTTTACATGAACTTGTCATGAATAAAATATTCCAAATTCATAATATAGATGAAAAGTATTCCTTCCGTTGGTTAGTTTGATGATAAGCATCACTATCCATTTTCAAACACTCAAATCTATCAATATAAAAATAATAAAAAGTTTGTCGAATTATAATAAAATCAGTTGGATTATTATTATTTCAATAATATTTTGTTAAGATTATTTTACAAAAAAAAAAGTTGTTCACTTTACACGGTCATATAAAATTATTACTTATAAAAAGCAATTTTAATAAACAATATTCGGCAGAGACTTATATTTAGATTCGATGCAGCTTCGTTACAGAGTGCCTATTAACAAAAAAGCAGTTACATTTATTACAACGTAATTTCAGAGAATTCTGAAATACTAACACTAGACAGAATAATAATAATAAATTGTTTATTTTAGAATGTACATAGTATATTTTTAAATGTAGTTTTTATGATTTTTCTGGAAACATTGTTGCTTATTACAACACTGACATTTTGATCAGATCTCATCTGTCGTCACATGGGTAATATGGGTAGTTAAAAGCAGTTGATATTAGAAATGATGCTGACAGAAAACTGACCATAGACCATTTGTCACGCTGTAACTATCAATTATACTTTTCTATTCAAAATTTAAAAGGGTCAAATTAAGGGGGAAATGGGAGAGCAGATAAATAATTTGACAGGTTTTGTTTTTAATTAGCTTATTGAAAAATCCTATTTCAACATATTTATTAATGAAGTAACCTTAATTTAGAATCAAAATATAAAATAAAACTGAGTTATATTGAATTTTTATTTTTATTTTAAATAAAAACAATGTGCTACACTAATTAATTATTTAACCTTCCTTTTTATTATTCAATTCAAAAACTTATTTTTAAAAATAATTTTAATATTATTAATTCATAAACTAGTTTTATCATATAATTATTCTAAATTTTACTTCTGAAAATATATTACATTTTATAAAAAATAAAACTGAATGTTACATTTTATAAAAATAAAACTGAAGGTTAGAATCAAGGTCTGTGAACGTGTTATATGCGAACACAAACACAACTCTTACTAGTCTCTATCATATTGCTATCACATTTTTCTTTAACAAACAATGCATCTAAACTCATATAATAATTTTTCTAGAAATCAATCTATTATCAAAGTGATTTTTCGGCATGCATAACATCTCTATATAAAAAAACCTTGGTTTGAATGTGACTGGAGTTGTTATGATGAGTAAAAATTAAAAATTAGTAAACAATGCCACAGTTTTTGTTTCTGCCTATGCTGAAATTATTATAAAAGAAACTGTATGATGAAAGTCTCTTTAAATTTAATCCAGTTTCTTTGATGCCTAGCCTTTTTTCCCCCACAACACATCAATAAACTTCCTTTTTTCATCTATCCATATAATCTGTGCCTACTTTCTAGGTCTTTGTAAGCTTCTGATATCTAATTTAAAACTTTAATTGCTCATTTATTATCTTTTCTGGTAATATATATATATATTAGTTCAATATCAATCTCTTAATTCTTTAAATAATGCTAATGATATTTTGTTTGTTTCCTCACACATTATTTTACTTTCAATGTCTTATTGTACTTCTAACATATGTATTTTAGTATTTTGTTGTGTGGCCTGAATTTTCTGGTACTGTTCTTTCTTAAAAATCTAAGTCTCATATCTGTAATTAAGAGCTGGTGAAACACATTTATTAAAAACCTTTTTCAAATAGATATAGATACATATATTTATATATTACTAAATTCTTACAAAAGCACTCTATCCAAATTTAATTCTATAGTTGATTTCACATAATGTTTTAATTCATATTATTATTCTGACCATCTATTTATAGTTATAACTTTTTGTAAGTTATGATTATCAATCTGTTTATTTTTATTTCTATTGTCTTAGTTTAATCTAATAACTTTTGCAATCTTGAAGTTCTGAAGCTACTAAAATAATTACATTATCTAAAAAACTAAATTATTTAAACAGTCTATTTTTTTTTTATTTTCTTAATTTCTCATTTTATTCTACAAAATACTTCTTATAAAACTGTAAAAAAAATTGAGATATGGAAACACCTTTATCAACATAATTGGTGTCACCTTGCAATTTAATTATTGGTATTGTATTTTGATAACTATTGTTCAGAATATGTTAATATTCTTGGTTTATATTTTGATGGTCCAGAGCTTTAATCACTATGAAAGTATTTATAGAATCAAATGCCTTTTCATAATCTATAAATCCCAAGTTTAATGGCAACTCATATTCATGGTCATTTCTATAATTTCTTTCACTATTTTGATATAATCCACTGTTCTAAAATCATACTTAAAACTTGTTCTTTTGATTATACTGAAGCCAAAGCTCTCTGTATATAGGTGTGATTAATTTAGTAAAGATTCTATATAAAATTTATAAATGGCCAATGGATTTGCAATTTCTAATATCTTCTTTATTATATTTCTTAAATATCAATATTATTATTGCATTTACAATTATCTGGTACATATTTATCATCTAAACATTTGACATATAATTTTGCAGAAAAAAGTTTTTTTTAATATTTTTCTTTTAATATATTTATTATACCATCATTTCTTGGACTATTCCTCTTTGTTATAGATTTAATTGCATGTCTCATTTCTCCATTTAAAATGCTGACCAGCCCAGAGTATATAATAATTGTAATGATTAATTTGAATTTTTTGTTTATTACTATGCAATTCTTTGTATAATTCTTTCTCACTTTTAATAATCCCATCCCTCTTTTTAATAATAGTTCCAATTTTTTATTGCAAAAGTAACTTTTTTCACAATAATAAGATATTGTTTTATATGGTTTGAAAACTATTATTTTCTTTTATATTTATTATCTATTCACAGTTATTTATTTATTATTAAATGCTTTTATTTAAGTTGCAATCTCTGTTTGTTGATCTGTTTGTTTGTAAACACTTTAAGTTAAAGTATATTTTAAAAATGAGGTTTAATACATTTATATTCAACAGTTTGTTAGAATTTGGTACATTTGATATAAATCACTGGCAATATAATATGACATTAAAATATTTTAGATAGGTTACCTAGTTTCTTAAATACAGAGCAATGGATGAATGAAATTTCAAATATTTATATATCAAATTTAAAATAAGTTTATCACTTTAATCTTTTTAATAATGTTCATGAGAGTCATATATATATATATGGTGTTTTGTTTGAAATAAATGCTTTTATTGAAGTTAGAATAAAATTTTAAAATTGAGGTTTATTATATTTATATTCAGTATGATTTGTTCAAATTTGGAACATTTTTATAAATCATTTGCAATGCAATATGACATTAAAATATTTTAGGTAGGTTACCTAGTTTTTTTAAATACAGAGCAGTGGGTGGATGAATAAAACTACATTGTAAACAACTTGATTTAATAATTATAATTTTACTTGAAATTTTAAAAGCACTTTAACTAAATAATAATAGATATAAAAAATATTTTAAATAATTGTTTCTTTAGTCACAATTGGGTTTTTTATATTTAACTTGGAATAAAAATGTGCAAAGTTTTAAAAATTATATATCTATATATAACAAGGGATTGATTTAATTAATTTCTGGATCCCCCACCCTCTGCTTTTATTTGAAGTTAAATATAAAAACCCCATTTATAGATGAAGAAATAATTATTTTAGTACAAAGTAAATAAAAGTATTGATTATAAAATATTTTTATATCTATTATTTATTATCTTATATCATTATTAATTCTTTTTCCTACATTTTTCAAAACTTTATATATTAGATTCTTTTTAAAGATCACCTTCAAATATTTTCATATTCCTTCTTTTCTTCATACATTATTTTGTCTAATTGAAAATTTATTAATAAATTGTTTCATTTTTATACTATCTTTTTTTGCCATTCTTAGTGGGGCATCAATTATTTTCTTATTAATCTGAGTAAAGTTTGAATTATCTTCAAAATCTATTAATATTTTTTAATGATTATTAAGTTCTAATTTAAATTCATTGGAGTATTTTTGAAAGATAAGAATAATAACTGTCAATACCTTTTTTCTTAATAACTTACATGTGTCTAGTTTTACATTAATGCACAGCTTATATCTCTTTAATTAATGACCACTTTCTATGCTAAATCTACTAAAAACATTACAATCTGGAAATACATATTTACTGTTAGTCAAAACATTATCACTTTAACTTTATCTTCATTTGAATATGTCCATATTCACTTTCATTTATTGTTTTTTTTCAAAAAAAAGTTGTAATATACATTTTTTTTCTTTTTCTGCATATTCCATAAATCTATATCCTCTCATTTCCATCACCAGATATATTTAGTCACAGCACATTTATCTTTCAATCATTGTCTAATTTTAGCATTTTAAACATAAAAATTTTTAAATTTTGTTTGGTTTGATAAAAACCATTTTGTATATCCATATACAAATTCACTATTTTTTGATTCCAATTAAAATACACTGGGACATAAGCCTAAACTATATGTATTTGGTATCTTCTATTAAGTTGAAAACTAAAGTATAAATCTTCACAATGTGGTTCTTCTATTTTTTAATTATAATAGATCCCATTTCATATCTGTGTTCAATACTTGTGTCTTTATAACAAAATGCATATCCATGCTTCAAATCAATTGTGTCTTTACCTTTTTTTCTAATTTCAATACAATACCATCCTATTTAATATTAGAAAATTATTTTTCAAATTCATGAACTTTTTTCACTTAAAAATGATTGGTTATTGTGGGTAATTTTAAAAAAAGCTGTTGTTGAATGGCAGAAGATTCTTAACCATGTTTGTCTCCAGCTATCTATTGCACCTTGGCTGATGACTTTACAGACTTCTGGTAAAAGAACTGTAATTTAACTCTGTCATGATTAAAATTATTACAAAAACATCACACACACTTTTATTCTATTTTCAAATAACTCAATTCATCCTTCAGTTAAGAAATTTAGAACTGAAAAGAAATGCTGTAGTACAATTTATCCAAACCACTTCAAACAACTTTTTAGCAAAACTCTTTATTTGTACATACACCTATTTATAAATGCTGTAGTGTTTCTTGATTTTAATCTCAGAAGTAAAATACTCATAATCTTATCAACTTCAGAGGTAAAACACTAATAATCTTATCACATTGGTTGATATATAATGTTAAGCAATCTATTTATGTTAGTTGATAATATAGTAATATAACGATCCAGAGAGTTAGACTTAACATAAACTGCACTACAGGGAGCCATCTAGGCATTTGAACCTAGAAAAATTTATAAAGTAGGCAGATACGTAAGTCAAAAAAAAAAATATTATTTTTTTTTTTATAAATTTTGATTCCGGTCATTAGCCCATGTCACTAGCTCAAGGAGTAGCAGAGATTAAATAATATAATAAATTCTTATCTAAGAATATATTAAAAAAGAATAAAATAAGCCACTTCCAGTAGTAATTAACACACAAACATTTATTTACACACATATATAAAATTTAGCATTATTTTAGAATAACTTTTACTTTGGATTTTAACTTGATTTTAGAATTTAAATTTACATTTTAATTTTTATAATATAAGTTTACATTTTAATTTTTTATAAGTTCGCACAGATGGATTTATAAAATGTGTTTTTAATGTTGAGTATAGATCGGTTACATAGATTACATGGTCAAAAAACATTTCAAAATAAACATAAACGATCAAAATACAAAATCATTGATGCCGTCAATTGCATAGAGAATACAAGAAACCCAATGGTGTCCATCATAAGACACCGCATTGACACCAATAACTTAAAAGACATCTGACATAAATACATCTTAGATACTCACCGTAAGGTATTAGTATTTACCGAATGTCTATATATTTTGATCAAATATGAAAACCAAAACATAATCAACTGGTAACGAACCCATGCAAATGTCTATACCCAACTTAAATTTACTGCATTTTTATTTAGGGTGTCGAGTATGAATAAACTACATACATCTGCATTTGAAAAGAAAATATTCTTCCCTGATTTAACCTTAGGCAAAAAGTTCGCAGTCAAACCGCCATCAATCCATCTGATACATTTATGTATTCAATGTAGCATGAAAATATGACAACACAAAATACTATACTGTCAGGAATGTACATCTGAACAGTAAGTAGAGTTAGAGAAGACATTGTCTTTCCACCAACAGGAATGCTACATCTATTGGCGAGTAGAACAATAAACAAAAACCTCCATAGGAATAGATTGCAGTTCTATGCCAACTTACAAACCCATCCATAGGCAAACAGGAGGTGTGTGGCATATATATGCAATCCTGCCCATAGCAGCATACTACATCTACTAACTACATCAATATATCCAATCCATTGACCTAATTCAACTATGAAACAAATAACCTAAGATTTACCCTCCCCTAATATAACTTTACAAATCTATATAGCCATTTATGCCCGACTTAAGTTTAACATTTATGTAATTTAGTCTAACGAAAAACAAAAATCATATTAAAAACTTAAAAGAACAAAAAAAAAAGGAAATGATTTTAAATAAAAAAAATAATAAATACATCAAATAACATTATTAACATTAATTTATGTTGGTCAGATAGGATTCTATTTGTATTATTTACTAAAAGGTTTAGAATTTAGAGTTCTTATTGTTTTCAAATGAATATAAAGTTCTTATGATTTTTAAAATGTCCAGCTTTATCCTTTACAGTTGCTTGCCATTGTTGGTAATTTTGAACGGGAATTCCCACGCCATACTGAAGATATTGGTATCCAGTTAGCCATTGTTTTTATTTATCTGGAGGTCTTTACTTGAGCTGGTCCTTAATGTAGAAAACGATGTCATTTCTCTTTCTTTTTTAGCAGAACTGAAGGGATTGAAGAGTGCGTCTTTTCAATCCCTTCTCCTTCGACTCCGCACTAACACATATCTGTACTCTCGTAATAATTAATTAATTCTTTTATTTTCAAACCTTTCCTTTTATAATAATTTTGTGGATTAACTCAACATTACATCATGATGGTGAAAACCTTTTCGTTGGGGTCCGATTTCCTGATGGATTTCTTTCATTTGCTAAAAGTTTCTATTGTTTTCCTATCTGACCATTGTTTATACATTTAAATGCCCAAGGGCTTGTTCACTTGGACTAATTAAAATAATCATTTCCATTTTTTCAATAACATTAATTAATTTGTTTTCAAACTTAAAGATATATTTTTATCTTTAAATCTTTACTGAAAATTTAGTTTTAAAATACTTTTTCTTTAATAAAGTTTTCGTTTAATAATTTTTTTTTTCATCTGTGTGATTTATATATACGAGTTTAAGATAGAATTAATTTTCAATTTTTAATTCTTAAAAAGGAAGTTTTATTTGCGAACTTTTATTCTTTTCATGTTTACTAATAAAAAAACAATGTAACATACGTATATGCCCGTTACAGTAATAACAGCTACACAGTAAGAATATCTGGAATGGACATTAGGAATTTGCTCTGCTCAATTCTTTTAAAGCCTCAAAGAAGAAATCAAAGATGTTCCTTTCAGTTAGTTGCAAACTCTTGTTAGCACTCAAATAATAGTAAATTATTTATTATAGGTTAAATCATAGACTAAAATATATTTATTATGTATATAAAAGAACTTACATTTAAATTTTTAAAATTTACACATAGACGAGAATTATACCTTATTCTCAAACTTTTACACTTTATCCTCTCAATGAAAAATATTATCTTTCTAGTTTAATCTTATTATGATGAAAATTAATGATGAAGGTAGCAACAATCAATTTTCTTGTGACATTTTTGGATCATAGTAAAAGCATTTATGCTATGAATTAGAAAATTAAATAAATTGTATTTAAAATGAATCTTGAGTGTAAGATCAATGGTGGTATTAATTTTTTCAAGCCTAAAATAAGTTATTATATGTTTCCTTTTTAAAGAGTATATCAATTTTTAATCTATATAAATAATTTTTATATGTAATAATTGACCTGATATCATTCTTTTCAATGAAATCTCTTTTAAAGTTTTTTTTTTTTTAACAAAACATGTTACTCTACCACAACACTGTTTTATTTATATTCTGAATTCTTATCACAAACTATGTGAACATAACTTTATTAATGTCAGAAGCATAAATAATCTTATAATTTTCCTTTTCCAATCATATTATTTGTATGAATTGATTATTCATTCTTATTGCATATCTAATTAACTTTAGCATATGACTTTTTTCCTCATGAAATTAAATAAATAATTTCCATTTTATCAGCTACAAAAAGCATTTAATATCTTGTCATAGCCTTGAAAGAATTACTATTGTCATAAATATTGCATTATGAAGCCATTGAAAACAAAATTTTAATTTTCAAATCACTATAATCATACATGCTAGTTCTTTGATTACACTATTTCACTAAGGATGAGAAGCAACAAAAATGATTTTTTCTACATAAGCAAGTATTATATATAAGAAATGTGAGAGTTCATATTTTTTTAATCAATATTTTTTTAATATGTCAGTAAATTCTTTACATGGTCAAACTTAATGAGTCAACATTTTGAATGAATAAAAAATAAAATGCTTTATCTGAAATTATTAATTTTTTACACTACATTTAGTCTCACAGAGTGGTGCTATTCTATGGAGAGTTTTGCCTCTCCTGAATAACACTGTGTAAGCATAAAGAATGATGATCATGTGATGTTTGATGGTTTAATACCAATCCTACCCAATAGAATTATGGTGACTGTAGTTATTAAAGAACCAAAGACACCAAAAGATATGGATGCTGAACTGAGTTCAGATCTATAGAACTTTAGAAGCTAATAAGCTTAGCTTGAAAACAATATTGTGTTTTCATTTTGGACTCAAAGCTTTATAGTTAACTAACAAAGTAAAAGGTGACTGCTAGAGGGCTGTGTTAGATCCTAAGATCTAGGTTCAGTGCTTTCATATCCAAGACTTTTCACTGATGAAAGCTACAAGCTAGAAATCAATCTGGAGATATTGGATGAGTAGGCACTAGATAGGGATTTTATGGACAAGCTTTCTTGCATCCATTGATCACTCTGGCTTGCACTGAATGGTGCTACTGTAAAGAGAGTTTTGCCTCTGTGTTTCACAGGACCAATGAACTTTATCGACTTATAGTATAGATCTGGATGCAATTTTACAAATTAATTGTTGTTGGTGATGTAATTCATTTTTGTTTTATATACTGTAGAAATTTATATATATTTATATTTAAAAAATTGTAATATTAAACTTATTTTATATCACTTATTGAAATATTAATGAAAATATTTAAATAGAATAAATATTTCTACCTCACTATATTTATACCTTGTGTTTCATTAATATATATTAATTATATAAATAAGTATGTTGATTATTCTCAGAAAAAAATTATTGAAATGTTTATTGTTTAGAAATTCATAAAATATTCAACTACAGGAAGGGGCAGAATTGGACTACAATCCATGAATCTTGAGCTCTGGATTCTTCATTCTATCTATGTACCAAAACATGCAAATCAAAAATAACTGGATAGTAGATGAAACAGAGTTGTGATCTTATGGATGTTGAGCTCCAGACTTTTCCACTCAACAACTTCATTAAATCACATGAACATAACATATTAAATTTAAACTATTGGTAGATCTACATTTGGTGAATATCACACTTTCAGGAGTGAAAATTAACTGTAAACAGAAATGACTAATCAAGGTTATCTACTACTTTTGTATTATAAGATACTGACTAATTTAATGTTAAGTAGTGTTTCATTATAAAGTCTTTTCTGTATTTATATTCTCTATCTTCTTTAAAAATATTAGCTTCACTTTTAAATTTCTATCCTTTAATTCACTTTTTTCCCCCCAACAAACTTAAAACTCTTTCTTCAAATAGTTGTCCCATAGCCAATCCAATTAATCATCTCCTACTGACCAAAAAATAGATATCTAATTATTATTAACTTGAGGACAAAACAAAAATAGAAAAAACAATAAAACCTAGTAAGTATTGCCTTGATATTCACTAATCCTTTATAAGAGGATGTTGAAGACGCTTTTGAACTACAACGAGGTATTTAACGGTTGTTTTTTTTTTTACTGTATTTCTTATATAGTATACTTTAATAGTTTGCATAATATTAGCACTGTAATACTATATTATTATTTTGAAAGTCAATTTTGCCTTCGTTTTTTCCTGTCACTAAGTTAAAAAAATTACTTTGCCAACTGTAAATCCTAAATCTAATTTATAACTGATTTGTTAATTTTATCTTTGACAATTAATTAAAAAGTAAAATTTTTATTACAAATATATCAAATAGCTTATCAGATGCCTTACAAAGAACTTTTATCACAAAGGCAAGAATTTATTTTTCCAATTTAATTAATATAGTAATTATATTCTGAATCTTTTGTATTAATTCTTGATGTAAAAATATCTTTCCTGTATACAATGTTTGTTACTTTGTAATATGTAATAATTTATTCCTAATACAGCCTCTTAAAAATAGAAGTGTTACGTAAATATTATTATATTTCTATACATACATTTACTTCTTTAAATAAAGTATTTTTTCCTTACAAATATATACACACGCTGCACACAAATTGCTATTTGAAATATAATGGGAAACATCGTCTCTAAGCTGAAAATGAAACTACAAATTCAGTACTATTTTTTTGGGAAGTAATGTTTTTGATCGAATGAGTTTTTAAATGTAATGAATTTCCTGCACATATGTTTTTGAACATTCTTTCGCTCTGTCAACATTATCCATCTTGAGCTCATCACTGTCGTGGTTAGATATATTTCTATATCTATTCACAGGGGGGATCAATTATACTGATAGGAGAGCATGCAACTTAGGAAATGTTATCACATTAAATGAAATAAATCATTCCAATCTGAATTAAAGGATAGAAATTTAATTTAGTGAAAGACACTTTGAATAAAAATAAACAAATTAAATCAAATGATTAATATCTTCAAAAAATAAGTAAATGATAAATATAAAGAAAAGCTTTCAACAAAAATAAAATGCATTGTGTAAATCTACATTATATATATATCAGGAGTAAATCTTAAAAGAATAATAATATATGAGAAAGAACTATTCCGCTATATTTTGACATTTATTGTCAGCTGTATTAAGGTATTGTTTTCATAATCATAATATACGGTATATTTCAAAGTTTTCATAATATATATATACAAAATTTCATATACAATCATTATAGTATATAATATAAAAAAGATTAGTGTATTCCAAATAATCACAAAGCCAGTTACTAAAGAAATCATGAATTGTTTGGATACTCTAGTAGCAAATTAAAGGAATTCAATTGACCAAATTATGTTTTTGTTTTTTATACTTTCAATCAAATAAAAATTGATCCAAAAATCTTTTTAACTTTTGAATCTGCTATAACAGTGCTAAGTGACACGTGGCATGAAGCTATTGAAAATGATAGATTGCCATAAGTAACAATATCGTCTGCATTTATAAAATAAAATTTTTATTATGTACAACGTTTTTACACAAGTGATACACATTTAGAAAACACTAAATGTAAATACTTTTTTTTTCCTTTTTTTTTTTTAAGTGTCATAGCATCGGCCGGGACGTGAACCCGCAACCCGGGCAACTGCTTGTAAGGCAATCGCGCTGACCTCTCGACCACCAATGCAAGACAAAATGTAAATACTTTTGTGGCAAACTTTTTATGACTTACACATAAAACAATTTACAAAAAAAGTTGGTGTCATTAATATAACAAACATCATTTTTAATAATAAACATTAACATTTTATTACGTTTTATTATTTGTAATGTCTTCTCTCATTTTTAATGAATAAAGGTATTTTAATAAAAGAGCTCTTCAAAATTTGTACCATTGTATTTTTTTTTTCACTGAAATTTTCTGACCGCAACATTCAGCATTAGAGAGACATTGATGCACTTTTTTTTTATTGACATAAAAATATCTTATTCAGAGATATAACATCAAAAAGCTGTTTCTCATGAAAAAAAATATTTTTCTGTCTTCTTGACAAAATATACTTCAGTTCAGACAAAACAATTATTAGAATGATACTTGTATTTATCATTTTTTTCATATTTAAAATACTTTTTGTTGATTCTATTAAAAATTATTTTCTCTCATTGTTAAAAAAATATGGATTACTTAAATTGATTATTAATACACTATACAGGCTTACACACAGCTGTGCATATATAATTTAATATATAAAGAATTCGAACTCAGACATTCACATAACCCTTAACTCTCCATGCCATCTCATATTGCTGAACTACCTGATCACACACATGTGATAAGATAAATAATCACCAATATCTGTATTTCATGCTACACCAGCAATCATCTGTTGGTCTAGATTACTATCTCCATACATATATACAATCAGTGTTCAGCTTAATATTAAGATAGCCAATAAAGCTGAGCACTGATTGTATATATGTGTGGAGATAGTAATCTGGACCAACTGATGATTGCTGGTTTAGCATGAAATACGTATATTGGTGATTATTTATCTTATCAACATATGTATAATCAGGTGGGTCCACAATATGAGATGGCATGGAGAGTTGAGGGTCATGTGAAAGTCTGAGTTCGAATACCTTATATATTACATTAAATTAATTATTATAAAATGAATGCTTTCTTCCAGAGTTGTAAAGTTATTCTGATTATAATTAAAATATGTGCAGCGCAGATTTATACATATAAAATCTTGTTTTATTACAATTGCTTAGAAACAAAACTATGTTATAATATAAAATGCATTATGATCATTTTCTAGCATTATTAATCCACTACCTGTCAAATCTTAATTTAGTTTCTCTAATCCATAATTTTTATCCATCATTTTACTCCTGCAAACTTTATTATCCCACCCATTCATTTCACAAATGATTTCATCTCTTAAGATCTAATTTAAGACTTTAATGTGTATCTATGTATTTTCTTCCATTTGAATCTTTTAATTGTTTTAATGGTTTCATTACTACCTGCTTGATTTATCATCAATATATTTTGTTTTTGCTCACTTTTGCTTCTCTTAGCATACATACCCCAATATTTCACTGTGTCATCTAAAATCTTTATACTACTATTCTATTAAGTTTACAGAATCTTATATCTATAAGTTAACACTTATAAGATACAATTTTTATTGTTTTTTATTTTTAAGTGCAGAAACATAATCTTTTTTATAATTAATTTATTTTTACAAAAAGCATTTTATGTTTGATTATGTTACTTTTATACATTATATTTACTTTCATATCAATAATTTGAAGAAAATATTTATAATTGATCATTTCAACTAATTCATTAATATCAAAATCATTGAATATTATTTTAGTCTGCTTTAATATTTAACTTTAATGTCATGCTTTTATTTGAAAGCTCTACATTATCTGCAGTTAGAATTTTGAAAAGATGGAATCACTCTGTCTTATATTTTTATCAATGTTATTCTTTTTAGTTTTACAATATAGTTCAAATACTACTTCAGTATGTGATAAATATTCTTTAGAAATTGGTAATATCTTGAGTTTATATCCAGATGTTTCAAAAAAATCACCAAGATAATACCTACACAGTCAAATATATTTTTATAATCTTCAAATTCAAATCGTAATGGCAACTTACACTTATTAATTATCTATGTGTGATAAAATCATTTTTAAATTCAATTTAGTCTTTAATTAGCTTGAAACTAATGTTCTCTGAAAACAAATTGTAATGATTAAATGAATATCTTGTGTATAATCAAAAGGAGAATGATAGACTTGTAATTCCTAATGCCATTACTTTTACCTTTCTTAGATGTCATTACTGTACTCTTCCAATTGTTTAGAACATTCTTATAATTAAGTCATTTGATATGTAGTTTTGCAAACAATTTCTTTATTTCTTCATTTGTCTTAAAATATCTATAGTAAATCTATCATTTCCTGGAAATTTTTGATTCTTTATATAATTTTAGATATTCTTTTTTTTTAAATGATTCACTTTTAAATATTTTTATATCCTGTCTTACATTGCTTTGTCTCAGTTGAAAATTTAATGGTGGATTATTACTTTTTTGTATTAGTTCTATCTGCACTGATTTTACTCAAACTAGTGCATTAATATTTCTATAATAATTTACAAGTTCTCATTTAAGTTCATTGGAGTGTATTTTAAAGATTAGATATGTGTTTTTAAGATTATATATATCAATTATTAATATTGTTTCCAAATAGCTTATAAATCTTTCTACTTACAGTAACACACTCATTTACATCCCACTAATCAATAATTATTTCTTTATTGATTCTATAGAGTACACTATAGTTTTGAAATATATTTTTTTTAGTCAAATTATAATCCAAGTCTACTAAATCTTTTGAGTTTTCCATGCTAATTTCTGCTTAGAATTTTTTTTTTATAAAAGGAATTGATAATCAATTTTATTTTGTTCTTCTCTCATTTCTGTCTGTAACTAAATTTAATCTCAACATCACTATTGAATCATTTTTCACTTCCATTAATATCCATCATAATATTTTTGAAATGTTGTTTGGTTTAATAAAAGAACATTTTTCTTACATCTATATACAAATCCTCTACTTTTTCAACCCAATAAAAATTGTAGGTATAAGCTTGAATTATCCACATTTAGTATTTTTTACTAAATTGAATTGCTATTCTTGTCCCCTATCTATTATACCATTAATCTCCCAATATTGTTCTTCCATCTTTTATTATTAATAAATATCTCTTAACTTGTGTTTTCAATATCTGTGTCTTTATAGTAAAATATATATCATTTCCAAATCAATTGTCTACTTATTTTTTGTAACTTTATAAAGTATAAATATGTTCTATATAATATTAGAATATCTTTTTTTTTTTAAATTATGCAGTTTTTTTTTTCATTTGAAGTTCATCTATAGTTATAGATATCAATATAAAATATAAATATTTGGTTTAATATGTTTGAATATTAGAAATAACAGAAATATAATTACAATCCATGGATCTTATGCTCCAGAATTTGTCTTTTCATCACTATATTAAATCATGAATGGTAATAGATAAACAAAGTTATCATTGACGTAACACTTCTTTCAATTACAAACTTTTACTTCAACTATCATTTATAATATTTAGGAAATGGAAACGTAACTGACTAGTTAATCCATGATTGTTAATTGTGTGACTAATTGTTTACTAATAATAGCTGTAACAAGAAAATAATACATAGAGTGGATTTTAAGAATTTGCTCTGCTCTGTCTTTTAGACCTCAACGAAGAATCAAATGATCTTTTTTCAGTTAGAAAGTAGCATTTTTGCAGCTACGTAAATATATGCACACATTTAGGTAACAAGTACATTTATTAAAATTATTTGAGAAGTAAATCAGATATAATATTGTATATTTCTTAGAAAATAAATCCGATTTTGCATAAAACTAGGCGTTTTTATAAATTTATTCACATGATAATAGATTATGCATGTCAAAACCACGAATCTTCAATCCGTTGTCAACGTAACGTCTATAAGTATCTATCTTTTAATTATAGAGGTTGCCATGACAACAGAGTGAAGATTCACGGTTTTAATTTTAATATTGGGCGGTTATCGCATGAATGTTATATATAATCTAGTTAATATATTGACTAGTCTGTGCAGTTAATTCAGTTGCAGAGTGGCCAACCTTACTCTTGGTTAAGTAAAATAAAAGATCTCAGGTAACTGACCATACAATTATTTATGTATATATTCACTTGTTAAATAATAAACAAAATATTTTATTTAAAGTCTACTGGAAGACTTAATTACAACAGCTGGAGATTTTTTTCCTATAAACAAAAATTTAGATGAATTTTAACAACAATAAACAATTTAAAATATTTGTATATATATGTTTATTAAGGAAAGATATAAAATAAAGAATGTAACAATGAGAATACATTTGTCATAAAACAAGCTGTTTGCAAAAAAAAAAAATACAGAAGAACAGTATATATATTAATTAACTAAAGGAATATATAAATAAAAACAAACATATTAAAGCGGCTATTTATGAAGTAATTGTATTTGCTTATATACACACACAATAAATAATGTATAAGTGTATAGTTAAATCACTGTAAAAAAATTCAATCATATGGACCTAAAAAAAATGTATTATTTAGAATGTTAAAAGAAAAAATATACTACTTTAATAAATAAAGTTATATAAAATTAATAATTTGAGAATATAATTTAATGATTAATGAATGCTTTTAAATATTCAGTTATCCAGGCATATATACCTGGGAATTTTAAATCATTATGTTTTCATTGCAGCTTTAGAATATTTATTGAACTGTTTGGATGTGTATTGTTGTAATAGTCCTATTGTGTATTGGAAGTTCATCCCGTATTTAAAGTTTTTTCATTCTTTTGTTTTTTAAACTGAAATATATATTATTCATATTCAAAAAACAAATTCTATGTACTAATTTCCTGCAATAATATTTTCTAATTTTAGAACATAAACTGAATATTTATTGAGAATGTTTTTTATTAGGTGATTTTGACTTAGCTAATAATGATATAAGTTTTAATAACAATGGATGTTTTCTAATGTGGCCAATACTTTAATCCTGATATGAGTTGTGTCACTGTCTATCTAAGGCATTGGAATAATATTTTAATAAAAAAATTCTGAATGTAATAAAATGTTGTAACAAATGATCTTATTGAAAAAATTCAGTTTTTTATGGCAGAGATGAATTAAGCACATTTTATCAGATTGGTAATTGATGTAATAGGTCAATTTCTTTTAGTCTCTGTTTTAACGATCATTTTTTTGATTTTTGTTTTAAATTTTTTTATGTTCATCAAGTTTGAACATTTTTATTATAAGGCAAATCAAAAGTGTGTGTGTTTAGATATTACATGAGACTCTAATAAAACTGAAGGTTGAAAGTCATCTGATGTTAGCCAAATAATCAGGTGGTCTTTTGTCTTTATTAAAAATGCATACAAATTTTGTGCACAATGTTGTTCTATATATTTATTTATATATGTTAATCAATAAAAATGATTGAAGTTAATCAATAGATACCTATGGGATATCTCAGTTCATTTCCATCTTCTTATTGATTACAATAGGAACTTGGAATACTTAAGATTTTGAAAATATAGAATAGCCAATGAATTGAATGGAGGGATGTAAAATAATCAAAAGATCAGACATAAATAATTGATAGATCTAAAGCCAAACTTTATGGCTAATAAAATAATCTGGATCAAGTTTACATTATTTCTCAATCCAAATTAGATCTTTAATAATAAATTTAAAACTTCACATGATCACCATTGTATATGTTTACATAGTCTGTTAATATCAGTAGCAAGCTCTTCATACAATAGTACCACCAGTTACAAGCCTTCATAATAATTAACCAAAAATGTAAAAGGACTGCTGGAGGATTGAATTAGATCCTATAATCTAGATGCAGTGCTCTCAAATCCAAAGCTCCTCACCAATGAAAGCCACAATCTAAAAACTAGACTGGAGATATTGGATAAGTAGGCACTAGATAGAGATTTTATACATAAACTTTTCTGCATCCATTGATTATGAAGGCTTGCATTTGGTGGCACTACTGCATGGAAAGTTTGCTACTGTTAAATTTGAAACATATTCTAAGCTTTTAATTAATATAGTGCATCATTTTTAATCAAACAATAATTAATATAAAAATATCTCTGTCAAACTTCCATTAAGCCTATTTTTTTATGAACTTGGAAACACCTCACCAAAACAAATATGTTAGTATTCGTGGTTCAAATGTTTTGATGAGCAATACATGAAATATAAAGCATGTATAATATAATATAGAGATTACACATCATTATTTATTTTTATATATTTCAAAATGTAAATATTATCTGTATATCAAAATAATTTTACTTTATATAACAAAACATGGCATATGTGGACTTCATTCACATACTTTTCAATTGTAAACATGGAGTAAAGTCATATCATAATTTATTATTTAGAAAATATAACAATGAAATATGATGATTGATACCAGTTTTAAATATATCTATGCTGTTTTCAATAGTTATTTTTATGAATGCTCACAAATAGTGATTTTTCAATAGGATTGTACATTACTTATCATGAAAAAAATATTTTTCCATACTTTATCACTATTATTTCATTGTCCTGTTCAATATAATCTAATAATTTCTGACATATTATGAATATTCATTCATTAATAAGTGCAAAATAAGAGCAACTCTATTCCTATTTAAATTTATTTGATTTTCCAAATATAAATAATTATGTCAAAAAAATACATCATTGTGTAATATTGCCTGAAATATACCTCCAGATTAACATTTGGCTGATCACAATCTCAGAAGTTTTTTTTTTGTTGTTTAAAGGCACTTTTATAAATAAATAAATGAATAAAGATCTAATCATCCTATACTCCCATATCCTTTTACATGATGTTTATGTTTTAATCGTAGCTAGAATCTAAATAAATTGTTAGTGACAAATATACTCTAAAGCAGATTTTAAAGTCCTATTATCACTGCTAAAAATCCAAAAATTTTTTTTACAAGAAGTAAATCTTATACCGATGCTTTATTGCAAACAATAGAAAATCAACCTATTTAGAAAAAAAAGGAAGACATAATTAAGCAGTAAGAAGTTTGAAATAGAAAAGTGATGCAATTAAATTATAAAAAACTTATTCACTAAAATTCAATAAAAGGGAACAATATTTGATTTGTTTTCCTATATTAGTAGAACTTGTGAAAAGATATATCTTCCCGCAAGACTAATGTGAAAAGCTCTCAGACCAGAAAGCCTAAGAATTGTTTGAACACTATTAATTATGTGTTAATATTTGTAGTTGTTAATCATTTGTAGATTATTAAAATACTGTCAAAATGTAATATAAACAAGGAAATTAATGCAATCTGTAATTATATGGATATAAGGTTTTAATTTACAATAAACTCATTTCAGTTATAAATAATTGAAGATGTATTTAAAAATAAGAAAAGTTAGGGTTAAGATTTGTTCTAAATCCTTTTAGTTTTCAGATCCATCTTTCTGCACTGTGTTAAACCACATGTAACATGAATAAGTAACCTTACCATAGCTTAAAAAAAATAAATTTATTTAAAAATTATATTTATAATATCTGTACTATTTCTTTTCAAAAATGTATACTTTGTTTTTTAACCATATCAATTAATACATTGTCTATCATTTAAAAATAAAAATTATGGCAGCATAGTTTCAGATTTCTATATATAAATACTATTAATGCATTAAAAAATAATATTCAAGTAGTTTACTGCTCAGAAACACATAAGAAGTTCAAGAGCTGCACAACTTATCAACATTGAGCTCCAAAATTTACCATTCCACAACTGCATTAAATCCCACAAGGAAATAATAAAGCATTAAAAATTAAAATAAAAAGGCAACATTTTAATATTTAAATAAAATAATCAACTGGATAGTGGACCAAGAAGATCATGTGATGGTTAAGCATGAAAAGTATCGGGTTATGCTTCAATCTGTCAATCTTTATTCTCGAACCCATCATTCAATGATTATGATAAACATCACAAAGGCCAAATGTGTTGGTTCAAAATTAGATACAGAAATATTACAAATCTCTTATATTGTGCCAAATGAGACCATAGCATATCACAAAAAAATTTATTCAGACAACTCTGTAAAAGTATGTTGTGCAGAAAAAATAATGATTAAATAACATTTTTTGAAAAAGAGAAATTTTAATACAAAAAATTGAAAAATTTATTTTATTTATGGGTCATAGCTGTATTGAGCCATTATTAATAAAAATAAACAGCCACTTGTAAATGAATATGGACATTCCAACTTCAAAAATAAGGAAATGAGAAAGAGAGAGATAGATATAAAGTTTCTCTACAAACAAGTTTTGTGATAACTATACAAACTAATCTATGAACAACATTCAAAACATGTTGACCCATTTTTCTATTTACTTAATATTTCACAGTTATTATCTTTTAGTTTCTTCTGTAGAAAACTTTTCTTTCTGAAATACTCAACACTATGTCTAACTGTAGCTCTCCAAAGTATTTTCTTTTGTACTGTATGTTCCCAATGGAAACAATATACATTGTACTTCTTCACAAAGTTTTTGAGATAATCTTTATAATGCAAATAGTGTCTACCTCTCTCTTGAAAACTATGCTCAATTTCACCATAAAACAACTTTTTAACTTATTTAGTATAAATAGTAATTTAAGCAACTTTTTGGTGTGATTTTACAATAGTGGGTTTAATATTATCACATCCAGCAAGGTAAAGAACACATTGATTGGCTTTATGATCTTGCCATTGCATTTTTTAAAAATTTACAGAACATTCTTAACCCTTCCACAATGCAGCAAACCTTTCAAACATTTCAGCATTTCTGATGTTTTTCTTTGTCTCACACGTCAATGTAAAATATATAATAAAATGATTATTACTTATCAGAAAATAATAAATTTGACTTAATTTGATAGATATTTTTGTTTACTAGCTAAAATAAATTTTAAATGTTCACATTTTGTTTCTGTAAATATTAAAAAAATGAGATTGCAATCAAAACAAAGACTTTACATATCATCATTTCTAGAAATATTATTTTCAGATTATAAAATCAACAAAATATTTTTTAATTCTTATTATTTTTAAACATCCAAATGAATAATTATTTATTTCTCTTATATCTAACAAATTATGCTTTAAAAGTTTAATTTTTTTGAATATTTATTTTAAAATTCTGATATTTTCTTACTCATAAATATAAAATAGATTGTTTATGGGAAACTAATTTTGTAAATTGCTTCAGACCATATTTACATTAGCTGCTAATAGAATGTTATATTTTTGAAAATAAAGTATTTCAAGTCAAAATAAATTATTAATAATTTATATTTCTTGTTATCTAATAAATATAGTGTAAATTATTTTTAAAAAATATCGAAAACCATAATATATTCACAAATAAATATGTTTTTGCATCATTGGAAACTACAATGTCATAAAATGCTGAATGTTTTACAGTATTGGCAACAGACAAGGGTGAGGCTTATGTCTATTGTAAAAGTGGGAATTTTGAATTTCCTGCCTTTTAGCACAAAATTTTCAGCAAAAAATTTATTATAATAAAATATACCATTTTACATGCATTTTAACATATAATACTTAAAAAATTTCACCATGGGATAAATTAGTCAAAAAATGAAATAATTTGCTAGAAAGAGATGGGGGGTTAAATGAAACTTTTCCTCTATTTTTATATTGCATGATAAGATGTCCAAGTTTTGCTTCCATACAATAAATTAAATCTGATGTACTTTAATTATCATAATCATAATAAATATTACATGACTTTAGATAAATCATATGATGTTACATAGAAATATTTGTTGTTGTTTTTTTTTTAGAATTTTCTTATTGATTTATTTCCAGAAGATAGATTAAACACCTAAATTCTTCTATTCATACTTCATATGAACTAAAAGTAATTAATGAGCACTAGATGGCAGTGGACAAAGATGATGTTGTGGAAATGGGATAGAGCAGAATAGAGAAGAATATGGAAAAAACTTACAGTGAGAAATAGAAAGGAAAAGTAAAGTGGCTAACAGGTTTTTCTGGCATGTTGACTAAGACATTTCTGATTTCAATAAAAAAGTAGCCATATCACATCACATCATATCACATTAACTAATGCAGTTATGTTTGGTTTTGGTTATATATCATTTTAGTGAATATTAATATGATATATTATATATGTTTAATGTAATTCTATAATAATGAACTTAATTTTGCTATTATTCACTTTTTTCTTAAGATGGCATATTTTATTTAAAGTCACAGAACAAATTTTAATGAGTTTAAACATTTTTAAATCAAAAATCAATATGTATCTTCTACTGCCAAATGTTATATGATCTTATATATTACTTTTTTTATAAATATCCTCAAAAACACTTTAAAGCAATTTTTATATAATTCCTTCTTTATTTTTCTAACAGTTTCGACTGTCCTACAGTTTTCATCAGAGCTACAACATTTAAACATATAATCATATGACCATTATATATATATATTTTGCATTATTATTTATAATCATATTTTATTTTTAACTCTATACCTTTAAAAATAAAATGTGATTATGAAAAATATTGTAAAATATATATTTTTATATATATATAAAATAATGATTATATGATTATATTTTTAAATGTTGTAGCTCTGATAAAGACTGCAGGACAGTCAAAACTGTTAGAAAAATAAAGGTGGAATTGTATAAAAATTGCATTAAAGTGTGTATGAGGAGATTTATATATAAGTGATATATATGAATATATGAAGAAATGCAAAAAAGTAAAGAAGAAGATATATGTTATATGACCTTCCAAAAAATAAACCAACAAACCCTTCAATTTATTTTTAATTTTAGTTATAGAGATAGAATAAGAAAAATATGTGATTGGATTCTATAGTTCTGATAAAGGGAAGAATTTGTCTTTAATAAATAATAATAATCAAAGTATTTACATTACGTTTTTCGATATATAAAATTTATTAAATACTGTGGTGTCACACTTTTTAACCCTTTTTTAATATATGATTTATACATTGTACAGGTTTAAACCTGCATTTATATATGTAATATATGTGGGATTCAAACTCAAACTTTCATACAACCCACTACTCTCAATGCCATCTCATATTGCTGACCCACCTGATCACACACATGTTGAAAAGATAAATAATCACCAATATACATATTTCATGCTAAACCAGCAATCATCAGTTGGTCTAGATTAAAAAAGTATTTGAATTCTGCTTGTAGTTTGACTTATTAAAAGAGTTTATAATATTTTTAAATGCCCTACTCAAATACTCAAAACTGCAAATTACCAGTAATGGTTTATAAAATTATATTCAATGAGCTATTATTTCCCTTTAAAACCAAACTTAACTGTTAGACTGTTATTACCAGTCAATCATTTGAGTAATTTGTCATTGTTTAATTTTTATTTAATGCACCATTTTTTTATTTAAAATCCCACAGTAAATTTTTAACAGTTCAAACATTTGCACCTCCGTCATAAAATAACAAAGTTTCTTACATCTTTAAATTATGAATTCAAATGATAAGATAAATATAAATAAAAGGATGTGTAGAGCTTTTATTTATCTGCATCAAAAAAGATAAATTTCATTTTAAACAATATATGAATAACTTAATACAAATAAAAATAATCTATCATTCTGAACACAGGAATTACATTTATGTATAAACTTATTTTTAGAATTGAAAGTAATTCTTGGACTTTTGTATTATTATAATGTAAAGAAAGATACTAGAAAAAAATTCATTTACGAAATAATGCTCTATAATATTTCAAAAATATCATAATAAGATCATAAGACTTGCTAGATGTGATGATAATGAATTTTTATCTTCTGCATGGGATAGGCAGATTTTGTTTATTTTATAAAGATTATCCCAAAAACATTCTTCAAAATGCAATATTAATTGTTTTTCATTGAAAAGATATGACAGAGAATATAATATAATGAAAACTTACAATTAGTCAAGACATTGAAATCTTTTAGTCAGAATAATTTACTTCAAAAATTAAAAATAGCATTTCAAGGTATTATGTAACAAGGTAAAAAATATTATATTATATGGATAGACGTATTCATGTTTCACAAATTGTCATTGTAAAACTCATAATTAAGTTTTTATAACTCATTTGTGAGTAGGTACTAATGATGATGAGTTTAAGCCTTTATACTTATGATAATGTTTATATGATGATTCTGGATTAACCTATGATCTTTATCTTAAAGATAACAATAGGTAGATATCCATTTTTCAATCACTATAGACTGCTATCTGATTTTGCTATGATACATTTATAACTGAAATACACAGGCTTATTATATCCCTGTATCAATATATGTAATATATAGGATATATGAGCACAAACTTTCACACGACCCACCACTCACCATTCTATCTCATATTATTGATATACTTGAACACATATGTGACGAAAAGATAAATAATTACCAATATACGTATTTCATAGTAAACCAGAAATCATCAGTTGGTCCAGATTATCATCTCTATACATATATGCAATAAAAGCTCAGATATATATTAAGATAGTCAATCTTCATATTTTAAAAAAGGAAAATATTAGACCTATTTGTGATTTGAAAAATGTTCAAGATCTGTCCATCCTAGATTCAAATTCCAGATTATAATCATGATAAGAAAAAGTGTTAATCTCTATTTAATAAATGTTTTTAGTAGCAAAGAGAAATGTATATAATATCATTATAAAACAGACAAATGTAGACTTCTTCCTAAAATTATTTTTGCCTTCTTCTCTGAAAATTTCTATAACTTAAAATTTTACATAAAATTATAAAAGAAAGTAAAAAAAGTGAAAATTAAAAAGAGAGAAGAGTCATCATTTATTTGCAATAATTTATTAACTGATTACCCCAACATGACTTCACCTTTGACAAAGAATTTAGCATATAAATATAATATGAATACATCATAATAAGATAAACTATAAAAGAACGAGTTTATTAACATTTATATTGCTGCTTTAAAACTAAATTTCTAAAATAATTTAGAAACAAACGTTGATGCTGATCAATTGTTATTGCTGCTTATTTGTAGTACTCTATTGTCAATTATTTAAACTGTTTTAGTCTGAGAACTTTTAGAAGTTTTTATATAATTGTGTAATACGAGCTGTTAATCTGTCAAATAAATGACAGGAGCGAAAAATCAAGACAGTATTCTCTATCAGTATTGCTTTAATTAAACACGCATGCATTACTCTACTTCAAAACTCAGCAGAGAATTTTGAGTACAGGGTGGAGCTGGATTACTTTTTTAGTGTGTGTGTATGTGTATTGTGTGTGTGATTTTTATAAACGCTCAATTAAGGTAATAGCAAAAAAATGGTTTGTATGTATAAAAACTGTAGCCCAAATAAATTAAATGTATCACTTGATTTAAATGAGTAGATATACACAAAAATAAAAAGATCTAATAAAAATTAAAGATGGTAAAGCTATTACACATTTTGTTATACATATAATAAAAAGTAAATATTTTAAAGAGCCTATTGAAGGGTAAAAGCATTTTCAACGTCCTCTTATAAAAAACAAAAGAATGCAGGCTTGACAATTTTTAGATGGTGAGGATTTAAGCAATATTAATCCTCGTTTTATCTCTAAATACCTATTTATCATCCAATATAGAATAGTTAATTAGAATGTCTATAAACTGGATACTTGAAAAAGAGATTATGTTAAAAAAAAAAAATTCATCTGGTCCAGATCAAATATAGGTCTTATATATTATATATATATATTAATAATAATAATAGTAATTCAAAATCTACTTTAAAATATGAATATTTGATTTTTAATGTGATGAAGAAAGTCAATTCATTAAACAATAAGAAAGACATTACTTTTATATTGGAATTATATTGTTCATTTCTGTAATCAATATCAACAAAAACTGATTAATAAATATAATTGAATTAATATTGAACATTAAAAAAATGTTTGTTTAAAACGACCGTTAGTGTACTTACATCAAGCTTATAGTTCCTGAAATATTAATTAAAGTATAATGATGGTAAGCATATATAGTGTATTGTGTCCCATAAGAGAACAAACAGGTGTTACTGACCTCATTGAAAAAATTAAAAGATTGAAGTGAAGTAGGGCTGGACATATTGCTAGAAGAGTTGATGATAGATGGACAATTGAAATCTTAAACTGGATTTCAAGAGACTGTAAGAGACCCAGAAAGAAACCATGTGTGAGATGGATGGATAAGATGAGAAAGTGTGCAAGGTGTGATGTGGAGAAGAGAAGCTAAAGATCAGAGAAGATGGATTGAACTTGGAGAGACCTTCATCCTGCAGTGGATTGATAATGGCTGCTGCTGATGATGATGATGATGATTGACAACAAAAATTCACAAATATAAGCAACAAAAGTTAAAAAGCACTATATTTTAATTGCTAATATTCTGCAATGTAAATATTAAAAAGTTTTACTTAAATAAAGCTATAGTTAATGTATAAATTGCATTACATTATTATTTAAAAATAGCAATGAGAAATATCACTATAACAGCCACTTATAAATGAAAATAGTTATCAAAATATAAAAAGATTAATAAACAGATTGCAATGACTATACAAATCAATATGCAATCATTTAATGTGGAGTGTGATGTTTTGCAAAGTTGCTTTTTAACTTGCTTTGCAGAGAATATTTTTCTGGATATTTCAATATCTTGCATAAATGCGGTATTCTATTAATTCTATCCTCTGTCATATCCTCCCCAATAAAATTATCTCTTTAAAGTGTCTTTGAGATTACAGCATAAATATGCATATCTCTCTGATATAAACTATGCCCTTTTAGGATGCCTGATATCATTTATTCATTATTCATAGCTCATTCAGTAAAGTTGCATTTTACAAGAGTAGATTAAACTTACATTGAGTAAAATTATAATCATCTGACCTGCTCTTATGATCTTACTATCTTATTTTCAAAATATTTTAGAGCACTTATAAATACATTTTAGTGCCTTTATATTTATACAATAAATTTGACAGAATAACAGCTTTATAAAAAACAATTTAAATAAATTGAGAAATATTATCTATGTTTCATCTCAATAACTAAGAGTGGCTTTCCATTTAAAAATCCACAGTAATATTTTAATTACATTATCAAACTGATAATTGGAAAAGTTAAAAATGCTGACTTATTTTTCATCACACATCTTATTTTTTTAAGCATTAGTGACTAAGCAAAAATCTTTATAGAGTTGCACTTGAAACTTTATAAACACTGGATCTAGAGACTTTTTAAAAAAATTAGAACTGGCTGAGCCATCAGTACACAATAAATCTAAAAGACACGATCAATTGTTGATTTTACTTTTAATTGGTATTCCACAATCCAACTTACATTAAATCTTGATATCAGTAACTGCCATAGACTCTTCAAAGGCAACTATCATAAAATTGGAAACAAAGTTGAAACTCATACATATTCCTGTTTAACAATTTTAATTTCAGATACCTTAAATTTTCCATTGTAGGTAACAATGTTTCTTCAATATCATTATATAGAAGCAGGATAACTTCAATGTTTTTTAGTTGACAATCAATTAATTTCAAGTTATGCAATCGACTTTTTAATTAATGAATGCCTGAAAACAAAACCATAGTTATAGTACTTATTTTTTTTAAAAAAAAATCGCACTTTTTTAATGTGTGCAAACTGTAATCAGTTTATACCTTACAATAATAAATTTACTGATTTATAAATAACAAATTTACCGTAACATTAATTATAATATTAAAAAGATAAACATTAAATTATTTACAAACAAATTAGGTGCAAAAATGTACTACAAAGTATTAGTAGAGCACAGAAACAATTTCAGGTACCTGTACCTCAGTAATCAAGTACTTGATTGGTAATTTTCTGGTTAATTACTACATTGACTAAGATCTTGTATATGCAGATTGCTTTTTCATAATGCATTAAATAATTTCATTTTAAGAATTGCTTTATAATAATACTTAAAAGACTTAAAATAATGGCATTATCTATCAGAGATAATGGTTCAACCACATAATAGTCTGAAGTAATTATTGCTAGCAATTTTTAACTCATGGATTTAAAAAAAAATCCTATAGGTTTTATTTCATTCTTTATATATTTCTAATGGAAAGCAAAACAAGTAAATTTAATTTACAAAAATATATTGAAAAATAATTTAAAATTATTTTACACAAAACATGTATTAATTTGTAATATTGAAATACATGTGTAATGTATATATTCAACCTATGTGGAATTAAAGAGAATTTGAACCCAGACTTTCAAGCTTCCTACAGTCATCACCTCTATCCAATATAATCAATACACATGACCACATACATGTGAAAAAGATAAATGATCTCCAATAAATATATTTTATGCTGAACCAACACCAATCAATTGTTCCAGATCATCATCTCCCACACATATGAGGGGTCATGTTCGCTTAAGGTCAGCATAGGTCCAACTGTAATATTGGCATTATCAAACTCTTTGAGCATTCCATCATCAGATTTTCAGTGATATAGATGGCTGAAGAGTTGAAAAGAGGAGTATTGAAACCTGTTCATTAAAGTGTGGACATTTGCTATCTTAATATAAACTGAGCACTGATTACATATGCATGGGGGAAGATGATGATCTGGACCAATTGATGAATGCTGGTTCAACATAAAATACATATATTGGAGATCATTTATCTTTTTCACATGTATGTGGTTATTTACATAGGTTATATTGGATAGAATGGATGACTGTAAAGCATTTGAAAGTCTGGATTCAAATCCCCCTAAATGTATTAATTTGATTATGGAACAATTTTGTTCCATTTTTATTCACAATGTATGCATAATGACAAGAATTTCTTTATCTAAATTGATTAAAAAGTCATCAAAATATTAGTTACTCACAAAGTCATGTGTTATTAAAATAATTTAATGTTTATTTTTTCAGCAGTTCAAATAAAGTTCAAGCATCAAAAGTGTTCTAATTAAAACTATAAATCTTAAGATCTAGAAACCACCAATCCATTATTGCATTACATCCTTTAAGTCGAGACCACAAATAGTATCAAACTGATTTTTAATCTAGGAAATTTGAATTCTTGATTCCAGTATTCCACCTCTGCATTACAATTATTTATATATATTATAAATGACTTGAAAAAAGAATAACTTTTTTAAAGAAAAGCAACAACAAAAAAGCTATTAAGAAACTTAACGATTTAACTGGTTATTCTATCAAATTGTTAAATAAATATAAATGAAACAAATTTAGTTATTTTCGTAACGTATACCCTGAAAATTCCAGTTTTAATCATTAGTTGTTTGCTTTTTTATTAAAATAAAAATGAATAGCATTTTATTTTGTTTAAATATTTCAAATTGTAATCCATATGTCTGACCCTCAGACATACTTCAATTTTAGTACATTTCAGGCATAATCAATTATTGAACAAGCATAATTTTATTCAATTAAAAAATTTAAACCTTTTAATAAATCTTTTGTTATAGATAAATGTAATGCAAATACGGATTGTATCATATCTGATGAGGAAAAGAAAAAAAAATTATTGACTTTCTCTAAATATTATTTTAAGTCTTAATTTAAAAAACATAAATAAATATCAGATAAAATGTGACCAACCCGGTTTTACTTTATTGTTTAATATATATGTTTATCACAAGTGGGTCGCATTATAGCTAATCAATGGTATAATAGCTCATGAAATAGAAATATTGATTTAGACAAATTTTTTATAGCTAAAAATGTTGGTGGTCGAGTGGTTAGCACAGCTGCCTTACAAGCAGTTGTCCCGGGGTTCGCTTCCCGGCCGACCCTTTGACACATTAAATATATATATATATTAATTTTATGGTTATTTCGAATAATCATTTCAATAGCAAGGTTAGCCAAATTGTAATGGTCAATAAGCAAACATTTTAAAATTCAAAATTAACAGTTAAATGTAACGTCTGATTTTATTATTTTTTAAGGAAAAAAATGTATATATTATAAAGCATCAGTTTTTAAATAACCTACTTCAGGGTAAAGATATTTCAGTTATTATAATGTAATCTGGCTTGGCCACTTGATGGCATTGGTGGCAGTCAAAAACAATACAATGTACGGTTTTCGGGGCCGTGTGATTTTTAAATCGCTGTTTTTTTTTTGGTTATTAATTTATTGATTGCTATAACTTTTTTTTTCATGCCTTTTTAATTTTAATTTTGTATTTAGTAAATGACAACCTTTTTTTTATTTTTAAATCGCTGTTTTTGGACAAATTATCATCATTCCTCCTTTTTAGCTACTCTGCGATGTCTTTCACTTAATTATTGCTTTTGCCATAACAAAACAACTGTGTAAGGTTAGGGTTAGTTTTAGGGTTAGTTTAGGGTTAGTTTTAGGGTTAGGTTTAGGGTTAGTTTAGGGTTAGGTTTAGGGTTAGTTTTAGGGTTAGGTTTAGGGTTAGTTTAGGGTTAGTTTTAGGTTTAGGGTTAGTGTTCTGTCATTTGTAATGCTAAAATAAAAAATATCAAAATTGTAACCATATTCAGACAAAATAAAGAAGCTCAAACTTTTTTAAACAATAACAAACACATATAAACGTCTTCTTTACTTATTAAACATGTTTATAATATGTGCTTTCTATTAAATTTACAAAAAAATGTGTATATTTTTATTGGACAGCAGAAATACTCAGCTTCTGTTTTCGGCAACTGCGGAAAAAGTTACACGATCACCAGCCATTTTATGAACTACGTGGTATTTCACGTGAAAATGAGATTTCGCATGCGAACTCAGCTGAATTCATTTTGACGTACCCTTGGCAAGCTTTTACACATTACACCTTCTCTAAATAAGGGTGTGGCCATTTGGAAAATTACTATAAAGTCAGGTTTTTTAAATTCATTATAAATACAAAGATTGTGTAACGTATATTGTAAAAATTTGACTAATCAAACTACACACATATATATATAAAACTGTACATGAAAGATAAGTGTGTGGATTCACAGTAACTGTCGCAAAGCAGAAATAGGCCGTATTATTTCTGCATTACGTCATCATAAACAGCCTTTTAATGGCTAAGACAAACATAGATGTTTTCTATAGCCGTAAGTCAGGCCTTGTAAATGGCATTTATTAGGTGTTTTGGTAAGCCAGAATGCCATCAAGTGGCCAAGCCCAATTATGTTATAAGAACCATTTCCAACAGACCCATCGAAGAACAAAGAGAAAAAAGAGACAGATGATGTGAGTTCAAATATTTATTCATCTTTATTTCACCTCTAGCCAGACACTTATCTCTCAAGACAAAATAAATGATTTTTATATCCAACTTGGACTCGAACCCAAGCTATAAAAATGACAAGTAGATGTGGTAGCACTTCACCAGAGGCCCTTTATATACAATGAGCTATGCTTAAGATGTAAAAATTAATTCAATGAATAAAAATGTTGTTTGTTCTAAATAAAAAAAACTTTATTGTTTTATGTACAAAATGGAGAAAAGACATGTTTAATACTTTTTAAATAGATTTGCTTTTTCACATTTCCTTTTATTAAAATAATATCAACATAATTTCAAAATTATTATAAGGCATAAAAACAGAATTGTATAAAAATATAAAATACACTTATATAACCTATTTACATTATTTTGCAAATTTGTTCATCATCTTCTCTCTCTTTCATTTTCTACAAACTAGGGAGTTACAACTATATTGTTATCAGAAGTATAATCTTTTTACACTTGCACTTTTGCTGGCTCTATTATTAAAACCTTGCTGAAATTTATTATTTTTGTGTTTAAAAAAATAGAATATTAAAAAAATATATATCTTGAACTGTGTATATTATGAACGGTGAATATTTTTTAAAACAGGCAAAACTCTCTATACGTATTGCTACTCAGTGCAAGACAGAGTAATCAATGGATGCCAGAATGTCTGTGCATAAAATCCCCATTTAGTGCCTACTCATCCAATAACCCCAGACTAGTTTCTGGCTTGTGGCCTTTATCAGAGAGGAGCCTTTGATCTGAGAGCACTGCACCTAGATCTTATGATCTAATGCAACCTTCCAGCAGCCACCTTTTATCTCTACTTAACTACAAAACTATAAGTCTTAAATTGAAAAAAACACTGTAATATTTTCAATCAAAACATTACATTATATAGTCATATAGGTCTGAATTTAGTTCAGTACCTATATATTTTGGTGACTTTAGTTTTTAATAACCATAGCCACCACTATTCTATTAGGCAGGATTGGTTTTAAGTCAATAAACATCACATGATCACCATTTCCTACCACTTCACCATTGATTACTCTGGCCTGCACTGAGTGGCAATACATATTGAGAGTTTTGCCTGTTTTAATAACAGTTATAAGCAAGCATGGGAAATGGTGATCATATGACATTTATTGGCTTAAAACCAATCCTCCCTAATAGGATAGGGGTGGCTATGGTTATTAAAAAACCAAAATCACAAAAATGTATAGGTACTAAACTAAGTTCAAAGCTATATAAGCTAATAAGCTTTCACTGAAAATATTAGTGTTTTAAATTTAAGACTCATAGTTTTGTAGTTAAGTAGAGATAAAAGATGGCTTCTGGAGGGTTGCATTAGATCCTAAGTTCTAGGTGCAGTGCTCTCAGATCCAAGGCTTCTCACTGATGAAGGCCACAAGCCAAAAACTAGTCTGAGGATATTGGATAAGTAGACCCTAGATGGAGGATTTTATGCACAAGCCTTCTGGCATCCATTGATTATTCTGGCTTGCACTGAGTTGCAATATATATAGAAAGTTTTGCCTGTTTTAATAACAGTTATAAGCAAGCATAGGGAATGGTGATCATGTGATGTTTATTGGCTTAAAACGGTGAATATGTTTATTAAAAACATCATAAAAAGTATTTATGCATGAAGCAAGTGAGAATGTAAATAATAAAGCTTATTTTATTTAATTATTTACTAGAAATTATTATTTTATTTAATAGAAGCAGCTAAATGCAATTAACTATATTAAAGTTATAAAACGGAAATATTCTAAAATCTTGTATCCTTATTTTATTTTAAAACTTGAAACTGACTATTTATTGAAAAATAATTAGTTACCTACAATTAAACTATTAAAGCATACATTGTACAGGATTAATATTTGACCGCTTATTATATGTGGGCAATTAACCAGGGTAACACATTCTGCATACACCCAAGCATTTCTTTTATAGAATTGTACTGGTGGTAGCACTAAAAGCATTTATTTAGTATTTACAAAGTACAATCTGTAATTTATTGTAATATACATTGTGTAAAACTTTGTGGTGTAGTAAAACTGTTGTTTGATATTATATACTTTTAAAAGAGTTTTTTCTACCAATAAAGTTTTATATTTCTTACTATCAAAAGTAAATTTACATCTAATTAATCACATTGGAGCACCAGACTTATATTTTTCACTAAAAGATATTTCAAATTTATAATTACTAATCATCTAAGATTTTTAAAATATAAATCTTTTGAAGAAAATAAAATATTATTACATTTTAATATTCAGAAGATCAAAGAGTCATCTAATTGAAAATTGAACTTACATTGGAGAAAAACTTTTATGGTAGCACAATCATATAGTAAAGTGAACACAAATAAATTGATAAAATTACCATCTTCAGGAAAAGATAACTAGTCCAATCTGTGAATATAAGTACCAATATAAATAAATGATAATATATTCTTTTATACATTTTACACAATAAAAACGCAATACTATTTTTTCAATTTCAAAAATAGCTGACAATTTCAACTATCCAACAATATATCAGAGCTGTAATATTCACAACTCCTTTTGATTAGTAAAAGTTTGAACAAGTTTGCTGCAAAACCACTCTGATTGATTCCTGCACATCAACATACCTTGAACCTAGATTTAGCTTTGTATATATAACAATTATCTCACTTACTAATTAATTTACATCTATATTAACTGTTAAAAATATTAAATTTATCCTACAATAATAAACATATAGTAAATGATATTTTGCCTTTTAATTATTAAAAAAGACAAATGTGAAGTTCAAGTTTAGAATCCATTATGCAGAAGAAAAAATTGGAGAACATTTAATATCCTCATAGTATGACTCTTTTCTGATATCTTAACTGCAAGCCACCTTATACTACAGTTATATTTTTTAATTAATATTTATATGACTAAATAGATTAATTGGCATTTCTATTTCTTAGCTTACCATATCTAGATATCTATTTACAACAACTACTGAACAACTGGCTGGGTTGACTAAGCTATGAACAGTTGATCTATAGTTTTGCTACTTGAAAAATTCTAAATGTATTTGTCATTTTAAAAAAAATATTAAAGTTTACATAGACTAAAATCAAGCTTTAGACTGTAGGCATGGCATATGGTTGTAGTGAGTACTAATGATCCATAAGTTACAGTTGTTTTGTCAATTAACATATGCTACTATGACTTTTTATATTTCAAATCATTAGAACTAAAGACAGGTTTTGAATAATTAAAAAAATAGTGATATTATGATGTAAAAAGCTGACTAAAGTTTATTCTGTAGCTTTAAAATACCAAAATAAATTGTGATAGTAATGATTAAAATGGCAGCTTGCCACCAAAAATAATCTAGAGTTTTTACTTGGTCATAATTACCTGTACCTTAGTAACTACCATGTTTTAAAGGGAAAAACATTGTAATGGTAAGAATTGTCCCTCCAGGTAACAAAATCTAGAACACAGGCAAAATACACTGAAGCTGATTGAATCTGGATGCTGGGATCCAGAATCCAGCCAACATTCAATCCTTTCACCTCTGCTCAATGATCTAATACCCTATGAATGACACTTCTCAACTTACACAGACATTCAATTTAACCATGGTCTGGCAGTCACTCAGGGTAAAATAAGAGACTCATAAATTAACTAACTTAACACTGATTTGGTCAGATATACACACATATGACTAAATGATTAATTAATATATCAATGATTGATTATGAAATATAATAGAATGACCTACATATAGATATATTGATGTATGTGCAAATAAATCTAGAGCCAGATAAAATGAACTCACAAACAATAAAGATATGAAAACGAGTTATAATTTTAAATATTATTGATTTAATAAAACAATAACAAATAGTAAAATTAAAATATACAAAATTATGTAATGAGAATGTGAGAGATTACGCTCGCAGGTATCACATAATGCCACATATTGTCTCATTTTAAGTCTTCAATAAAGTGTAGTGTGTTATTGAAGTTTATGCCTATATTAATATGCCAAATTTCTAGCTCTTGTGTAGTCTGCTATATCATATGGAACTTTATAGACAAAGTTATATAACTAACTTGATAGTGCTCCTACAGCCTCTTTCTATATATCTAGTTAAGTTGAGCATATAATCAAGCTCAAAGATATGCAGATTAGTGTGTTAACCCAGATTAGGGTATACACTGATGCTAGATGCGCATTTAATATAAAAGAGGAGGTTTACCTATACACTCTATGGCACATATAAAAATATTAATAAAGCTAAAAGGTGCAAATGGGTCATTATTCACGGGCTTCAGCAACAAATGCTCGGTTGCCCTACAACCACTCAACTTGCTATGAATAGGAACATTAACAGGTCAGGGAGTCAGATAAGCATTAATTATGAATAATCTAGGTCCTTGTGCCCTAGTTCTAAAAGAGAGTGCTTTACCTGAACTAAGTGGATAAGTGTGACCTCTGCCAGCAATTCATCAAGAATCATGCAGCAAGCAGATAATTGTACATTGCGTACTTAGTAAGAACACATCCACAACTTATACATATATAATGCAAATATATAAAATTATATTAGCATGCCTTAAAAATAGACAGCATCTACCTGCATATCTATACAACCCAGTTTTCAAATTTAGTATTTCAAATATACTATTTAGGGACTAAATTAATTAGTAACTTAGTTTAATATTATTACCTGCATCTCAACATATATAAATCTAAGGAGGACAAAGCATATTTGCGGGGTAATTACAAATAAAACATTAAAATATGCTTTGAGAATATCTCTGTGGCTAGTTCCTATGATGTACAAGTTACATATATAAATAGTTATAATTTATAACTAGGGTTAAGCACACTACAATTTTAACTAGAGAATGACTGATTATTAGAATATTAATACCCAAAATTAATCAGTAAAAATAATAAAAAGATCTTGAAACAGTGAGTGAGAAAGAAAAATAATTCAATTATTTAATATTTATTATAGCAAAGATTTGAAATTATCTTCGCAGATTGATAAGCTAAAATTATACTTATAAAAACTCGCAGTTTCAAGTTATTTGGCATATTAAATACATATAATATCAAAATGATAAAATTATAGAATAAATTGGATAGGTTAGAAATAGGCATAAAAGACCGCAGAAAATTACACATTTAGTTTAAAATACATTAGCATTTAACAGTTTTCTTTGCAGATTTTAGGAAAGGTGTTTGGGAAAGGCAGATTTAATAAATAGCTAGCTTTTAAAAGAAAGAATTGAAAGTCACAGTTTATGAACAGAGCTCTGAGTAAAAATTTATCAATTTACCATGCTGTTGTCTTCATTGCAATTCTAAGCACTTGGGAGGATAATAAGTTGACACTTTTGGTGATGACTTAAAGTTAATGGAGGTTTTTCCATGGGGTGCTTTGCTGGTGTATGGCATTATGTTTTATCAGACTAGTTCTTTCCATCGCTGATCAAGAACAGGAGGTGGTGAGTTATTGCTGAACTACCCCACCATTTTGAAGATAAAACGAACATGGGTTCTGTTTACAATTCACTTATTATACATATGATCGATCCTTGGCAACAAAACTTTAAGTATTTATATTTTTCTAACTCTGACCACCTGTTTATTTTTACAAGCTTGTCCGTATTTTTTTATTTTTGAAAAATATATTTAATTGGTGGAACTAGTAGAAAAGCCCATTTATTTATTCTAGAAAAACATTTTTAATTATGACAACTAATTTAGATTTTGTTTTTCTGTCTTTTTCCACCTGCAATTTATGGTGACAATGCTATAAAATTCTGCGAATTATTATTAACATTTTATATTTACAAAATCAAGTTCACACTATTTTAGGACTAGTGCGTGATCTAATTTAAAAGTTGTTTACCAGTAACAACTAAAGGTTGCCCTGATAATTAGTAGAAAAGTAATTTTATTACCATATATGCAGAATAACAATGGAAATGGTTTATATACATATGTGATTTCAATAACATAATAAAATTGGCTAAATAATTTAAACTAAAATATTTCTTAAACTAGAAATATTTATAAAATGAATACATATCTAATCTATACATATACTATTAAATTACAGACTTACCGTTCTCATATATATACATGATTCTGCATATATAATAATTTAATGTTATTTAAATGGGTACTATGAGAGGGTTTAAACCTGGCATATAGATAGGTGTGGGAGTAAAATACATGAAACAGACAGGTGGATAAAACTGTCTGTTTCAACATATATAAATAATAACATAAGTTAGGGACATTAACTTCCATTACAATAAATGATTTTTAAAATGCTTATTCAACTTTTTGCTAAGTGATTTGATTGGAAGATAGAGGATTTATCATTGTACTAAAGTATAATTATAATTTCAAAATCATTGTTCCATACCATAATAATTGTCATTAAGAAGTTATAAAAATAATGGCATTCAAGCAATGCTGATGAAATGTTTATTCTTACTATTTAATAAAAATACTTTCTACAAAAATTCTGAGTCATAAAACCCTGCTTTCAAGATGATCAGTTAAAATATAAATTCAAATAATTTTAGTAAAACCTCATAAATAAAATAAAGTTATTAAATATACAATGCTAAAGAATGTAAATTTATTCACATCTTAACAAAATCCAAATATGTTATTATTGTAATTCATAAATTAGATTTCTAAAACATTATTGTTTTAATAAACTTGCAAATTATAAATATAACGTTTAAAAATGTCATCTAATAAATATTTTCAATATGGATTTATGTTTTGAAAAAAGTAATTACATTAAAAATGACACTAAATTATTTAATTCTTAAAAAAAAAGTAGTATATTAAATAAATAAATAAGTTGACTCATTTGTTTCAGTTTTAAATATTATTTTTTTAACTGATAAATTGATTTTTAAGATTTTTATATGTATATAATATATTCAAGTTAAGGCAATTAGATATTATGACAAAGTAAGAACTTTGATTGTCCATAAATGATAAGTTGCCATTCCTTGCTACTTTTTAAATTAAACTATCCTATCAACTTGATTTTAGAGTTATTTATTAAACTTTAATTAGCTCTTTATAACATTAAAGTTGTAAGATTATTTGTCCCTAACTTATTTTTGGTGCTACATATTTTAAGGTACAGAAGTTGTTTGACTATTAAAAAAGAGAAAAAACAATATTATTACTAAAATCATAAAAGATGTAATAATGTGTATGAAAGAATTCTATAAAAAAAAAAACTATAAAATAATAATAATAACAATATGGTAACAAAAGGAGAAGCTCCTTCAGTTATATCATCTTTAAAATTTTAAATATTTTAAATGAAAAAATAAAACATTACAATTCAATTTATAAAGAGTAAAAAATAATCAAGAAGTAATGTAATTATAAAAGAAATAAGTGAATAAATACTAAAATTATTGGCAATATTTCAAATGTCAAAATGATGAAGATATATAAGATGATTGTGAAAAAATGTAATAATGACATTTAATATTACTAAAGATCAACAGTCTCCTATTTTTTCTAAACAAGTCATTATTAAGATCACTGCAACTCATCAATAGAAAAATTTTGACAAACTGAATTTAAAAGTAGATTTAGCACAAAATCACATGCTGATATAAAAATAAATTATTAGAAAAATCAATAACTTTGATCATTTTGCATTGGATTTATAGATTATAAAAAAGCAATTAATACTATAAGCAGTCTTATAGTGATTTAATGTTTAAACATCAATATATAGATCCAAAATGTTATCACATTCTGAAAAATATATATGGAAAAGCAATTATAGAGAATAGACTGCATGGTGAGACTAAGAATATTAATGGGAACATATGACAGAGTGATTTTGTTCTTCCAAAATCTGTTATAGTCATTTAATGTGAAATATATTTTTAAGATTAAAATGGAATATTTAAGAAAATAAAACTAAATGAAGAATACTTAAGATATCTGGACTTTGCATTCATCAATATTTTTAAAAAATAAAAGGTGATAATAATAACTTTGATGGTGGAAAAATAGTGCATGAAAAATAATGAATGAAATTAATATTAGAATTAAATTAAACTTTGATGGATGCTTTGGGTAGAAGTGATTTAATATTAAGGAACATCTATGCTTACAGACTTTGGATTTGGACATTTAATAGAAAAGCAATGCAGAAATTGTAGATCATATAGCAAAATATGAAGAGATATACATTCAGATTAATGAAATACATAAATGAAAATAAAAATAAGAATAACTGTTATCTTTGTAAAAATTAAGAGGTTGAAAAAATAGTTGTACTGGGATGTTAGATTACAAAAGATTATTTTTGTAGGGCCAAAAATAAAAGATGATGTAACATGAATAGATGAAACAAGAAAGATTTCTGGAGTGGTGTGAAGAAAAAAAATTATGGATCACACAAAACTGTATTAAGTCAGATATTTTTATACTGCAATGGATTGCTAATAATAAAACAAATATATAAATATATATTATTCCTTTTTTATTTAAAAAATTATTAACAAATAATAACATATTTTAATTGTTTTTCATTTTATAATGTTTAATATATATATATATATGACTATAAATTAGTTGTAAGCAGTCACAAAGCAGTTTGAATAATAGTGAAATGTATTAATTGGATCTTTGCATCTTATTGTATATACTTTCTTATATCTCCTTTTAGATAGTATGTGCAACATACAACAATAATTTGTAATGTTAAAACTAAAAAAGACTAAATTTTTACAGATGTGTGTAACTGTGATCAAGTTAAAAATGCAAAAAAAGAATATATTAATCCTTGTTTTACTAACTCCAGAAAAAAAAAATTACATTTGATACTTTGTAAGTGCAGATACTCTAAAGAAGATTTAAAAATATATTTTCCATCCATCCGTCAAATAATCTCATTTTACAATTCATTTTTCATTTGATCTTTTATTCTTTATGGATGAAGTTGATTTAAGATCTCTTTTTAACCATGTTTATAAAAGATCTTCTGAAGATCTCAAAAATGATAAATAAGATCAGTAAATATGTGTGTTAATTTGATACTAATATAATCTTTAAATGCATTCTATTTGTGCTTACTCTATTATAATGCCAAGTATTGGTCATTATGTCAGTCCTATAATAGCAGTATTCTTTGGCATTTATTAGCCTGAGTTTTCATGATTATTTTAACAAAACAATTTCAACATAATTATTACAAAACTTTTTTCTTTAATTCAGTAATTGTAATCGGAAAGTTTTAAAAGACTAGCAGATAAAATGAACCACTGAGTTTATTACAATTTCTTTTCATATTCAATAGTTTTAAAAGAACTTTTACTGGGCTTCTTTATTTTAGCATAAAAATGCACTATTGAACACAAACCTGCCTTAAAGCTTCATCATACAGAAGTGTATCAACAATGCATTTTAGCTCAGGTGCTGCTTAAATTTAATTTTTATTTAAAAATATAATTATTTCTAGCTGTTAAAAAAAATTCTCCAATTATTACATATTAAGATCGTATATCTATATCATTTGGTTTTAAGCCTCTTTCCTCTTTATAGATACCCAAATTTCATGAATAATACTGGATTCTATAGAATAATATATAACTTTAAACACACATACCCTCATATAATATATTTAAAAATATGCAAAATGAAATATTATAGATTTGTGACAATAAGATTTTTAAGTCTGCAAAAAATCTTGCAGAAACTCGTTTCTAATTGTAAATTAAATAAAATGAATCCTACTTTGCTTCGTGTTCCAGGATCTTATATGGGAAACATAAAATTTATTTTTAAAAAAATTAGTTTTTTTTTAATTTACTTTTTTTTTTTTTTTTTTTTTTTTTAACCAATCAATAACCAAATCAGTGATTTTTAATTAAAACAGTAGCTACTGGATTCTATTATGTTTTAAAAAATACTGACAAAGTGTTTCAATAATAGAATGAATTTGCATGCTTAAATTCATAAAACATTGTTATAAAACTAATGTAATGTTAAATTTTTTGGTTATAAAAAATGATTACTTTTATCTGTAAAATGTGGCTTCAACAATGACTAATCATTATTATTAATGATCGAGTGTTTTAATTTATTTCTTGAGTCATATTGCCTATCTATCTATTTAGATCTATTTTCAGACTATTAAAATTATGGCATATTTGTAAACTAGTAGCTTTTTTAAAAGGGGGGACGGACTTAAAGTTAATTAATTCTGATTAAAAGTGAAAAGTTAGTGAAAAATAAATGTTTAGTTTTTATAAAATTATTTTTTATTATTCCATTTGCTTATTATGTTAAATATAGGTCAGTATTTTTGATATCCAGCCTGCAAGATCATTGGTTTAAAAAATAAGACAAATCCTATATTGCATTAATAATTTTTATTAGTCATTCATTAGACTAGAAATTATCCACTTAATGAATAATATTTCTGTACTTGAAATTTTCACTACATCTCACACAAGGTAGGTGCTGGTTTTTATCCACTTTTGATATCTTGTGGAGGGGTATAATCATAAACATAGACCAAAGACATATATCCTTTTCACATGTCTTTGGTCATGTGTTTATGATTATACTCCTCCACAAGATGCTAAAAATGGATATAAATCACTCACTACCATGTGTGACAGTGGTGTAGTGAAAATTACACTACAAAAATATTATTCCAATAAACATCACATGATCCCCATTTCTTATACTTTCTTATAACTGTTATTAATACAGACAAAACTCCATATAGCATTGCCACTCAGTGCAATCCAGAGTAATCCAATGGATGCCAAAAGGCTTGTGCATAAAATCCCCATCTAGTGCCTATTTTTCCAATATCCCCAGATTAGTTTCTGGCTTGTGGCCTTCATCAGTGAGAAGCCTTGGATCTGAAAGCACTGCACCTAGATCTTAGAATCTAATGCAACTCTTCAGCCACCCTTTACTTCTATTTAACTACAAAACTATGAGAATAATTTTTTTACATAGTTTGATCTTTTTTAGGTTTCAATTTTGGGTGATCCAACTTATTGAGGCTGTGATGATGTAGTGTTTCAATATATAAATGTGTGTAATATTTTTTACTTATTACAGTATACTGTATTGTCTATATTGAAATTAATGTTATTTAGAAGGTATTTAAACTCAGACTTTCTAGCTCTCTGCAGCTATTCACTCCATCTTATACTAATCAACAAAAATTAACTCATGAAAAAAATAAATTATCTCCAATATATGTTGAACTTAATGCAAACTAGAACTCATCAGTTGGTCCAGATTATTATCTCTCACACATTATATATAATTGGTGCTCGGTTTATATTAAGATAGCAAATCTTCATACTTTAATGGACAGACTTCAATCTTCTTCACCCTCCAAACTCTTCAATCATCTAAATCATTGAAAATCTGATGGTGGAGCATGCTTGAAGCCCTTGATGATGCCAATATTGTCATCATACCCACATTGACTGTCACTTTGATCTCTCATGTATAAGATTTTAAAATGTACATTTAAATACATAGAGGAGGATGTGCAGAATACAGGTTGAATATGTAATATTTAAGTACATTTATACTGTATTGCTTACACTAAAACTAATGTAATTTAGAAAGAGATTTGAAATCAGATTTCCATCTCCTTACATCTATGCAACCAACACACATGTCCACACATGTGAAAAGGGTAAATGATATATATTTTGTGCTGAATCAGCACTCATCAATTGGTCCAGATTATCATCTCCCACACATAAATAATCAGTGCTCAGTTTATATTAAAATAGAAAATCTTCATACTTTAATGTACAGGCTTCAATCTTCTTTATTCTCCAACTCTTTAATCATTCATATCACTGAAAATCTGATGATGGAATGCTCAAAGCCCTTATTGATGCTAATATTGTCATCATACCCATGTTGGCTTTAGGTCATTCTGACTCCTTAAATATAGGACTAAGATGTCCATTTAAATACAATACAGTATACTTGTATTTAAATACATATAGTCTGTATTCTGCACATCTCTCTTCTGTGCATTTAAAAGGACATATTAAGGTACTATACATGAGAAGTCAGAGTGACTTAAAGTCAATATGGGTATAATGATAATATTGACATCAACAAGAGTTTTGAGCATTCCATCATCAGATTTTCAATGACATGGATGGATGAAAGATTGGAGGTGAAGAGGATTAAAGCCAGGCCATTAAAATATGAAGATTTGCTATCTTAATATAAACTGAGAAATGATTTATATATGAGTAAAAAATGATGATTTGGACCAAATAATGAGTGCTGGTTCAGCATAAAATTGTATATTGGTGATCATTTGTTTTTTTCACGTGTATGTGATCATGTGTGTTGGTTGTATAGGATGGAATGGATAGCTGTATGGAGGTTGAAAGTCTGAGATCAAATCTCTTCTTAATTACATTAATTTCAGTATAAACAATATAGTGTACTTGTATTTAAATATTACATATTTAGCTTGTATTCTACCCATCCCTCTTCTGCATATTTAAATGGAAATATTAAGGTCCCATACATGAGGGGTCAAAGTGATTTAAAGTCAACATGAGTATGACAACAATATATGGCTTCAACAAGGGCTATGAACCTTCCATCATCAGATTTTCATTGATATGAATGACTGAAGAGTTGGAGAGTGATGAAGATTGAAGTCTGTCCATTAAAGTATGAAGTTTTATTTTATCTTAATACAAACTAAACAGTAATTACATATATGAGTTGGAGATGATAATCTGGGCCAACTGATGAGGACTGGTTGTGGCCCATGTGTTTGAGTTGTATAGGATGGAGTGGATAGCTGTAGGAAGCTTAAAAGTCTGAGTTCAAATCCCTTCAAAATTATTTGTTATTATTAAATACCATTTCTCTAATAGTTAATACTATTACATATAAAAATAAAACACCCACACATGAGATGTAAATAAAAACAATTATTAAAGATTACAGATAAAACCCAATTTAAAGTTTATTTAATGAAGTGCTGTGTATATGAAATATACTTTAGTAATTAGTGTAAAGAAGAAAAATAGTTGAAAATAAAGTTAATTTTTTCTCCTTTTTTTAAAAAAAAAAAGATACACTAAATAGTGTTTTTTTTTTTAAAAAAAAAAAAAGATAAATAGGGTATTTCTCAATCAGAAAATAAAAATATTATTACTTTGTTTTATATAAAATAATAAAAAGATTCTTTCAAATTAATAAAAAAAACTATCTAAGTAAAAAAGTATTGTATTGGTTTCTAAATCATATATAAGAAAAAAATGACAATTTCAAAAATAATGGATATATCATATATAAAATAACACATAATTTTGTGGTGCTGACTATGGGCCTAAAGGAATCTGATGAAGAATATAGAAAACAATACATGCTTATACAATGGATCAAAAAATACATAAATAGAAACTAATGTATACTGTGTTAAAAAGCAATCTTGCTTTGTCTTTATAGCAAAAATCAAACAAAAAAAGTGTTTAATTAAACAAAGACTAAATTAACTAGTTATACCAAAAATCACTAGAGTAATAATATGAAATGTTGAATATTAAATAAAGTATATTTAGTATTCATGAAATTCACAGATATATATTTGTAAAATGATATTTTTTTAATCTTGATTAATTCTGCCAATTAATAGAAATAGTGAAGCTTGTCCATTAAAGTTTGAAGATTTGCTATCTTAATATAAGCTGAGCACTGATTGTACATATGTGTGGAAGATGGTGATCTGGACCAAGTGATGAGTGCTGGTTTAATACAGATATTGGAGATTATTTATCTTTATCACATATATGTGGTCATGTGTATTAATTTTATAAGATAGAGTGGATAGTTGTAGGGAGCTTAAAAATCTGAATTCAAGTCCCTTCTAATTACATTAAGTTTAGTATAGATAACATACAATATTTAAATATTATATATATAAATAAATTATAATATGTGTTGTACCCTGCCAATAGGACAATTACTCCTAGAAACCATAATAAGTCCTTAAATTGGATATATTGTTATTTTATCAAGGTACGATTTGATAATCTTATCTATTTAATAAATTAGGTTTAATTAGTATAAGCCATTATGAAACCCACTTATCCTATTAATAAAATTTCATATCCTTTAACATTAAACAAACACTGAAGTATCTGTCCAATGGCATAAGAATACTAAGACATTCCTCTTTATTAAGTATCTAAATATTCCCATGACTAACAATAATACTTAAATAAATATAATACAACATCTATAATTATCAAATTTAAGTTAATCTAATTAACAAGTTATATTATCAATTTATGATATAATGATCTTTTATTATTATTATTTTTATAAGATAATAATTAAAAATATAAAAAAAATTATAATTAAGAATAACCATAATAATAATATTATATTAAAAAGATCTCAGGATTATCATTGATTTTTAGTGAGCATTTATTCCATCTATAAGATATCAAGAGGGATTTTACTTAACTCTATAGATCGTGTATCAATTAGAAAAATACTTATAACCTTAATCTATAATTAAAATTATACTACTATTTTATATTGATGTTTCTGCTATTTAATAATAAGTAACTATTGTTATCTAAATTGTAGTCATAATTTATAACATTAAATAAAAACTAATTCATAATTTGATTTCCTATAAATAAACATACTTTAATAAATTTGCAATATATTTTAACAATGACTAATGTGATCAAGGTGGTTTGCAATAATTTAAGATCCCATTTAAGAAATTAGATAATTGTTATACAATATCTTGTACTGAATTCATTTCTCCTCTAAATCTCAAATCATATGTTGTGGGTTATTATGTACATTACAATTTATATTCTCTGATGATGGTGTAGTGATGATGATCCCAACAAAAGAAATGCAACTCTAGATACTTAGTTTAACTTTTAAAACATTAATTTTAATAACATCTTATTTACAAGTTTTCAATAATCAATTTTAACTAATAAATGAATTAACATAAAACAATATAAAAAATTATATAACAATATAATGCAATAATATATGTAAACATTTAAACATTTATATTCCCCCAAATTACAATCACAGGTATTTAAAATTAATTACTCTCTTCTCATAAGATATGATATTATTGTCATATTAAAATTGATTTCTTACACAACAAAACCATGTGCATTTGTTAAATAATCAATCCTTTTTAATGGATTTTATTTATACTTATTACCTCCTATGTTTTACTTCAAAATTATAACAATGATTTAAAATATGGATTATTGTTTTATTTCTCAACTAATATAATTTCATTATAATATTATGAAATATTTCATATTTATCTGTGGTTTATATTTTATGATATTCACCATTTGATATTTCTCTTTACTTTGCACTAGAAGATAATATTAATACAATAATTATGACATCATTAATTTGTTTTATAATCTAACACTCAATTTTCCTGTGGTCTTATGATCAAACCCTATAATAAGATACAACAAATGAAACTTTTATCCTGTATACTATCAAAGATGATAACTCATCTTTTCCTGGATTAATTTTCATTTACAATTTACGATATTAAGCTAAATGTTGATAGGCCACTCTTTGGTGAATCCTAAAATAAAATCCTTATCTTCCTTTTATCTAATAACTCGGGTATGAACCTCCTATTTGCAGGTTGCACCTATTTCATACATGTCTTATAAATGATAACCTATAAAGAATTATAAACTAGAATTAGTTATGACTCTATTACAATTATATTAAATTATTAATAGTTAAACAAAAGATCAAATTCAAATATCACCATTTATCCCTTTTCAATATTATATTTGAACACAGACCTATCCCCTCATATAATACATATATGTAGCTACTTTTATAGATATATTTCACTGCTCATTGTTCATATAGATTTATTTTAATTATCTAACAATATTTTATAAAATAAAACTTTAAAAATTAATTGCATAGATAAACAAATCAAATTAATTATTAATTTCATTATGTATTTAACTATATACAAACATTATGTTACAAGTTTCTTAAAAAAAAATACAAGTTTATCATTAGAAAAAATTATTTTAATGGTATTCCATTCGTTTCCAAATGCTTCAAACTCATTATGCATCCACATTTCTCTCAATTTTGTTCTTTTTGTCAAAAGAAGAAAATTATAAACTTATCGAATTCCAATGTAAACAGATTATTAACAATTCCTCTGGGGAGGGGGGTTGTGACAATCAAAGATTACTGGTTCATCACTAGACTTTAGTCTTACTCATTATTTTTTACTGTACTTTTTATTAAGGTTAATATTTAAGATAGAGCATTTCACACCTTCTCTTTAACTATAGACAGACATGATCTTCAGTGTACATTTTATATTTTCAAATAAGCTAATGTTTTTTCCATTAATTTAACTCTTTACACTTCTATACATATTTATTCTTTATTATTTGTCTTCAATGATTATTTGATTATTTACACTCATCTTTTTTTTATTTACAATTTTGGTAAATAAGTCTCTCATTTTCTGAGCAGATTGCTATGATTCATTACAAGTGTAAATATAATCCTCATTGAAAATTTTCCTTTTGATTTGCCTTGTATTAAATCCATACATCATTCTAACTTTTTATCTTTCATTTACTATATATGTAACTCATCCTAAAATTTTATTATAAATGAAAGTGATATTAAAACCAATAATGATCTATTTATAGCTTTTATATCATTAAAATTTTCATTCAAGCAAACTTTTATATGTTCTCTGATAATACTAGGTCCATTTTTCTATATGAAAATCTTTCCATTATTACTCATTACTACTGTTAGAAATAATTTTCCTTTTATTCATCAGTTGATTCTGACTTAATCTTGTCAATTATTATAATAGCCACGATGCATAAATATTTCATTTTTCCTGTTAATTATATTATGTATTAACCTACTCACAATGTTTTCCTCAAGTTCAGATCTTACTTGACAACACTTTGGTGAAAATGTATAAATTTTTCCTTCCATTATTTCAATATTTTTTTCAATACAATGACTCCAAGATATTTTGATAAACTTATTAATTGTTGAGTTAGCCAATAGAGATTTACTTTGTTTTATCATTTCATGATAACAAAAAACCTTATAATACAAAGTTTGAAATCTGTAAGTAGATCATAATTAATTACTTGTTTTTAAGATAATATTAAAAACATGTAAGAAACTTTTAGAAACAAACCAAGTTACATCTTTTCCCAATCTGTAATCTTTTTTATATATTTTTCCCTCCATTTTTTTTCTTAAAACATCATCTGCATTTTGTTAATTTATTCCAAATTGAGCTTTTCCATTGGTTGATTTTCCCACTTCTCTGATTTTAAATATTTAATGAATTGCTTGTAGTTGAACTATTTTCAAAAACAAATATTATCTGTTTACAAGATTTACTAAAAAAATTTATCATTTACTTTCAATCAATTTATATTGTTTTAGTTTTTTTTTCCAGACTAAATTCAAGATTTATTTTATGAACTTTTAATCACAAAATTCAAAACATAAATGTTAATTATTTGTTTTAGAAAATAACTTAAGAATATACCATAAATAGTAATTGCTTTATACTATTAAATGTGCACAGACATGATTACCTATCTCTATCATGTATATTTTATTTATAAGACCAGATTTGAACTTCCCTATAATTTTAACTATTTTTAAACAATTCATTACTAACAGATATTATTAAATCATTCTTTAGTATTTTATCTTTTATATATTTTTAAAATAAATATTTTAACAAGATTCAGCTTTTATACTACATTAAACTAATTAATCTCAAGTTCAAATCCTCTGCTAACTAAAATGACTAATATTTTTCATACTTTTAATAAGTAAACATTTTTGACTTTATAAAATTTAAAAGTATGCATCTTAAAATTTATTTTAAATTTGTTTTATGATGGGGTGTACCAATAAAAAGGGCACAACATATATATAATATGTAATAAAATAAATTCTACAAGAGTATGTAGACAATTATTAATTACATAATAAATTTTGGTCTAAAACAATATTTATTACTTTGCATCCATACTCAAAGATTCCATTTTAATATAAAGGGCAAGCTTTAATTGTTTGTTTAGGAATTCAAAACTTTGTAAGTTTGAAACTGAGAGACAAAATAATTTAGAATGTTATAAAATAGATTTAATTAAAGTTGATTATTCCAGGATCATGGTTAAATATATTGTTACATGATTACACTTTCTTCATTTGGATTCGAACATTTTAGTCTCATTCAAACTTTATATGAATTAGTGATTACCATAAATGGTAAATTGATCATGTAATATTAATATAAGCACAGATATGCAATATAAACATCCACAGACAGTGGCAAATTATTTTTTTACTTTCATTCACATAATGCTAAGGACACATGCTTTTGATCCTGCAACTTAACATATATATATAAATGAATCTACAACAAATCTATAAATCTTAAAAATCATATAAACATTACATTAAGTTACCTAAATATTATAATGGTAACCACTTTTTCATTATTATATAGATAAAAAAAACTTACCTTCTGTATATGGCTTCCAAACATAGCGTTTGCCTCCAAAGTACCTTTTGTTATAATGAGAACATTGTTGGGCCCTAAAGTCAGATGAATTATATGGACATTTCTAAAAAAATAAATAAGTAAATAACAGTTAAAATTAATAGTTAAATATATTATTTCAAAATACTTTCCAGATTTAAAAAAAAGAAATTGTAAGACACAGCATAATGGAATGTAATATGTTGGACTATTTCTACTATCTATGAGTAAATGTTGAATGTATAGAAAATTTTAAACCTTATTTAAACTTTCCAAATACAAACAACTTGTTAGTAATAACACAGAAATAGATCACAGATTAGAGTAGTATTATTCTCCACACTTCTTCAGGTGTTGCTGGCCTATATGCACAGTCATATTTGGCACTCTTCATTAGATGCTGCTGGCCTATGTGCACAGTGACAATATTCACTTAGAAGTTGAACTCGCACCTTTAGATTCTTGAATATTGAATTTAAGGTAAACACACTACCAAACTGAGCTATTCTGTCAAAAGCAACATATAGTAGAAATTTGATATATTTATATATGAGGGTTGGTTCAAATCCTCCTGAGTCCTTCAATTTTTTTTATATGAGCAAGGCTAATTAGCTTTTTTTTGTTGAACAGTGATTGAAAGATCATAAATTAATGGTTAAAAGAGAAAAACAGATGTGTCTACCATAGCAGATCATATATGTACTAATCACCATATGCTAAATTGGGAAAATACAAAGATATTGGATAAAAAGAAAAAAATGCACAGAAGGTATGACAATGATAAATAATTCTATATCAACCCAGTGTGGCAATACACAATGTATGGAAGCCTCTAATTAATTTTGCTCTTAGGGAAAATATTAAAAAACAATAATAATAAAAGTAATTAGTGGTACTCATATGAAAAAAATTGAAGGACTTAGGAGGATTTAAACCAACCCTCATATATAAACATATCAAATTTTTGCTATATGTTGCCTTTTATAGAATAGCTCAGTTGGGTAGAATGTTTGCCTTAAATTCGATATTCAACAATCTTAAAGAGTGAATTCAACTTCTGAGCAAATATTGTCACTGTTCATATAGGCCAATTAAACATTGTGTAATTACTAACCTATGTTGTCTATTTGTGTGTTATTACGAACAAGTTGTTTGTATTTGGAAAGTTTAAAATTTTTTATACATTCAACATTCACTCATAGATGATGGAAATAGTCCAACATATTATCACATCTAATATATCATCATCACAAACCTTCAGACAAATACAGCATAATGAAAATTTCTGATGACGATTATTTTAGAGATGAATGCCTAAATTATATTTAATAAATTTTTAAATATAAGATTTGAAATATACATTTATAATATCAAATCACACATTTTAAAATAACTGATATAAAAAAAAAAAACAGTTCCGGAAATCAATTTGAAATAAATGCAATTAACTGTTTTGTTTTTTCTAATTTTAATAAAATCTATTTATAACTTCCCTTTGTCATTTTTTTTATTACATTGTATAAATTAATTTTATCAAATATTTACACATATACACCCGGATATAAAATATGTTTAAATAGAATGTTTGTTTATAAAAGTAGGAAGTTCATTTGACCATAGCAAAAATAATTATGTATTCAAAGTTGTTGACAAAGTTTTTTAGAATCTTATTTATTGATAAAAATAATTTTTCCCTCTCTTAGAAAACCAGCAGGAATATGATTTCAGATGATGATTAATCATATTCTTGATGATGATTTTTATTTATGAATAGGTAATTAATTTTTTATAAAAAAATTTGTAGAGCGATCTTCTACCCTTTATATCTGAAAGAGAGATATCTGTCTTCTTTTGAAACAGTATTTTACTAGTTTGTCATATTTAATATCATTTATTTACATAATTTTATTTTAAAAATTGGTTTATAACTCTCCTTCTTTTCATCCTTTATGTTTCCCTGATTTCTATTTTTAAAAAAAAAAAATATGAGGTCTAGTTTCAAAATATTATGGTAATTTATTCAATTTATGGAATTTTTTATTTTTACTGATGATAAATAACTTTTTTTCATTCTTTGTTTTCAAAAAATAATTTTATTAATGATGTAGCATGTAATATATATTAAATGTATATAATATATTACACAGTACATTTGCATATAAATAATAGAGTTAAAATTGCAATATATGTGATTAAAGTAGAAACCAGTTTACACATCATACAATCTCATTATCACAGTTAGAACATAGATATGTCTGATCACATGAAAACTTTATGGTATCCATACTCTATATTAAAGTTAATGACTGAAGAGAGTAAAATAACAAAAGAGATTCAAGAATAAAATGAGAACATATATAAATGACAAAACATTCCTACATCAAAAATAGCATATTGTCTTTGATAAAACAACATCAACTCACAGGGCAACTAATATTCTGTTATGCTTTGGAAAAGGTGTGTACCTTTGATAAACTAACACTGTTTCCAACATAGCAACAGAAGATAATAATTCTAGTGCTGTTTATTGATTATCTGCAGTTAAGAGCATACTATTATTAACCAGCATATTGTTTGATAGTCAATGAATGCAATAATCTGTAATAAGGAAAATTTCAAGTTCTATAGCTTTTAGCAGTAAAGCAAATGAAAACATTTATTTATTTTTAAAGAAGCAGCAAACATTATAATTTTCAATATTTCTAATTGCAAATATTTTATTTGTGTATACTTCAAAGCAGCTTCACTTCTTGTTTTCATCCACTGATTCTTATTAGTGACATAGTAGAACTATAAGATTATCATAACTATTTTAACATTTACTCATTTCTTTACCATTCTTCTAAAACTTTTCAGACATTGTTTGTAAGTGTATACTTAACTTATTAACAATTTTATTATTTATCTGCATTATAATATATTGGAAAAAAACTATTATTTTATTAATATTATATAAAAATTGTTTTTACTACATACAATTTAACAAATATATAATGTACATTCTTTAATACTGGAAGTAATTAATGTTGGTAAAACATACAAAAAATAGAAGGATATTTTGTGCGGTACCACATAGCATTCCAATAAGTATTATAGAATATTACTTGTCAGCTATTATCAAGACTAAAAAATAAATCAATGGATTTAGTTTTAAAAAAATACTTTATTTTTGGATAGTATCTTAATGCAGATTTTAAGATGCATTTTTTACCTGAATAAAAAATAATTAAAGAGGCATCAAAAATTCAATAAGAGTATATTTTAGTTCAAAAAATGAATAAAATCAGTTAAGCAATAGTGGAAACCAGATAGATTTTATCGAAAATAAATATTCGTGTAAATATTTCAATCGAACTAAACAATTTTGATAGAAGATAATAAATGTATTGAAAAGAATGTAATATATAAGGTATATGAGCACATACATTCACATGACCCACCACTCTCCACTCTATCTCATAACACTGATACACTTGAATACATATATGTCGAAAAGATAAATAATCACCAATATACATATTTCATGCTAAACCAGCAATCATCACTTGGTCCAGATTAACATCTCTACATATATATGCAATAACTTCTCAGATATATATTAAGATAACCAATCTTCATACTTTAATGGACAGCCTTCAATCCACTCCACACTCCAACTCTTCAACTGTCCATCCAATTGAAAATCTGATGATGGAATGTTCAAAGGCCATTCTGAGGCTGAGATTCTCATCACATTCATGTTGACATAAAGTCAATCTGACCCCTCATGTACAGAACATAATTAATTTAATACATATACAAGAAGTGGGCAGACATCTCTACTATGTAATAACTGAAATACAGGCTTATTATATATCTGTATCAATATGTGTAATATATAGGATATATGAGCACAGATTTACACGATCCACCACTCTCCACTCTATCTCATAACACTGACACACTTGAACACATATATATCAAAAAGATAAATAATCACCAATATACATATTTCATGCTAAACTAGCAATCATCAGTTGGTCCAGATTATCATCTCTATACATATATGCAATAAATGTTCAGATATATATTAAGATAACCAATCTTCATATTTTAATTGACATGCTTCAATCCACTCACATTCCAACTCTTCAACCGTCCATCCAATTGAAAATCTGATGATGGGTATAATAAAAGTTTTAAAAATATAAAGAAGTTAATTTAATAAATATATAGAAACATTAAAATACTAAAATATATAAATTCTATGGCATCATGGAATTGATACAAAAATCAACAGCACTTTTGCCTTACTCTTGGAATCGGAAGGCTTTATTAGCATGGAATGACTACATTCATATTAACCTTATTAATCGTTATCAGATATCTATACTAAATAGAATTTCATACTAATTAATGACTGCTTAGATTTAGAAAACCAATATTTTCTTTCCACATTACACGTTATAATTTTTTTTAATGTACAACAAAAGCTATTCTGAATAAGATTAATTTATTTAGCATTTTCAGTGAATGCGTATTTGTTAAATAGTTGATTTACACCAAAAAAAAATTGAGCATTTGATATACAATATATATTTGGTATCAAGACTTTATGTACGCTTTTAGCGGCTAAATCTTAAGAGATAAATGATTTATAAATATATTTTACTTTAAAAATTAATTTTTAAAAATATAATAAAAACGTCAAAACCATATTGATTTATTTTTAAATTAAATTTTCAAAATTTCATTATTAAAAATTTGTTCTCGGGAATGGTGAATTTCTTAAGTATGAGTGTTAACAATCGAAGTCACTTTTAATTCCTTTACTTGTCACTTTAAATAAACCAAATCTTTCAGTTCCAGTAAAAAAAAAAAAAAGTGATAAAAGATTATTCAAGAAGTCACATACTACCCTTTTTTTTTTTAATGGAAATTGGGGGGGGGGGGTAGATAAATTTCCGTAATAGTACTAAAATTTCACAAAATATTTTATTTAAAACATTCTCTATAGTATATAATGTAATGACAATTTTCAAAACTAAATTTTGCTTGATGCTTAAATACCACTTAGCATTCTAAGAAACTGTTCATACTATATATAAATAAATTTTTACTAACTTTAGATGAAAGTAATACTTAATCATCATCACTAATAGTTGTTTCCAGCTTGTTTTTTTTTACTATGCTGCACATTTAAACCAGTTTTGTATATTTGAAAATGGAGAATATTTTATTCTAATTATTATATCCGTTAATAACTCTTATGATTTATAATCATTAATATGTTGCTCAGTAAAGCATTACCATCGTGTTACTTGGCATTAGATTTTAGATAAATGAATAGTTTATTGCTAAGATATTTGTAAGAAATTTAAACATCAAAAATGATAGCTCTGGAGTCTTGATCTATAGACTTTAACTAAACTATACAACACATTTGAAAAGTCTTTATATAGATTCTTTCCTCTCTCTAATTATTAATGGGATCAAAAAGAATAGTTTATTTCAAAAAATTCGGCTATTTTATTATGCTTAGAAAATTACTCATTTACAAATGTGAAAAGTTATAATACTAATATATTGATACCAATATAGGAGGTGGGAGTGGAAATTATAAGAAAAATATTTTATTTTTTAATAAATATAATATTCTTTAAAATTTAAATGCTAAAAGCTCTTGTCATTAAAAATTTGTAATGGATTCATATTGATATAGTTTTTTTTTAATAATCCTCAGTTTGCATGGCAAGAAAGTTCATAGATCGTTCTTTAGAAAGGTATTTCATGTCAAATAAAATGATACTTTATGCTGTAGAGTTCACTATGATGTCTAATTTAATATTTTCTATTATTACAACCTTGGAGTTAATTAGTAATATTTAAAATGGTTTGTGCAATTAGAGTTAAACCATTAAAACACTACATGATCACCATTTCTTATGTTTACAAAAACTGATAAACAGAGCAAAACTCTCCATACAGTATTGCCACCTATGCTAAACAGAGTAATCAATGGACGCCAGAAGGCTTGCGCATAAAATCCCTATCTAATGCTCCTAACCACCCCCCCCTTTTGCTTGGGGTTGGGTGAGTGAGGGGGGGGATTTTGGGTGAGAGCACTGCATCTAGATCCTAGTGAGTGCTCTCAGATCCAAAGCTCCTCACTGACGAAGGCCACAAGCCAGAAACTAGTCTGGGGATCCTAAGATCTAGATGCAGTGCTCTCAGATCCAAAGCTCCTCACTGACGAAGGCCACAAGCCAGAAACTAGTCTGGGGATATTGGATGAGTAGGCATTAGATAGGGATTTTATGCGCAAGACTTCTGGCGTCCATTGATTACTCTGTTTAGCACAGGTGGCAATACTGTATGGAGAGTTTTGCTCTGTTTATCAACAATTAATGTGCTAGTATAGGAAATGTGATCATGTGATGCTTAATGGTTTTACAAAAACTGTTAAAACAATAGCAAATCTTTCCAAACAGTGGTACCATCCAGTGCAGGTCATAGTAATCAATTGATATGAGAAGATTTGTGCATCAAAATTCTTATGTAGTGCATAATTCAATATCTCCAGATTAGTTTTTGGCTTGTGCCCTTCTTTAGTGAGAACATTTGGATCTGAAGGCCCTATACCCAGATCTTTGGATATCATGAAACCCTCTAGCAGTTCCCTTTTATCATTTTAGTTAATTATAAAACTGAATCCAAAATGAAAACACAATAATGATTTCAATCCAAGCTCATTTGCTTTTATAATCATACAGGTCTGAGCCCAGTTCCAAAGCTCTGCTCTGATGAAGGCCACAAGTTAGAAATTAATCTGGGAATATTGGATGAGTAGTCACTGGATAGGAATTTTAATGCACAAAATTTTCAATGATTACTATGGTGTGCAGATGCACTACTGTTTGGAAAAATTTGCTATTGTTTTAAGATCTTGTGTTAATGTTATGTTTTAGTGGTTTAACACCAATCCTGTCCAAATATGATGGAGATTATCATTATTTAAAACTGTATTGAACAGAGTTCAGATCTGTGTGACTATACAGGATAATGAGCTTGGATTGAAAACGTGTTTTCATTTTGGACTCATAGATTTATAGTTAATTAAAAAGTAAAACTGTCACTGCTGGAAGTTTTATTAGATTCAAAAATCTAGGTGCAATGCTCTCAGATCCAAACCTCCTCACTGATGAAGGCTTAAGCTAGAAACTAGTCTGGGAATATTGGATGAGTAAGCACTAGATAGCAATTTTGATGCATAAATCTTGTAGCAATCATTGATTAATATGTTTCACACTGGGTGGTACTAATGTTTGGAGAGATTTGCTTATTGCACTTATGCTTGTGTTAGAATTAGATTCATGAAATTCAGAAAAAAAAGGCTTTTGTGCCTTGTTTTATAAATAATGTTTTTACATCAATACCATTTTAAAAAATTATTCAATATTTTTAATTCACATGTAGGTAAGAACACTAAATAATGATATAAGTTATCAGAAATAATAAACTAATTTTGTGAGTAGTCTATTATTAATGAATTTTTGCATATAGCTATGAATTTATCATTATACATACTTTTTTTAAAATAGATATTAATAAAAGTATAAATTATATCAATTTTTAATAGCATTAATAGATGCAGATTATTAAACACATTACAAATTATAACACTCCAAAAATAAATTTATATTAACATTAAAAATGAGTTCTATATCAAACATACTGTTAACAAGAAGAACTTTCATTTTTTATAATCACCTGCTATTTAACACCTACTAAATATTAACAAAACCAGGTTGATTTTTAAGCATGTCAAAATTAATTTAAGAATATTTTGAAAATAAATGGAATTATTTGGGTTAACTGGCTCTTTCTCTGTTAGTGATTGTATTCTAAGTGGCTTGAATTAAAGAAAAATATGGTACAATTAGCTTGGTGAATAATAAAATGAGTGTGGAGCTTCATAAACAATATAGGGATTGAAATGTAGAAGTATATAAGCTAACAAAAATATTTAACAAAGGTTGATAGATTAAAATGATAGAGAAATTATAATCATTTGCTCATCATAGTCACATTAAATTTTTTTGAAGCATTGAAAATTACATGGATTTAAAAGTGATCTGTCAGATTAATAGATGGCAGTTTTTGGTAATAATTTTAGTATACACCAAATTATTTTGATCAACATTTTGAAAAACATCTTAAGCACTGGGGAGATTGCATTTAGTAAATTTCTTCTATAAATTTATTTAGATTTGAACAGAGATATCCAGCCTAATAAAATTTAAAAAGTGCATGACCATTTTGAAAATGGAAAATCTTCTTATATGGCCATGACATCTAGAAAAGTTTTAAAATAGCTTCAAAACTATTGTAAGTTTTTGAAAGAATATAGATTTATAAAGAAATGTCATTTAATCTGACACCATTTATAAAATGATTTTTTATAAAATGCAATAGTGTTATAAAATGTTACTATTATCTACTAAATAATTAAAATAAAGGGCTTATTATATACCTCTTTCAATATATGTAACATATAGGGTATATGAGCACAGACTTTCACACTACCCACCACTCTCCACTCTATCTCATAACACTGATATACTTGAACACATATATGTCGAAAAGATAAATAATCACCAATATACGTATTTCATGCTAAACCAGTAATCATAAGTTGGTCCAGATTATCATCTCTACACATATATGCAATAAGTGCTCAGATATATATTAAGATAATCAATCTTCATACTTTAATGTGTTCAAGAGTATAGGTGTTATGAGATAGAGTGGAGAGTGGTGGGTAGTGTGAAAATCTGTGCTTATATACCCTATATATTATTATTTACTAAAATAAAAGTATGTTCAAAAATGTTGAACATATTTTTCCATATGTTGATAAATATTGTAACGAGATTCAAGAAGTTTGACAAATATGGATTTTGTTGCCAGAAAAAGCAAGTAAAATTTCATTTAAAAAAGTATAATTTCTATATTGCTTCTATCAATTGTGTCAAGGTAATTGATTTATTTAATGAAAAAAATTTGTGCAATGAGTTTATTCACATTATATACATGTCTTGCAATCGTATTTAATGGTGCCAAAAAATATAAAGCAATTGGAATTAAAACTAAGACAATTGCTACAAGTTGTTTATTATCTTTTGCAGTTAAATAATTTTTGGAGCAGTTTATAGGCAATTCCACAAAGCATATTTCATCTTACAATATAGATTAGATAAAAAATTTAATTTAAAGCAATTTCCTACATGCAATTCATTAATTTTTGTCAATATAAATAATTTTTTGTTGAATGTTTTAATGTGTTTGTTGCAACATGTAAAAATTTAATTTATTAAAGAATATTCAAAAACAAAGATCTAATCAACCAGTGATGTAAGAAAAATATTTAGCAATATTGTTGCATAATTATCAGCTTGAGTATGTAAAAATGAAGGTAACTATCAGTTCAGAGTAAAGAAATATGATTATCTACATTTATCTGAAAAACTAAAATCAATCTGGAGATTTTAATCAATAGTTTAGAAAATTTAGATACCCATGTACTAACCACAATTAAATAGAGATCTGGATGGATTGGCTTAAGCCAACAACTTGAAAAAAAATTCTTAAGTTGTTTTTGACCTGAAAAAATATAAATACCAAGTTTGGATTAAATCCTAAACCATGGCCTTTTAGATGTAAAGAGAGGCAGCAAAAACTCTATAGTAATGTTTCATATAACAAATTAAAAGATAGGGCATTTCTTCATAGAAATATAACTATTTCAATTAGAATAATTTACATCCTGCCAGTATTTTGTCAAATAAATTATATGAAAGTATTTTGATGCAATCTTTTCAAGGTCTGGATGTAGAAAACAGCAAAAGTGTATCAAGTTTCAGAGTTTATACAGCTGCTCTTAAGTAAAACTTGTCTTGCCCTAAAATTTATTTAAATGAATGATTTTATATGAGGAAATATTTGTCTGAAATACTTAATCATAAATGCTGAGATTCATTTAATGAAAAAATAATTTTATTATTTTTAACAACTAAGCTAAAGTATATAAATAATAATATTCATTCTGAGGGTATTTGATTAATGAATTTTAGTAACATAGTAAGAGATGAATTTTCAAATATCTGCTTGATGCATCATTATAGAGTTAAGAATTTGTTTCACTTCGTTCTACACTAAACATATACATTGAGTTAAAATAATGAGTTACTATTAGTAAATTGGATTCCAAATTTTTATACATGAATGGTTGTATTTTGAAAATATCAAATTGAATTTTGAGACAAAAACCACCACTATTCTGAATTATATAAAGCAAAATAAAATAATTGGAGACTTTTTCATATTACATGATACTCTAGTAATGAAAATGACAGAATATGTTTTGATCCAGAAATTGTTAACTCTTGAATCTATCATTCTATTGTTGAACTAAACTACACATCCTAGTCTACTTAGTGGATTCTTTTTTATTTCAAATTGATTTGAGGCCAGTAAAAGAAACTGAAAAGAATTAGACAAATATAGAGTTCATCCATAAATATGTTGAAAAAATAATATTTTTGATATGATTTATTGAAGCAAAAAGATGTAAAAAATGACATTTTAATTGTGGAAAGTGTAAAGATTTTAATAGTATAATAACAGAAGAAATTGTAGTGAGAACTGAGATAAAAAAATTTGAGGTCGGTTGGCTTGATTAATAATTACAAAAATCTCCAATAGTATAAAAGTTTTGCACTTATGAAATAGTGTTGCTTAGTTCATTGACCGTTTAATAAGTTAGAAGTCACATAAAAATGGATACCTTTTATCTGACTAATAAATTGATATTAATATAAAAAAGTTAGCAATGTTTGCAAATTTTTGGAATCTGGATTATAAAATATAGTAATGTATTTGGACTTAATTAGTTAATCAATGTTTATATTAACAACAAAAAAAACATTGTCTATGGTTTATTTTCTGGCTTATTAAAATTATTATTAATTTCATCTGGTTTGCTATTCAAAATTACATACCAGCTTGATTACTAAATCCAAAAATCACTACTTATATAAAAGTTCCACATTTTCAAAATATTGATACTTAGTTTATTTACCATTTAATTAAGAATTTAAAAATAAGATAAAAGTAGAATTCTTTTATTTGAAAAATAAATTGATATTAATATGAAAAAGTGGAAATTGATGGGCAAGTTTGTTAAAATGACTCTTTAGGAATTTGGTTTATAAATTATAATGTATTTATACTTAGTTAGTCTGCAAATAACTTTATATTCTTTCAAAATGGTAAACATTTAATAACAATACTTTATTTACGGGCTTGTTAAAATTTGCTTAATATAAATAAGATTCATTACTATTTTCATTAGTTAGTTACAGATTTGGCACAGCTATTGGAGTTTCCATGGAAACCAGATCTATGAATATTGTATTGCTATGATTTTCATATAGAAATAAAATATATATTTAATATGTTTTAACTGTCTAGCATTTAAAAATGGCATGAGTTTTAGTTATTCTTATGAAAACTTTTTTGATTGTCATTGCTAGTCTATATCTAATCATTACTTAATTCTTTTCCAGAGATCCTCTTTGTCATATTCCTACTTTATATAAATTTTACAGAGGCAAAACTCTCCATACAGTAACAGCACTCAGTGCCAGATAGAGTAATCAATGGATGCAGAAAGGTTGGTGCATAAAATCCATATCTAGTGCCTACTCATCCAATATCTCCAGACTAGTTTCTAGCTTGTGGCTTTCATCAATTGATGGTTTAGTACTTTACATAAACTCATTCATATCATCCTGGCAGCTTTTGTGTGGAATATTCTTGTTTATTTTTCTTAGATTGCATCTATTAATCTTTTTCATATTTAGTTTTGGATCATAATAGTTCTAGTTTTGTTTAGAATAATTCTCAACTGAATTTACTTAGTATTAGTTAATCGTTCAGTATGTTTTTGTCCTATTTACCAGTTTATTTTTAACAATAATGAGTCAATTCTTAATATGTCATGAGTTTTTTTATATATATTTTTTGTTTGTTATAATGAAAAATACATTTTAATTCATTTTGAAAATTGAAAAAATAATGACAGACATAATTTTGTTTATTTTAATAATATTTTTATTAGTAAATATAAAATCTATTGAAATTCTATAATTACTAATGTTTTAAAAAATTCAAAATCCCATATATTAAAAATGTGGAAAAAAATTAAAATGTTCAGAAAGGCTTAAATATAAGTATTTTTTTTACTTTTCAGTGTAATAATCACATATTTTTTTAGAAACTGTTATTATTGTTAGTAATTTTAAAAATATTTTAAATAGTTATTATGATAAAAAATAATTTAATTTTATTACACACTCTCAAATGAGAGTTATATATAATAAAATCATATATTTTAATACTTGTCTTAGTTACATTTAATCTTTCATAATAGTTTTAAAACTTCTTATAAAATCTTACTTCTTCCAAACAGTTTCAGATCAAACTTGCTACTTTTTGTTCATTATCTTTTATATCTCTTTTTATCATCATTATTCCTAAAATTACATAGTAAACAATCCCCCACCCCCCCCCCCCTTCTTTTTTTTGAAAGAAAAAAAAAAGATGCATTTTTATTAAAAAAACCATCCATCCAAAAAAAAAACAAAAGTTCCGAGATCTCAAAAAAGGGGCATGTAAAGTAGCTTATTTGAATATTTATATTTTTATATATTTATTATTTTTTTTTAAAGAAAGGATAAGGGGGGAGGGTGCTACAAAAAGTTTAAGCCAGAAAAATTTTTAAAAGAAAATTTTTTTTTTTTAATAAAAAATAAAAATAAATTTTTTTTGTTTTTACATATAAGGAGAAATTAAAACCATATTTATTTTTTAATTTAAATAATCTAGTTTTTGAATATATTTTTTTAAAAAAGTTTTTTTCCTCATCCATTTTTTTTGTCATTCATATTATATACTTTTGCAACCCTAGACTTCGATATATAGTGTCTTCTTTTTTCCATTCTTAGTATTAGTTCATTTATAGTAGGCATTATATTATTTCATTTCCAATATAAGATCAACAATCATCTATTTTACAAAATTCTGATAAATAGTCATCTGAAACTATAGTAATTTGTTTCTATAGAACCTACATTAAAGTAATTTTTTGGTAATGATATTATTTTTTTTAAAAAAATATTTTTTTTTAATAAAAAAGATTACAACAGTTTAGTCCGTAAGCTTCCCATGTTGTAGTATACATAACATGTTATTTAATGTTTCTTTTTGTGACTATTGAGTTTAACTTTATCTCAATGTCATTTCAATCTCTTATAATCACTCTATATACAGTTGATTAAAGTATTTCCAGTTTTGAGCTTTATCCTGCAGGTGAAGATTTAGGTTTATGAGTAAATGAATCCTCAATTTTAATATTCTACATCTAACATAGCAATCCTATCAACTACTTTTTACTCAAGAATAGTATTAACTTTTTGAAGTTAAGTATAATCCTTTATCGATTTTCAAAACAGAATCACCAACACCTTAAAATTTCAATGCTTTATGTTACATACATTATTAATTAATATAATATGAGAAGATATAAAATATTTTTAAGTAAGTAGCCCATTAAGCCTTTCCAGTATTCCTCCAAACTGAAATAATGATAAATAAGCTAGTTTTCATTAGGCAAGGCAACTGCCAGTTTGTGAGAGCTGTAAAAGTTTATGGTGTGTGTGTGTTCGTGTGTGTGTACAATGTGGTTAAAAATAACTAGATATTACACATTAACTTAATGATAACTGAATTGGCTGCGGTCTATTTTCTTAAAACAAAATTCTAAACTTTCATGGATATGCTTACTTGAAAAGATTTCCAGTTGTGGTTCAAATTGAAACTCTAACCATGAATATGAGATATGTCACATAGCCTTTCTTAATTAATTCATTATTTTACAAACATTACTTAATACACTTGTGCTTTTTCACTGTATTTTATTTATCTCTCCCAACTATAGAATATATTAAATTGTCGGAATATTAAAAAATTCTAAAATATAAAATCCACTCAATAATAAATTTGTGACTGATTTTAAAACTCCCATCCACATACACACAAAAGTACATAAGATCTTTTAATGTAAAATATTGTTATACATGAAGAATATTTATTGTTTAATATGAAATTTGGTTAATTAAGGGTTAACAAATACTGGATAAGCCTCAAATACATGTGCTGCATAGATCTCACTCAATCTGTTATTGGTTTTAATATCTTTTTATTGTCATAAAAAACATATGAGGACAAATATATGTACAGATAAAAATTCATTGGAACTATTTAATACAAAGTATTGTTTAGTATGAAAAGTTAATTCTTGATTTGATTAACATGAAAAATGTTTAACATTTTATGTCAAGCGTTGGTAGCCGAGAGGTCAGCGCAAGCGCCTTGCAAGCAAGCAGTTGCTTGCAGACAGTTGTCGCGAGTTCGCTTCTCGGCCGATGATTTGACACATGGAACAAAGAAAAAAAAAGAAATTTAAATTATATCATTATTTAACCCTCTTACTAATTAAATATACATATAAAGATTTTTAAAGCTATTGCACCACTGCATATATATAATAAAATCTAGAAAGATTATTAAACATTTTAATTATAATATTTCTAAATTTCAATCACATTCATCATTAGAATATTTAAATACATTAATTAAACTAGAAAAAAAAAGACATTTCATAAAAACAAAATAACAAGTGAATGAGAAGGCGGTAAAATAAACAAAATAATCAAGACCGTCTTGTATCATTAAAAATTAATTGTTTTTGACAAGTTTTAACAACTCTTTTTTTAAACAACCATTTATTATAAGCAATTAACAATTTACCGCAATTTAGAAAATTTAAGTAAATAATTATATATAAGACAATGTAGAGAATAATTAAAATAAATTTAAAATTCAGAATTTTTTTTTCTCGACAACTCATTAATATTAATAAAATCATTTATTTAGAACGAAAATTTACCCTTAACAACATTAATCACAACATTTACAAACATTTTTTAATTTTTTACAAATATTGTATAGACAATATTCTGTTTTAATTAATAACAAACTTTTTAAAAGTTATTCAATGACAAAGCGGCGCAATCGAAATACATAACTAAAATGATGTGGTAAATTGACACTTTGAATGCCGTTGTAATCTAATATCAGCAAACTATTTTTTAGCCAATCACAGATCTTGCATTTAGGACTGAAACTAGCATCCCTAATAATTATTTTAATAAATCCCTTATCAGTTTAAAATTAAAGTATTCCAATGATATTCTCAAGCAGGTAGAACAGAGAATCCTTTTGTACATTAGGGTCTATCTATTATAGCTAAATAAGTGCTCTCATCTCAAATTTGCTAATCCTTATAATGATCAACTATCTACTATGTATTAGTAATCAAGTGATCAATACCATCATGAATAAAAGAATGAACAATGACAATATTGTAGTACAACCATACAAACAAGGAATAACAGACAAACTAAAGAATATCTGCAATCAATATTATACCAGAAAACAAGACGATATCTATAAAACAAAGACTACAGGTGAAAATACATACATCTAAAGAAGCAGACTGTACATGTATCGATGAACATATGTTTGATTAAAGAAACACAAAGAGAGTAAAATACATATATATATAAGTTTGTCATATTATAATGTCAAATAATACCATAAGTTAATCTACTGTGATAATCTATGATTATAAACCATTCAGTAATATTACCTTTAAAAAAATTTAAAAATCAGAACTCTCATAGATATGTATATTGACTGTGGTCTTTAGCAGAATAATCTAATTGGAGAATCATCCATAAATTTAAAAATCTCTAGTTCAATTCCTAGGCTAACTGTCGCTAATTAGATCAGCAACACCTCACAAAGAGAGGAAAATGTCAATTAAAATGTTGCATTCTATTACTTATCCATATATTATATTAGCAGTTTCATACATTTAAAAAAATATAAACCAGTTTGAATTTTAAAAAAAAAAATATTTCAACTAAATGATGGAAATAGTCCAGCACACTGGGTAATTACAAGTAAAATGACATTATGACATACCTTCAAACAACCATTAAGTATTTAGTGTTGACCTCATACTATAGTAAACTTGATATATTATGAAAAATTATGTTTGCAACTGGACAAAGTAAAAAAGCAATTAATTTTCTATGCAAATGAACCACCTATTATATCAAACTTTAGAAATTATGTTTAAACTTGTCAAAAATAGAAAAGCAATTAACATTTTCTATTTAAATATAACTCTGAATGGATTTTCTATAAACGCAACTGAAATCTACAATTCATCCCATAAAGCTAAGAAAATCAACAGAGCAAATGAGGCTTTGTTAGAAAAAAGACTAAATACCCAAAGAGTTTTTTCAAGAATTTAACTTTATGCTTCATTAATAATATAGAATGTTTATTTTGATGTTTATTAATAATAATAATAGAATGCGCATGCGCATGTATGCCTAAGTCATCAAGAATGAAGGTCTTATTAATAATCTTTTTTTTCCCATATTCTAATCGTTTTCACACTTAAAAACTGTGATATATATATCTGTGATAGATAAAGACAGCGATGGCTGATTACTGAACAGTTGTTTTCTAGCAAAAAGTAAGTAATACGGTCGTTCATAACAAAAAATAAATTCTAATGTCATAAACAAGCATGGCATCACGTCAAAAAGCAAACAACGTAAATTGCGCTCAAACAAACGGCGATAAAATGAAAACTGCGACTATCGCAAAAACATACGCAAATGTAACAAAAATAAACCAGCAGCTTCATAGCATCGAAAAAAGTCCAGCATTAACACAGACAGCAAGATTTAGGAAGGTAAATCAAGCTGACATAAATAATTTAAACCTCATAGAAAACAATAATGAAGATCCCTCCCCAAAGATATGGAATCAAGATGAACTGCAAGAAATAAACGTTAATTTCAACAACACCATCCCAAAAAAATTATTCGCAACTTTCCAAAAAATTTTTTCACCGAGATCATTAGTGTTAGCTGTCACTGATAGGAATTTAACACTCTATAAATTCCCCAGAGAGCTTCTTTACGAGGAGCCGACAGCAACAGCATTGTGGGATACAGTCTCTAGTATTGGAGAGCATCCAAACTCGCGATACATTGCAATTCAGTTTTTTGATGAACATCAGCGTGCAAGATTTCAAACTAAAGTAAAAACCTTGGGAAGCTACGCGCTAATAATAGTCGATCAAAGCTTGCAAAACTAATGTAACGGAATAATTAAAAAGACTTACTTCGGATATACCATTCAGGATTTTCAAAAATTAATACAGTCATTTGGCAAAGCTATTTATATAAAACAAATCTACTTATCCGACACCCCCATACCGGTTTTCAGCAACAACTTTCATTTCAAAATAAAGCTGAATGACAATGTGAACCTGGAGGATATTCCAACACAAATAATTGACCAGAATGCAATACTGACTATTCACATAAAAGGATTAAGGCCGAGATGTTTTGCGTGCGGTGAAACCGGACACTTAGCAATCGATTGCAACACCAAAATCAACCAGAAAAATCAACCGAGCTCTGATGATCAACCAACAGAAGCTCACCAACCGGAATCAAACAGTACAAAACAGATAACAAAAACAACTAATAAACAAGAAAAAATTAATAATAAAACCACAGATCAACAGCAATTGAATAATAAAAAAACTGCACACACATTGCCAGCACCTGAAATTCTGGATTTATCAACAAAATCAACCAATAGAATTCAAACCCCCACTGATAAAAAAACAGAAAGTCAACAACCTCAAGAGGCTCCAATGGAAAAAATAGCACATAATCTAAGTCAGCCTACCAAAGATACTGATGAAAAAGAGATAATAAAAGAACAAATAAACTCACACAGTAATAGTGATCAAGAAAAAATATATATAACACACCAAACCCCCAATATTAAAAATAATACAGCAATGGAAATTATGGAAGCTATCACCCCAAATATGCCTCAAATCACCAAAGCTGACACAGAACAAAAAAGAAGACCAGGCCGCCCACCAAAGAAAAATAGAAGGCCCAAAAAAATCAAAACAGAATCCAACCTTAGCCTTTCTGATCACAACAATACAGCTACAGTGGAAACAGATGAAGATCTGGAAATGGAATATGAGAATGAATGGGAAGAAACACCAGATCAACCCTAATATTTAAATCTCAATCAAAAAAACATTAAATCTCAACCAAAAAACATATAATGAAAATAAAAATTGCAGCAATCAGTGTCAGGGGTTTGAACTCAACCTCAAAAATTAATAAGTTAAAACATTGGATCAAGGATATACAACCACACTTGCTTGGTATACTTGAGACAAAAATTTATGCTGGATCACAAACTGACCCAGCCAAACATTTATATATGGAAGGTTTCTGTGCATGCTCCAGAGACTCTTCCTCTCCCTCAGCTGGAACTGGACTCATAATTGCTAGAAATTACCCATTCACAATGTTCAAAATAATTCACATTGACATGAACTTATTAATTGCAACCTTCAACCAAAAAAGCATAACAATAAATCTGGTTTTTGTATATATGCCTTTACAGGATAAAAAAATAGATACCATAATTGTAAACATTAATTCAAGGTTAGCTACAACTTCAAACCCAACCATCTTAATTGGAGATTTTAATTTAAAATATCAGGAATTTACCCAACATTGGCTTCACAGAATAAACATACCACTAATGAGTGGCCAAGGTTTTTTGCCAGATGATACCATCTCTTTCCACAATAATCGCTTCTCTTCACTTATTGATCTGTGCTTTTATTCTCCAATGCTTCACCACCTTATTGAAATAAAACTAACTTCCTCAACTTTTTCCTATCACTCAGCTCAAATAGTCACAATTGACTGTGCCCAAATTCAAATATCACCCTTTCCACTTACAAGAACAATAAGAGTTTTACTTCCAGAAACAACCCCTGAATTTCTGTTCTCTGAGACCTACAGAATGCTAAACAAAATCAAAGATATGACTTTGAACCCAGTCCAGAAATATCTAGCATTTATGGGAATGTTGTCTTTTAACATCAATCATATAACAAAAAAACAACCTCCACCATCAAGACTTTTGTCTCTGGCAGATCAGTTACACCAGAGAATAATTATGATTAACCCATCACACTGCACCCAGCAGTATATATTCAAGCTTACACATGCATACAATAAAGCATGTGAAGAACTCAAAAGCTATCTGAAAATAAAGAAAAGCAAGGTATGCCTAATCAGGCCACACACTTGGACAAGAGATTATATAAGATGGGCACTGGGGAACCAACCAGATGTAAAAGTGCCAATGGCACTATATACAAATATTGGAACATATGCAGGTCACAATATGATTATGCCAATTTTTGAATATTTTAAAGAGAAATTACAAGAAAGACAACCATATAAAATACCACATAATCTGTTTGGCCCACCAGAGACAAAAACCCCATTCACAAAAGATCTATTCACAACAAAACTAAATACTATTCGAAACACTTGCCATCCAGGTAGTCCTGGAGTTCCATTGTTTGTATTAAAGCATCTAAGTAAATTCACAACAGAATATTTGTGTCAGTTAGCAAACCATCTAGTGCAACAAATTCAATCCATGGAGGGTGTCTATCCAATAGCCATAGTACCCTATAATAAAAAGAAAGCAATTATTCCACCTATTACAGACCTCAGACCAATATCTATGGGACCTTTGCCGATCAAAATTATGGAGAAAATTATTAAAGATGAAATTGAACCGTATATAATGCCACTTATCTCTGAAGCACAATATGCAAAGAAAAACTCTTCAACAACAGAAGCAGCTTTATTCTTCAAAGCAATTCTAGCAACAGTAAAACAGTGGAAAAAATATGGACCTGTTGTTGTGCAGATTGACATAGAAGCTGCATTTGACTCCATCAATATATACACACTTCTAAAAATGCTAAAAGACACAGAAATTCCTAGAACACATCTATATATAATTGCTAACCTGCTTCTGAACAGAGAGATACATATAACTTTAAATGGAAGAAACTCACCATCTTTCACACCCACCAAATCTATATCCCAAGGATCCCCTCTTAGTTCACTATTGTTTATATTTTACATCAATCCCCTTATTAAAAGCAAACAAAATGCATTTACTGGGATCGAGATACCAGACACAACACAGCGCACTACATGCATCGCCTATATGGATGATGTTACCATATTCCTAACATCAAAAAAACAAATACCGCAACTCCAAAAGATATTACAAGAATATTCACAAAAATATTAATTAACATTTAATCCAGCAAAAACCACAGCCTGGTCTCTATACACTGGTAAACCATGTACCTCAATTTACAAATCAAAACCAAACTCTTTTCTTGGGTTCCCATTTCATATGGGAATTACAGGAATGAGATGCCATATCCAAAATAAACTTAAAGAAGAAGCCACAAAAATTATAAACTCCTTGTCCAAGGCATATCTTTCACTATATTCCAAAGTACAGTTAATTAACCAGCTTATCACAACCAAAATAACTTACTATGTACCGGTTATTTCATTCTCAAAGGGGTTCATTTCAAAAATTAAAACCATATATAATAAACTACTTTGGGCCAGAAAAACAGTAGCAATTTCCACAAAAAAACTTAGCCAACCTCTAATAAAAAATGGACTTGGTTTGCACATCAATGTTTTTCATATACAGAAATTAAGGAACTCAATAATCACAATACTTGCCAAATACCCCAAAATTAACCACTTGCTAGAAGTTACTCCAACAGATAGACCACCTCCAAAAGGTTCCTTTTTCACCAACATTATATACCAATGCAAAACCACAGACAAGATTCCAGAACAGTATTTGCATAAGTATTCATACTGGGATATTTATGGTTTAATAAACAGAGAAGCAGATACTAATGTTATACAACCTATGCTAGGAATTAACAACAAGAGACTACTCAAGGAATATAAAAAATGGGCTCTAGAGCCCAAATACTTTGATTTTATCATGAAAATCAATATCATTGCCTTGCCAACAACCCACTTTCTTTATCATAAAAGAATGTATATATCTATTGACCCCTTCTGTGGACTCTGCCATCGAGCAGAAGAGACACTGGACCACTTTATTTATCAATGTGTAGCACTTAACCAAACATGACAGATGATGTGCAACACCTACAGAAAACCGGGTACAGTCATTAATCACATAATATCTGCTTTTCAGGGTAGATCAATATCTAGCATTAGGGCAGCCACATTTGTTCTATATGCATATTGGTGCACCCGATGTACTTTCTTAATTGGCAATAACACCAGACGACACCCAGCTACATTTAGTAACAAACTGCTACACATTCGAAATAGAGATAAAATAATAACCAACCCCCATTTATATGCAGCAACATGGTCATTGTTAAAACAACCATCAATGCTGTGAATGCTGCAAAGAAAACTATCATACAACTAATATTCAAAGTGACATGCGACAAAACTAAATAAGCTCCCCAAACTTTAGAACTCTGATTATTTTTGCTTTTTTAATTTTTATATTGTTATAGTCCATTAACCACAAAGTGTAACCACTAAATTCATTTATATGTGTTTACCCTAATATTATTCATAGTATGTTAAATTTCAAATTTTCTAGATGTAAACTTATGTAATAATAATAATAATAATAATAATAATAATAATAATAATAATAATAATAATAATAATAATAATAATAATAATAATAATAATAATAATAATAATAATAATAATAATAATAATAATAATAATAATAATAATAATAATAATAATAATAATAATAATAATAATAATAATAATAATAATAATAATAATAATAATAATAATAATAATAATAATAATAATAATAATAATAATAATAATAATAATAATAATAATAATAATAATAATAATAATAATAATAATAATAATAATAATAATAATAATAATAATAATAATAATAATAATAATAATAATAATAATAATAATAATAATAATAATAATAATAATAATAATAATAATAATAATAATAATAATAATAATAATAATAATAATAATAATAATAATAATAATATAGAATGTTCACTAAAAAAAAAATCATATTCTAAATTGTATAGGAAAAATAAAAGAATAGTTAAAAAAACTTTTAAACTTGCATTAACACATTATACTTTGTACTGCATCAAATAACTTAGAAGCTTTTAAAATCTCGGTTAAATAAATATACATTCATGCGAATTTGTTCTGGAAGAAAGATTAAACTTAGCGTTGTTATATATAATGGCAGCAACTGAGGAAGTCACTCAAAAAATATCTCTAGAAGAAGTAGCAGAATTATGCTGGAGAATATAAAGAAAAATTGAATGGGCTTAAGTTCCTATATATGAGAGATCAGAGTGACTTTTGACAACAAAATTGCCAAACAAGGCCTTTGAATTTGCAATTATCAGATTTTTAATGATATAGATGGCTAAAGAGTTGGAGGATAGTGAAGATTGAAGCCTGTTCATTGAAATTTGAGGATTTACTAGCTTAATTTGAGCTGAGCACTGATTATATATGTGTGTGGTAGAAGGTTGTCCAGACCAGCAGATGGGTGCTGGATCACTATGAAGTATATATAGTGTGAATCAATCTTTCTCAAAAGTATGTGGTCATATATATATATATTGGTTGTATAAGATATAATGAATGACTAAAGAGAGCTTGAAAGTCTAGGTTCAAATCTTCTCTAATTACATCTAGCTTAAAGTATATATACTAATATTTAAATTTTAAAAATTCAGCCTGTATTCTGCTCATCTCTCTGGTGTATTTAAATGGGCTTAAAGTCCTACATATGAGAGTCAGAATGACTTATGGTCAACATGGGTATATCAAACAAATTGGCAAACAAATGCTTTGGATTTGCCATCATCAGATTTTCAATGATATGGATCCTGAAGAGTTAGAGAGTGGTGAAGATTTAATCCTGTCCATTGAAATTTGAGGATTTGCTATCTTAATATGAGCCAAGTACTGATTGAAAGTATGTGAGGGAGATGATGGTTCAGATTGCCTGATGGATGCTGGTTCAGCACAAAGTACACATACTTATGATCATTTGTCTTTTTTCTCATGTATGTGATCATGTGTATCAGTTACCTAAGATGAAATGGATTATTAAAGAAATTGAATGTCTGGGTTCAAATCCCCTCTAAGAACAAATTTGATGAATTAAAATAGCTTTTCTCAACAAATAAATACAAGAAAGTGTCAAAGGACATTTGTACCTGTTACAGAAACAAAACTATATGTAATATTTAGAAAACATTGCTTTATATATCTATGACTCCTAAAATTATTAATCCTAGAAATTGTACATTTCAAAATTTATCAAGATTTGTTTTTAAGGTTTTTAACCCTTTGGTACATATGACCCTATCCTCTGATAGGATTCTAAATACTTTGTGAAAATAATCAACAATATGACAATAGAAAGAATTGACATCTTATTAAACTTTTGATATGGGATATTTGAAAAATTACCCAAAATAAAGCATTATCTATTGCCAAAAAAACATTAAATGAAGATATTCTGCATACCAACCTACTTTACAAAACAAGGTATGGTCATGAGTTCACCACTCTTGAAAGCAATATTTACTCAAAAATTTTGAAACCATAGACATAAATACGATGTTTTTGCTTATTTATAATACATTTGTCATATGGATACATAGAAGAACATTATTGCAAACATTTGTATAATACATTAACAACATGTCTTCATCAATTAAATTTACAGCATAATTATAAGAAGAATAAAAATTAGTAATTTAGTATTTTTATAACAGGATTTCCTCATGGTTAAATTAATCTATTGTTTAGTCCACACACATACACACCATAAAATACTCTCCATATACATCCAATCATGACAGAAATATAAAAGTGGAATTATACTATCACTAAAGAACAAAAAAAAATCTTCAAAAGCAAATGATATGGAAAAAGAAAAGTCCAGCTTAGAATACACTTTCATAAATAGTGTTTATCCCTTAACTGACATTAAGAACATTTAAATAATCAAAGAAAAAATACTGTAGTACATCCATATATACTACAAATGGTAGACAAGCTAAAAAAAAATCTGCAATCAATATAATATCAGTAAAATTTTTCTAAACCTATAGAATGCTGATATGAATTCTTATCTCTACAAAATCTAAACTTTAATACTGAAAAAAGAATCAAATCTATGAAATACTATCTAATTGTGGAAGAACATATGTTGGCCAAACTATTCATCCCATTAAAAATGATTAAAATAATATAAAACAATAATTAAATAGAAAAAAAAACAAATGTGTCTAAAGTAATATAATGAATACATGTTCAATTGGGGAAAATGCAAGAAATATTGGACTGAAAGTAAAAAATTAAAAACAAAAAATAAAATATTTACATAACAATAGCAAATGACCTAATAGTTTTTAAAAAATCATTCATTAACCTTGTTTTTAAAAGAAAAAAGGAAATCTAAAGGATTTTTCTAGATAAGGATATAAAAATTCTACTGATTATTGCCTTTGACATAATAGCTTTGTTGGTTAAAACATCACTTTAAATTTAATATTTACAAATTTAAAGATTACCATTTAAAGTCTTGTTCAAGATGTTTCTGCTCAGACCAGCAACAACTAAAAGAAAGAAAATACTACTACTCATTACACTGTGTTCTTTACTAACCTGAAAGTTATAGTTAAAATATGTTTACAAAAGTAATTAAAATTGATCTTAAAAATATTCAACAACTCAGCTAATTGATGAAAATATTTCACCATATAAATACATACAAAATGAAACCAATGCAATCCTTCAGATAATAATCTTTCACTATTTTACATTTGTTATGCTTTTAAAAAATTATTATTTATTCACATCCATTTAAGTTATTTATCCTCTTAATTTATATACCTATAATGCATTTTCTACAAATCTATAATATTTTTATAAAAATATATTTTTTTATCTCATCATATTTGTTGTTCTCATCATATATTCTATTTAAACATTATTTTTATTAGTCTACTTCTATTTATAAATTTTAGCTCTTTAAATATTTTACATTTGCTTTTAATTTTCCTTACTGTACTATTCCATTTTGCTTTGAAAAGCTTTATTTGCTATATACAATATATCGGTCTAGTTTTTTTTAATTCTTTCTAAAACTTTTCTAGTCTCCTGGTCAATGCCAAATGCATCTTTTATAAATGTTAGAGAATTATCACTCCTTTTCAAATTACTTTACTTTTTTTTTTATTTGTTTTATGAAAACACTTCAGATTTTTAACTTATTCTATTGATTTTTTGCTCCTAGTATCAACTATAATTTCAATTTACTTATACGACTCCTTGCCTCATTTAATAAATTACATAAATATTTATAATATATAGGGTATATGGGCACAGACTTTCACACGACTCACCACTCTCCACACTATCTCATAGCACTGATAAACTTGAACACATATATGTCGAAAAGATAAATAATCACCAATATACATATTTCATGCTAAACCAGCAATCATCAGTTGGTCCAGATTACCATCTCTACACATATATGCCATAAGTGCTCAGATATATATTAAGATAGACATATCTTATACTTTAATGGACAGGCTTCAAACTACTCCATTCTCCAACTTTTCAACCGTCCATCCAATTGAAAATCTGATGATGGAATGCTCAAAGGCCACCATGTCCATTAAAGTATGAGGTATGGCTATCTTAATATATATATATATATATCTGAGCACTTATGGTATATATGTGTAGAGTGGTAATCTGGACCAACTGATGATTGCTAGTTTAGCATGAAATACGTATATTGGTGATTATTTATCTCTTCAACATATATGTGTTCAAGGGTATCAGTGTTATGAGATAGTGTGGAGAGTAGTGGGTCGTGTGAAAGTCTGTACTCATATACCCTATATATTACATATATAAACACAGGTATATAATAAGCCTGTATGTTTCAGTTATAAATATTTATATATATTTTTTTAGACAAATATTTCTAAATTTTCTATTTTTTATTCGATTTTTCCCATTAATTAGCCATTTCTGAGATTTTTTCCCTCAATGAATTTATTTTTATATATTTTATTTTTGCAAACTTTCTTTACAATAATTCTATGTTTTTTGAATACTATATCATATATTAAAAAAAATTACCATATGATGTTTTCGTTCAGTTCCCATCCTAATTCTCAATCTTTTTACATTACGCTCCAATTCTCAAAGAAGCAAAATAAAATTAACATTTTTACTAACTTTATATCTCTATTTGGTATTTATAAAAATTATTTTTGTAAAGCCCTTTAATTATTTTTAACAATCTCAAACCTATTCTCATATTTTCAAGATTTCTGTTCGTTATATCACAAGATTTATTTTATCTAAAAATATTATGAATAATAGTTGTAATTTCAATCCAATAACATTGAACAATATACATATCTCCTCTCCATTTCTCTGAACTAAATCCATTATGAATTTCCTCTCAGATTTTAAATTATTTCAAAAAAGATTTAAACTTATATATTAATATATATACATGTGGAGGAGGGGGGTTGCGTAAATATTTTATAAACAATAAAACCTATTGCTATTTTCTCTTTGTGTTATAATCTAATTCCCATATCATGTCATCCATCTGAAACCTTAATTACCAATTTTAATTTTATTAAAGCTTTTTTTTTAGCCCACTCTTATATAACTTTACATATTTGCTAATATTTCAACTGCCATATTATCTAGACCTTTTGATTTACTTTCTTTTAAATCAACTAATTTTTCAATTCAATTATGACATGTATTTTGTTGGAAATCAATCTTTCTAATTAATCACATTTTTCAACAGCCAATATTTTTATTACAAAACTTAATCGCTTTTTGAAAACTTCTTTATTCTAGCATTCTCTTCTTTCTCCATTTAATAACATAACAGCCTTTGCTGAATCAGTGGCTGTTGATTTTTTTAGCTTAGAAAGAATGTTATTATCTTATTCTAGATATACTAAATGTGAGAGGAAACAGATTCTCAGCTTATTTTTGTATTATTGTTAAATTTAAGCTAATGGTTGAGATTGTCACATTTGATACAAATCTATGGTCAATCTTGACTTTAAAACTAGAGATTAATTCAATAATTGTATATTTTAAGTGACCTCAGTTATGCAAATTAACTTTGACTTTTAGGCAAAATAGATATAATGTAAAACAAAGTAATTTTTTAATGAATTTAATCTGCATTTGACATTAAAAATCAATTTCAAACAATCCATTTCTGAAATATATATATATATGACTAATCAAGAGACATGGATGGTAGAGCCCAGTGGTTTCTAATGATTGGTTTTCTTTAATAGAATGAACTATTTCAAACCAACCCAGGAGGCATTTTTTACTTTTATATGTTATTAAAACAATATTAGTGAATATGCTGTTTTATTTATTAAAATCTTCTAATTTTTTTTATTATAGTAAAACCATTAACTATGCTGTATCAATATATATGTCTTCAATGATATATTATGCAAAAAAATGTAAATAAGCAAAAAAAAATTAAAATGTGTAAATTTAATACATTTTACAATATGTGAGAAGCTATTTTTCCACCTTTGACTAATGTACATGATCACATTTAAATAAAAAATTGTAATAAATTTTACAATATGCCAGCAACAAATTTTTGTTCTCAAACATGCAATAATATTTATTAATGAAATTCCTTTAGTTTATGTTGAAATCACACACATTTTATTATTTTTTTTATTTTTTCTGAATTTGATATGAAGTAAGTGTTTTGTAAATACAATACTAAAAGTTTTATAAAATTTAAAAACATAGTGATATTGATTTAAAAACATCAAAATAATTAGATATATAGTTTTTTTATAATAAGACTACTACTATGTTTCTATAAAAGGAAAAAAATCCTGAAAAAAAAATCATCCAGATTTAACTGTATTGAAAGACAGATATTTTACTAGTCTTTTTATTTTAAAAATTTAAAGTAAGTTTTTTTAGTTTTACTTGTTAAGTTTTTCAATAAATAAATGAATGAACATACATTCAGAAAAATATATATATAAATGTATTCTTCCAACTTATTAATATTTTTTTTATTTTGTTTATACTATAATTTTTATTTATATACACATATTATACATATAAAATTAATCTGTTTTACATATATGTGCACATTAAAAATATTGTACTCTTGCAGTTCAATAAACTATACTTATTCCATTATGATCTAAGTTTATCAGCAAAATATGAGCTATTATATGTGATGTATAATGTATGTGAGCAGGCTTGGAATAAAATATAGTGGTTTATTACAGTACCACTGTACTTTGATATGAATTTAAAATCTTAAAAAAGCCACTCATTATATTTGGTGCTTTTATTACTCTGTATTTGCTTAAAATTTTATAAATAGCTAAAATTTGTAATAATAATTTGTAAAATGTATATTAAATTTGTAGACCAGAGATAGATGGGTAGCCTGAATATTTAATGTTTCCCTCTCAGTTCTTAGCTAAATAAAGTTAAACAAAATTTAAATTTTGTCATATAAATAAAACTACGGTGCCTGGTTGCTATTTGGGTACCAGATATCATGTGGTCTTGCAAACAATTAATTATATGATTATTATTATTACATAAAAAATAATTTGCAAAATATTTTGGCAAACAAATGAAAAATGAAAATTAAAGCATACTGGAATAGTTGGTGGCTGAATGGTTAGCACAGCTATCTTACAAACAGTGGTCCTGGGGTTCACTTCCTGGCTGACGCTTTGACACATTAAAAAAAAAACACACTGGAATATGAAAACATTAAAATGATATAAAAGAACCCATTTTTCTAGTTAATTTTTAAAGTTATTTACAGTTCTTTTATTATTTACATGTTACAGTTAAATTATGGAAAACCTTAGATCAGAGACAATGCTGAACTTACCTACAGAACTAATAGATAAAAAAAATATGGTTTTAATATAAAAGCATAAGTCAGGATATTACAATAATAATTCAAAAATGAATTACAACAAGCTTTGATACACTTTTTAATTAAAGAATTTTGATAAATGACTCAACTGCATTAAGAAGTAAATAGATGATATAAGATACAGATTTTAAAATGTTTGTTTTATTTCACAAAAAGAATATATTTTTATATATATTTTTATAATATGTAATAAATCAAACTAACTACTTTTAAGTGAATGATAGCTTTATATTAAGAAGAAATATGCCTATCTGTTTTGAAAAGTATGTCTTCCAGTTTTTATCTATAAATCTGAAATATTGACATAACAAAAACAAAACAATATATAGACTTTAGACCATTCAATAAATAATGAAAAGAATATATAGTTGGATATATTATTAGAAGAGATGATAAAAATGGACCACTGAACTTTTCAACTGTATTCCAAAAGATTGTAAAAAAACTAGTAAGAGATTACATGTGAGACAGCTGAGGAAATAAAGAAGTTTGTTGATATGATGTAGAAAAACGAACCTATAAATAAGAGAAAGTTGATCAAACATAGAGAGAACTTTATTCTGTAAGTATCACAATGGATAAACATAATGATTATAGAAATGATGAGCTTTAAAAACTATATTTTGATAGCACTGAATTAGTTTAAAAAGTAGTTTTCAATAAGCAAAATATTCCTGATTGAATTGCTATCTGAGAAATGTGGGAGTAAATCTATCTAACTAAAGCAGATATTTTATGATGTACCATTTGAATATATTTATTTTTAAGCAAGAAACATGTGATGGCACACAAAAAAAGAATTTTTTACATTAATTATGTTTTGATAAAGATTCAATTAAAGTCATGGAAGTCTCATCGATAACAAGAAACTAAGTCAGTTTCTTGTAAGTTATAAATATTTTCTGGTCATGTTACTCTTTCAGTGATTATGTTTATGTATCATAAAGTTGCCATTTTTAGAAAATTTCTGTTTTATCACTGTGTCACTGGAAAAAAATATGGAATTAATAGATAAATACTCATTTATTTAGTGGACTTTTCAAATTATTTACATCTTAATAATGTAAATAATTTATTAAAGTTTATGATGAAGCACTAAAATTGAGATCTGAAATTAAATTATGACAAAAAGACAGCAAGAAAGGAAAAATTATCATCAAAGACAACCAACAACTCTCTTAATTAATAATCTTAATCTGCTATTAGGTAGAAAACATGAACTGTTGCAACATTATAAAATTTAACTTTGGCTAGAATTCAGTTTGAAAATGCTGCTTTTTTTAGAAAGAATATTTCATTAAATATTAATTACTTTCTCCAATGGCATTCTTACAAAATATTCAAATTCTATTTGAAATTATGTCTTGAGAGCAATTGATTTAAATTGAATCAACCCCAAAGCTTATCAAAATTGAAATCAGTCATCTCTATAACTATAATTGTTATTTATTTTGATTTTAACATTTACACATATATTAATGATAAATTGAGAATTTTTTAGGAAAATACATGTTTTTTAATTCACATTGTAATCAGAATTCTATTTTTTCATTTTGTTTCAGAGATTATAAATATGTATCATAGAAAATAATTCCAAAGTAAGTTGTTGTATACATCACATGGTATTAAATTCTCATGAAAAAATAAAATCAATTCACCAGGAAACAATCACAATAGACTTTTTTTGATTCTATCCTATATCTAGTGTCTTTCTTATCACTTACATAATGGTTCTAAAGTGGAAATAAAGAAAGTATTCACTGTCTTATGCAAACTAATGTGAGTTTAACAGAATCATATAATGCTTAACTTTTACTTTATAAAAAGTTTTAATTCCAATTAAGTTTAGTTGTCACTTAGAGTTCTATATATTGTTAAAAAAGGAGATTATTTGGTTTCAAATTTCTAAAAATAAAAAATATAGATTGTTCTAATTATTTTATTATAGGCCTTTCTTGATTATTGTTAATTAAATTTTCTGTTATTCTTCCAACAAATTAGAATTCATAGTACTCAGTTATTTGCACCTTTAATTTTGTTATTTATCACAATCAATGGTGAAAGATTATCAATTTACCAATAACAATGTTACTGGACTTAAGTCTAACCAAGTATCTTATCAAAATTAATAATTAAAATGTATTTAATTCAAATATTTATTATTATGTTCAAGAGAGAACTTTATAGTACAATAGCAGTGGGCTTGAATCCATATCAGAAGGCTGTGAGTTCAAATTCTGTTTATTCTTACATATCATTATTTAGCATAATAGTAATATGATTCCAAATTCAGGGATGTAAAAGATTTTTTTTTACTTTAATTAACGAAATCAATTCTCTAATTTTAGTGCTCACATTTTACTTGATCAACTGAGAAACCGAGATGTTATTATTATTTAATTTATAAATCAAGCTTATTTTATTATTCGATATCATGTCATAAAAAAATAGGTTACAAAACTGAAATTTATAGAATAATATAAGAGCTTACATAGCACAAGTGCTGAGAAATACTGGAAAATCATATAATATTTGTAAATGAAATCATTTACCAGTCAATGAGATATTAACTTGCTTAGTGATTATTCGATGGCTATCTGGGCTAGGCATCCATCAAAAATCTTCAGATTACCTCAAAAATGTTCAATGCTTTTATTCCAGGTTTTTAATACTTATGCTATGAAGGATTCATAAAATCAATATTTTGAAAACTTGCTTGTACATAAACTGTAACCAGATATAAGAGATATAAGGTTGACTTTTTAATCTCTCTCTCTTCAGTAATTACTTAGGGTACTTGTGAGTTTTCAAATAAACCAAGATGGCAGTAGTATTTTTGATAAATATTGATAAATATACTGTTTTGAGGACCTGCAATCTTGCAAAGATAAGTTATCTGTTAAATTAAAAAAATAATAATAAATCGATTGTTAAATTTTTAAAAAAGGACTATATTTCAAAAATTTTTATTTAGAAGCTTTATTTCAATTTTTTAGCTATATTAGAATGTGGAAGCAATGAGATGCTCTTAACAGTGTTATATTTTGTTTTAATTCAGCATGTTTGCTTTTTCCAGCATTTCTTTTAGTAAATTGTCATCATGATCAAAATTTGGAATCTTCCTGCCACAAAACAAGATGCTGTGGAATACTTACAAAGGTACAACATTCTGTTCTTTCAAAAAGTATGTGTTAATGGTTACAATATGAAAATTTGCATTCAAAATACCTTCCCATCTACTGTAATATGCTATATGTTAAATTAAAACAAAATTAATAAATCGATTATTAAATTAAAAAAAAGAAATTCCAATAAATTTCATTACGGAACTTTATTTCAATTTTTTTTACTTATATTATAATGTGAAAAGAGATGAGAGCTCTAAGAATTGTCATACTTTGGCATAATTTAGCATGTTTCTTTTTCCAGCAGCTTTTTTTTGGTAAATTATCATAATGATAAAAATTTGGGATTTTCCTGTCACAGAATGTAATATTGTGGATTATTTCCAAAGGTACGGGATCATTTCCTCCCAATAAGTGTGTGTCCATGGTCCAATATAATCGTGCATTGCTGACATGAATAAAGTGCAAATTTTTTTTTCTCATTTTCCTGTTTATAAGTCAATCAAAAAAAAATAAATTGTAAATTTGTTATTAATTTTCTACATTGATATTTTTTTTAAAATAACAGTAATAAAATATAAAATGTAAATATTAAATATACTTCCTATCTGACATTTTTGTACACATTTTGGGGAGCCCCCAAAACTGTAGATTTATCAAAAATATGAGCTACCATTTTTGGTTTACTTGAAAACACACAAGTACATTATTTAATAGTTTTAATTTTAACTTTGAAAATTCATTAAGAGAATAAATTTTTCTCTTTAGTAAATTACTTCATAAATTTTAATTCTAAGTTTTAAAAGGGGTAAATAAAGTTTTAAAAGAAAAAAAAAGAAAAATTTAACACTTTTGTTAAATTGTTTTGGCAGCCATATTGGAGTTTTAGAAACTTTGACTTAATATGTATTTTTATAATAACTTCACTTTTCATTATGCAAAAGCCAAGTGATGTATGTTATCAGAATAATGTAATAAAACTGAAAAAATACAGACATTATATAGTCAAAATAGTAAAAAACTAAGATGTTTATACTTTTAAAAATTCTTAATTTTATATTTTTTTATAAATACAAAAATTTAACAAATAAATTTTAAATAATAGATTCATTAAATTCCTTATAAAATTTCCAAGAAATGATACAACATATGACTTACCTAAGATAGACCATTATTTCAAAATATCAAAAATAAAGTCATTGATATTTTTCATTTTTCTAAAAATCCCATACCTATTTCTTCTTTGTTAGATATCTGTATAATTAATGAAGAAAAAATAATAGAAAAGAACAAGTCTAAAATAGTCTTTAGGTTATAAATGGCTCAGATACAATACGTGAAGGTAACAGAAAAAACAAATTTAGATTTATGGCAACACAGAATATTAATAATAATAATAATAATAATAATAATAATAATAATAATAATAATAATAATAATAATAATAATAATAATAATAATAATAATAATAATAATAATAATAATAATAATAATAATAATAATAATAATAATAATAATAATAATAATGCTATTTTTATAGACTTGTCTTACTGTTCATCTAATGAAAAAAATTTTATTGTTAGGTAAGGTCTGTCTAAAGTATAAAATCAAGTGATTACTGTAAAATGATTGTTTATAAGTAATTAACTGTTATTGCAACTATACAGCAAAAGAATTAACTTTAAAATGTTAATGTAATGTATCTATAAGAACTATTAATGCCCCCTCATCTGATTAGAAAGTCAAAGCAACAATGTAGGAAGATATTGCAGAAAGTGACATATCAGATAACACTCCTGAATAAAGATAAGTGAGTTGATATTTGTAGAGCTCATTACCTATTTCAGTTGATAAACAATAAAGCAGTCTCTTGTATGTCTAATCAGCACTCTAAAGTCAATAAAACGTTCATGCCTTTTTTCTAGGCAGGCAACACAGTGCTTTTTTTGTGAATATTGTGAAATTACTGAGAACACAACTTGAGTAACCAGATATCAGAAGTTGTATTTTTATCTATGAAAAACTATATGGCACACATGGTCCTTATGGCTATCTGAACACATCCATAAACTGAACCCAGTTCCTAATAGCTATCTGCCACAGAACCATCATTTGAAATCTCTTTATAGGTTTTGAATAACATTAAATTTCTTAATAGTTTTATTAATTATACTATTCTATGTATCTGATGCACAACTCTAAAGTTTACATCACAATGGTCATGTTTACACATATATATCTAATTGGGCTAAATTTTATTGCAATTTTTACTTTTAATATTTGGCTTTTTTATTGTTAAAATGTAGACAAGAAAACATATAAAAGGAAAGTCATAAAGGATTTTTTCTATCTATTTTTCTATAAAATAATAACTAAATAAATGCTTACAAGTGACTGAAAATCTAGTAATAATGTTCAATTGTCAAAAGTCTAATTCATCAGAAAAAAAGATCGTGCAGTAAAGATAATCTCTACATTTATCAGCAAAGATGGCTTGTTAATTCTTTTTTTAGACATTATAATTGCTATTACTTTTAAGAAATCATTAGCAAAAATCAAACAGCACAGACAAAATAAAAGATTAAAAAATGAAAAAAGTGTCAATAACTTCAAACAATGATATTAATATTAATAATGATACTCTATAAGAAGCCAATCCCTACAAAATATATTATACAGATGAAAATCTTATTAATAATGATTTAAGTATAAAAAGAAAAATGCCAGCTAAACTTAAAGTAATTATAAATTAAGAAACTTTAACTCATTTGTTAACTTAACAATTTAACTCAAATTTCCTTTAGTTCTTGATAGCAACATATATATACTTTTTGTTTTTTTTAGCCACTAAGATTTAAAATTTGCTTCAATCAAAAATTAAACAATCCACAAACTTTCTTTTATAATAAGATAGAAAAAATTAAAGAAAGAGACAATATTATAGATCAAAAACATCTATTTCAGTCTACCCGGGCCTTAATCAACATTGGATATTTTTTTCATATTTTATTCAACTTGTTTACTCATGTAACATATTTAGATAAAAAGTAATAAATTAATCTTTTTAAAAAGTTTTTAAAAAGTTATAAAAGAAGCTTAGTTTGTCATCCCATGAGGAGAAATTGCAAACAATGCTTGAATCCATTGACTGACCATTATTTTCTGATATAAATTTTAAGTAAACATTAAATTAAACCATAAGAATGACAAAAATAAAAAAAGATTATTTAGAAAAATCATCATAAAATCTTTATTTTTCTTCATAGAGAAATGAAAATTAATTGACTTAAAAGAAAATGGATGCTGAATCAAATGATGAAAACTATGAATGTGTAGTCTGTACGGTTTTTATGTTATCATAAGTTGAACTAAGATTTTCTAATTAGAAACAACATTATGCAAGCACAGTAGTGAAGAAGAGTTGTTTTTTTCTTTTCTCTTTATCCTTTTTCAATACAATGGGCAGATTTATCTGATCAATGTAATTAGTTTGATTATCATGTTTTACTTTTGGAAAAAAAAATAAACAGAAATTTTAAAACTATGGAATTTTTTTAATAAAAATAATGAGGGAAATATCTAACCAATGTTTTGTATAAAAATAGACTTAATTGATCAGTGTTAAACTTTGTCATGTAGGAGACTGTTTTGTGATTAGTTGAAGCAGAGTTGTTCCAAAATTGGGATGTATATCAATCTGAAGACCTAAGAGTCTGGAAAGAGGCAGTCAATTCCTGATCCAGCTGATAAAAAATATAGTAGGGGTTTCTGACCCAACTGTTGAAGAAAACAGTCATTTCATGATCAGGCTGCTGAAGAAGTCAGTTGGGAATTTAACTATGCATAGTACACTATAAATCAGAAAAAAATGTTTTTTTAAATGAAGACAACCATGTGTTAAACTCATCTAAAAGCTAAACATTATCTACTTCCATGTAACCTGCTTTACTGTAATAAAATGTAAAGAAGAAAAAATCCCCTGAAGTACTGACTGAAAATTTTATTGTAAAGTAAAATAGATAAATCCTGGTTATGTGTGTTAGCTGAAAATCTTCAATGGCCAAGTAGAAAAAACTGTGTATATCAATCTGGAAGTGAAAACTTTTCAAGAAGAAAACCTACATGGAAAAGCTGGAAATTATAAATGCAAAAAGACTCCCAAAAGAAAGTAAAACCATGGTAAAAAAATATAATCTCTTTAAAGTGTGCATTATATCCTAAATTTATAAAGTTTTAAAATTAATTAAAAATTGCTAATAATTGAGTTTTATTAATATTTTTTAAAATTAAAACATGTTTTTATTCATGTGATTTATTTCCTTTCAAAATTATAGTTTTTTAAATAACATAAGTTTTATTAAATTTGCCATGTTTTTTTATTTATTCATTTATTTTTGTCCCAAAATTACTTAAAGGATTAAGATAATTAACTCCTTATCTCTGATTAAAAGTCTTTTTTTTTTCTCAGTTTTACTTATTGAAAAGAAAATTCCATGATAAAAAAGACTAATTTAATTAATGAATATTAATCAAATAGTGAATTACTTTAACTATATAAAATGATTTTTTTGATAAAATGTATGTTTGAAATAACATATTATCATGTCATTGTTTAAATTTTTATTTAAATTATTAATATTACTTTATTAAATAATTGTTTAAAAATATTCCAATGTTAATGTCTTTATTTCTGAAGCTACCTGTTCTATAAATTGTGCTGTGTGTGTGATTTGATTTCATAACACCTTGTGTTGTTTATCTCTTGTTCACAGTCACAATCCCTAGAGTTCTTGCTACCTAAGCTATTTTAGAGCACAATTAGTTTTATGAAAGTAAAAGTTTATGTTGGTATTTGGATATTCAGATTATAATCCTGGATAGAGTCTATTCAGTGCTTTTAGTTTTTTATTATCAAAAATTAAATTATAGTTGGCCTGTACACTAATGTTACTATATGACCAGAGCATTGATGATGAATCAGTATGTTTCTATATTCCAGCATATTTTTATTATTGTGAGTAATGGATTAACATTTATGTATGAGCATCCAAATAATTATTTTATATTCTGTCCTAAGTTTGACAGTCATTAAATAAGTAGCCTGTTTTCTAATGTATCTCTTTTAAATCCAGTCACAAGATTGACTGCTGATTTTATAATGATTTTTGACTGTTCTTTGTTAATTACTGATTAGTAATGATTATTCTCCTCTAATGCTGTTAATATAACTACTTATATTGTTAGTCTTATACTGAGTCTATGCTGTTATTTTTTATATTTTTATTCTTTTTGATTATTCATTATGTTTGTGATCTGTGTGGATGATGATTCCTAATCACCACATATCACCCCTAATGACTCTGTACCATTAATATTTTTATTCCAGGTTCCTAATAATTATGCTGTGAAGATTTCATAAGACTTGCTTTTATTTAAAATGTAACCAGATATTTATAGATATATATTATTTACTTGTACGGCAAGCTTATGTTTTATACTAATTCAATTGTTCATTGAAATAGAAATTTAATAATCTTAATTTATAACAATTTGTATTTTATTTTAAAGTTGTCACTATGTTATATTATAGATGTTTATACTATAATCATGCTATTGTTATTATATTTAGATTATTGTCAAGATTTTAAATAAAATTAAATTCTTACCTGAGCAAAAGTAAAGTTATTTTAATTTATTATGTTTTACTAATAATTGTGTAATTAAACATTGTTCACATCTTAATATAAATATTAACTTACATATAGCTCTCTATGGTTTGATGCAGTGATATAATTTTGGACTCAAAAGCTGAAGTTCTGGATCAAAGATTAGTCTGTTATTTTTTGTACTATAATATTACATGCCCTTCACAACAGTTAATATATCAATTATTTGCTTACTGATATTATAGTGAATACAAAACTTTACCACTATTAAACCTTGTTTGCTTTTAACTTTTCATTAGCTGAATGAAATAAAAAAATTATTTTTGGCATATAATAGAAAATATATATATATTGATAATGCATTAAAAAAAAGTAAAAATAAACTTAATAATTATTATCAGCCATCATAATTTTCTTAATGACATGGCAAATTTATTTCAAAAATATTTAATTTTTTCAGGTACTTTCAACTAAAACATTTTACATATAACAATTAATATGCATACATGTATATGTAATAGTTAACGGCATAAAATATATATACATAATTAATGATTTGCTTTGTGCAAATAATAACCAAACAAAAATCTAAGTTGTCTGTCTACTCATCTCTTCATTATCAGATGAGGTCGTAATGATTATTGTTGGCCTTATTATGTATATTTGCCTTGCAAGGAATATATATATACATTTAACAATTCATTATACTTATATTCCATTATTACAATTAATAAATATGTAGATATGTTATACTCACTACAGGGTGATGCTTATTGTTTCACAGGGTGTTGTAAGGCTGATAGTAATTATTTACACTTTATGAAAGAATAATGTAATGAATAATATGCGAACAACGTTGACATCTGCTTAATTACTTTTTTCTACAACATAACTGTTAATTATATATACCTATATAAAATTTTTACAATGATTAGTATATTAATCTGCCACACCCACAACTTGAGATTCAAACCCAAATGGAACTGTGATTTTTTTTAGATAAATGATAATTTTCCATAATCAAATTAGATACCAACAATATTTATTAGTAAATAAAAATCTAATTATTCTTAGCTGAAGAGTAAAGAAGAAAACTATGTTGGCTGGCCTAATTAATAAGTCTAATTCTCTAATGTTTTTCAATACATGAGAAGTTGTAAAGTTATTTGTATGCTCTTAAGTATCCAGTTATTTCCCTCAGCTAAAATCAAACTATTCAGCTAAGGTACTCTGATTTCATCTGATAGTCATTGATTCATAGATTATAAACCAAAAGCTAAACTCAAATACAATGCAACCTTTATCATCCTACGGATTTAATTTACGTTATATATATATATATAAGCTTATATATGTATTTTATTGTTTTTATTTTGAAAAAATTGAAGTCTTTGATATCTGTTTAAAAACAAATTATGTACAAAGAAAAATATATACAATTAATTGAGATTAGAAAATCTCAATTGGAATTTACAGGAAAATATTTTTTAAAAGAAAAGTAAAGGCAATTTTAAAGATGTATTTATATTGTTATTAAAAATCCAGTTGACCTAGTTGCGTTAGTTCCTTGTTTTATTGCTACATAACTTGTTTTAAAGGAGTTTGATTAACTGAAGTGCCAATTACAATCATCTTAATAAATGTTTCGACTTAATGTCTGTAATAAACAGTAATCAAAATTTTTAGAAGTTCTATACATTATAATATTTCAGATTTTTTTAATAATATAAGATATAATTACAATATAATGCGTCAATGCTTATATATATATTCACTGCATGTGCATTATATGGTTTTTACTGTCTTATTTTTAAAAAAAATCAAAAATTCAGTAATTACCAATTCCAATGTACAATCATTTTATAAATCTATTAATTTATTAATATTTTGTTATTTTAATTTAAATGATTTAAACTTTTTGACGGGAAATACATTTATTGCCTATGAAAAACCCTTTGCAATATTGTATTGTAGTCAAACAGTAAGAAAACTCTTGCGCAACAACTGCGATAGTCAATGATTATGTGTTGTTTAATGAGTTTCTTTTAATCTCTCTCCAATATTTTACTTCTCTAATCAGTTGATTCACTAATAAAAGTAACTTGTTTATGAGCTTGTTTCTGGGTCAATTTTTAATTGAATAATTCAAGGAACTTTTATAAAGAAAATGGCAGAGAAGATGAGTAAAAAATTTGGAAGACCAACTGAATGGATTTGTTGTGTTTCCTACTTTTAAGATTAAATGAACTTCTTTTGATTCACCAGCGATTGACTGTATAATAAGTAGAATATAAATGTGTCCGTGTTTACTAGATATAAAGAGCAATATATATGTATTTCATCTTTTTGTATTTTCAATTTTAGGAAAGAAAAAAAATTCAAGCCAGTATTATTTGAAGTTTTGCTATAGGTGATAAAAAAAAAAGGCTCCCCTAAAACAAATCATTTGAACTATGTATGATCTATTTTATAATTGAAAATTTGTTTCATCTTATTTTCATAATGAGTTAATATAGAGCATTTAATTGCTATCATTTATTATAAACTTTAAATATTAATTATTATTATTATTATTATTATTATTATTATTATTATTATTATTATTATTATTATTATTATTATTATTATTATTATTATTATTATTATTATTATTATTATTATTATTATTATTATTATTATTATTATTATTATTATTATTATTATTATTATTATTATTATTATTATTATTATTATTATTATTATTATTATTACTAAGTTTCAACAATAGTAAACTTTATTGATCCTTTTAGTTACATGGTATTACAATGCCATAGCAAGATATATGTTGAATCTTATTATTGTCAGTTCAATTTCAAGTGCTACAATATTCATTTTTTTAAAAGTACATATCTATACGGGTAATTTTACATGATTCTATCCACTTTACCAATGTTAATTAATCACATTATTGTCCAATAGGAACATAAACTGGACCATGCTTTCTTTAATTTTCATTTTTTATAGCTTTGCTGTTTGTCTGAGCAGAGACCAAGTAGCTGCATAAATATCCAGGCTGGTGACTTGCTTGTCTCTAACTTGAATTTTATTCAACTTATTCTCAAATGTGGCTGAATGCCTTCTGGGGTTATTACCCAATATGAACACACACCTAGTGCACCAAAGTGCATATAAGACAAACGTTGAGGCCCTTATGGCTGGTATAGACCTACCTTTGTAATTTGACATAATTTGCATCATTGTAGTATTTTTTTCTGTATTTTCCCTGCAGAATGCATCTAGTCTGCTCCAAGGCTTTGCAGTTGAAAATTATATGCTGTAAAGTCTCCTCAGCTATATGGCAAAGGCCACAGAATGGATCAACTGACCTGTACATTCTTCTGTGATGTAAAAAATATTTAGTAGGTAAAGCGTTCAAATTCATCTTGATTATAAAATCTAGGAACTTAGGTTCTAGTTGCCATTTTTTGTATTGCTTGATCAGATATTTGTTTCCTATTTCTAGTATTGATGGGATCTCCTCATTATAATTATTTTGATGTATAAATGTATTATTATTATTATTATTATTATTATTATTATTATTATTATTATTATTATTATTATTATTATTATTATTATTATTATTATTATTATTATTATTATTATTATTATTATTATTATTATTATTATTATTATTATTATTATTATTATTATTATTATTATTATTATTATTATTATTATTATTATTATTATTATTATTATTATTATTATTATTATTATTATTATTATTATTATTATTATTATTATTATTATATACATTACTCTATGAAGATTTACTTGTTTTCTTTTATTATGTAATTTTATTAATAGCATTCATTCCCTTCCAAAGAAAAGATTAGATTTATTTCAGTTAAACAATAATTAATTGAGCAATGCTTTAAACCTAGAAGGCCATATTGATTGTACTCAAATTTGTTGGCTGGGATTAATTAAGAGAAAAGCACATAATTTGATAACTGATAGTTAATATGCAAATTTGTTGATTTACATATTCTACTTTTGGGATAAAGCAATGCATGAGGCTTTTTTGTTTATTGCATAAGTGTTGTTAACAATGAACTATGCCCCTTTGAATTTTCTTTTCTAAACATTGCATTCTGCATACAATATATTATGTGGATTTAATCTATAGCCAGATTTCATCTTATGCTCCAGAAATGCAGACTTCACATTGGGATCTGTCTTTGTGTGGTTGTAAATATACTCATGCTGTGCTCTGGTGGCACTGTTAGTGCACCAGATTGTATACAATATCTGTTACAATAAGCCTGCTTGTAGACCAATCTATTATAGAGAATTGGGTATTAACAGGGCAAGCAAAATAGTGCAATATAAGTATATTTGCAATCACACAAAGAATAATGTCACATTTATAGAGCATGAAATGGAATCTGGTCATAACTCAATCCACATAATATTAAAGTAGTAGTGTGCAGAATGCAGTGATTGGAAAAGAAAATTTAGAGGTATGATTCATTTCTAACAACACTGATACAAATAAAAAAAAGATTCATGCATTGCTTTATCTCAAAAGTGGAATATATAAATCAACAAATTTACATATTAACTATAAATTACTACATTTTGTGATTTTCTCTTAACTAATCTCAGTCAACAAGTTTGAGGGCTATAAATATGACTTTTAGGTTGAAATCATTGCTCAGCTAGTTATTATTTAACTGAAATAAATATAATCTTTATTTTGGAAGTAAATGAATGCTATTAATAGAATTAAATCTATATTCTTATTACAAATAGCACAATTCAATACTACGTTTAGCAATTTTTCACTGAAAATTTTCCAAAAATGCAAACTTATATACATATCAATATCATATTAGTAACCAAATAAAAAATATAGGTGGATAAAACAGTCTTTACAAAGCTAATTACTGAGCAATGCCTTCTTCAACAGTACTTTATAGAGTAACAGAGAAGAAGATTATTGTCAATTGCTGTCAGTGAGAATCCAAGCAATTTATTTTGTTTTACCTTCAAGCTAAGAGTAGCAAGATATCCATTTATTAAATAATATTGTTATTGAATTGATTGATTGGATACTTGGAAAAAACAATTCTAAATCTGATTGAAATCTGATTTTTTTTAAGTGTTACCCAGCCTTGATTCAAATTCAACTCATAGCATAAAGCTATCCCAAAATAGAACAACATATATTCTAGATATTATATAGACTAGATTTAATTTTGCACCAGTATTTATCTAAATATTGTAATAACAACAAACTTCATGACATTATCTTGAAAATTTTTACTTAAATGTTGTGTTAGGACTGGGTGAAAATGATTTGCACTACAGCAAGCTATTTAAGTACTATTTTAACATTTTTATATATTGTTATTAATCAAATTTTGATCATCAACAAGTGTGAGTGATAACATTCAAATTATTTAACCTTATTCACAAAATTGTAAGCTTTGTAAATTTAAAATAAAATTTTAAAAAAGAAAATTTGAAGGGCAAGGTAGCAGTACATTCTTTAAAAATTTTTGAAGAATGTTATTAATATTAAGTTTTGGATCAATCTACTAAAATATGTATATAGTATTTTATTTAAATATATTGAACAAAAAAAAATAACGCAGCATTTTTTCTATATAGGATAAGAGCAATCAAAATTGTTATATCTTGAATATAAAATCCTTGGAAAAAATATTAGTAACAGAAATATAAAATCTTGTTTTTAATTGTAAAATATAATAAAGAGTTCATCTGAAAACTGATTAGTCTAAAATAATCAAATGGTATATTGCTTAGAAAGTCCCAAGAAGTTTAAGTATCAAATATGTTAGAAGTATATTTTGATTCATGGACTTTGAGCTCTGAAGGCTACCACTTGACCATTGCACAAAATCACACAATACATTATGTGTAAATAAGTTATAATAAAGAAGTTTATGGATGACAGTTTTTCTATGTAGAATACATTAGTATGTAAGATCAATATTCTTGGAAACTAGGCTTCATTTTAATAATTCTGTGTAGTAAAATTATTAATGTTCATTCTGATGAAATTATGACAAATAGACATACTCTGACTACACAGATGATGATAATAGGCTTTTGAAATCAAAAATAACTACATGGTGTTTGAATCATGAAACTTTTCAAATATCAGATATGTTTTCTATAGATTCAATTTAATTTCACTTAGGAAAACAAAGTAACTTAACAGTGTGAATATACCAAAATCAAAAGCATAGATCATAACTTAATATTGAGGATATACCAAAGTCAAAAATGGAGATCATAACTTAATATTGAAGATAGAGAAAAATCAAAAATATAAATTTTCTATAAATTATTTATTTAGTGCAGCAGTAATGTAATTGTTATTCATAAGATCATTTTTTTAATAATGCATATTTTTCTAAAATTTCTAGACTTATATTAATTATAAATGCAAACGCATTGTAAATATTAATTTTTGTTTCAAATCATTTCTAAAGCAAATAACTTTTATTGAAGACAGTTCAAATGATATTTTAAGTTGAATAGATAATTGTTATATGTAATATTTACAATTACAAAACTCTGAATACAAACTGATTTTACATTCTTGATCTAAAAATTTTTATACTTGTATTTGTAGAAGATTTTGATTCTCATGTTAGTCTTCGAGAGTATGTAAATAAGGATCAAATAGATTAACTTTAAGAATGAATGGATATAAATGGCATGCAGTTTCTTTATAATGTCAAGTAGGAAATATTCCATTCAAGCTAAAAAGATGATGAATAAAAACATTTCCTGATTGATGTTTGTTTAAAAAAAATGTTTTACCATTACCTGCTGAACTAATGATATTGGAATATTTTTTATGACCAATATAAACTAAGTCTACATAAACTAAGACCAGTTACTCTTAGAATCAAAGTTGTTCTCTGAAGGAATTTAAGGAAATCTAAATATTATTAATATAGTGGATATGTTAAAAAGAATTTTAACAGAATTTCTCTAAACCCCTTTTGCTATGATAAGTTTAAAACTCATAATAACAGTATCCAGAGAAACTGTATTTCTTAAATATTAAAGGCACAGTTGTAACAAAACCAGTAGTTATTATTGTAGACAATTTCTGTTTACTAATAATCAAAAAACTTATGACAAACTTGTAAAATTACTGGATGATTTCAGAAATGGTAAGTGGACAGAGACCACGAGGAAGCAAAACTTTACAAGACCTAGTTATAAATTCTCATCGATTTTATGAAAGCTTGGTGGATGTAAAATTATTTTTAAAAGTTGCCAATTTTATATATCAGATTTTTATATCCAAGATTAATAGAATGATAAAAAGTATCATTAGAGCAGAAATAAAAGCTTATATTTCACAGTGTTGCTTTAATATCATTCTGATAAAACTTGTACATGTTGTTGAACTTGACCTTGACCCTAATTGCCTTAAAACTGGAAAGACCTAGGATCAGATAGCATACTTCCAGATATTCTGAAAAAAATTAAGACCTAAAGCGAATGATTTAATAACATTATTCATATATAAACTATTTCAAAAATTTGGCATAAAATTAAAATTGCAGCAGTCTTAAAATTAAATAAACATAGCAATAATTCAAATATTGTCACCTAATACCATTACTGTGTTTCTTAAATATTTTTGAAATAATCATATTAAGAAGAATTTTGCAGATAGTTGAAATTTATCTATATAGAGAGTAAGCTGGGTAATACTGTAAACAAGTTTTAACCACTCAAGTTGGAAAAGATTTTCAAAATAAATTAAAAAATGGTACTATAATTAGTGATCTAATCTCAGTTTATGATTAGATTTGGAAAATTTAAACTTTTAAGAATTTCTAAAATTATTAAAAGCCCATAAAGTGAATTTAAATGATAATCATCTCAGATTCAAAATTTTCCAGAGTGATTTTCAACAGGATTCAATTCTCTCATCTATTTTACTTAATATACACTTTAGTGATTTTCCTAAAACAGTGCAGTAAATTCATTTATATGTTAATATTGCCATGATTTCTCAAAATATTTTTTTTTTCAAAACAGAAATTCTTTCTGATAAGAATATGAAAAGATTGGAAATATATTTTAAAATCAGGATCTAATTTCTAGTCCAATAGGAAAGATCCAAATTAATATCTAAAATTAACCTCAGATATCTAACAGGTACTACTTATGATTATGTTACAAATACTTACACATTAGCATATTCTTCTGATGAATACTGTGTCCCCATTTCAGAAAAAAGATTATCATTCCAAACATCTGGTTATTCATTTAAATATTACCATGAGGAATAACAGTATACAAAAGCCTACTTCTCTGTATTGCCTTTCTGTTTCTTCACATACCCCCTGTCAAATTTCACCAGAGAAACCGTTACACAAAAAAATGTATAAAAAGCTATTAACAAGATTGGACTTACTAATAAATAAAAATGTAGTTTTAATACCTAAAATTCTTATCAAATCAATATCCCCCTTAGATGTTCAATCAATAATCTTCAATTAAAAAATTATGGTGTAAAAATGAAATTAGACATTCCAAACATTTTTTTGCAGTTCCACCAATAAAGTCAGTGAATTTGAATTTCCTAATTCAACTGGAGTCTCATCAACAGATTTAGGACAGGTTATAGTGATTTTCTTCATAAATTAAATTTATTAGCTATTAACAAATGTGGATTAACACAAACTATGCCATGTAGTTTGCGATTGCTGAATATATGATTACAATTGCAGTTAATCAAGTTATTGTCATATCATTCTCCTGACTGAAATCTCTGCAAGTTCTTTAATTATATTTTGATATTAGGTATGTTGTCAAAAAAAAAATCCATACCCAACATAAATAGTAAGTTATCATGGATATACACATATTGAGGCATTTTGAATTCCTTTATAAACTACAAAAAAGTCCATTTCTTTTGATTATGATATAATCATTTATCACTTAAACAAAAAATGATACTAATTTATTAACAAGATAGAATGCTTCATCTTTTTAGCATATGAGTAAAGAGAAGCCTTTTATTTTGAGTGGGAAAATGAAATAAAAAAGTTTGGCATATTTATGAGAAATCTTTATGGAAAAGTACTGAAAATAGTGAAAAAGCCTTCTCTTGCATCAGCATTTAAAAAATAATAATGAGGCACATTTCAAGTTCATAGAATTAGATGTGAAGCTACATCATTATTAATAAGAATCCAATCTCTATATATGATATAAAAATTACATGAAGTCTCCATGCTCAATGCTAACCTTTCTTTGTCTGGATAATAATAAAATTAATTAATTACATACATCATCACTATGCATTTAATTTAAGTTTAAATACAAGCAAATCTATGAAAAAAAAAATCTTTATTATCTGTTAATAACATTTTAAAAGAGAGTAGTAAATGCTAGTATTAATTAATAATACTCAAAGTTTTTATTATCTTTACTTTTTAACTTTTTATTTAGAAATTATTTAAAAGTGGCAGAAATAAATCTGATGACATCATGATAAACTTCAATATCAGAACAACAAATACCTCCCCAGTAATATATCTATCATAATTAGAAGGAATGACTTCCACTCCATCTTACACAATCAAAATACCACATACATGTGAAAAAGATAAATGATCTCCAATATACATATTTCTTGCTGATTTGTCAGTTGGTCCAGATATCATCTCCCACTCATATATATAATCAGTCCTCATTTATATTAAGATAGAAAATATTCAAACTTTAATGAATAGACTTCAATCTTTTCCACTCTCCAACTCTTCAACATCCATATCATTGAAAATTTAATGATGGAATGCTCAAAGCCCTTGTTGATGCAAATATTATTGTCATCCCAATGTTGTGTTTAAATCACTCTGACTCATCACATATAAGACCTTAATATGTCCATTTAAATACACAGAAGAGGGATGGGAAGAATACAAGCTAAGTATGTAATGTTTAATTACAAGTGTATTGTCTATACTGAACTTAATGTAATTAGAAGGGATTTGAAATCAGACTTCTACTCCATCTTTAAAAATTGACACTGCTTTTCATATATATATAGCAAACTCTATATAATGCATGTGTTTAAATTTACACATGCATCTACAATATAATTTGATTTTTAAAATGTATGTTTTAATGCATGAGCAAAATAATTAAAGAATACTTAATGAATCAAAAGAGAGCTGACGAAGATCAAATTGGATTTGCAAGATGAGAACATTGCTTATTGAGAGATGATTTATGGTGAGTCTTGCCAGAAAACTGTAAATGTGAAATATGTATCTATATTCGTTTTTTTAAAACTGTTACTTGAAATGTGAATAGTGATTTTACAGACTTGGGAAAATACTGCAATTTTTTTTTTTGTTGTTTGATCTTTAAAAACAAATTGATTACTAAAAAATCAGTCTTATAGACTTGACCAAAGTTCCATAATTGGAAACAATATATATAATATTTAACCAAACATCAAGTTATAAATATCTAATAAAAATGTTGTTAATTACCGCTATCAGCATTAAATGTAAGTCACGTTGGTGGCCTAGTGGTTAGCAAAGCTGCCTTCCAGGCAGCTGTCCCGGGTTCGCTTCCCGGTCAACGCTTTGACATATAAAAAAAAATCACCATTATTAATCATTACTTGATGCACATTTTATTCTATTAATGGAGACTTTTCAGATGCATTCAAGTCTAAAATCAAACATCCAAGAAATGAATAGAGTTAATTATATATGTGTTCAAATTATGTGCATCATATTTTTATACCAAGACTGGAAATAACATTATTATACATACATTTTGAAATGTATTATATAAATTAAATATCAACGCAAAAAAGTATTAAGTACCATTTAAGGATAATTCTTATATATTTGCTTAAATAATTAGAATAGTTTTTTCCCCTACCTCGCTATTTAATTTATATAATATCTTTCAAGTTGCAGATTTTAAATATTTTTCACATTCTTGGATTAAAAATAATTGCATAGTTAATTTATATGTATAAATGTCAGTGTGTCATAAATAAATTTATTAAATTTCAGAGCTAGTGGTGGTAAACATTTTGACTTGCAGTGAATTGAGTGATGTAAATTACAGATACAATTTTATACAAAAATATATAGAATATAATTAGTCATATATATTATATATTTAAGACCATCATCATCATTAATTTCAAATAAGTATGGTCATTCTAAATCCAGAATAAGAAATGGGGAGGGGGCACCAAAAAGACTTAAAATACATTTTTCAATCCATGAATACATTTGTATATACTGAAAGCTGGTTCTTTGCATTTGACACTTTATAATGCTGGCTTTTAATTTATTCTGCAGGAAAATTTTCTTTCTAAAAATCTTCAAAAAACTTGTCTAATTTTAGTTCTCTTTTATATTAAATCTCAACCATATTTTTTCAATGAAAACAATCAATATTGCATTTCTTTAGATTGTCTTTAAAGTAACATTTATAATGAAATCAAACCCATGCTTAAGTTTACCATGAAATATTTTTAACAAAGTCTGTTTTTATGATTTTCACATGCCCAGCAAAGATGTACCTTAATTATTGTCCTGTAGTTTTACATCTAGCAAACTAAAGAACATAATTATTGACTTTACGATGCAACCCTTCATATTTTTACATCTATTAAGAATTCTTAAGTAAAACTTTTAGTGTTTAAATTATATCAAATGAGAATCATAATTTTGCTTTCATTCAAAAATTTGGCAAAAAAATAAAGAGCCTTATATATGATTAATTTACTTGTTCATCGTTATGGCAAAATACATTATTTTCTAACTGAATTTTGATTTGAACCAATCTATGAAGACATTTAATCTGATCTACATTATTTTGTTCCAAGCAACAAATTGTTGACATATTTGGCTAATAAAGCATCAAACTTTTCCTATTTTAAACATTACTTATTCAACCAAATTATTTATAAATTTAAGTTCATAATGATATAGTACTCAGAATATTGTTAATATGAAAAATCAAACGGTTCATATTTTTACATTTCATTTGTTTAAATTTAAAACCTCACCATCAAATTCATTTCATATCTTAAAGCTACATGTAAATTATTCTAAAGTTTTTTATAAATACATACAAATGCAGAAAGCGAAAATGAAAATTCAATTTTAAATATAAAAAATCTCAAAATTGCCATAAAATATATTTGAAGCATTGATAAAACACATAATGAAATGTGGAATATTAAAAACATTATTGTTACTTTGAGATTCATCCTTATAGTTAGAATTATCTGATATATATAGTCTATAAAAGAATCTCGATGAAAAGTGAATTCATTTTTCATCTGCACAATGAAGGGTTTGTTACTAGGTGGCACCACCTTGATATAATTGATTAACTGAGCATTTAAATATTGTTTGATGAATTTGTTTAAATATATATATAATTAATTCATAAAATAAATTAAATCTTAAAAAAAATTGTTAATGAATTAAATGATTATTATCATCATCATCAACAACAACCATTATCAATCCACTGCAGGATGAAGGTCTCTCCAAGTTCAATCCATCTTCTCCAATCTTTAGCTTCTCTTCTCTACATCACCCCTGCTCACTTTCTTATTTCATCCATTCATCTTACATGTGGTCTCTTTCTGGATCTTTTACAATCTCTTGGAATCCAGTTTAAGATTTCAATTGTCCTTCTATTATCATCTCTTCTAGCAATATATCCAGCCCAACTCCACTTCAGTCTTTTAATTTTTTCAATGAGGTAACACCTGTTTGTTCTCTTACCCATATATTGCATTTTTGATCTCTTCTTGTTACTCCCAACATGCATCTTTCCATACTTCTTTGAGTGGTCTGAAGTCTTTGTATTGCTCTTCTATTAAGTGTCCAAGTCTCAGATCCATAAGTAAGAACTGGTAAAACACATTTATTAAAAACCTTCCTTTTCAAATACATAGACATATTTCCTTTTAGTATCAAGTTATTTCTATATATTATTTATATATATATGATTATACATATATATAAATAATAAATAATAATTATAACTCAGATTATATGTGAATAAAATGGATATAACTATAGCTTCCAATTTCTATGATGTAAACACACTCTTAAAAGACAAAGTGGTACCATTTATCCTTTAACATTGTTGCTAAAGGACAGGTAACATCACTCTGTATTTTAAAGTTCATTTCTTTTACAAACCCATTGGAAGCTACAGTTTTTTCCTTTTATTTATATAAATATATTGTAGCTAATACAATAGTTATACTATAATGCAGAGAAGAAAAAAAATGTGTTTAATAGAAACTCATGTGAACTGATTAATAGATATACAAGCTGCCATTTACATATGTGTGTGGGTCACTTGAGAAATAAAAATGTAAATTGCTTAACAGTTAAAAGAAAAATTAATTCATGCACATTATTAATATTATTAAATATTTACTTTGTGATATGTATGAGAACAATAAATTACAATGTAAAGGAAGAAAGAAAAGTAATCTCAATATTTGAAAAAAATACAGGTTTTTTTTAAAAAAAAAATCTAAATTTGAATCTGTTCTAGTTTGCTTTTTCTACACTGAGTTTCAAATAAAATTTCTCACATTTCATAGTAAAACTGAATGGCAAAGTTAAAAATAAAATTGAAATTTTACAATTAACAATATTTTAGAAGTTATAATTAAAAACTTAAATGAATGGCAGTGAATTTTTCTTCTTTCTACATTATAAGGTGTAAATAAAGAGAGAGAAAAGAGAAAAACTGATTTTTTTTTTCTTTTCTACTTTTTTTATCTATAAAAAATCAGAAAATAATGTACTAAAATTTGTATCTGGAACATGTTTTAAAGAGAGTAAAGTGGCTGGTTTTTAAAAAAATATACTGTTATAATGATGCAAAAGTCATATATTCACTAGCAGTTGACATATATGTTGCTTGAAAAACATGTTGTTTGAACAACATCAATTTGATAAAAATAAATCAGAAACAAAAAAACTAGGATTATTGCTATCATTTTAATATCCCAACAGTTCATTTTATATAGCTTTGCATTAGAGTACAGTCTACTATTGAAGATATATTGCTGTGATCCAAATGAAAGAGAGAAATAATTGCTGATTAAAACTCTTTTTCCACCTTAGGCCATATTTTCCTGATTGTTTTTAAAGTATTTTTCAATACTTCAGCTACCACAATCAATATGATGATTTTATTTAAAAGAAATTCATCTACCATAAATGGCTGGATAACCAAAAAAATACACCAGTAAAAATGCCTGGAAAATGCAATCAAACCCAGAAATTGGCACTAAAGTTTGAAGAACGAGCTCATGTAACACCTCTATAATATCGTAAAGGAAAAATAGTGCCATATAAAGACCTACAGGTAGTATATCTCAGTGCTGTTGTATTTACTTTCACTAACATCACCAGTATTTAAGGAGAAGATATCATTGGAAAACTAAAGAAGACAATGGTAAAATATTAAAAGAATGGTATCTGAAAAAACCATGTTTAGAGTCTGTTTTCCTATTTAACATGATAAAATTTAATCATTATAAATACCACAAGGCCTTAAACTTGAACTACAGCTTAAACTTAAAATATCCTTTGTTACTATAATATTTTTGTGTATGTGCTAATAGTTGCAACCATATTTGCAAACATTTTATTTATTTATAAATTGTTAATTTTTTTTATTAATCCATTTAGTTTGTGTTTCTAACTCAATCCAAATATATGCTTTTTACATCCATATGCTAGTTAATATCTACAGTTCTGATAAGTGATGCAATCCAGTGAATGACATGCTGGGATGATGGTAATAACTGATGATGATTGTTCATTAAAAACAAACTTTTCCAAAAGTAAACTTTGTTTGAGATAGCTTGGCACCTTTGAGTTTCTTTTTATTGAAACTGAAAAACAAATAAAAATTTCTGAGAGTATTTGTATTTTTAAATTGTAAGTCATCATCATAACATTTGTTAATATTTTTATATTTTTGAATTAAAATTATTATTTGAATTTTATTAATCATTTAACTTATTACATATACATGTTTGATTGGTATGCTTTCTGATTAAAAGCCCTCTGTCATTTGATATAAATATATAAACTTCCATCTACTTGTTCAAAAATTATCATTACAATATATGAATATGTACTGAATAGACCAATTTAAAAAGAAGAAAGTGACCACTTTTTTAATTATAAAAGCAAAGATTAACTGAATGTTATATTTGTTGGACCCAAAATCTATAGCAGCAGTAAGAAGTTTCAGTGTTTGATATACCACAAAAAAAGCAAGACTGTAAATATTTTTTTTAAAAAATATTACAAATTGATTGATTAAACTTCACCATAAAAATAAATATGTCTGCCAGAAATCTATATTTTCAATAATTCTGAAAGCATATATATATATACAATGTTGCATACAGACTTACAGAATTGCTAAAAAATAGAAATTTCTGGCACAAAGATTTATTTTTGCAGTAAAAATCATTCAATAAATCTTAAATGTTATTCAGAGTAAATGGCTGCAAATGTGTTGAGAAATCACTGGCAAGAAGAATGTTTATTAAATAAGAAAATTACTTTGAGAACTGCACTGCAAATTATAGGGAAGGGATTATATTGAGAATGTTTTAAGATACTTCAGTATCTTATATTTTCAGGATTGAAAATTATCATATAAAACTTTTTCTTTCCTTAACCCAAAAAAACAAAAAACATGTTTTTGGTATATAAGAAATAAATAAAATAAATTGAATATCTGCCTACTTCTATTAATATGATATCTGGGTCCTATTTTATACCAAAAACTATTTGTATTACATATAGGATATAATCCAGTAATGTTTTAACAGTATGATTAGTAAAGAATATCAATCTCTTAATAATTTTTCAAAAAATTTCAATATTTAATCAGATAATTAGAAAAGCATATATTTTTTGTGTGTATTGCAAAATTATTTTTGCACTATTGCAGTACTGTCTTAAAATAATGCTTGTACCTCAAATGTTCATATACTATGCAACAGTGAAGCATTCATGCAGAGAAAAAATGCTATAATAATTCTTCCCAATCATTACAATTTCAGCATTGTTTTGATGCTGGAAGAAAATTAAAATAGTTGCTGGATTCTTTTAGCTTGCATTAAAAATGAAGTAGCCAGGAATGATGATTTATCTGATTATATATGATTGTTCAATTCTTCTATTCTTAACATTACCACTTTCATATTGCAGACACAAGTTGATGTGGAATGACATCTCAGCCTTGAAAGATTTTCTTGCAAAATTAAAAATGATTTGGCTTGATAGATATTAAATAATTCAGATGTGTTGGCATTAAAAATGGTTTGTTATACTATGTTTGAATATGTGTTATGTTTTTGCTTTAATATTTTTTAATACATATCATTTATTCTTAGTAATACTGATTTCTAGTTACAGTTATTTCTATGATATTTTTTTTTATTTTATTCCATTAAGAGAGTGGTGGACTTTGAAATTCAACATTCATAGATTGTGACTCCAATTTTGTTACTTCTGCTATTCAAAGTTCTTATGAATTTCTGGCAATAAACCATTTGATTACTTAGTAAATGCGAACAAAATCGATCTTGAGAGTTTAATCTTGAAACATTAAACATTTATAAGTATGCTCTGTCTATTTTTGTACTACCATTATAAAATTAAGATTAACTTTCCCACATATGAATTGTAATCTCGTTTTGGCTCTACATTTCAAAGATATTGTGATAATGAAACAGTTGTTTCTGTTATTTTATCAATTCCTATATATGTATATTTTTAAGATGAAAAAGTAGATAAAAATCATTTTTAAGTTTTTGCTTGTTTAGCCAGATTCCTTTATGATTCATTCACTGTATTATATATAGGTGACATTATTTTTTAATATTTATATATGGGTGTGGGTGTAAATATAAAACATAAGTAAAATTTAACAAAAATTATATGCAAAACTTAGCTCAAAGCAATCCAACCATATAATTCTGCCTAGAAAAAATAATAAATCTTTCAAATATAATTTCAGTAAACATGTCGAAATAATTATATTGTACATCAACAATTTAATAAAATTAAAACATTAAGATACTAAACCCTAAAAGTTAACAATTTAATAAAATTATTTTAAAAATTTGTTTCAATCAATAAATACATACACTTTTATGTATTAGTTTGAACATAAAATAACAAAATTCAGTATTAATAAAAAAAGTAAAGTACAATAGATTATTTTACATTTCATTTAAATATGATAATGATTTTAAAAAATCTTTTGAAAAAGCGCTCGCAGATAAATAAAGGATGCAAAAGAAAAGAGATCAGATCTCTGAACAAAAGCATGATTAATTAATTGTTACTGGTGTGTTATTTATATATTGCTATATTTAACTACAGAATAAGTTGTTTATCAAAACAATTTATAGTAAAGCCTGGTATTTATCCAAACCATTACAGTTGAAAATAATAACTCTATATTATTTTATTAAAGGTCTATCATCATATAATTTAATATTTAAACGTTAATATGTACTCTTTTTTTTAAAATCATCTATCAATTGCCTTTTTTATCTACATTTCCCATTTTTCCTTTTTTCAGTCTCTTCTAAAATATTTTTCATAAAACATTTACGTTTAATTATAGCCAATCTCTTAATTCTAAATAAACTTTTTCTATATATTTTTCAGCTCTTCTTCATTTTCTATTTTATTTTTATAAATTAACTTTTTAATTGCCTCGGAATCTGTAATTTTTCCAGTCTATAGATTTCAAAAAATCTTTTCCTTAACTTTAACTACAGAATGTCACAATATAATCTCTTGTCTTTCTAAAAGTCCATTAAATCATTTGTATTTTCATATTAATTATTTTGTCACAACTTTTATATTATATATAAGGAATCCCACACAAAGGCAAAACATTTTCCTATTATATAACATAATCTTTAGCTTTGGCAGAAGCGAAATGTTAAATATTTTGTGTCAAAACATCTAAAAAAAATGTTTTTATATAGTTTAGTTTTTTGGGGAATAAATTGTTGCTGGTACTTTATGATGGCATAATTTTTACATACAAAAGTTGCTATATCAGTATTTTATCTGTGATATAGTTGTAAAATAATTTTTACATAGCTTAAATAAATGTTTAAGATGCTAAAGTCTTTAAATATTTAAATAGCTAGTAATGTAGATGCTAAATAATGCATTTTAAAATGCTAGTTTGATTATGATTTAATCATTTAAAATATTTAAAAAGTTTGTATTAACTTTTAAGTTAAGAAACCAAGTTCAAACCCTATATTTTGGTTTGCTGATACTCAGAACTAAAGCTATAATATTTTAATTCATTTTTAATGCTAACATCTAATATTCTAGTTAAATATTTTAGACTAATTTAATTAGAAAAGTTCAATAAAGCTAACAATTAAAGTCAGAATTTTAAAGTAATGAATAAATAAATATTATACTTATTTTAATATTATTTGTTTTAAAATATTCTTAAAGACAATTTAAATTTATATCCTGAGATACTTCTCTAGATTTAAAACAAGGGTAAATAAGTGTATTAAATATTTTTGTAATATTTGTTTTATTAAAGATGGAATATAAATTTTGATTATATAATATTTTTGTTTTATCCTGGCATTTAATAATTTTTAATTAATTATTTTATTGTTCCAGGAAGTATTTTTGTTATAATTGTCTAGAGACAAGAATTTTTTAAAAAAAAAATATTGTAAAATGGAATATTAATTATGTAATTTTTGATTAACAACCTTCCCTAGTAATAAATAGGTCAAGGATTTGAACTAACTAGAGAAAAGTTATAGGTTATAAAGTTAATAGACAGTCTTGTAAAATGATCACATAACTAATAGTATAAATAAGGTGAGACTGACACCTGATAATCAATCATCACACACTTTTCTCTCTTCACTTCAATTGTTTAATTTGTAACAGTCATATTTTAAATTTTAAAAAGTATAATTTTCTTTCAATTTTAGTATTTTTAAGTTCAGTATGTTAGGCTGAACTAAAACCTTTTAGAAATTTTTATCTGAAACTGAAACATCAATAAAACTGAAATCTCTATATCATCCAGCTTTAATAGTAATATATTTCATTGTTCAATGTTTAGAATATTATATTTTAATTTTACTATATTAGAAAACTTCATAAGTTATTGTTATTGTCATTATTATGACTTAAAAACAATTGTCAATCTCAAAGTCCAGATGAACACTTGTATAATTAAAGTTGCCATGAAATATTTAATTTTCTTATTGGCAAAAATATTACAGAAAGTATTAATAATTTCTTGATATTTTTTTAAAATATATGTTTATATTAAATTGTCTAGAATTTATTTACCTAAAGTAACAAACCTTCAAATTCAAGATAAGAACTATACTTTGTTATAACAAATGTTTATTTCAGATGTTTACAAATGACTTAAGTCTACAAAAAAAAAAATTTAAGTTCATATTAAATTATATTTCAATAAAATGTATTTGTGCTCATTTAAATGTATGAAAGTACAAATAAAAAAATTCACTTATTATGACTCTTTCCATTTTCTCTTGAAAAAAAAACATTTTTTTTAAAATGGAATAATAAAAAAAATCAACTTGCAGCAAACCGTTTGATAAATATTATGAAATTTAAAAATTATTAATTTTATAAAAATGAAATATAAAATATACCTACAAGAAGAACATTATATTTAAGTGAACTTAAATGATTTTTCTGTATTTATTTTATAATGCTTGCAAAATATTTTAAAAACCCCTTTGAATATTACTATGAAGTCCGCTGTGGTCATGAAGATGATAGTTGAATTAAATATTTTCTCCTGCAAATATTTAATAATGTTTGATAAATGTTATTTATCAGAAGCACTCTATTACAAAACATTCACATGCTAATACAAATTTAGAATAATTTATATAATGGATTAATTTAGATACCTGAATTCAAATACTTTAGATATTTACTGCAGTATCATGAACATTTATCCTAATGTAAATTTGTGAATGTGTTGAATGAATGGTTATAAACTTATCCTAAACTTGTTAGCAGAATTATTTGAAAATTTACTAAGTATATCCAAAAGAAACAGTTCCATATTTTACAATTATATTATAGATTTTAATATCATAATTATATTGTATTATATAATGGATATGTTTGCTGTCCACATGATGTTGATGCCAAAGGAATGTAATAGAAATGTTAATATTTATAAGATCTTTCTGATTTTTTTCAATATTTTTTTTAAAGGCAAAATTAATGAGTGGTTTTTAAACATTGGTTTACAGGGTTATTTGCCATTAACATGTGAACAGATGTTTTTTTTATTCTGTTCTTTTATTTTTTTCTCTCTATGCAATAATTTTGTGTTCTTTCCTATGTTTAATACTATGTGCATTATACGTCACTTCCATCACTCCCCCTCTCTCTAATCATTATTTATGTTATTTTGTATTTTATTAAAATGGCTAGTTTTATGATATATATCCTTCTACATTTATATGGATTTCATATATAAATTTATAAAATTTCTATTGATTTGACTTTGCAGAAAAACCTAGTTAGCTAGAGCATGACTTTAAATTCAGTACTCATGAATTTAAAGGTCAGTAATTCAATTCCTATAGTGATTGGCACTGAAGAAGAGTAGAGAGTAAAGTTAATCAAATTGTTGTGTTTTATACTATTGTTTGTATTTATTGTTAACAGTTAATAAGAAATATATAGAAAGCTATAAATAAAATTTTGAATTTGTATAAAAATACTTAATTCAATTAGATAATGGAAATAGTGTAATATGTAATTATAAGTAAAACACCTATTATTATAAACTTTCAGAAAATTATATTTATATATGGAGGAGGGGGTATTAAAATTTCTTATGTTATCTCTATTAATACAAAGAAGAGCTACTATTTGTGTCAAGAATTATTTCAATTTTATGTGTAATGAAATTTGAACAATACCTAGATAAATTTTAAAGTATATTTCATTAAAAAAACTTCAGCTCTGAAAGTTGTTGATAAAGAAAATCAATCTATCATATGTTGATATTGTACAAAAATGACTTACAAAGATTCAGTAATATTTAAACCCTGTAATTTAAAAACATGATTTGAATAAAAAAGATATAAATTGCTTATAAAAATGACACTAATCTTGAACAGTAGTTTCACCATGGAAAGAAAGTTAATTCCCTAAAGCATTCAAATAATCTGAAGAAGTGATTCATCTACACAATGTAGTGATTGAATAAAGAGATTACTGTAATATAGTTACCAAATTAAAAATATTCAATCTCGATCTTTTGCAGTAAAAAAATCCAGTTGAAAAAAAATGGTTTTTTTCCCTACAATTGCTAATTACTTTTTAAATATTTGGGGAATGTTTAAACAAAGAATTGTTTCTCATTCTTTTTATATTGTAACAACTCAAATTCTGAATTGGCATGTTTGTATTAAATATTCTGTTTGTAAAATTTCTAATGGATTGGTTTAATAGACACTGAAGTATTTTGTCATGTGTTAATATTTATGGTGATTTATTCCATTGTGGTTTTGCAATTTTTAAGTACCATACTTTATAATATTTATCAATTCTTAGAAACTATTGATTTTCAATCACAATAGATTTTAAAAAAATTCCATTCTTGTAAATTTGTTGAATGCAGTCACCATTCTCAAGTCTAAAGACATAAAAATATTATACACTTTGGGAACTTTGGACATTAAAGCTCTAGCTAATCAGGTGCCAAACCTTCTTTAAAACCAGAGAAATTTTTTTTCAAATATCAAATTTATGACAGATAATCTTTATGCCTTAACAAATAATTATTTGTTTTAACTTTACCAAGAACAAAAATAATGTTTCATTTGTATATATGTTTATTTTTTTGATATGTAGTGTTCAAAATGTGCTGCTAATACAAAAATAATACTTTGGCTAATCTCTTTTTTATAGATATAGCCATAAAAAAGTAAAACAACATTTAAATAACCATTTTAAGACAAATATCTTTTTTATTTTTTTACTGAAAAGCAGTGGAAAAGCACTAATTGATGAGAGATAAGAGTTAGAGAAGTTTTCTATTATTGTTTCTACATTAATTAGAAAAAGATAAGATACTCATTTATTGTTCAGCTATAGGTTGATTAACTGAATTGGCTATTGTCAACTATTTGAAAGAAAATTCAAAGCCTGATAGAACACTGAATAAGACTTCACTTACTTTTGATTTGAATCTAAAACATGAGAATGGAAAATATATACAATTATCTCTATTCCATGAAGCTCTTCTATATAGAGAAAAATGAAATTGTTAGGTGTTTCAAAGTACACAACCTACTATTAATTATTAAAGTCAATTAATAAACACAAATTTCTAATGCCAACAATACAAAACATCTATGACCTGTTTAATAGCCATTAAAATTTACATTTTTTTAATGTGTAAAATGTATTTAATGAGATGTACAATAAAAACATCCCATGTAATGTTATTAATATCTAAAAAATCTTTATTAATGTTACAACAATTTTTTTTAATATCCTATGGAAATATGACTTTTAATTTCAAAAAATCTAAAGTATGATGTGATGTTTTAAAATGCATTATAGCAAAAATAATTTACATGTAGTTAAAACATTTAAAATGCTGGAATAAAATATATTAATAAATGTCATACTACAACTGATAATGATCAAGTGTTAATATTTGATCATAATAGACTGTTGTCCAGCTAACTAATCTGTCTTGAGGCAATTAAGTTTGCATATAAACTTGCCATGAAATTTTTCATTTTTATCAATAAAATTTTTAATTGATTCATTTTATTACAAAACTAATTACTCTAATACAGACTAGATTATACTGAGAAATATCAATTTTTGGATGCTAATGAGAATTTTTACTTAGAGCATAGCAAGGGTTATAATACTAATAATTTTGAATACAATTTACCATTTAGATAAACAATTTCACCTGTATAAAGAAACAATTCTTAATTTAAAAATAATAATTATTCTTATGTCTTGAAATCAATATTATTTTTTTATTGAAAAATTATTTAAAATTAAAAAATAAAATTTAATAAATAATTAAAAAATTATTATACAATCAGACACAGTTTAAAAAAAAATATTGATTAAAAAAGGATTATACTTTTGAAATGAAAAATTAATTTAGATAATTTCTATAAAAAAATATTTAATTAAACTTTTTTAATATATATATTCTCTTTTTAAAAAATTACCCTAAATTAATTTTCTAATATAATATAGTTATATATGTATATTCTTTATGTACAAAGGCCATTATGGTTTTTTTTTACATGGTGATTAAGAACTGTAAAACACTCTACTTAGTCCACTCCAGAGCCATCTATTATATACTTCAATAATTGTAGATAGTAGAGAATAATATTACATCCAAATCTCTATAGTTTCAGATTATTGATCTTAGCTAATGATGGTTCTGCTAAAAGAAAATACATTGAATTTCTATTTTTAATGTAGATATTGAAAGCAGGGTCATGTAATTCATTGTTTGAAATAGACATAACCGCAGTAAATGAAAAATTATATTTACCCAATATTAGTATCAATCACATTTCTTTATTCACTTTTTTACAATGCATTAATCACTTATTTTACTATCATAATGGTTTCTATTGTCCCAGCAATCTTTTTGTTATCTATAATAAATATAAATACATGAATATTTATACATAAGCACATAATTTTTACATATTCTACATATTTCATGATATAAATTCTTTCTTTTAATCAACATACATATAAGCACTCCCTTATATATATAAATATCCTTAATTACTAATCATTTTTATATTTTTATTATTTTTAATAATTCTTTGTTTATCATCTATATAATATATTTTATAATTTTATATTCTATTCATTTATTATTTTTTAATATTCAGTTTCAATTTTAATATATATTTTATTCTCAACATATTTACTTTTTATTCTAGCTTTAACATTATATATTTAACGTATATATTCTAACTTTAACGTTATATATCTAATATTATATATCTAACATTATATACTATTCATTTTTATTTTCCCATATAAAAATGAGAAAAAAGAATTAATTATTAAAAATAATATAAATATAAAAATGATTGAAGTAATTAAGGATATTTATGTAGGTTTATGTATAAGGGAGTGTATATGGGTATGTTGATTAAAAGGAAGAATTTATATTATGAAATATGTGTAATATGTAAATATTATCTGTTTATGTATAAATATTTATGAATTTATGATTATTATAGATCTGAAGAAGATTTCTGGGGCTATTGAAACCACTATAATAATAGATTAAGGGTATAATACATTGTAAAAAAGTGAATAAAAGGATTAATATTAATATTGGATAAATTGGGTAATGCAATAAAAAGATTAAAATTGTAAATTATATTTATAATACTATATAAAAATAAAAAAGTAATTTAGTGATTAAAATAATAATTAGGGTATTTACTTATAAAAAAAATTAAAATGTTACAATTTTTTTTTTACTTCATATTGTACAATAAATATAAAAATAAATTTTAAAACATAATTAAATTATCATATGAATGTAAGAAATATACTTTAAAAATACAAATCACTGCTACTTAAATCAGTAGATGCAACATGAATATATGCACTATATTATTTTTGCACATAAAATAAATAAAATAACTTCTTTTAGTCATGAAACAAAAAGAAATGGTTATTAGTATGACATTGTAGTTGAAAGGTAATTTTATGATACTGTGTTAAAGTACAAAAAAAAATATTTTAATTCAGAGAAAATATAAATCTAATAAAAATTATTCTCCTATTTTATTTTATATATAAAGTATTATTTATTTTATTTTTCACATGTCACAAAATGCAGCTTTTTAAAATTTACTGCACTTTTTAAATAATTTACCAAATATGGTGAAGTATAATAGGTTATCTATGCTCTCTAAAATACATTCCCAACATGTAAAAATTCTAATGTAGATTTTTTAAATGAACTAGATCAATAAAAGCAAATTGCCAATATAAATTAGGTATTTAAAAGTATCAAAAAGTAATCAAAAGTACATAACTGAAAACTTAATCTATGCAGCATTTTAACAACATTAATTTGGCCTTTCTAATAGACTATATTAACAATATTGATCTTTTGTTTTTGAAAAATTACTTAGTTAATAATGATAAAGCTTTGAGCAAAGCATTTCATCTAATAAATAAGTAAAAATAAAAAAACTTTACATTACAACATTAAATTAAGCCATTCATTTTAATGTTTTTTTCCATCCTTCTCCTAGTAGCAATTTTAGTTAATAATTCAACATTTTAATTTTGTATTAAAAGCTTGATTCAATATTATGAGTCAATAAATTGTTTTTGATTTATTAAAAATATAAATTTGCAAATGAAAAATATTATAAAAAATCATATTTGAATTTTAAAAATATATTTTAAAAAATATAATAAAATGAAATAGATAATAATAAGATCAATAAATTTTTCATTACTGGATAGTTACAGTAAAATTGATTAAAAATACATTGACAAAATCTTTAATGAATGAATTTCATTTTCTAAACATAAGTAAATTTTTCTAAAGTCAAAAAGTTATGAAATTCTATTCTAAAATTTAAAATTGTATTTATAATTATTAAAATATTACAAAGATTTGATCTATGATGTTTGACAGATCATAATTGTAATGCCCTTTTTATTGCTACTTTGAACTTCTTAACATATTTTTTAAAATAAAATTATTTTAAAAATATTTAAATGTAAATATGAATATATTTTATTTTTAACCTGATATCTCTCAGCTAATGTGCCTTATTTATCTTTTAAAAGTGTGATTGTTACACAATTTTAGAATATGTATTAACATTATCATAAGTTATACAGATCTCAGTTTTTTTTTATAATGTACAATTTTCCATAATGTTTTCTGAAGACATTAGTATGTTAAGGATAGTCATCTTAAATCTAAGGAATTCTGCAATTGTTTTCCACAGAAGAAAACCCCTTCTAGACATTTACTTCCTTCTGGTCTCACTTTCACGCAAAGATTTTAGTATAAATGAAATATTATTTTTACTTGTTTATAAAATATTTTTAATTATTTTTACCAAAAGAAATACATGTAAACTTTCAAGTTATTCATTTAGCTTTTATTTTAAAAAATAAAAGTTAATAAACTTGATCAGTGTCTATTATGTCATTATCTATCAGAATCAACACCATGTTAAAATCTTTTTAAGTATTATAACTATTATATAAAAATAACAGATTTTAAAACAAAATTTAATAGATCTGCCATAAATTTATCTTTCTTCATTCACATTTTTTAAAAAAATAAAAAATATTTCATTCATTTTCTGAAAGAAGATTTACATTAACTTGTTTGATGGTGGGTATGATACATTGTTTGATTTACAAGTGAGATTTCAAATATTTAAAAATGTAAAATGTAATTCTTTAGAATATTATTTGTTTATAAAATTAAAAAGATACCAAATCCAACTTATTGAGTTTTAGCATAAAGATTTTATGCTGTAGTGAAGATTGGACATTTTCAAAAGCTCTCACCAGGAGAACAAAACAAATGTTATATTGTTAACCACTTAATAATTAATATACAGATATTTGGAAGAAATAGATCATAAATATTTAAATAAATTATGAAAAATATGCATTTTTTGCACATTGATGACAAAAATTACAAAGAGGAGTTTATAAATTTGTTTGTAAACACAAGATAAAGAACCCACCAATCAGTGACATTCTAGGCTTTTATTAACTCATTTGTAGTTTTTCTTCCTGAGCTACTGACATCTTCAGATTTTTTCAAACTAATAAATTAATATTTACTTTATCAACATTTACCATCAAATGAATGTAAAATCTGAGAAATAGTACTAAAGATAGCTGTAAGAGATTGATTTAAAGCTGAATCATAGCAGCAGCATCATAGTGCTTCATAACATTACACAGCTGAAATTAGGTTCATTAAAATAGACACCCATATTATCAATAGTGTTTTTAAAAAATATTTAATTTACTGAATAAGATTGCATCAAACAAATTAAGGAAAAATAGATGATAGTCCTATGAACTGCATAACTATGTTTGTTATATGTATAAAAAAAACTTATTAAGACAGAGAATATTTATGATAATAAGCAAGAAAGTAGTCTATTGTTTAAGTCAAAGGGAAGAATTTAAAACTGGGAAAAGAATAAACAAAAGGCAAAGTGTAGATAACATAAGGTACATTGTATGAAAATAAAGTGATAAATGTAAATTATAATTATAAAATGCATGTATTATTTTTAGAATGGGACAAAGAATCTTTTGCATAATATATAAATAAATACTAAGTTTAAAGAAATAATGATTTATTAAAGTATGCATTTGAGTTTAAAATTGCAATAGCTAAATAACAAAAAAAATCATAAAAATATATTGAAAAGATGAGGATAAAAATAATATGATTACCATTCTTGATTTGATTTATTAAAAAGAGAATAAATCTGAAAAAAGACAAAGCAGAAATGCATTGAACTAAAAGAATGACATATTATTTGGGTTAAGAATTAAAGTTTAAAATAAAAAATATATGCAGGAATGATAAAGTAATAATCATTAAAGTTATTTTGCAAAATAGGAGTAAATGCTAAATCATTATGAATGCTGACATTTCTGATTTGGTTTATTGAAGGAAAAATCAGTTATATATCAAACTAGTAAGCTAAAGTAAGGTAGGCATAGGCTTGATACCTTGAAAAAAATTAAGATCTGCTTTTTTTATCTATTTACAAAAAAAAAATCTAAATTTCACCTGAATTCAAATACCAGAATCATAAACATGCCAAGTAATTTTATTTCTTCTAGGCAATACATTCATTTAATATTAATATACATTAGTGATATATATATATGTGTGTGTGTGTGTGTGTGTGTGCAGTTACTCAGTGGATAAATAACAAATATCACAATCTTAAAATAATAAAAAGTTCCTGCTAATTAAGCATCAACTATTTATCCCATTTAATGTCAAGTTCAATCAGACGATGTTTATTATTTTTTTAATATTCTATATGTAAGTAAAAAATGTTATATTGAAATATATATATTTCAAATTTAAATTATATAAAGTTCAAAATATAATGTCATCTTGTGTTCCTATTATTTTGACAAACTTATATATAAAATTATTAAATAGCATAGTGTTTTTGATATATATATATATATATATAATTTAGGTGGAAGAAAACTATCCTTCATTCATGCACTATGAATAGACTGCACTTCCTTGTCTATAAATGGGTATCCATCAGGGCTGTATATTCATAGTGCATGAGTGAAGATAGTTTTTTACATCTTAATTATATATATATATAAGGCAGATGAAACAGTTTTTAAATAATCTATAGCAAAGAAAATGCTTTTCTAACAATCTCTCATTAAAAAATAATAATGAAAGAGATAAATAGTACTACTGATTAGGTGCACCAATTGTTGATGATAAGAATTTGAAGTTTTACATTCTTACTTTACATACTAATTTAAAATAGCTAAATACTCATTTATCATCTAATGTGTAATGGTTAGTTGATAGGTTATAAAATAGTGCATAAGAAAAAACTAAGTCAAACTTAATTTTTATTTAGTTTAACCTTTTATCTGACTTTTATAGCAGAATAAGTATATGATTTGGAATTAAAACTTTAGAACATTGTGTAAGAAGTAACTTAAATAGCATAAAAAAGAAATTCTTTAAATTAAGATTACTTCTTTATGCTATAAATACCTTTTGGATGAATGGAAAACATAACTATAAACACTGGTTAAAGTCATCAGTTTGACTTGCATAATGCATATCCTAAACCAAACTTTGATTATAAATGTTATTATAGTACAAGTATACTAATTTTTATGGAAATTTTTTACAATTTTTTTTAAGTCTAATTTTAAAATACTAAAGATATTCTGTTACAAAAAGATATAGGTAAAATATATAAAAAATATAGGATTTTTATGTTCCCTACTCAATTGGTAATAACTATATTATACTACAATGATAGTTTTGTTTTGACAGCACATCAACATTTTTATCCTAACTGTCCAGTTTAACTTGATACCTTTAACGATTTAGGTAGAATATGAATTTATTGACCAATATTAAGTATTTTCTATTCTAGTTATGAATAGCTATTTTAGAAAATTTGTTTGCTACTAATCTGAGAAAATTCCATGGTTCACATTACATAATCTGTATATAAACCCAGAGCCATGGTTACAGCAGACAAATGTGCTAACCCCTGTACCATAAGTCTCTTCCATCCTCTTATTATAAATGTATTTAGTTTTAAAGCAATATGTTATATTATTGCTACAAGATTCTGTTTAAGTTTTTATTTTTAAGCAATTTGTACATGTGTAACAGATGTTAGTCAATATATCAAATAAGCTTTTAAAATGTTTTTTCTAAGCATAAACATATTTTATGTGCAAATGATATCATAGACACAAATTATTTTTAAAAAGTGCATTTTTATGAAAATAATACATCAAAGCAATTAAATGCTTTCAGATTAATTTTCATTAAAATTCTGTTTAATTGAAAAATAATAATTCATTTTCAAATTAAGAGCTGATTATTTTACACAGGCAAAATATTTAAAATTGCTATCTCAGACATGGTAAACTAATCTTATACTAATATCTCAAAAAAAAAAAAGATAATAATAATTATAATTTTTGATATTTTATACAAGCTTGTACATTATATGAGTCGATCTTCTTCAAGTAATATGCTATATATATATATATATATATATATCATATACTTATATAATATATATATATATATATATATTATAGGCTAGTCCAGTAACAAATAAAGAGAATTACAACCGAATTGTTTGTTATTATCTTATCTCAATTTATTCTGATCTTATATTTAGTAGTTATAACTCTATTTTATAAAGATTTTTTTGTTTAGAGTTTATCATAAAATAAGTAAGCCTCTTATAATATTAACATACATTGAATATACATGTATGTTGTAATATTACTTAGAAAAAAAAGAAAAAATTAAAATGGAAAAATACATTTATTTTTTGAGAACATTAAAAACATGACTAACATGATTAGAAGATGTCTGTTTAAATTTAAATAGCAATGTTTGCCACTAACAAAACTTATTTTTTCATAAATCCTAAAGTTTAATATAATTGAAGTATCAAGGATTTATAAAATTCAGAAGGTTCCCCCCCCCCTAGAAGCCATGTGGAATAAGTAAATAAATCATCAGCACAAGGATTAATATGTTTTTAAAAAATTTCAGTTAAATTCAATTACATCTGCTTTTATTTCAAATTGTTTCTGGAGGCAGGCCATAGTGCTAATATTGACAGTGTTAAATATATACTAGTATTTATATATTGGACTATGTCCATCATCTAATATTAAGTATTAAATGTCTTTAGAAAAATTTAACTTTATTTAAATTTTCCAATTACATTCAACTATTAGTAATTGTACACAGTTTGGTATACGCATAAGGTTTTGAGAGAGATTATTATCCTTTCTTCTTCAGGTGTTGCTGGTCTAACTAGTGACAATGTGAGCACAGGAATTGAATCTGGATCCTTAGATTCTTGAATGTTGAATTTTAAAGTAACCTTCAAACCAATTAAGCTATCCTGCCAAAGGCAACATTCAGTAGAAATATCATATACTTATCTATGAAGCTCCTCCTGATTTCTCTACTTTTTCCTAAGAGCAATGTTTATTAGTGGTTCCCTTACATTTCCTAAGAAAAAAAGTTGATTAATGATTTATTGTGAGACTGGGTTGACTTAAAGGATTATTTGCCATTGTCACATGAGCAACTTCTTTGAATTTTCTTCTTTATATCTTTTCCTCTCTATCCAATATTTTTGTATTTTTCTAATTGAACATATGTTTATTGATGCATACATGGTCTGCTACCTTAGATACTTCTGTTTTGTCTTTTTTAATCATTAGTTTGTGCTCTTGCAATCACTTTTCAGTGGATTGACTTGGTCTCATCAATGTGTGAATGTGGAAGAATATATATTGATGAAACTATTTGCCCCATTAAAAAGTGATTGCAAGATCATAAACTGATGATTAAAAGAAATAAACCAAATTATCTAAAATAGCAGAGCATGTATATACCAATAAATATATGTTCAATTTGGAAAATATTGGATAGAGAGGGAAAAGTACAAAGAAGAAAATTTAAAAAAGCTGCTCATAAGACAATAGCAAATAACTCCAGAAGTCAACTTAGTATGACTATACATACTATATGGAAAGCACGAATCAACTTTGTTCTTAGGAAATCGTGAAGAAATCAGGGGAAACCTCATAGATAAGTATATAAAATTTCTATTGACAGGCAGAATCGCTCAATTGGTTAGAATGTTACCTTAAAATTCAATATTCAAGAATCTAAGGATCCAAACCCTATTCCCATACTAGTATTGTCACTGGTCAGACAAGAAACACTTGAAGAAGAGAGACTAATACCTCTTAAAATGTTGTTCATATACTAGTCTGTCTGCTATTACTAATAATTGAATGTAATTGGAAAATTTAAATAAAGTTATAGTTTGCTAAAGACATTCAATACTTAATATTAGATGATGGAAATAGTCCAATATATAAATATTATTAAAATACCATTATCACAAAAGTTCAGGAAAACATTAAATATATATATATATATTATTTATATAGGACCTGAACTCAAACTGATATACATAACCACAAACATATAAAAAAGAGAAATGATCTCCAAAATAAGTATTTCATGCTTAACCAGCACTCATCAGTTGGTCCAGATCACCAGTGCTCAGTTTATATTAAGATAGCAAATTTTCAAACCTTAATGGGCACACTTCACTCACCAACACTTTAGCCATCCATATCAATGAAAATCTGTAGATGGAATGCTCAAAACCTAAGTCAATCTGACCCCCTCACAAATATCTATATTGTAGTCATCTGTTGTATAAGATGGATTGAATAGCTGTAGAGAATTTGAAAGTTTGAGTTTAAGTCCTTATTATTACTTTAAGTATAAACAATATACATAGATTTAAATATTATATATATTATGAAAGAATGTGTAGACATTTTTTAAATGTCCAGTACAAATAAAATAAAAAATGTCTTTTATTATCCATTAGCAATATTTACTAAGTTAATTGACCAAAAAGCATTCAGGAATAGTTATTAGCTTGTTTATTTCTTCTTTCTTTTTGTCAATATTCTTCATCTGTTAATGGTTAAAATGCTGGTAATAAAAAGAAAAACAATGGATAAAATAAATATAAACCACTGCCACCATCATACAAAATAAATAAGATTTCATACTAAATTGAGTGAACAGCCATGGAAATTTTTCTGTTAGTAGATCAAGTATTTTTAAAAACTTGCAATTACCTGATTCACTTTGTATAGATTATGAAAAATTTTCATTGTCAGCATATTTTTCAAGATTCCCTAAAAGCTTTTTAATATATATATATATATATATAAGCAAGATTGTCATTGGTAAAAGATTTTTCAAGATTCCCTAAAAGCTTTTTAATATATATATATATATATATAAGCAAGATTGTCATTGGTAAAAGATGTAATCATATCTTTATGATTCTTATATACCTTATAGATTTTATAATTAATATCAATGTCATAACAGCATTTTGGTCAGATAACATTTGAATCATCTGATCAGTAGGGGGTTGCGCAAACTGATCTTGAAAAATTTCTGATAATAACATTATACAATTATATATATAGATGAATCTGAAAGATATATTCGCATAAATATATAATAATATTATACATATATAAATATTTTTCATCCGATTAGCAAATTAACACAAGAAAGTGTTATTTCCAAATTTATTAAAATGATTTTAGAAAGTTTGATCTGTGAAACATTTTTATAGTAAACATTATGAAAAATTATTTTTTCAGAAATATTATTACATATTCCAGAGATGAGTATGTTTTTGAGTGATAAAAGTCAATACATATAATACTTTTTGTAAACTTTTGACTGTTTAAGAGCTGTAGAAAATATTATTTTAAAATTATATTTATAAATAATAATAAATTCAACTATACAAGTAGTCCTACTAACCAAAAAAGAATATGCTTAATTCCTATTCATTGAAAACGTTAATTCAGTCTTCATTTGTGCACTTACAGCTTAAGATTAAAATAAGGATGATAGGGTATCGGGGCTAGGATGTTTTGACTTAATGAATTTCCATTAGTCAGAAGCCAATTTTCTAAAGATTGGGTTTTTGCTTCTGGGATTTGTTCCCAAAATTGAGTTATAGATTAGCTTTTCAATATAGTTCAATAAACTCTTTTTCTATGAAAGTAAAATCTGCAATAAAATGTGCAACAGCAGAATGTCCATTGCTGATGACATCAATCACAAAAAGATTAACAAGAAATACAAAACAATGACTAATTTTTTAATTCCTCACATCTATTCTCAAAACCTTACAGTAAGCAGCATAGAAATGAGGAAAAAAGTAAGTTGCTATTAAAGCAATATGTAAGTTGGAGTCATGTGATATTTTATTTGTGCTTAACCAAATCTTGGTCATTTGATATAAGGTGCCTATAGTTGTTAAAAAAAAACTAAGAATGCCATAATGCATAGAAACTGAACTAGTTTCAAATCAATACGACTATCGAAACAAATGAGCTTTGATTGAATACATTTAAATGTTTTTTAGTTTGAATGGATAGTTTGATAGTATAACAGAGAAGTAAATAATAGCTGCTTGAGTGAAGATGCTTTAGATCCTAAAATTTCAAATGACTGTTTCAAGATCCAAAGCTCCTCACTAATGAAAATCATAAGCTTGAAATAAGCCTGAGGATATTGGACAGGAGACCATAGGATGGGGATTTAATAAGCATTAGTGTCTGACATTTACTATTACTTATTAAAGTTTATTGTAAGTGGTATGAGAAGATGAAAAAAAAAGAAGCTTATAAAGTGTTTCTAAATTTCCTTTGTATTATTGTCTTTAATTTTAATACAAAGAAAAGTGCTTATTTATAACTTATGATTGTGAAAGTGCTCAAATATCTTTGTTGTTAGATTATTTTGAAAAATCTTAATATTACTATAAAAACTAATTCGGCAAAATCTGTAATAACTTTGCTTCTTTCTTAATCAGTGAAGTATTGAATAGCTTCACACTCTCAGATCTAACTGCTTCAGCTTCATCTATTTATATAGAAAGTAGATTGAAATAAAGAAGGGTTCCCCTCTTTTCTTCCAAAACATAAGCTTGTGGTTAAGATCTGTAAAGGTCCCTACTATCACATTTTTATACACATATTCTTGAGGCCTTAGTAAATATTACTTCTTTCTAGAAGAACTATATTTAAATATTGGAAGTCCTGCATTACATATGTAAAAATAACAGATCATCTAGTCATTGGAATTTCTTTCTCCCCTCCTCATAAAAGCTAGGATTGGTTTAAGAAAAGCAACACACTTCTTCAAAAAATTGATAATTGGTATTCTCTTATAATGCAGTAAAATAAAAGTCATGTGGCTTTTCTTCAAGTTGCACTTCCTCAATAAAATTTCTAGAGTCAGGATGAATGAAATTCTCAATTTCTAAAATGTAATTTATGACAATGTTGAATTGAACTGTTCACTTCCTAATAAAGAAATAGGCCAGTATTTTGACCTACCATAGCTGTTTCTCCATATATAGCAATGCTAACAAGATTATGTAATGATAGTTGAGCATTTAGTAAAACTTTGTTAAATGCATTTTTAACACTGATATAATTTGTGATATTTATAAAGCCTAAGAATTCTTTTTTTACATTTCCATCTTTTGTAACGTAGCAAAGAAATAACACTAGCTGAGAGATATTTTGAATGTCTGTAAATTCAATCAATGCTAAGCCAAAAGAAACACAACTTTACAGATCAATCTCTTATGAAATATTATTATAAAACTAATTTTAGAAATAAGTCTCTCAATAATATGGCAGGAAATAGGGATTTGTTCTATTGTCTGATTAAATTTTGAATTTTCCAAAATAATAATTGCAATCATATCACTAATATGTTTTTATTTTGAACAGTATTCCAAACTATAACAAAACTAACTTCAATAGCCAAATCTCTTTGTTTACAAAGGGAAAATAAATTCTTTTGTTGAGTTATTAAATTAGATTTCAAAAGTTTTATTTACTTTTTTTTTTTTGCAGTTTTGATTCAGGAGGAAAATCAAGTGCAAAGTTTTTATAATTACATTTATGGTGTTGCTTTAAATTACTGTCTTTAATGTGGCTGATGATTTTATGACAAATAATACAGAGCATTTTATTTATTAACAGTTAAAATCATTCTCGAATTGTTAGTCAAAAACATTCTTTACTTGTTTGTATTTCAGTTTTACACTCTTTTGTTAGCTATTTTATACAAGGGTTTTATAACTTTCACTAAAGTCAATCTTAAATATTTATTAATCAAAAAAATACTTATCTATGCTACTCTAAGTTGCACTATCACCACAAGCGCATAGCCCATGTATATTGCACAAAATATAATATTAAATCATCTATGCATTTTATTACTGTTTCACAATGCTTCAATTACCATCCACATTTCTGAGTTAAGTTTTGAATATATAAAAAGAAAGTTCTGAAGAAGATTGCTGGTGTAATCGAAATTGTAAAAGAGAGTGGTAATTAAAGCATTGTGAAAGAGTAATAAAGTGTATAGATGATTTAATGTTATATTATATACATTTGGCAATGCAATAATAAAGATTAGTTATTATATTGTATAAACAGTAATAACACAAAGTTCATGCTATGGTGTGGTAGATAATACAGAGTTATAATCATATTTTGGAGCTAATTTTGGCTGGAGTATTACAGGCCAAAAAATAACAAAATACTCTTTACCAACCAAATACAATAATAAAAACCCATTAACACTTTTGATTGGTAATATTCAAAAGCTAAAATATTTACAATTTCCAAATATTTGCATTATTTTACTTGCTTATCTTTAAATCATTTACAAAATAAATTATTTAATATTTAAATATAAGTATATTGTAAATATATTGTATATTGTAAATATAAGTATATTTAAATATAAGTATATTAGAAAGAATTTGAAATCAGACTTTCAAGCTTCTTACATCTATCAATTCCACCTTATCCAACCAATACACTTGACCACATACACGTGAAAAAGATAAATGATCTCCAATATACATATTTTGTGCTGAACCAGCACACATCAGTTAGTCCAGATCATCATCACCCACACATATATATAATCTGTGCTGAGTTTATATTAAGATGTGATCATGTGTATTGGTTATATAAGATGGAGTTGATGGAAGGAGCTTAAAAGTCTGATTTCAAATTCCTTCTAATTAATAGAAATTATTCTAATATTGTATATACTATACTATGATAGATTATTAATATAAAAGTTTAGAAAAAATGGCAATAAAAGCTAATATCAATAGTCATACAGAAATCAACACATGCGCTATATAAATTTATAATGCTTGAGGAATACTCTCATTTTCTAAACATAAGATAAAGTTTTTGAAAAAATAAGATGAATTCATGTTATCTTTTTTATCTAAATTTATGTATATGTAGAAAAATCTTAAGCATTTAGTAAATGAGAATATTTACCAAGCGTTATAAATGTATACGTCCGGGTGATTTTAGTATGACTATTACAAATAAAAACATTGTACTAGATAAATAAATAATTAGTTATATATATATTTAAAAACTAATATTGTTTCAAAAGCTGCATGTAGCTAATTGTAGATTGCTCACTATCCACATATTTTCAGCGCTATATATTTAGTAAATGATATTTATTTACATAGTTCTTAAAATCATTTATCTTTTCCATATGTCTTTGATTATATATTTCAGTAATGTATGATAGAATAGAAGTTTGAAAAATATTTAAATACGTATTATATGAAGTTAAGCTTAAGCATTTTTTTTTAAATAATATATTTATGAACTTAAATTGTAACATGCTTCATGGATAACTTGAAAAAGTATATATTTTAATATATCTATGTTGTGAGAGGTTGGTCTGACTTCTAGACTGATGAATGGTTGTGATGATAAGATTGCGTTAAGGTAAAGGATGCACTGAAATAAAAATATAATTTGACAATATATATATGAGGATGATGATGATGATGATGATATACTATAAATAAATTTTATAGATTTAAAATAAATTTAAAAACGGGTTTCATTATTCATTGCTACAACATAAAACATGTATCTATATAATTATCAATTTTAAGGCATTTGAATCATTACAATGTCAACTTTTCAAAACTTTTTATGAAAAAATAATCTAGGATTCTGTATGCAAAAAAAAATGCTTCTCTGGAATGATATTTTATCTTTAACATAAACAAATGTTTAAATTTTATACTAGAAAGAAATGCTATTAAATCTTAAAAATTAGCAATGATATCTGGAATATTCAATTAAACAAGAAAATATGGTGGGTTAACACAAGTATATAATGTTAAACAAAATATATAATAAAACAAAACAATAACTTACAATTTTTAACATACTGATATATAAATAAACAAATAACAGCAATAATTACTTTATGGCATAATTTACGATTTGAATAACATTTAAATCTAAAAATTTTAAATTCTAACTGTAAAATCTTTTCAAAATGGCACTAAGCCAAAGACAAGTTATAGCTACTATATACATATCTACAACTTTTAAATTTTAATTGTAAATGTTATTCAAAAAATAATAATCATGCTATACGCTAGCTTTAATTTTTATTTATTTATTGGTATAGTGAAAATTATAAAGTTAATTCAAATATTTTTTTACATGCATATATACTTTAAATGAGGTTAAAGTTTTTATTTGGAATTGAAATTATATACTAATTTCTAGCCTAATAAATCATTAATAATAATTATTTATATATTTATTTAAAATGAATGGTGTTATAATTTTGACTCATGGATGGAAAATTGTCATCATCATCATCAACCATTATCAATCCACTGTAGGATGAAGGTCTCTCCAAGTTCAATCCATCTTCTCCGATCTTTAGCTTCTCTTCTCCACATCACACCTACAAACTTTCTTATTTCATCTATCCATCTCAGATGTGGTCTCTTTCTGGGTCTTTTACAATCTCTTGGAATCCAGTTTAAGATTTTAATTGTTTATTTATTATCATCTCTTCTAGCAATATGTCCAGCCCAACTCCACTTCAGTTTTTTAATTTTCCAATGAGGTCAGTAATAACTGTTTGTTCTCTTACCCATATATTGCATTTTTGATCTATTCTTGTTGCTTCCAACATGCATCTCTCCATACTTCTCTGAATGGTCTGAAGTCTCTGCATTGCTCTTCTATTAAGTGTCCAAGTCTCAGATCCATAAGTAAAAACTGGTAAAACGCATTTATCAAAAACCTTTCTTTTCAAACACATAGGCATATTTCCTTTTAGTATAAAGTTATTTCTAACAAAAGCACTTCAACCAAGTTTAATTCTATGATTAATTTCATCGATTATGTTTCCATCTGTATTAATAATCTGACCATGGTATTTGTAACTGTTAACTTCTTCTAACTCATCATAATCAATCTTTATTTCCATATTTTGAGAAAATCCATTAAACATTACTTTAGTCTTTTTAACATTTATCTTTAGTCCTACTTTCCTACTTTCATCTGATAACTCCTGCAACATTTCCTGCAGCTCTAAAGTATTATTTGCAAAAACAAATTGTAATGTACATATAAATCATTTAAATGTTTTTTTTTTCCTTTCAAAAATTAAAATAAAACAAATTTTGGAAAGTTTTCAGGTGTTGTCTAAAGTATAAAATGTATTTCATATGCAAATCCATATTGTTCTGTTTAAATAAAATAATATTATTAATATGATTGAAAAAATCTTAAATAATAGGTGTTTTTGAAGTTTAAAAAAAACATTTAAGTTATCATAAAGTAAAAAAAAAACTCTAATGATATTCTAGCATGAATCACAAGTCATTTCTTTTCTGGTCTCATACAGTTCAATAACATTGTTTTCAGGCAATATACAATAATAAAATCTTTATAAATTAAGCAAATCAGTTGCATTTCCAGGAAACATATTTCAGGAAAACTACTTAAAAAAGACAATGAAATAGATTTTAAAATTTTGTCCATGTAAAGTTGAGATGAAGTGTATTATTAACAATGTGTAGAAATGATAGTCAGTTATAATAAGTGTTGACATGATATTCAAAAATACTCAATAGAAAAGCCATATGATGTTTCATCGGCCTTATTATCAACAGATGTCTCAATAAGTGCTTATCTCCAGGCATAATTGTTGCTTATCATTGAACACAATAAATAAATCATCTAACAGATAGCTATAAATTCATAAATTCCAGAAATATAAAAAATTATATATAATAATAGTTAAGATATATGAGCACAGACTTTCACATGTCCCAGCACTCTCCACTCTATCTCATAACACTGATACCCTTGAACACATACATGTCGACATACATGTGTTCAAGTGTATCAGTGTTATGAGATAGAGTTCAGAGTGGTGGGTCATATAAAAGTCTGTGCTCATATACCCTATATATATAAAAGTCTGTGCTCATATACCCTATATATATATACCCTATATATATATATATAATATTGATACAGGTATATAATAAGCCTGTATATCAGTTAATAACAGTTAAGATGTATTTAAAATACTTATTTAAAATTGTATTTATTGAAGTATTCTTATGCCAAGCATTTCATTTTATAATTATGAGAATATCACCTTTTATTTAAAAATCAAAGTTATTTTTTGTGTAAATTACAATGCAGATTGACTATGAATTATAAAAATACTTTTACTAAATATATATATTTATAATAATTAGAACAAACATCTCTATCTATAATGCTTAAAATATCTATGCTTCATAAATCATAAAGTACAAAATCAATCTTTATTCTATCATTTTAAATTTCTGGTTTTATGAAAAACTTTACTGATGATCAGATGTTATTGCTGGGTTGCAGTACTTTATTACATAGATACTTTGATAGCTTAGGACAAAGAACTTTACATAAAGCATTTAGTACCAAAAATTGGTTTAATTAACTCTATCATTTAAGATTTTGATCAAGAATCAAACTTTAATTTACAAATATATCAGTTATTTATGAATAGCATGTTTAGTTTTATATGAATAGTTGTTATCAAATTTGGCAATATAAAATATATATCTTATTAAAATCATACTACATTTTTTCTTAGTTGTTGTGTTTTTCTCTAGAAGATCTCAATGATATAATGTTTAGTGTACTTTTCAAGTTCATAATCTAGGTTCAAATACAGGCCAAGTAAAACATGAACAATTTTTACAGATTATATTCAAACTTAAATGTTTTTACCAAGTGACTGTTTTGTAACTATTCTATTATTAGTCAATAATTCAATTTAACAATTTTATTTATTAATCTAGCAATAAAATAATGTAGAAATACTACTTTTACCATCCAGCATTTTGAAAGAAAATATTGCTTTCTTATTTTTCTTTGAGAGGCTATTGGACAGACCTTTGGTTTGCACTGGATTACTTAAAGATTGCTTTACTTATGTTTTAATGTAGTTAGCCATTATATTTAATTTTTATCTCATTTATTGTTTAATCACTTATATTGTTTACTTTATAATCAGATAGTGAATAGTATAAAATGCACTTTGTAAAAATTTATAATGATTCCCTTTTTTAATATCATCTAAAAATTATTTCAGTCTCCTTTTTTTCCCATATGTTAAATACACAATTTGTTAACATCAGTAAGTAAAAACATTAATCAAATTACAAAAACTGTTGATTGTTCATCATAATCAAAACATTTTGATCATTTTGTAATAAAACAAACATAAGTTATACCTTCAAATTTTTGCAGTTTTTTTTTATTATATCCATCCATTTCGCTTCAATACTTTTAAAAACATGATAAAACGAATTTCATCTTATTGCAAAATATTACTTTTTAACTCAATTTTAAATAGCTTTTTATTTCTTATCAAATTATTATTATTATTATTTCCATAAATTTTAAATGCTTCTACTGTCATTTTTCATTCTAATAGCATCACATTAGACCACTAGCTAATATTTAATATCTGTATTAATGAACAATCCATTTTATATCATTATATCTTAGAATCATCTATGTTAGTATAACTCATTAATGAGCATCAAATAATATTACTAATAAGATTCTAGACTAGTTTTTGGCTACTGATCTTCATTTGAGAAATATTTAGAGTTTGGATTACTGGTGTTAATGCATCTACATATATATATGTTAAAACGAAGATTTGCACGGGTTAAATATATAAAATACATATTTTGTGGGTTCATCCGTGTTAAATTTAACATTTTTGCTATTGGTTGAATTTTAACGTTTTATTCAAATCAGTGATTGTAGCGCCTCTACAACCGTCTTTCTACCTTTTATAACTCTGTGGATGATTTGTGTGACCAAATCGAAACGTCAGTATATTAATATTAAAAGTTTTTTAACACAGATGAACCCGCAAAATATGTATTTTATATATGTATATAGGAGATTTGAATCGTGACTTTCAAACTCCTTTCAGTCATTCACTCTACTTAATACTTAATATAACTGATAGACATGCTAACATACATGTGAAAAAGATAAATGATCTCCAATATATGTATTTTATGCTGAACCAGCACCCATCAGATAATCCGGATCATCATCTCCCACACATATATATAACCAGTGCTCAGTTTTAAATATATGCATGAGAGATGATGCTCCAGACCAACTGATGAGTGCTGGTTCAGCACAAAGTATGAATGTTGGGGAATATTTGTCTTTTTCACGTGTGTGTGGTTATGGGTATCGGTTATATTAGATAGAGTGAATGACTGAAGGGAGCTTGAAAGTCTGGCTTCAAATCCCCTTTAATTACATCTAACTTAAGTATATATACTATGCTTGTATTTAAATATTACATATATATGTACGTATAAGCAAATTTCTCTTAAGACATTTTAAATTAGACCAGTTATAAATTCACACATAAAAAACTCTTGACAACTTTGATGTCACACTAACATGATTAAAAAATCAATTATTTAAATATTATTAACAGTTTAGCATTGATACCTTTTATTTGATTTTTTTTTTCAATTTTATTTAATAATTGTAATGAAAAACCTTTTTCAGAACGTTTAAAATATCCTCCTGGGCTTTATATATAACTGCACCAAGCCATTTACATTAGCTTGTTAAAATTATATTTCTTTACTTATAATGGAGTTTTTTATTTCTTTATAACCCAAGAAAAATAAAATAATAGATCAGTTTAAATAAAGTTTTCGTAATGTATAGCATAATTTTTAGAGAATATTTTATGCTAAAGGCCAACATACTACCCCATATGAATGGAAAATATCTAACCTGATTTCTGGAATTTAACCAATATATACAGCATGCCTAGTGAACCAATATTTATTTATCACACAAAAAAAGTGAGACAAAAAAATAAAATTAGATGATATGTTGGACTATTTCCATCATCTATGAGTAAATGTTGAATGTATAGAAAATTTTAAACTTTCCAAATACAAACAACTTGTTTGTAGTAGCACATAAATATACAAGTTAAACTCAAGGGCCTTTAGATTCTTGAATATTGAATTTAAGACAAACACTCTACCAACTGAGCTATTCTGTCAAAGGCAACATATAGTAGAAAACTGAAATATTTATATATGAGGAATGTGTTTAAATCCTCCCGAGTCCTTCAATTTTTTTTTTTATAAGAAAGGCTAATTAGTTTTTTTATATATATTATTGTTTAATTTTTTTTTTAAGAGCAAGACTAATTAAAGGTTTCCATACATTGTGTATTGCCACACTCGGTTGATTTATAGGATTATTTATCACTGTCATATGAGCAGTTTTCTTGAATTTTCTTCTATGCATTTTTTCTCTTTATCCAATATCTTTGTATTTTCCCAATTAAACATATGGTCATTAGTATATACATGATTGGCTATGGTAGATATATTTATTTTTTCCTCTTTTAACCATTAATTTGTGCTCTTTCAATGACTATTCAACAGGGCAACAGATCTCACCGTGTATTTTCTTCCACATTCACATGATATTTCATAGATGCAGTTTTTGTTCATCAGCATTTCCAGTTTAGGCTTAGTAGAAGTAAAAATTCCTCAAAGTGTGGTATGGCTTTGGGAAGCTGTTCTAATGTTAAAGGAAAAAACAGATGTGTCTACCATAGTTGATCATGTATGTACTAATGATCATATGAATAATTGGGAAAATACAAAGATATTGGATAAAGAGGAAAAATGCATAGAAGAAAATTCAAGGAAGCTTCTCATATGACAACTCAGTGTGACAATACACAATGTATGGAAGCCTCTAATTAGTCTTGCTCTTAGGAAAAATATTAAACAATAATAATATATGTATGTATAAAAAACTAATTAGCCTTGTTCAAAAAAAAATTGAAGGACTCAGGAGGATTTGAACCAATCCTCATAAATAAATATATCAAATTTCTACTACATGTTGCCTTTGACAGAATAGCTCAGTTGGTAGAGCATTTGCCTTAAATTTGATATTCAAGAATCTAAAAGTGCGAATTCAACTTCTAAGTGAATATTGACACTGTGCATATAGACCAGAAACACCTGAAGAAGAATGGAGAATAATAATACTCAAAATGTTATGTAATTACTAACCTGTGTTGTGTGTTATTACTAACAAGTTGTTTGTATTTGGAAAGTTTAAATAAAGTTTAAAATTTTCTATACATTCAACATTCACTCATAGATGATGGAAATAGTCCAACATATCACATCTAATAATATACCAACATTACAAACATTCAGACAAATAGAAAAATAAAATATTTAATTTCAAAATATCTCAGAAGATAGATGACAAAGGCAATAAAGTTTAAGAATAATTTTGATTTTGGTTGCTTAGGTAAAATATTAGCTCAAAAATAATGCATTTACAAAACTAACTATGCTAATAACATTTAAACATTTATAACTTTTCTTTACTAAATATCACATTTGTCAGAATAACAAGTTTTAATTATAAACTCTAAATGAGTCCTGTATATAATATAGCAGTATTATCTTAGTCTGAACTGTAATGTAACAACAATAAACATATTGGACACATATATAGCAAAGTTTTAATGTTTAGCTTGGCTTAATTCACTTAGCTAGTTTTTAATTGTTATAAGTCATAGACATAGCAATAGTTGTAAAGGTTAATGGATCTGTATATATACTGTTCATGCTAATTTACATATGATTTACATATAGCATTATGCAGGGTAGATATGCCATTTATTAGACAAGGAAATGCAGGATTCTTTTTTGTTAATGGTGTATTCATCTTTTAAAATGTGCCCACTTGCCTAATCTTTCATTTAGTGCCATTCCATTCCATACAAACAATGTTGACTAACGAATGGAATAAAGGTCTATCCAGTTAAAGAAAAGTGTTCAAAAAAAATTGAACAGGTTTCATTGGTGTTTTGCCTTATTAAAGAGATAGGTGTGATGCATGATGTGCATTGATAGGTTGGCCTGAGATTCCCTGTAGTAAATGGAAAGGCAGGTGGGGTCATGACATTTGATTTTGTAAATGATCTGGGAGTGGAGTTCAGCTACAAAACTGCCCTTTGAGTTGTTAAAAAAAGGTTATAGAGATGATGGGGTGCACAAATCTTTTTATGAGTGAAAGTAATAACTTTGTTGATGTTATGGGTTATGGCAAGAATGTATGGAAAAGAAATCCAGGGCTTCTTGCTAGTATTGATGGGGGGAGGGTGTAGTGTTCTGGGGTAAAAATTACTAATGTTTTGTAGGAAGGTGGTGACCTTGAAACCTACACTGCTCATCTCTGATATTATGTGCCTATGTTATCCTTCCTGTGTGATTTAGGCTTACATAGGTGCAGGTTATAGTGAGGAAAGGCTTTGAGTCCAGCTGGTTTGTGAGGGAGTGCAATGTGTGCCAAATCTGAACCAATGAAACTGCATACAAGTATAAACTTGATAATCATTTTATAAGTCAAGGATGTGCATTGTATATAAAGGACAAGATACTTAATTCCATTCAGGATGTCCTCATTTTTTTACATTAAAGTGTAAGTAATCTAGCATCTGCAAGGTTCTGCTAAATTTAAAGAGATTTTGACTTCAGCATTGCATATGAAAATGTCATCTACATAATAAAGGTATAGTAAAAAAGAGTGTGAGCTAGATGTAGATATATAATATCCTTTTTTTTGGTAAGGTTAAAAAAGATGCTTAAAATTATTCTGATGATGGGCAGTCCCATAGGCCATCTGTCTTCCATTTTGTAGGTAACATATTGAATAAGGCAGTGATATCATTATGAATCCACGTTAAGCATTCTGTAATGAACTCTATTATATGAGGGTTGTATTCTATGCTCTTCAATTTTTATTTGATCAGCTGGATCAAAAATGTATGAGAGATTGACCTGTAGAATTTTGTAATGTTGAGTGATGAGAGGCAATCAAGTTGGCTCAGACAAGCCTTTTTAATTAAATTCAAGCACTCAAAAGAAGATTTTGCAGAGTACTTGCCAAAACCCAGGGAGTTGAAAACATATTGGTTTATTTTTTTGAAGGCTTTGTAGTAGTAAGCTCAACTGAAATCAATCATTAGGCACAATGAGTATGCATTCTTATGCAGTTTGATATTGGCAAACAATCTAGGCAACATAGTAGCAGAAGGATATACCCTTTAAAATAAAGTATCTGTATGTCAGTCAGTTAGATTATAATTCAGAAAGTAATAAAAGAGTTTGATGATGTTTCCCAGTATTGCTCAATAGAAAGTTTTGGTTATTGAACTTTCTTGCTTTAGTAGCAGGACTATTCTGAGGCCAAAATGTGCATTTGAAAGAAGCAATGTACAAAAAGTTTAAATTACAACAATATTTTTAGTGTTGCTTTGACTGAATTTAACATTATTGTTTTTAGTCTTTCCCTTTCAAATAATTCACAGATCTATATTTGATATAATATTTGAAAAAGATGATTAATGATAAGTTAGTTCTAATAAAATTTTTAAATAAAAACAAATCTATAAAATATTTCAAACAATTTGAAAAGTGTGTTATTTTTTCTGGAAGTGTTTTCAGATAAATAAATAAAACCATTTTAATTAATTTGGTGTGGCAAAGGTTTGGCATGAGGATTAAATTACTCTTTCAGTAGCCTCATTATGCATAGTGACTATCTTATTAAAAAGTAGATATAAAACTTTATAAATAAACTCCTGACTGTCACTAACATGATGAAAATTATTTTATTCACGAGCAGCTATAAATAGTAAACTTCATGTTTTCTAATTCAAGTTACATTTCATATCTCACAATTTCAAATTATATGATGTCATTTATTCAACATATATCATAATCTATCTTATCCTATGTGGTTTGATATTGTGTTAGAGTAACAGACTGTAAAGTTTGAGGTTCAAGGATCATGACCAGCTGTGATTTCTTATATTCAAACTTTTTATGAACTCCTGAGCAATAAGCTTCAAACAGAAAACTTAGCATATATGTATATAACCACTAAACATCACATGATCACCATCTCTTATGCTAGCATATAATTGTTATTAAACAGGTGATGTGATGTGATGTATTATGACTTCTCCTTAAACAAAGTCAAGAATATCTCAGCAATTATGCCCAGATAAACCTGTTAGCCACTTTATTTTACATCCCCCACTCTAAATTTATCCATAATCTGCTCTATCCCATTTCCACAACATAATCTTTGTCAACTCTATAATCTTTTATAATTATATTTATATTTATGATTAAGACCACAAGCCAGAAACTAGTCTGGGGATATTGGATGAGTAGGCACTAGATGGGGATTTTATGCACAAGCCTTCTGACATCCATTGATTACTCTGGTTAACACAGGGTGGCACTACTATATAGAGAGTTTTGCTTGTTTAATATATGTATATACTTTTCAACTATTTTTATAAACTCTCTGTGTATGAACTAATATTTCATTCACAACTTAAAAAATAAATAAATTATAAAACATAAAACTTCCATGGGAGAGGGGAAACATCAATTAATTTAATTATAAAATTTTAAATATCTATTTAAAATATTTTTATAAATAAAATTTGTTTCTATTTTTTTTTTTCAAAAATTATCTTTTAAAAAATAAATATTTTAATTATTTTTGAAAATCTTTAATTGCAAAAACTAATTTATACTCTGAAAAATACAATTATTATTATAAATTTAAAAATATATCAACAACACAGTTTCCTTTTCAAAATAATTTATAAAATTCAATATATATAATTCAATACACCAACATCTTTTTAAATTTTGTTTTTATATGATTATTATAAAAATATATAAATATACACCAACGTTTCGACTATTTAATATGTATAGTCTTTATCAAGGAAACTGAAAAATAAAAATATATAACAATAAATGTAAATATTAAATATTCCAAACAATTCCAATATATATAATATTCTTTACCTCAAACCCTTTCTATTACAATATGAAAGGGTTTGAGGTGAAGAATATTATATATATATATACATTTTGAAATTGTTTGGAATATTTAATATTTACATTTATTTATTTTTATTTTTCAGTTTCCTTGATAAAGACTATACATATTAAATAGTCGAAACGTTGGTGTATATTTATAGATTTTTATAATATTCATATAAAAACAAGATTTTAAAAAAAGACGTTTGTGTATTGAATTATATATATTTTGAATTATATTTAAATTTTAGCTCTGTTTAATACATTGTTGTGCAAATAAGTATATATTTAAAGAATGTGTTTAAGATGATGGATTTGATTTCAAAGAAAAATATTTTAGGATAGCAACATATTACAGTTGCATGATAAATTACAAACAGTTTAATAAGTTATCAAGTTATCAAGTTTTATTAACCATTTTATAAGTATTATATATTTTTCACCTGCTGTATGGATAACAAGACAATAATTGAATTCATACCAAATACCTCTCAAATATCTTCTTTCATTGAAGTCACTATTGTCATTTAGATTAACCACTAATTCAGACAGAAACACATGATCTTTGACAGTGTTATATCTGGAGATCTTTCTGAACTGTAGAATGCAAAACACCTTGTGTTGCAGGGTCACCACTTTGTGAAAACTAATGTTAGAGGTTGATTGTGTATTGGGAAAATCATCCAGTGGTAATCACTTCAAAATTTATGCCCCATTCTTACAAGTGATAAAAAGTTTTGATCATAGACAGTTCATCATTGCAAATATGCAGTGATTTCAAATTAGGATCCATCCCTTAAAACACTCTGCAATACATATGCTAAGTTACATGGCTTAAGACAAGAAGGATAATTAGACAACATAGTATTAAAATCAAGCTATAACCCAATCATCATTGTAGACAGTTTACCATTGTTTGCCATACTCTTAACACATTTTTTTCTGGAATATTCTGCAAATAAAGAGAGGTTGTTTATTAAATGTACTAAAAAATATATATCTAGTTATTTTGCCCTAGTTTATATGCAATATCGTATTATAACCAAGCTATGGAGATTGATCATTAATAATGCTTGGAGGTTATTGATTATTATCTTTTAACACAATTTATTCTTCCACTTTAATATTTAAAAATTTGACTGAATTCTATATCATTACAAGAATCCAAAATATTTAAAATAGCTGTCTTTTTAAATATATATATCCCACAAAGTACACACTGCTTACAGAAAAAAACTTTTTATTTGACTTTAATTATTTATATTTATATCAAAGAATTTCACAATTTCATTTATATATATATAATAGAGAAATAATTAATAAGTACGACCAAAGTGAGGTTAAATAAATTCGTTTATTAATCTGCTGAGTTAACTTTGAACGCATAATGTCTGTTTCAAAGCATAACTGATAGGTAATTAGCAGAGTGTGATAGTAATTTCGATTATAAAAGATTAAACTTGTGGGGTTCAAAAGATTTGCATGATTGCGTGTATAATAGATAATTGCTAGTTATCTACCAGTTATGCTTTAAAACAAACGCTCTGTGTCGAAAGTTAATTCAGTAAATTAATAAACGAATTTATTTTCACCTCACTTTGGCCGTACTTATGACTTATTTTTCTCTTATATATTTCCTACTGCTTTAAACTTCTGATTTATATATATATTATGTATTTGATAAATATGATTTACAAATGCTATATTTTTAACCAGTGCTTATTTTATACAACAATACTTTAATAAACACTCAAATAATGACCCAATTATTTTTTGTTTGATTACAAAACATTATACTTTCTTTAACTTCAGATATAGATTTTAAACATTATTAAAGATTAAAATATCTATTAATTTTATGAAGTTGCATGTTTTTTAATCTATTACAGCATAGTAGTTACACAAATAGTCTTACTTATTTAGAATTACTTTAAATAATTAATAGACTGTAAGTTTATAAGAGGTTCAAACTCTGAAAGTAATCCATAAGATCTTGAAATCCAGAGTTCAGAACTTTATTTCTACCCTAAACTACACAGAATTATTTATTGCTATATTTACTTCAAGAACTTGTAGATACTGATATAGCTTTTTGTTTTATATAGAGCTCGCAAATAAGCCAAGGTTGGAGATATTCTGCAAAGCTTGTTAAGAGCTTATTAGCTAGCTCTATATATAACATTTGTAATACAAGCTTATTAAATTAGGTCATGTGATATATGACTTGGTTTCTTTGTATGATTTTTGTTTATCTACTAGTTAAATATAGCTAGATACCCATTTACTGACCAATATAGATGTGGGCTAGCTGTCTAAAGCACTTAAATTTTTAATTTATTTTTATTATTAGTATTGCATAATAAATTTTGTAAGGTTTAATTCTAGTTCATTTCATTATATTTAATGTATATTTAATGAAAATATTCAGTATAATAAATATTGAAATTATAAAAAATATAACTTATTAGAATATAATCTAAATCAAACTAATAATTATATAGAGCATCAATTGTTTTCAATGATTGCATTTTTATCTTTGCTTATCTCTGCCTGAAAAAAACTTGAAACTTTTCACTCAATACATGAAATAGTTCTCTTTAAATTCAAAGCAGCATATGATTATTAATATTAAGGAATGAGTGTAAAGACTTTATAACTATCACTTTAAATCCTTAATTTAAAAGTCCAAACAACACTAACTCACTAACTTTTGTAATAAAAATCACTTTTCTAGATTTTCAAATTATGTTCAAACAGCGGCGCAGTTAATCACAAGATATCATGTTAATAATTACATGCATCAATCTTCTCATAGATTAATATTAAAGGATTTAGCTAAATACTAATCCTCATTAAAAAGCAAAGAAGACTCTATCTTCGTAGCATATTCATATTTATGTGTTTACATTCATTATTCAACTAATTTAGGCATCCATAATACAAATTTAAAATTCGTGATTATTTTTACAATGAGTGTTAGTAATCTGGTAGCATTGCAATAAATTAATATTATAATTATACCTAGATTTAATCTTGAAAATCAATTTCAGAATTTTTTTGTATTGTTTTAATTGTAATTTTTGCATTATAAAACATCATAACAGAAAATAGATAGATAAAGAGAGAGAAATTTTACAATGTTAAAATATTCAATATTATTGTAGAGGGTTGGGTTGTTATTGCTGTTTTAATATTTAAACAAAATACCCATTTGAATGCACTTTCTTTTATAACAATTAAAACATTTTGTATCAGATTACTTAATTATTTTAATCCTCCTTGTATTAATTCACTGTTAAACAAAGGTCTTTCAAATTTTAATCCAGTTTCTTTGATCCATGCCCCCCCCCCATATCACCCAAAAAAAGTTTTTATCTCATTCATACACTTTCCATAAAGTATATTTCTAAGTTTTTTTAGCAGTTTTTTTTTGGAAAAAAAGGGATAGTAAATAAACATGGCAATGGATTTTACATTGAATTCAAAATTTAAAGGATTTAATTGGCAAAATTTTGGATTTATTTGTTAATGGAGTATATACAAAAACTTTAAAATTAATAAAGTCATTTCCAACTACATTTATTTATCTGAAATTTTTTTCACTATATTCAGTAGGTAAACCGAATATAGAAATAGATTGAAACTGACTTATGATTACAAATAATTATAATTCCAAATTTTAAAGATTCCTGTGTTAATTTTTTTTTTATTCTAGTAATTATAAAAAATGTATATAAATATTTGTTAACACAATACTATTTTAGTATTATTTGCTTTTATTTGTTTTTTAAAATATTTTAGGACTCTAGATTTTGCAACTTTTGCCCAATCTACAAGAGTTTTATAGTTGCAAAAAGGTTGAGAAACTGTATTAGCTAAATATCCAATTCAGATTATATTTACCTGTGACATCTTACTTTTTCTTTCTTATTTCATTATTTTTTTAAAAATTTATTATAATTAAATACTTATGAATATAAACATATTTAGTATGCTTTGTTGTTCTTTAGATCAGTGGTCTTCAACCTTTGGTCCATGAACAGGGCCGCAGAATTTTTCTGCCGGTCAGCGCTAGACTGGCAGGAAAGTTTGTAATGACAAAATAATAAGAGTTTAAACTTTTAATTAATATAAACAATTTTTATTTATCTCATTTTTACCCAATTAAAAAAAAAGAAACAGAATGAAAACAAAATTTAATCAATCATACATAAATTAATTTGTTTTTCTATTTATCACAGATGTTTATGGGGGGGGGGCAGAATTAAATTTTTTATTACTTTTCTAAAAAAATTCAAAATTGAAAAAAAAAAAAGGTTTTTATTATACAAACTCCATATATATATAACTTCATCTTATATATTTAACATTGTTGTTTTGATAGGTTATAACAATTATGCTCATCTAAGGCTAAACAGTTTACATCTTTAAGAAAATTTATCTATAGACTTCTGCCTGTAGAGAAACCTTATCCTTATTTTTACCAGTCCGCAGGCATGAAAAGGTTGAAGACCACTGCTTCAGATTACATACATTAGCATATTTCAATTTATAAGAGCTTTTAATAATATGTATCCATATATATATATATCCATATATATTACTTATTAGTGCATATCATAAGGACCAATAATTACATTTTTCCAAAGGATAAATACAATGAATTACTGATGGCTTATATCATTGTAAATGTAGCAAATATTTTAAGATAGCTCATCTTTTTAAAAATGTGTAATTTATACATTAATTTGTATATAAAGTTAAGTTTATTTATTTTAAGATACAGTATATATTTGGCTTGGTACAGTGAAAATTCCAGAAATGTCAACTGCAAATGATTCTTTAACTTTTTTCTGATTGTAGTCCTACTTTCCACACTGAATTCATGCTTTGAGCATTATCTTTTTGTATAAAAATTGTAAAAAATGTATGTAATAGTTGAATAACTCTTTTTTTTTTCTTTTATATGCATTTAATTTTTTTTATTATCAAAGATGCAGGAACAATAAGCAAGCTATTTGGATCTAAGTGTGTGTGAATGATTATGGATGTGTTAAAGGGACAAGAAAATTTTAAATTGTTCTGTTGAACATAAATAATCATAGTTATGCGAAGTATAGGCAGGTTTAAAAAACAATGTAGCATCTCTTTTGAGTATTTATTGCAAAAATATTGTATTTGTTCCATATAATAAGTTCAAAAAGAATTTTGTCTGTAATTAGGGAGACACATAGATTCTAAAATTTAACTATAATCTTGATTATAGGTGCTAAATAAAATTCCAATTAGGAATCTAATGTTACCCAAAAGAATGGCATGCTCAAAGTTATGATATGTAAAAAAGGATATTCCAATAAAGAAAGTATTTCTACTAATGATATTAAGAATGCAGGATGCAACATATCTATAAGATATCAAATTAAGGTCACTTTTGCTGATTGGAAAGTATTAAATGATAAAAGTTGTGAGGACATTTCCCAGTCATACGATTTGATTACAGAAATGAGCTTATTAATAGTAAATGTTATATAATATGCCAGAATCTTTCTAAAAATAGCATTATGTACATGAAATTTCACAATAAGCTAAAGCAATTTTTGGCATTTTTTAAATTTTACACTAAGTAAACTCATTATGAGTCAAATTGTGGTGATTCTGCTTTATTAAGTTAATTGAAATACTTATAAAAGATTGTGTTTCTTGTAAAGTATGATGATGCCATGGTCTTTTTAAAGTTGCCATATGGATTGTTTTCTAAGTCGTATTATTGATTCAGTAAAATAAATTTTTAAAAAGTCATCAAAATATACTGAATGAAGAGGGTATTCAAAAGACCTCTGAAGACCATCATCAACAAAGGATATGATATAAACAATAATCTCAAAATACAATAGGTAAAGATCTTCACTTTGTTCTATTTGCTTATCTAGTGGATCTACAGAAATTGTAAACAAAAACGATGCAATTGATTATTCTTGGGACCTATTTTGACTGGGTTTGAAGAATGCAGATAGATATATGGAATTTTTTAGCTAAATGAATCTATAGGTGAGATAATTCTGGATGGTGATTAACAGTAGCAGTTTTCTATCAAATTTGTATTCATCAATTTATTTTTTCCTTTGCTTTTGGTTTGCTTTTATTTTGTAAAGTTGAAGATAGCAATCTTTACTTACAATTACAATTATTTTCAAATGTATAATAAAAATAATAGTTAAAAAAATAAAACTGCAAATGAAAAGATAAAATGTTAAAGAACAGAATTTAAAATGATGTATAAATAACATAACCAAAAACCTGGAGACATTACAAGTCATCGGATAGCAATTTACTATCCGTGGCATAAAAGAATGAAGACTATTATAGATGCAACAAAAATCTTGAAGTTCAGAGTGCTAAAAATCATGAATATCTATGCACACACACGTTTTTTCAATGTACATAAGATGAAATCTTGACTGACATTCAAAACTAAACAAATTACTTCTTATTACAAGGTTAGAAAAGAAGTTAATTCACTGGAATCAATTACTTAAATGGTAATGTTTTAAGACAGAGAACATCAAGTAGCAATTAAATAACTGCGAAGTTCTTTACAGTTTCACAGATCTGTTCAATAAAATTCAAGCAGTTTATAAATCTGCTTATAGGCAAACAAACTTAGTTTGTAAAAATAATCGTGTTAAGCAAGTTATTAACAGAATGTGAAAAGATTATATATTTCTAAAAATTTGACGTTAAATTTTTTTCCCATTTATGTTTACAACGGTATTAAATTTCTGAAATCTTAATATAGTTGTTTCTTTTTAGATTAAATTAAAAAATTGATGAAATATTGAAAAAATATTTTTATATATAACACATTTATACTTTTAGCAATTTATCTATTTATGCTTATATAGAAATAGTCTATATTCGTCATCAGTTATTAGCTATTAGCCAGGTCTCTCTATTATCATTTTTACAATGTCCTTCAGCAACTAATAGTAAACTATTTTAGGGAAATGTCTACGGGCAAACAGGAAAAAAAAAGTAAATAAGATAATACTGACTAAATAATATATAATATAAATAACTCATTATAATGGTCATAAGAAAGATATTTTATTAAAGATATATATATCGACAACACAGAAAACTTGTTTTAAATAACTGGACTTAACTTAATAAATACCAAAAAATCCTATCAATTATACCCCCCCCCCCCCCCCCCACCCCCACACCCCATTCCCCCCCCCCCCCCCCTTTTTTTTTTTTTAATATAGAAAAAAATATTTGAAAAGACGTTTGATCGTATAATTCTTTGATATAGATTTCAGTAAAAGTACAAAGCTAAAATTTTTAATTGCACTACATCTATAGTTCTTATATATATATGAGAGTTAATTTTTGTTTTATAGCATATTGCTTATTAAAGAACATCAAAAACAAACATATCAAAAGCAAACGAATAAATAGGGGCATTTAAAGACTAATTTTAACTGCAAATAAAAATAAAACGTTTTTCCTTTTGTTTTGTTTTTTTTTATTCTTGGCAAATATTTTGCAATGTGTTATTTTAATCCTTCATGTTATACAAGGCCCCAAAACAAACAATTAAACATTAAAAGTAACTATAATTGAACTTAATCAACAGAATTTAAATATCTTCCTAAAAATACTTTAGCCGAGAGGTATCGCAGCCGCCAAGCAAGCAAGTAGTTGGTTGCAGACGGTTGTGGGTTCGCGTCCCGGCCGATGCTATGACACATGGAAAAAAAAAATATATAACAAGATAAAAGATTTATTGTTTAAGTTTTCTGAAGTGACAATGGTGTATTATTTTGCTGAAACCAGTTAACTAAAGTTGTTTCTCATAAAAGCAAATAAGTAATAATAGTTTAATTAAATAATAAGTTGTTATGAACAAGAAATAACACTTTTACAATACATGAATAACGTTAAATAGCTTTTCAATGTTTTTTCCCCTCATGTTTATTTATATTTAAACTATTTTAATTTCGTTCAAGTAGTAACCCCCGTCAATTACTCTTAACGTCATCTCATGATTAGCTCTTGGCTTTTTCAATAAATAAATGTTGCTTTTCAACTTTTAGGCCATTGTATAATAAGCACAGATATTTACGTAAATTTGATTTTCTTTCTGAAAATGATGCTAGAGAATAGTTCTTCCATGTTCCCCTATTTGATTTTAAGCTTTTATAGAGATGCGTAAAACCACAAACAATACAAACCCTGTCAAATATTTATTTTTAACATACCGGTATATAAACATATTCATGAAGCAAATTAATTTAAAAATTGTACATATTAAGACTTCAAACACAATTACCACAAAGTCAGAGTTGTAATAAACGGGTAAAGAGAATTAATCCTATAACTGATTAAGAGTTACGAAATGCATGGAACAAAATAATGAGTGACAAAAGAAATTCATGGTACTGCTTGTAAAGGTGAATACACACAAAATTTATAAATTTCTTTCTTTATATATATTTAATATATTTTTCGAGCCACTGGTTACTGCAATCGCAGTTGATAAAATTGCAGAACTTCTTATTTATTCGCTTAATATTGAGATACTCAAAAAGCTTACCACAAAAAGCCACATTAATTTATATAATTTGATGTTTGCTGCATTATATTTTACTTTAATAAAAAAAATTTTCACATTCTATTATCTTTATTAGAAAAAAAAACTCCACCACCATTACTTTTTTCTCTCCTACTATCTTTTTTTTTTTTGTTTGTTTGTTTCAGTTAAAACAGAAGGGTGTTTCTTTGATGTTTTTTTTTTTTTACAATTAGATTAAAAGTCGTTCTTCTCTCAATAAGCAATGCTGAGGAAAAGGTTCAATCATAAAAGTCACTCTTCTGTAATAGTTAGATAAGTAAACTGTAACATTTAAAAATGTAAGCATCTAAATCAAATTATCCTTTTTAAAATTATTTTTAATGATCGTACGTCTTCTTTTATATCATGATTTATTTAATTTTTATTTTTTTTATTTTGATTCATTTATATAATGGTTTTGCAAACACCAATGCGATAGTGAATAATTCATTTCAGTTAACAAACCAAAATTCTTTTCACTTTTTTTTAAGTCAGTAGTCAATCAGAAAAACTTATCAAGGAGTGATATTTTATGAATTCAACCAACTTTTCAGCTCTAATTTAATGAAAACTCCAAAGTAAAAATTAAATCTTCCAAAAATGTACCAAGTTTTAAAGTTTCTTTTATTTATTTATTTTTCAAAATAAAAAATGTAGCCTCATGCCAATGCAATAAATATAATAAAAATTATTTTTATGTATTATATAGTGAGTCAAAATATAAAAAATGATAGGATAAGTAAACATGCAAATCCCCCCAAAAAAGCTAGTTGGTGAGGGAGAGGCAATATGGCAGCCTTATGCTAGAGTGAATTTATTTCAATTATTTACAATTTATTTGACATTTATTTTATCAATGGGCATATAAAAATCACTATATGTTATGATTGGAAACCAAATAGTTATCGTCTATTGGTAATAAAACAATAAAAAAATTCCAGATGTTTGGTTTGTCTAAAATGCTAAAAACACTAAATGTCTCTCTGCCCAATCTTTGCATATGTATTAAATGGATTATGTCCTGCACATGTGGAGTTCAGATTGACCTTAGGTCAACATGGGTGTGACAAGAATCTCAACCTCAGAGTGGCCTTCGAGTATTCCATCATCAGATTTTCAAATGGATGGACGTTTGAAGGGTTGGAGTGTGTAGTAGATTGGAGTCTGTCCATTAAAGTATGAAAATTGTCTATCTTAATATATATCTGAGCACTTATAGTATATATGTGTGGGAGATGATAATCTGGACCAACTGATGATTGCTAGTTTAGCATGAAATATGTATATTGGTGATTATTTATCTTTTCAGCATATATGTGCTTGAGTGTATCAATGTTATTAGATAGAGTGGAGAGTGGTGGGTCATGTGAAAGTCTGTGCTCATATACCCTATATATTAAATGTCTCTCTGAATATAAAATTTTTCATTGTTTAAAAAAAAATAAAAAATATTGCAATGAATATCTTTCAATGAATTTCTTATCATTAAGATTCATCAAATAAACAAACAAAAATTTTAAACAAGTAAACCTGAAATATAAATTAAGCCAAAACAAAATAACAAATAGTCCATTTAGTTTATGTTGTAGCATTTTACCAGTTCACATTACTTTGCTTCTAAACTATAAGTAATCAATGATGATGAAATAATAGTGTCAAATAGATATCCAAACTAGATTTCATCTATTGGTTTCTCTCAGAAGGAAATACTGTTTTGCTCTATTATCACTTAGCAAATATCTTTTATTCCTATCAAGCTTTTTAAGCTACAAACTTAAATTTTTCAATATCCTAAAATTCAGAACTTTCTAGTTTAATTGATCTTCTAATATACAATAATGTTAACAAATTCTATACATGTGTTGGTTAAAGATCTGAATCAACCAACAATGATTGATCTTGCTGAAAATGCATTTGTTTTTATATGTTTTTATTATGTATTTTAAGATAGAGTTTGTAAGCTTTATTCTACATTGAATATATTATCCATGGAGTAGAAAAAGAAGAAGGAATAAAATAAATAATATTTATGCTAGCATTTAATAATTGACACATTAAGCATTAATGTTTATATTTGAGCTAAAATTATGCTGATATCTAGATATTTTTATTGAACTTATTATCAATGAAAATGCATTTTAATTTCAGTTTTTGCCATCAGATGTACCAGAAATCTGTTAATAAAGACTAAAAAATAGCCACAAATGAGTCACTGCAGTCTCAATTGCAGCAATTACATTGCAATGCTCTGCAGTGGAGTGTCTATCATCGTGGAAGAGATAATGTGAATGTTTAGATACATCAAAAGTATATTTATTATATATATATATATATCATATTTATAATTATATTGTGCATCAAACCAATAAAAATGAATTTAAAATTGAAATAGTAGTTTCAAAAATATAAAAAATACTTTCCTTTTCCCTTATACTATAACATAATTTTAATCAAAGTTTGACAAATTTTTAGAGTTATTATGTGAAGTTTAGATGGTACTCTTATTTTTATTTTACTTCTGTTTTCTGTGGACAGGAATGAAAATTAAAATACAGAATCACTATCATTAAAATAAAACCATTCAATACAAATTGTGCTAAATTCTTTGGCTTTCAGTTGATATAATTAATGCCTTGGTATAATATTATGTGATAAAAAAAAATACCACTCTAGGATATCATGTCCCAATCATACAAAGGATTAATTACTGCATTTACAAATGGAGAAAATACTACTACATTCTAACCTTTTCACAGTTAAACAATATATGCATAATAATATGTTGCTTAGAATACCCCAAATGCAGAAAAATCATTAGTTTACTTAACAAAATGTTCTCCAATAGAAAAATTCAAATATTATTCTAAATGATAATCATAGAATGCATTAAATTTTAGAGAATTGTCTCCTATATGATTTAGTTGGTTTTTTTTAATCTATTTTAATTAACACATTCCATTTATCAAAGTTTAGATTTAAACTAATTTTAAAAACAATTTTGTTGTGAAACTAACTGGCATTTATTGGACTTGTGATATAAATATTTTACAAACAGCCTATTTAGAATAAGATATTTCATTGGTTGATACTATATGCTTTTTGGAGAAAAAAAGTGTTCACATTAAACTTCTGGATATGTAACTAAATATTATCATCAAAAAAATTATTGGTACAATCAAGTACACCTCTTGTAGTGGCACTTCATTCTTTTTTTTCTCATGTGTCATAGCATCAGCCAGGAAGTGAACCCGCTAACCCGAGGCAACTGCTTATAAAGCAGCTGTTGCTGACCTCTTGACCACCAATGCTTCATTCTTTCTCATATTTTTCCATAAGATGTGTAAAAAAATTTTTTTTTAAAAAAAAGTCACATTTACTACTAATTCAAGACATAGGTTCGCACATTTTAACTCAAAATCCTTTTAAATGCTCAGCCAAATATCTTTTTAAACACATGAAAATTATGACATTAGAAATGGATTTCTTGTTAGCCCCAAACAAATGTATTTTTCAGCTCTAGCAATAAAGACATCTGGATTTTTATCTTCCTAGAAAACTACTCACAATAATTATACTTATCTGATTCAAAAATAAAATTTTACATTCTTTGACTTCTGTACAAACATAAGTCATGAAACACATAGTTAATGACTATTAAATCTTTATATACAATGACAGTATTGATTGATTTAATAAAGCTCTTAATTAACTATCTTTTGCTTTAAATGGCTATAGAATTTTTTATATTGTTTAGTAATAATTAGTCATCTAAAAGGAAAAAAAAATCCATATGTTAAACATATAAATGGCTTTTGAAATTTCTAACGTAAAATATTTATGAAAACAAAAATAAATAATTAAAATGGAATATTCTTCATATTTCAAAAAGTGAAAAGAAGTGTTAAAAAGTCTAAACAGTGGCGAGAAAAAATTGTGAATTAATGCTGAATGAGCATTTACTGAAGTTAGTTAATGAAAACAAAAAACAATAATGTTATCTTTTATCAATCTCATGAGGACAACCTTTGATGTTAAAGGAAGTCGATTTTGAAGTGAATTATGGGAAGGCTATTTTGTTTTGTATATATATATGCTGTTTGTTTAGTTGAATTTCACTTGACAAAATCTACTTGTCAATAGATAAAAGCATGCTTATGCATAAATTTTAGTAAAATTTTATTTTTGGCTATATTAATTTTTATTTTATTTATATATAATGTATTGTATGTTTAAACCTATATAACTGTAAAGGTAAAGCAATATTTAAATGGCAGCTGTAGGCAAAAGCACTCTATAATAGCCTTTTTTTCTTATAGAGGACCAGGTTTGTCGACTGCCTGATGGTGGGTTTTTTATCTTTTATCACCTAATTAAAAATATCTAGATATCTATTTAGCAAACAATACTAAATGGTTAGCTGAATTTTATACAGGCTGACTACCTAAAAAAATCCTAACTCTAATAAAAAGTTTCAAGTTTAACTAACATAGGTTTCAACTCATGTTATCATTATGGTAAACAGATGTACTACTATGATTCTATAAGACTCATATTATACAAGTATAAATACAGCAATAACATTTATATAAGTAGAGATGCATGTGTATTAAGATAAATATAGATAAGATAAATATTGTTACAATAATGGATTTTTATTCATATTATTTAATTCAATTTTTTAGAAATATTTATTAATTTAGAGTTAAAGAGATCTTTATGAAATTTAAACTATGATTATATCAATTTTTTGGTTCCCATTATCTTCAAATTAAGAAAATTTTATTGTTTTTGGTAAAAGAAAGTATATACTAAACAAAGTTGTAGATGATCTCCAATTCACATTTAAACTTGATTTTGATATCAATAATTCACATCACATCACTGTACTTCTGAGACAAATATGTAATCAGTAGATACCACATACAATTACAAATCTTCAGATTAGTTTCTATTAGCTTTTCTCATATTGTTCTACACCTTAACGAATTACCAGTCATCTTTATATCTTAGAATATTTGAATATTGCAAGCCAACACTTTGAGTAGTATGACAATAGAAAAAGGCTGTTGGACAACAATAGCACTTTCCTCTAAGAAAAGTCAATATCAGGAAACTAATCCAATAATTTGTTTGGTGTTACTATGCAGCATTTTGCTGTTTATTTGTGGCTTATATAAATAACTTAGAAGTAGAGCAAAATTACATGCATTACAATTAAAGGAACAAAATTTATATTCAAACAATTTTTTAAAAAACCTCATTTCATTTAATTTGTTATAGGTGTTAAAAAATACAATTTCATATATTGTATTATTAATAAATCTTAGATTTGAGATTTAATAATTAACAAAAGCATAACAAATAAACATCAAAATAAATAAAAGCATAACACAGACTTTCATAATTTAATATATAGTATTATTGCTAAGTCTTACATTTGAGACTTAACAATTAATAGAAGCATAATACAGACTTTCATAACAAAGAATTAAATAATGTATGGAGAGATATGTTAATATAACTGAAAGTAAAAAAGAGAAAGCAAAATACATGAGAGAACAAACGCACATTGTTTACATCATTAAATGAATTAAGAAATTGACAAGAAGTTGGGGTGAATATATTACTAGAAGAATTTATAATAGATATACAATTTTCTAAACAGAATCACACAAGATTGTAAAGCATCTAGAGAGACATTTTGATATAGACGTGGAAAAGAGAGACTATTGGTTAAAAAATATGGATTAAATTTGAATATATTTTCATTGTGTAATGAATCAAATAATGATTGATGATAATGACGATTACTAATAAATAGATGAAAAAGAGTCTTATATACTTCCGGGACATTTGTTTCTTGCTCTACTTTTCACATACTAATAGCTATTTCTTCTCTAAGATCATCAATTATATATATGCACATACAAAAATAATGCTTAAAATTTTTAAATTATAAAAAAAATATTGTAAAATAAATAAATAAAACATATTGGATTATAAAGTAAAAATTATAATCTATCTATAATCAAATATTTTAAAAATACGCTATATTACTTTTTTGTCTTTTTTTTTTAATTCTATAAAAGAGTTTATTATCTACAATTAAGGTTGCAAAATGAGTTTGTTATTAAATGAAAGAAGAACAAAATCAAAGTTGTTTTTGTGAAGGCAATCCCATTACAAATGCTGGATTAGAAATTATGCAAACGCATAAATTAATCCCATGTTACATTACATATAAAATATTTGCCTTTCCTTTTGTTTTTATTAATACATTCGTTTCCTCCATCCCATTCAATCATTATGCAGCATCTAATTTATCCTTTGTTCACTTATCGCTTCATCACAGTAAAATCTGCTACATTTTTGCTTTTTCTCCTAGTTACATCCAATCTGTTACATCATTATTTATTCTTTTGTGTTTTAATGATTTTCGTTTGCAGGGTCACTTGTCAATCTGATTATTAATATTCTGCTGTATTCTTTCAAATTTGCTTTAATTTCTAATTGCATAATTTAGCACTTGCTAATAGTTAAGTTTCAATTCCATAATTCTAAATATAGACTTTCTTTTAATCTTTAATTGTATGTTAACTTAAAAATAGAAACTTTATAAAATTTGTAATAGCATTAAATTTTTAAAATAAAAATTCTCAACGAGAAATGTTAAAATTCAACTGAACTTTTAACATTTAAATATATATATTGTATAAGATTTTTTTAAAAAAGTATTTGATTCTTATCTTTAGAGTTTTAAAAAGATATGCCTTTTTATATTTAAATTTCAGTAAAAGTGAAGATAAACCTGAACTTATTGAAGAAACCAAACATTATATTATAACGTATTATTTGTTTTTACAACTAGAGAAGACGCTATCACTGGACTAACAAAACATTTGTTCTTAAAAATCGAAATTGGCACGTTTTTTGTTTTTTTTTTTGGAGGAGGGAGTTATTGGTAAGCTTTTCCTAGGGCGCAAAATAATCTGGCAACGGCCCTATTTAGAGTAAAATGGCTTTACCTGCCAGATAATAAAACTTAGATATCCATTTACCAACCAGTAAGTAGTTGGATAGCCGGACTGGTTATTCAAGAGCCATATATATATAATGTTCTCAAAGACATGTTTAGATTTAAAAAAATTATTATATCAATTCTCTACATAAAAGAATTTGTTTTTATAATTAATAATTCAGAAACAAACATTTTCAAACAAAGATGACAACCAAACAAAGAAAAATTAATGGCTAATTGATAAAAAATCGATTATTCAAGTGAAACACAATTTTAGATTCTATAGAAAAAAAAGATAATGAAAGAGAAAAAGAGTTCTTCTATCGGTCAATAAGTATTATTCCGTTTTAATTTTACTAATTTCATTTCCATCAATCACACAATGCACTGTTTTTCTTTATTTGCTTTTTTAATTTAGTTGCTATTTTAATCTGATTATAAAATGATACTTTTAAATTTATATATATATTAGTTACAGAATCACAAAGTTGTTTTTTTTTTCCAAAGTATTTATATATTAAACATTTTATGTTTTTTTTTTTTTTTTAGTTGTTAAGTACATTTACGGACACACATATCATATATAGATATGGAGATAAAATCCCATACATTTATCATTTGACCAATTCCTTATGCATTATACAATAATGGCAACTGTCTTTTCTGCAGCAGTATTTTAAGATTAGGCAGCAAAATAGAACCTGTCTGAATTTAAACGAAGTCAAATATCAAATTTATATTGCCCAATTATATATTCAAAAACAAAGAAATTGAAATCAATCCCCAAAAGAGTATAATATATCTCTTACATTCATCTGACAAACAGAAATGAAGTGAAGATTTTATGCACTAGCTAAAAATAAATGGCTAGGGGAGTTAGCTACAATCTATCTATATAAAAAAAAAATTTAAGCCTATTTGTATTGAAAATTTTCAATTTGTCTCAAATTTTAAAATTTATTCGTCTAGAATTGAATTCTATATCACAGGCATAATGGACAAATGCATTAATCATTTCGTGACATATTATTGAATTGTTAATCTTTCCATATCTACTTATGCAAAAATAATGACTTCATTCATAAAAGATGAGAGAGTAAATGTGTTTAATCAAATATCATAAGAAATTAAGTCTTATAAATATTGACCAATAGGGTTGTACTTGTTAGTTTAAAGTGTGAATGCCATGAAACAGATATGGTTGGTTTTACATGCATATGATGACCAAAATCATTTAATGTAATTAAAAAAGGTTCAGCATTTACATTATTTCTAATTAGTGAAGTAGAATGCCTCTGACTACCATTAAAAATCTATCAAATAAACTGCCATTTTCCCAATATAAATCATGGTGATAAAATATGATCATGACTTGGATATGATTCTCTTCTGATTCAATCCTTGCTCTACATGAATGTATCACAAGTGCAAACTATTTAAACTATTTGGAATATAAAGTTCATTTCATGGTGTAACTCTAATTCCCAATAATACTGTTATCGTTTAAGGTATTAAGGCTTTAATTCATATTGATAACAGAATCTGATATATTAAGTGAATGTAACATGGTCTTTTTAATTACTGACTTTAAATAATGTTGGACTTGAATTCATGACCAACTGAAAAATAATTAATATCCCCCATTAATATCTCCCAAAAAGTGTGAGACTCATTCCATGAGAAATGGCATAATATTCATCTAAATATCATTAAAACATGTGGTTTTGTTAATTCAAATGGAACCTTATATCTAATTAATAAAGGTATTACACTTGTTTTTGTTATTTTGTTCATTGCTTGAATATGCATGCTGAAAAATTGAAAACATTGTCAAAATACATTTATGCACTTTAAAATGATCTAATTGTCTCTTTGTTTCTGTTTTTTTTTTTTTTTTTTTCAAATAATTACAATTTTTGTCATCAGTTTATCATTATTACCACATATTTTGGTTAGCATTTTTTTCACCAGCATTTTTTATTTTTTAAATGTTTATTCTTTATCACAACTCATTTCTAATAAATAGAGTTTCAATGTTTAGAAGATTGGATAAGTAAAGGTTTGATCAGTTTAGTTTGTTAACTGTAACAAAGTGCACTTTTGGGTGGTGAAGCCAAGATCACAGCATACATAGGCATCTGAATCTGCTGTAGTATTTAAATGCAAATGCTAATTTATTTAATTTAATAACTTACACATTCATATTTATCCAACATTCAAAACATTGAAATTTTACTAATTACAGTAGAATAAAAAATAAAAAAAAGAAAATAACTCATTTATAATGCAGTCACAATTTTTTTTACTAACAATCTCATTGAAAGCTTCTTTTATTTATTTTAATTCTTCAATATTATCATTTGCAGAATTTATAATTTCCTTAAATCTTAGAACCACCTTAAATTTTATCTTTTTCAGCTGTATATAAGTCATCTTTCTAAACAAAGCATTTAAACAATTTTTCAATAATTATTAATTTATAAAAAACAGTTTCTATATTATTCATATATTCACAAAAATATTTTATTTTTATTTTTTTAGATCCATTTAACCTTATATAATATCTTATACATGCAACACAACAGATATCAGACTATCAAAGAAATACTTAAATTTTTCAGATGAAAGGAGATTAATAAGATCCTATTCTAATTTATTTGTTAGTGTAAAACATAGAGGACTTAGGAATCACAGCAGAACATCTTCTCATCTGTGATAAAGCCTATATTATATCTCACGCATATTATTTTGTTTTTTGCAATTACCACATTGACATTCATTTGAATATCTCACATTAATCCAAGATATTTACAATTTAGCTTCTAAATGCTAGACACCCATTTATCAAGATCAAATATCATTCTATTAAATGAAACTCCTCTACAATAGAATATAGAAGTTTTTAAATGAACAATAGCTTGGTTGGAGTTTTTTTATTTCAAGAGAAATTCTTGCATGCAATATATACATCATGAATATAAAGAATTTCAACTCAGACTTTCAAGTACATGTCAACTATTTACATTTTCTCATACCATCAATACACATGACCACACACATGTAAAAAAGATAAATAATTAGCAATAGATGTATTTCATGCTAAACTAGTACTCATCAGTTGGTCCAGATTATCATCTCTCACACATATATATAATCAGTGTTCAGTTTATATTAAGATAGCAAATCTTCATACTTTAATGGACAGACTTCAATCTACTCCAACTTCCAATTTTTCTTGAAAGTCTGAATTCAAACCCTTATATTTACAATTAGGCTCCAGGTATATGAAGAATGCCTGTATTTCAAATATATATATATACACACCATGAATAAATATTTAATAGCTTCCAAAATATTGTTTTCAATAATTATTAATGATGAATACTGACTTTTTTAAAAAAATTTCATTTGATATTCTTACTAATTTTATCAGTTGCACGCTAAATATTAATAAAGAATTGGTAGAAAAATCTGACTTTTAAACTGAAACCAATAAATCATATAGCTTGGAGTTGACAGCTCTCCAAATTTACTTACATTTAATTTAAAGTCCATTGATTTGTTTATTATTAATCACATTACCATTGATTTCACTTTGTTTTAAGTCATTTATTTATAGTGTCTAAATTACTACATTTTTGTATGTATACAATAAAATTCAAATTAATAAATATCGGCATGGACATGTGTGATATTATTTTTAGATTAGAAAATCAAAGAAACTCTAAACTCATCCACATGTAAATAATATTTGTCTTTACATCAATAACCTAGTATTTATTTGACTAATGCAAAATAGTTAAATATCCATTTTCAAACTAATATTTTATGGTTTATTAAATTGTCTATAATCTAGCTATTTTAAAAGAATTCATAAGAACCCTAATTTTCTTGAAAATCTAGATTCATTCTATATTTAAGCTCAAGATCATGGGTATATCAAACTAACACCCTAACTAATATATTAAAACAGGCAAAACTTTCCATACAGTATTGCCACTCAATGCAAGCCAAAGTAATCAATGGATGCCAGAAGGCTTGTGCATAAAATCCCCATCTAGTGCCTACTCATCCAATATTCCCAGACTAGTTTGTGGCTTATCACCTTTGTCAGTGAGGAAGGAGCCTTGGATCTGAAAGCACTGCACCTAGATTTTAGGATCTTTTAGATCTAGGTACAGTGCTTAGGATCTCTAAGATCTAGGTGTAGAGATCCTAAAATCTAGATGTAGTGTTCTCAGATCTAAGGCTCCTTACTGCCAAAGGCCAGAAACTAGTCTGGGGATATTGGATGAGTAGGCACTAGATGGGGATTTTATGTAGAAGCCATGTGGCATCCATTGATTACTCTGACTTGCATTGAGTGGCAATACTGTATAGAGAGTTTTGCCTGTTTTAATAATACTTATAAGCAAGTATAAGAAATGGTGATCATAATGATGTTTATTAACTAATATGCTACAAAGATCTTTAGAAATGACTTATGGACATTAGTGTATTAGATAAATGAAGATTTGTTTTCTGAAACTGGTTTAATTCATATTTTGTAATCCATAATTTTATCATTATCAATATAACTTTTGGACATTATTAATCTACTAAAGCCTTGGACGGTTTAGCATTATGGCATATTCAAGAACTAGAATGTTGCTAAATTAATTTTAATTTCATAAAAAAAAGAAAACCTTAGCTTGTTCAAATGAATACAACTGTTGTGTTCAATATAAGACTTGATATATTAAAATATTACGATATTCCAATCAACAAAATCAAAAGATAAAAACTTCTGATTTAATTTTCAATTGAGAAAAATAAAAAAACTGTATTGGGTCATATAAATGAAACCATATGCTCCATTTATTACTTGGATTCTCAAATATCAGGTAGAAACCTCCAAGCAAATGACCATAAGTTGAAGATATCTCTGACTTAATTTCTGTTGTTCTGATTCATTCCTTTTCTTTTTTATATCATTCTGACAGATATTCTTATGTCATCCATTTTGTGAACTTTTTTCATTTTAATTGAATATCTATTCTTGTTTCTTCTGGCAATGTGTTGCATCCCCTTAATATTTCAATATGATTATTAATTTCTATTTGTTCTTTTATTCATACACTCAACTCTCAATCATATTTTTTAATTTCAACAATCATATCTGAATGTTCAATAATTATTATGTGGTTGAGCTCTATAAATGTAGTAAAACCAACTTTGCAAAATTTAATTTTCTTATATATAAACTTCAGTTTGAATGATATTTCTATCTAAATATGACTATTTTTTAACAAATTTATTATTAAATTAATTTTTAACATAATTAAAATAATAAAAAATGTGTGAAAATCATAAAAATAACAATGTTTTTTTTTTCATTTTTTACCAATGTAAGCTTAATACAGATTCATGGGAATACTGCTCATTTTTTTAAATTACAATTTCTTTGTCTTTATATTAAAATGCAAAAAAACTAAGTGGGCTATTGGCATTCTTTGCACTTTTCCCCCTCTTTTAAATGGTATATACTATGTTTTTGTCTGAAAAAATTTGATTTTTTATGAATTTGTTTTATTAATAACTTTATTTACCCCACCCCCCTTAGTTTATTAGATTGTGGGAAGCAAATATAGTGTGAATTTTATATCAGAAAAAATGTATTCAAAAATATATTTAAGCACTGTTGATTTCTCAATTTCTAGATCTTTGGATTTTAAAGATAATTTGTCATTCAGCAAAAAGCTTCTTTACCAGACAAAAGGTGAAGAAATAGTAGACAATATATACCTACAAAATTTAATGGTAGATCAGGCCTTTTCTCCCAACAAATTATTAATGTGCCATCTAATTTGATGGAACAACAGAGAAACAAGCAATTTTATGAAGAATTCAGGTTAGAAGTCCCCCATTACATGTAAGAATTCAATTCTAGATATTTTTTATTTATTTTTCAATAAGAAAATATATAGTAAAATAATTGATAAACCAAATAAATATGCTACTAAAGAAAAAATATATAATTGAACAAATGTTTCATATCATAAGTCATCTTCATTTTTGTATATGGTATTGGGAATTACATGCAAGGCCTGTATAGTTTAATTGAGGAATATTTGAGACTCTGATCTAAGTCTAAGACAGTCTTATTTTGCAGACATAATGACTCTCAAAATATTTAATAATTTATTAGTATGCCTGCATTTTAATGATAATGAAAAAATATTGAATAACAAGAATAATGACTGAGAGGACACATCTATCAAATTATACCCAAGGATTCTATGTCAGCTTCATTTGTGATTACTTTTGACAGCTGGTAAGCAGATTATATGGAATAAGTTATCTTTTATTGACAACAATATTCAATAATATGTAATAATATATTTAATATTTTGCATTTATATATATATATATATATATATATATATATATATATATATATATATATATATATATATATTAGATAGTATGAGCAGGTATGCCTATTGCCAAGACTTATACATGAAAGAGATAGAATATAAACACAGTATTTTTTTTATAAATATATGCCTTAGAATATTTAAACTTTTTAGTAAAAAATATAAATAGTTTTAGTTCTTCGTGTGAAATTATAAAAAAAAAAAAGGAATTATATATACCTATATATTTGTCTTTCCTAAAAATCTTTGACTGCTTCTTGAAGTGAGAAATTCTTACAGATTCTACATTTATAAACTGTTTTGCCAATTGAATGATGTTATTTTTATTCTCATGTTTTTGTTTTGGAGATGATTATTAATCATGAAGGTCCTATTCTTAACAAAGTGGTTTATTAAAAGTCTAAAATCAAAATAGTTTTGAATGAGGAATAAAAAATCAAATCTGTAGTGCATCTTGTTTTTCAGGATATCAAGCTTGGCATAGCTTTTAGCAGAAAGATTTGGATGATACATACACACTGCAGTTTTATGGTGTAGATCCATCTCTGTATAACCATGGTAAGTTTACTTGGAATTTCAAATTACATGCCTTTTTACTTCATTGTATTTATAGTAATAAATAATAGCAATTGTGATTTTTCTCCTTCCCCATTTTTTAATAATGCTTTGCTGATATTAATTTTTTTTTGATTTATTATAATTTCTTAATAATAATTTCCTAATATTTGATTTACAATAATTATTGTTTAATTTTTTAAAATTTTTTATTAGTTGAAAAACATTTTTTTTATAGATGCCTTGAGACTTTTTAACTTCTGGTGTATAAGTAAAAATGAAGTATTCTCATAATGCTGTTTTTGTAAGTGTTAAAGCAATAATTTATTCCAGATAAGAATTAATCAGAAATTTTATAAGGAAATAATCAATAAAAATGTAAATTAGAAAGTTAGTTATCAGAAATTACAAATTAAACCACTAAACATCACATGATCATGTATTTCTTATGCTTGCTCGATCTGTTGAAACAGGCAAAACTCTCCATACAGTAGTGCCATTCAGTGCAAGCCAGAGTAATCAATGGATACAAGAGTGCTTATGCATAAAATCCCTATCTAGTGCCTGTCTTCTCATCCAATATCTTCAGACTAGTTTCTAACTTTCGGCTTTCATCAATGAGGAGCCTTGGATCTGAGAGTACTGCATCTAGATCTTACGATCTAATGCAACCCTCCAGTAGACACCTTTTATCTCTACTTAACTACAAAACTATGAGTCCAAAATTTGACAACACATTAATATTTTCAATCCAAGTTCACGGGCTTATATATTCATATAGTTCTGAACTAAGTTCAGTACCCATACATTTTGGTGTATTTGGTTCTTTAATAACCATAGCTGCCACTATCCTATTCAGCATGATTGGTATTATTAATATCACATGATTACCATTTTTTATGCTTGCTCAATCTGTTAATACAGGCAAAACTCTCCATACAGTGTCACTCAGTACAAACCAGAGTAATCAATGGATGCAAGAAAGTTTGTGCATAGAATCCTTATCTAGTAGAACTCATCCAATATCCCCAGACTAGTTTCTAGCTTGTGGTTTTTTTCAGTGAAAAGCCTTGGATCTGAGAGCACTGTACCTAGATCTTAGGATCTAATTCAACCCTCCAGAAGCCATCTTCTATCTCTTGGATTGAAAATATTATTGTGTTTTCAATTTTGGACTCATAGTTTTCTAGTTAAGTAGAGATAAAAGGTGGCTTCTGGAGGATTGCATTAGATCCTAAGATCTAGGTGCAGTTCTCTCAGATCCAAGGTTCCTCACTGATGAAAATCACAAGCTAAAAACTAGTCTGAGAGATATTGGATAAGTAATCACTAGATATAAAATTCATGCACAAATATCCTTGCATCCATAGATTATCCTGACTTGCACTGAGTGACACTATTGTATGGAGAGTTTTGCCTGTTTTAAATTAGAAATTATGAACAAGCAATAAAATAATAGATGTGATATATTGGACTATTTCCATTATCTATGAGTGGATGTTGAATGTATTGAACTTTTTAAATACGAACAACTTGTTAGTAATGTCACACAAATATATAACACAGGTTAGTAATTACACAATTTTTGAATAGTAGTATTCTCCACTCTTCTTCAGGTGTTTCTGACCTGGTATGCACAGTGACAGTATTTGCATAGAAATCAAACCCACATCTTTAGATTTTTGAATATCAAATTTAAGGCAAATGCTCTAAGTTCAATATACAAGAATCTAAAGGTGCAAGTTGAACTTCTATGTGAATACTGTCACTGTGCTTATCAGGTCAGAAACACCTGAAAAGAGTGGAGAATACTACTACTTGAAACATTGTGTAATTATTAACCTGTATTGTATATTTGTGTGTTACTACTAACAAGTTGTTTGTATTTGAAAAGTTTAAATATTTAAAATTTTCTATGCATTTAGCATTTCAATCACAGATTATGGAAATAGTCCAATATATCACATCTAATAATATACCATCATTACAGACCATCAGGCAAATACTAAGCAATAAAGTAATAATTTTTCAGGATATTGAAATTTTTTTATCTTAGTTTTTTAATAGTAATCTTTATTTTTTAGCCTAATTTTTTTTCTTGGTATTTTTATTTTGTGGCAATACATAACTTTTTGCTCTAATATTGTTAAAACTGGAATTATTTGTGAAAACTATGTCTCAAATCAATTCTTTTAAAATTCAATATGGTGTTTTTTTTATCTGAACAGGTTACATCTCTTTTTAAATATCTTACAATTATAAAAATTTTAAGACATTTTATATTAATTAAATAAAAAGATCTTTTAAATGATAAAAAATAATATAAAACAAAAAAATTACTTCTACTATAGAGCTTTATATTTTTCTAATAGTTTACCATCTATTCCTAGAAACAAAAACTAAAATATGTAGTCTTTATGTATAATTTGGAAATATTTATTGGAAACTTGCAAAGAAATATTCACATAAAAACCATTCAAATATTATCTGAGATATCTCATCTTTAGTGAAATAAATTAGAAGCATTATTTCAAAGTAATTTAGAATTTTCCATGTAAGAGTTAAAAACTTTTCTTCTTAAATATTTGGTAATGATTTTTTTAACTGTTAATCTGAAATTTACACAATGTGTATATATGAATTATAGTTATAACTTTCCACTTCATTACATATACTTTAATCACATGAATAAAGACATCTAAAATAAATGAATGAATCCCTAAGATATTTTATGCATATGTCTTCACTTACACATGGGAAAAGGTGGAATGGAATTGAATTAGTTATTTATGAGGTTCTGTTTAATAATAATAGATATATAAATCTTTATTTAAAATATATCTGAACTAAAAGTGCTATGATAACTTTTAGATGAAAATATAAGTGTAATGAACATTAAATTTATTTACCTAGAGAAAATAGTGCTATAGTTCTGACAGCAGAAAGTTTGGTACCTTTAAATTAAATTGTAATAGTACATATATAATTTACTAAATTAAAATATAAAGTAGATTTTGTAATTAACTTCTATATGAAGATGTCCCCTACGTATACATATATACAAATGCACTAAACATCACATGATTGCCATTATGATCTTCATATGGTAGTGGCACTACTATATGGAGAGTTTTGCCTCTGTGTGTATATATAAATCAAATATCTATTTACAAAAAAAGTTACATATTGCTTAGTATGCATTATAGTTATTATAATTAAATAATTTATATAATATTAAATTATCTTATTTCTTTGCAAATGTAATTTTTCTTAATAGTTTTTTTTTTTAATTTAATCTTAACTAAAATCAATTCAAGTTGATTAATTGCAGAATAAAACAGATTTAGAAAAAAAAAAATTTGACATTTTATTTATAACTCATTTTAAAATATTTTGACATTTTAACTATTTACTAATATTTCCATAATGTCAAAAAGAGTTAATGTTTATTTTTAAAGATGCCTTGGCGACAGATGCTGAGACATTCGAATATGCTTGGGTTGACGTGACCTCCTCACTTCAATTTTTTAAGAAAAATAACAAGTTATAAATTAAACTTTAAAAATTAATACTTTTGATATAATTTTTACCTAATTGTAAATATTTATATAACAATTGCCTAATGTAAAGTAAATTTTATGCTAAGCGTAATAATATAATTAAATATGGCAATTTATACGATTATCAGATATCTTTAAAATTATAAAACAGATATTTAAAAAATCATACGTAAGCACAATCGTATGTTTTCTGCAATAAATTTTTTTGCATAATTAGTCAATAAGATACTTCCATCAATTCATAATATTTTATCCTTGCCAATGCCCTGTGTGACATAGTAGATAGGATCAATTCAGACACTCCAGATTTGGCACTGGGATGAACTTCTGAGCAATAAATTATATGCCTTTTTTTTTATTGTCAATAGTGCTCTGTGTGGTATAGGCAGTATTAGAGTAGTTCCATGGATATAGTTTCAGCCCTGTCATTTCTGATGTTCAAACTTTTTTTTAATGTCCAGAATAACAAATCTTTCAATTATTTATTTATTATCGCCAGTAATAATTTGTTAGCTATTTCATATTGGTTTGGTAAAGAGATATCTACCAATTACTAGACAGAGGAAAATCTGTTTTGGCCAGATGAATAGTAATAATATGACTGTCAAAAAAATAGAGTGTAATGTGATGTTAATTCTAATATTAAGTCTAATTAATATAGTCATCATTTAAGTTTAATTTAATAAATTTCTGTATATTTTTAAGTAGTGTTGTATTATATTGTATTTATTTAAAATTGCTAATATTACATAAAATAAAACTCTCTTAAACAAAATTTTAAACATACATATTTAAAGGGTCCTGTAAATGCAATGATCTGATTGCCATATCTATGTCATGGGTGTGAATCTTAACCAAGTAAAATTTTGCTTTTCTTCACTAGGTTTCTGATATACCTTTAATCTCATAGCCAAGTTTTCCAATTGTCAAACAATGGTCAGTAAATATTTATATAGATTTTCTTACTTAAAGGGTTAAAGAAGAATGAAAAACTACATGCCAATTAGAAAATTTGTTAAATACTGCTCTTTTTTATGAGAAACTATTAAAGATATCTTTACTCACAATAGGTTATTTAAAAACTGTTATATCTACTTATTGATATATATATTTAAATGTAATCTATCAACAAATATATATATACTAGAAGATAATAGCTTCTTTAATTTTTATTTGTCTTTTTTGAAGACAATTACAGGAAGTCATATATATATAGCATGCAGTATTGAAACAACTTGCAAAAACGTGTGTAATAAGCACTGACATAAAAAAATAAGAACTTAAAAATAACACTTTTTGTATAGTGGTATTTATATGCATATATAAATAATACAAAAGCATTCATAAAAATCAACGACTTAAAAAAAAAAATTACATTAATGCAAAAGCACATTATGATACTAACAACAATAGACTTAAAATAATGTATTTCTTTTTAAATGGATTGTAAATAAAATCAATACTTAATTAATTGTACTTTATATTAAATAAAATATAAAAATTCAGCAAAAAGACAATCATATGTCTACATACATTGATATATATCTATATCCCAATGCTGATTTATTAAGTAAATTGATAGTATTTCATTTATTTAATAAATCAGTGTTGGGATGTTAATCTAGTGTATTACATAATATTAACCATTGGAAAAAGTTTATATTTATGTTTGCAAAATTATATATACGTAAATGTTAAAGTGAGCATCATAAATTATCATTAATATCATTTTCTTCAATGTGCATTTTATATAAATAATCAGATAATCAATTGCTTGTGACATTAAATTATGTTCAAGTTGCCCTTCATGGTTTAATGCAGTCGCTTGAGTGACAGATTCTGATGCTAAAAATTCATGGATCATAAATCCATTGGTCATTCCTAGTACTCAAACTTATAAACTTCTGAGCAACAAATCATTTGATTATTTTTTTTGTCTTGCCTGTTTTAATGCTGTTGTAAAATAGCTAACTCTGGGGTTCAAGATATATAGATCATGGTGCCACTGTATCATTTTCAGTGCACAAACTTCTTAGAAATCCCTGAATAATAAACCATGTTATTAATTATTTATTTTTCTGATGTACCAAATATAACGGTTCTATGCAAGTGATCAAACTTTTGTTTTTATTTTTCTCAGCTGAAGTCGATCCAGGAAGCTTTACCTATCAAGTCCATCATTTTTACAATTGCATTAAGTATAAAAAAATAATCTATGAATCATTCTATAATATATAAAATGTAAAGGTTTAAATTAAACTTTCATATTTAATCAATGAAGTTTTATTCACTATCAAACTCAATAAATATGCATGTAAATGTCTCTGGTAATACTATAATATCCATATTCAGAATGGAAAATGGGTTAAAACTAACTCAAGTATTTTTTTTAAATCTTGAATAAATTAATATGGACACATTTTAAAAAGTTTAGAAAAGGAAATAAATAATAGCAAATAAATTAAATGTGTCTGACTGGCATATCTGTGTGTTTTCATTTGTCTTTCTCAGTTTGTAATTGTAATTGTAAGAGAAAAATGTTCAGTTCCTCTACTAATCACATCCACCCCCTCCTTTTTTTATATATAAAATAGATAATGGATCAAAAATAAAAATTAGTAATTTTAATCACTATTTTTTTAAAACAGTGTCAAACTATTGGTTTAACTGTTATTTACAAAACTACATATCTTATTAAATAATCACAATCTTCTTACACCTTTAAGCAAATAATGTTTATTATTATAATCTGAAGAAGACTGTGAAGAACAGTCGAAACTATTATTTATAATAATAAACACTATTTACTTAAAAGTGTAAGAAGATAGTGATTATTTAATAAGATATATAGTTCTATATGAATAAGCAAAATTACTGAAGAAGAAGAAGGAAGAAGTATATATAGAATTATTTACAAAACTAGTAGAAACTTAAAAAAAAAACTTAAAACAAAGAATAAATTTTAATCTTCAAAAAATTTAACATGGAGATTAAAATAAAATAAAAATCATTCATTTCACATAGATAACAATAATTTTTTAATATATATACATCCAAAAAATATTCAACTTAATAAGTTCTGTTAACATTTAATATTAACATTTAATATCTGCTTGTTTGTGGCAACAATGCTTTAAAAATATGTCAGTAGATAACAAGGGGATTAAAGGTGTGCTATTAAATTATTGCTATATGATCTCTTTTATTCTGATAAAATCTTTAATCTATATCTTTCATTCCTGTTAATGTAGCAAAGTGGGTACATATTAACCCACATTTACATATATGCATTGTTTAATTTGCACTATGCCATTAAATACACACCTTGTAAAGCAGAGATAATTTTTTAATCTCATTTTCTATCCGTTTGTAAAATTGCAAATATCACAAAGCATTAAATATGTAGCAAAGATTTGAACAGGAAAAGATTATTTGTAAATAATCAATATTGGTCAATGTAAAGCATTCTATTGCAAATATAATCTTCCCATATTTGACAAAATAATTCATTATCCTCTATTAAAGGCTTTTTCAAAATAATGTTAATACTGAATCTCATTACAGACTTTTATTATTGCTTCACGGTTACTTTTATTATATATACATTAATATGTGTATAAAAAACTATTAAATAAATGGATGAATTTAATTAAGAGCATTTATGCTTTAAAGCAACAGTGAGGGTAACAGATTTAGCAATTAATGATTACTGATTTATTCCCAAAACAAAATATCAATTTTGGTAAATTGAATGGTAGACTGCTTCTTTGTTTGAACGGCAGACTCAAAATTTAAAGGCTTCAACATGGAGTTTCACTTGGTTAATGTAAATTAAAAAAAAAAAACTTTAATTCAATTAATAAAATAGAATTATTAAATGCTCAACCTTTGTTATTAGGATCCTCAAATATTACATAACCAACTGAACATATCATACATTAGTAATAATCATGTAACTAACTTCCCAAGCAACTTACCATAATTATTTTAATTTTTAGACTCTTCGCTTCAAATCTTAGGAATAATTTTAGTGACGGTAAATAAGATGTGTTGGAATTAAACTCTTTTAAAGATTCTGATGTAGATTTTTAAGAGATACTTAAATAAATTTGGAAATATTATAGATCAATAAAAACCAGGAAGTTTATAAAAATTCCCAACATCAATTTATTTTCTTCTTTATATTTTAAAATAACAAATGTGCTTTAACAGTAATATATAGTAGTAATATGTACATTTAGTATTTTAAAATAATATTTTTTTTATTTATTATAGAAAGTATCTTACTAACTTAGTTTTATCAACTATTAATATCTCAGTTGTTGAAAAAATATTTGTTTTGATTAAACAATATCAGCAGATTTCATTACAGTCTTTTTTTTTTCAATTTTCATTACAGTCTTTTCATAAATTGAATCAAATTGTTGTTGTATTATTAATTTTTAAGTATGTATATTGCATTAATAGAAATAACTATTAAATAATAGAAAATCAATTGCCTGTATGCTTTAAATCAATAAGAAATAACAATAATAATAATCCAACTGTTTGCTGCTCTAGAGGTCGTATGACGGTTCAAGAATAGGAAAGCGACAGAGTCAGTCTGCAATTCATCGTCTCTGGAGTTTACCTGCATTAAACTGTATAGAATGAAACACCAATAAGATGGCTAAAAGAAAACTAAAAATGTCTGAATCAATTAAACTATCTTAATCCGTCGTTAATATTGTACAAGATATTTGCACAAATTAACTAATTAATTTGTTTCACAGTCAACTGAAAAGGTAAAAAAAAAAAAAAAAGATTTCATTCTTAAGCATTAGTTCATAAAGAGTTATAAACCATGTAGTAAATAAAGAGTTACTTTTTATGAGGAATCAACATCCGTGGAGTAAAAAATCACCATAAAACAGTATTTTTAACACTTTTATTAACACTACTAGTAATTTGTATCTCATTATTACTGCTAAATGTCTCCATCAAATGCTGTATAGTTAATTTAAATTTTTAAAAGGGATTTTCTAAAAAATACAAACGGAATTAGAGATGACGAATAACAAATCAATAATAAAGAATACAATATAGGATTCCAACAAGTTAAACTACGTTTCAAAAGAAAACAAAAGATTACTTTAAATTCTAAAAACGATTTGTAGATATTGATTGGGTTCATCACTTTTTTTTAAATTGATTTGTTTTACAATTCTATTTTTGAAAGTATTGATTATAATTAACTATAGTCATCATCATTTTTGATTAGTAAAAAAAATCCTTATATCATTTACTATATTCATATTTTATATTAGAAATATGTAAATATCTTGATTTAACCATTTGAGAGTTCTGAGTGGTCGGTTTCAAATAGAAATGTCATTATAAGCTCGAAAATGATATAGTAATATATATATATATTGATGATGGCAGTCGATATAAGGTTTGTATGCCATTCAGAATGTCATCTAATATTTGACGGCTGGAAGTAACAAAATTAAACTTATATCCACATATATTTAGTTTTCAAGTCCACCCCTATTGCACTAAATTACAGAGGAAAGAAACAAATGACAATAATAGAGTCTGTGTTTGTAAAAGAACACAAACTAGTCTAAAATGGATACTTTGAATGTGGATAGTGAATCAAACAGATCATAATGGATATGAAGAATAAGGTTTTATAAAAGAGGTGTCAAAGAAAAGCAATGTTAAAAATATTTGTTGGATTGCAATTCATGCATAATAATAATATGTTTAAATTGTTTTTAATTTATTTTAAGGAAAAAGTAAATATCAAGATGAGTAAAAAGAAAGAAAGAATTAAATGAAGATTTTGTTCTAATTTACCTACATAAAAGTTAGAATAAATATGTTAGTATTAAGGGTCATCAACACCTTTGTTGTAAATGTTCCAGAATTGAACATATTGTGCTTCTTAATGCAATGTTGGAAATTGGAACAGTTGTGGCAAAATTGACAGATATGGTCACTTGTGCAATAATAATTACAAGATTATTTCATGGATAGTGAAGCTTCTAAAAATAGCATGCTTATCTTAGACATAAGTTATCATATTAACAATAAAATCTTACCTGCAATATAATTCACAAGTACTGCCTATCAAGAATCTGGTATAACACAATGCAGTCAAGGATGCAGCACCAGTAACATTTTAATAGATATACCATCAGTACATTGCTGCTATGAGAATCAATCTCAAAATTCGTTTATTGATAATCATTTACAACAATCTATGAACTTGAACAATAGGCATACACAGAATTCAGTTCTGTGTCATAACTAAAATACTACATACCTAAAAATTAACCAGAACTAAAAATAAAACCAAATTGAGAAGTACCTAATAAAATTACCCCCTCTACCAAAGCTACAATACCCAATTCTGACACCAAACATGCCAGCAAAAAGTGTCATTCCAACTCTTCAAAAGCATGATATGTCAGGCATAAAAATAGACACAATAAATATGTGAGGTCTTAACTCATACAATAGAATTTCACAGCTATGTCAATTTCTAAATTGCAGAAACAAAAATTACTTTATCAACCAAACCAATCATTGTTAACATTTAAACAGTAAATTCATATTTGTACAGACCAGCACAAAGATTAGGTATTGTAATTAGTACACAACTTCCACTGACAAGATTAAAAATAATATTCATGTCAGTTAATGCAATCATTATTTCCTTTATTTTTCAATTACAGTTATACTATCTTATAGCAATATATTCATGCCAAAAAGCAAAAGACAATGTAAATATTCTCTTCATTGCCCAAAGTAAAATCCTACATAAGCCTGATGTAAATATAATGTGTAGTGATTTTAATTGCTTCTATAATGATCTTTCATCTATTTTGAAACTAAAGCTTAATCAACTAACTTTGCCACCATTGCTATTATTTTATCCTCCAAATACTATGTCATTTGTTGGAGGTCAAGGGTCTTAGGATCTTCTCTCATTGATCTCTTTTTTGTTTCTCTTACTAATCTCAAAACTTCAATTTACCTGTCTAATGTTTCATTCTCTGATCATAACTCTGTGTAACTCACATAAAATACTCTTCAAAATAAATTGACAATGTATAAATTTACATTTAAGTGTCAAATTCCTAGTGAATTTAAATTAACTATTGATGATATCTCTAATATATTAATTGCCAATAATTCTTTTTATCAGCTGCAGAATTTCTCTTTGACTAAAATATGGACACTATTAAAAAGAGTTCTAAACAATTGTTCGTCTGACTGACTGACAGATTATAATTCAAATAATTTTATAAATCAACATATTGATGACATCAATTCAATTCTTCAAGGTATAACAAAATTCAGAAATGCAAAGTTCCTTATTCATAAGCTGCAAAGGAAAGCTAAAAGTTTAATTGCTCTTCATAACCAAAATACCATGGTATTTAGGCTTAGAAAAATAATTTCTAATTTTTTAGTACTAACAAAAACTATAGTAAATTTCACTTCTGTTGATAGAAAATACATTCATGTCTGGCACCAATGTTGATATCAAACTTCTTCATCATTTAAAAAATACTCTTAAAGCAGTTTATTATTATTTATCCTCTACTAACTGTATAATGCATCTTCCTCAAAATTATTACATCTCAAAGCAACAAATTTTTGATGAAATTATGCACTTACATTCGCCCACCTCACTAGCAAATGATCTAATTCCAGTTAATATTTATAAGCATCTAAATTATATTATCTCCCCCATTCTACATAAGTATTATAATCAACTTTATTTACATAAATATCACACATTTAGTTTGCTCACTAATGTAATTATCTGCCTTAAAAAAAACTCAAAAGCTCTATATCCATCAATAAATGACCTACATCTTATCACATTGGAGGATATTGATCAAAAATCTTTGCAAGAATTATTCTTAAACAACTAAATGACCTTATCCTCCATAAACTTTCCGCATTACATTATGCTGTTAAAACTCACTGAGCATCTCAAGCTATTCTATTAGCAAAGAAATCAATATTATATGCAAAACAAAATAAATTAACAAATTAGGTCATATGACAGGTTGAGTTTAAGGCTGTTTTTAATCTAGTAAACTGGGAATACTTATTTAACGCATTAAGCAAACTTTTTCCTAGCCATACACATCTAATTACCATCATAAAAAATTATCTTATCAACAAATCCATCAAACTAAAAAATTACATATGTCTCTCTTTTCTTTTTAAACCAAGTTGAGGTATTCCAAAAGACTTAACCACTTGCTTCACTATTATTTGCAATATATATAGATCCCATGATCAAAGATATTGAGCAGTGCACAGAAAGCCTCTTTCTTCCTCATCTTGGTATTACTGTTAAAGTGATATATCTGTTGATGATATCCTGATAGTCTTCAGAGACCTACAAAATATTTCTCTTATTCTTCATATTCTAAATAAATTTGAAACTCTAACAGGATCTACAATACAAGTTTGTAACTCATCCATATGGCAGATAGCCACATATTATAATCTACATTCATTCTTCACATTCTTCACAGTTACACCCTTATCTTTCCTCAGAATTCCATTTAATTTACCCAAAACACAATTAAGCCATCATCTAAACCACCTGGTCATAAACAAGTTCAATACAAAAATAAAAGCCTTCTGCCCAAAATTGTTTTACCCTATAGTAAAAGTTAGAATTGTTAATGGTATTCTGGGTGGCATATTTGTTTACTGTAGTCCATGGATGCATCTTTTAAGAAATACTGTTAAAATTATCAAGATCAGAATAAAATTATATATCTGGGATTAACATCACATCTATCAATTATTACAAGTGCTTGTTTTCTATTTGCAAAAATGATCTTAATTGAATATGTCCTCAATCATTTGTATCCTATATCAGAGTTATGATGTACATTACAACCAGTTAATCCAATCCTCAAAGCCACTCCTCCACTTATAATATTGCTTGCTCAACTTCCATATGCAAGTCATTTTTTACATTGATCATGCTATTGAGCATGAAGATCTGTTGGATAATTATAACATCAAATCTTTAATTGATGTTTCATTTAAAGATCTGAAAAAAATTATATATCCTAACAGATATCTCTAATCAATCCTTTCAATTGCCAAAACTTTAATCAGATTCCACAATATGTGTGTTTCTTAATCATAGCTGATTTTTTTTTATTCAACACAATTCCTACAAAAACTTTCCTCATTGACGATTTTAAATTCAATCGAGATCTCACATGTATCTTATGTAATAGTCATCCAGAAGATATAATACACATTTTTGAAACATATCCATACTTCTTATCTTTAAGATACTTTATATCCTATAAGCAAATAATTAATCTAATAGAATTACTAGAGAAAAATATCAAAAATTTTAATCCATACAATGCCATAGTAATTATTCACAGTATTAGAACCATGTGGCTTGCTTGCTGATCTGTAATTTTCAACAACAAAAAATATGTCCTAAAAATAATAATAAAAAGTGGTATAATATATATTTATATGACCTAAAATATATAGCCAGAAATACTATAAAAAAAATTTGGCAAGACAATACTTTTCTTAGTTGGTCATTGTTTTAAAATGATATAAATTATACTTTAAAATTGAATCATCTACTTTCCTTCAGACCCTAATCAAAGATTTATATTTTATAAGCTGAGAATCTTTTGTCATATAAAAAAATTCCTGTACATATGTTAATATTTGTATATAATTTATAATTAATAAAGTTTATTATATACACCTGGGTCTCTTTTTACATGGACTTACTTATTTAACAAGATTTTGAAGTTATGCAATTCATGTTTCACCAGAAGTCGAACTCTGATAATGTGCTATTACTATAAATAATAAATTTTGCACACTTATGTTATATTGAAAGTAATAGCACCTTATTGGAATTTGACTTTCATCTTAGTAATTTCAATATTTTCAGTGCTTTATAATAATAAGATTTTATGCAATAATAAAATTAAAATCATGATTTCCACATTTTATGTATACACACATTAAATTTTACAAGATTATAATGTAAATTAGTTCAAACATTGTGCATGTTAATTTTGCATTTTAAATCACATTCTGTTTTTGCTTTTTAAAAAAGAACGTAATCAATTATTAATCATTTAGTGTCCACAAGTTTATTTTTAAAAGGTGAGTAATAGTAGTGGGCACAATTAAATTTGACAATTAAAAATTAAAATCTGATTTTTAATTGTAATTAACAATTTAAAAATTACTTACAGTGACTTGAAATTAATATGATGTAAAACGAAATTTGATTTTTAAATGGAATTGAAAATTAAAAAATTAAAGACAAAAATAAGAATTAATTTTTAGTTGTTAGTTTTAATTAAATTTTTCCCAGCTGTGGTGAATAAATGTCTTTTTATTATCATAAGTCTAAGTTTATAAACAATTAATAAAATCATCATCTCAAAGATTAATTACTAATTATGTTGTCAACAGAAAACCATTAACACAACATGAGAGTGAACTTGGTGCTAGTTGTATTTCCTCTTGTGAGAATCTGATTTTTTACCAGTTTGCAAATGAACGTATTTTTGGGCAAATAGCAATAATAATTAAAATGTGTATAAAAAAATGTAAATTACTGTACTGTAAATTATGCATAAAAATATATTATTTTGAATAAAATTAAATATTATAGTTAAAAAAAGTTTGTCTTGTATCAATTTTTTTCAAATTTGAAATTTTTTATTAGTCATATTTTATTTCCTTATTTTTTTGCGTTAATTTTAAAGTAATTTTATGTTGGTGCTTTGCTTTTACACGAATTTTAAAAAATCACATACCACATCCCCCTTTTTCAATGTAAGTTACATCTATTTTTGCGCAATTTCATTTGCGCATGTTTTCTGAGGAACTTATCTATTGCGTAAAACGAGACCCAGGTGTATATAAATATGTTGTGGGAATTATTCATTGCTTCTATAATAAAAACTTATAATCAGCCTTAAAAATGCAGAAAATTAATAAGTCAATGAGTGATAAGTAAAATAAAAAATAATATACTTATGTATAAATTCCTAACCTTTCTAACAAAGAATCTCATACAAAAATTTTTAGCATACCGCAGACCAGATAATTAAAAAGAAAACTAAAAAACATACAACATTTATTACAATAAACAAAAAGTACTACTATTCTAAAAATGGTCATAATAACATTTGTTTTTATTAAAATATATGAGATTGTTGTTTTATTAAAGAAATTATTAAAGTAGTTCATTTATTGCTTGAAATATCTGATCTTAAATAATCTTTCCAATGTATTGTTTTATATGTGAATAGACTTTTCATCACACACATATGTATATCAGAGATTATTTTTACATGTATAATATGCATCTGCAAAATAACATTACAGTATAAATAAAATAATAATAATAATAATAATAATAATAATAATAATAATAATAATAATAATAATAATAATAATAATAATAATAATAATAATAATAAAAAAATAAGAAGCAATCTTTAAGCTCTCCGATGTAAGTAGTTATATTTTTCTTTTGTTTCAACTTGTTATTCGCAAAACAAACGGAATGCAGAACAAATCAAATCAAATAATAGATTAAGATCAGTGTGTATTCATATCTTTTGTTTTTTTAAAAAAAAAAACTGACTTGAGTCAGAATAATAAATCATGGCTACTGCCCAGTCAAGCGTGAGTGAGTTAAGCACCAATACGAAATTAACAACATCGTTAGTTTCAACATCGCCTATTTCATATGCAAAAACACTTAAAAGCAACAGCAATATTACAGCACCAACTCAAATATCATGTTTCTGAAGAACAAATACAAATGATATAAAAAAACTAGATCTACATACTCAAGAGGAACGTCAACCCCCACCCGCAATCTGGACAAAAGAAATGCTTGAAAATGTGACAGACCGTTTCAATGATATGGTGCCTCGTATGCTGTTTGAAACTTTTTGCAGGTTTTTTTCACCAACATCGCTAGTACTCACAGTAACAGATAATCAATGCTCATTATATCGTTTCCCAAAAGCTATATTATATGAAGCAATTATGCAAAATGGACTATGGGAAACAATCTCTTGTATCGCAGACCATCCAAATTCACAATATATAACCATTGATTTTTATACTCAGCAGCAAAAAGAATGTTTTCAATCCACTATTTCAGCACTCGATAATTACGCACTCATAATTATAGATGAAAACTGGAAAAATATTATTACTGGTGTGCTAAAAAATACTTATCTTAAATACAACTTAAACCCGTTTGGAAAAGTAATTGCCCTACAGCCAATTTATTTAAAAGACACACCTATACCGATATGTAGTAATCGTTTTGAATTTAAAATAAAACTCCATAAAAACATAGATGCTGCCACGATCCGAACACAAATTACAGATCAAGAAGCAACACTCTCTCTTCACATAAGAGGCTTAAAGCCACTTTGTTTTGGCTGTGGACAGAGAGGCCACCTAGCAACTCAATGCAATAACACAAAAGGCAATCACTGTGAACAAACCGAAATCCTCTCCCCAGAACAACCCACTGATGATGAAAATAAAATTTCTAATAACACTACATCCATTGACAACCCAATAATAGAAACCGGAAAAAACAGGTTCAAACACCCACAAACAAAAATGATAATGGAGAAGAATTGTCAATCCCAAAGACTAACCAAAAAAATAATAACACAAAAACTAACATAGACACCCAAGGTTCAAATGAAACACAAAATGAAGTAATTACATCACAGGATCAGCATCTCAATAAAACAAAAGGTGTACCAAGTAAAAATCAACAAACAGAAAATAAACACACACAGCTATATAATGAAAATATAAATCAAGATAATATAAGTACACCATTAATAAAACAAACCACAATAATAAACAAAACTGCATCAAACATAATGGATGCAATAAAAACCCCTCTTCCACCCATTCAAGAGAATACACCAGAGGGAAAAAGAAAGCCAGGTAGACCACCTAAAAACCATGAATCCAAAAAGGAAAAAAAAACAGACCAAAAGCACAATTCATCAGACATATACAACTTAGAAAATGATGAAATACAAATGGATTTAAGCCAACAACAAATGGACAACTATTCAGTTTCATCACAAATTGCCTGTATAGAGCCTGAACCAATATTAAATGAAAGAATAACTGATATTAAACCCTACCAAGTTTTAAATATGTATCAGCATCCATCTACTGCAATATAAACAAAAATTTAGAATTAAAAAAAAAAAAATCAGTACTCTGTTATAAAATTATCCTGAAACATGAAGATAAAAATTGGATCACTCAACATTAGACGCTTAAATGCACTCAAAAAATGGTTACATACAACACAACCACACATACTAGGGCTATTGGAAACAAAAAATATACAGTGGCTCTCAAATTGATCCTTCAAAATATTTAGTCAGCCAAGGGTTTTGTGCATGCTCAAGGCAATCATCATCACCATCAGGTGGCACAGGTATAATAATATCCCACAACTGCCCTTTCGATTCTTTTAAAATTATATATATTGACTCTAATATTATCAAAATAACACTCCATCATAAAAATATCACACTTAACCTAGTATTTGTCTATATACCACCAGGACCTGTCATCATCTCCAGAATAATAGCAACAATAAATTCAATGCTTACAGCAACACCAAATCCCATAATACTCCTGGGAGATTTCAACATGACCTACCAAAGTTTTGTCACCAAATGGATCCATCAAATAACAATCCCACTTATGAGTGCTGAAGGTTTTCTCCCATCAAACTCAATATCTTTTAATAACAATAGATATAAGTCACTTATTGATTTGTGTTTCTACTCACCAATGTTACATCATTATTTTAATCTTAAACTCCATCCATCTATAATCTCAGATCATGCTGCTCAGTTCATCACCCTCGACCTAACAAAAATACAGAATACAACAATAGCCCTTCAAAAGACTATGCGAATACTTCTTCCAGCACAAACAACTGAATTCCTATATTCAGAAACATATATAATGCTCCAAAAACTTCAAAACATGACACTCGATCCAGTACAAAAGTATATAGCATTCACCAATATACTTTCTTTCAACATCAATCATATTACTTGCAATTCAACACCCCCCACCACCAGATTATTAGCTTTGGCAGATGAACTACATAAAAGAATAACCATTTCCAGACCAACTACAGATAATCAAACCCAAATTAAAAAACTTACAGAAATGTACAACAATACATGCACCACACTAAAGCAATATGTAGCAATAAAAAAGAAAAATATATACCTTACACAATAACACACTTGGACCAGAGCATATATACGGTGGACACTAAGATACCCATCCACAGTCACAGTGCCTATGGCACTTGAAATTGAAATAGATGGCTCTATAACAGCTGGAAATAACATGATAAACCCAGTATATCAACACTTTAAAAAAAACTGCAAAAACAAAGAGTGTACATACCAAATGAAGACATATTTAGAGACCCTGAAACAGACACACCAATAAAAACAACTGACATTGTATTTTAACATGCAACAATAACAAACACATGTCACCCAGGACCACAAGGAATTCCCAAATTTGTGTTCGAACATCTTAGTCACTTCACAGCCAAATACCTGTGCGATCTAGCCAACTACATATCCCAAAAAATTTACAACATACAAAGTCTATACCCAATTGCAATGGTTCCATTTAACAAAAAACCAACAGCAAAAACATTCATGCAATCTGTAACAAACTAATATGGAAGAGAAAGACAGTGGCAATCTCTATAAAAAGCTGAGCAGACCACCACATAACAATGGACTTGGACTCCATACAATCAATGTTTTTTACACATAGAAATCAGTAAATCTAATAACAGCAACCATAAAAAGATGTCCAGACCTGGAGTGTGTAATCAGTATAATACCCACAGACAGACCACCCCCTTTGTATGGATATCTAACCACACTGATTGAAGAACTCAAGCCAATATACAACAAAATATCATTTAATTATGACAACAAGTATACATACTGGGACATTTATAATATACTATACCCAAACCAGACACCTAATCTACATCCATCAATTCTTGGGATAGACAACAGGAAACTACTGCAACAATTCAGAAAATGGTCATTAGAACCAAAATTATTTGATTTTCTACTTAAGCTTAATCTAAATGCTCTACCGCCAACACATTTCCTTAGGTTTCATAGATTTTATACAAATATAGATCCCATGTGTGGGCTATGTCATAGAGAAGAAGAGACACAACATCATTTTCTTCATTCCTGCAGTGCCCTAGAAACAATACATCGCACAATGTTTACCACATACAGAAAGGCCATCATTTCAATTGATGAAATAATAAATAAATTTTGAAAAGGCAACATCCCTGCTATTCATGCAGCAACATATAGCCTTTATGCCTACTGGTGTACTAGATGCACTTTTGCACTTGCTAATAACCCTCGACGCCACCCAGCAACATTTTCAATAAAACTAGAACTGTTCAGAAAAAGAGACAGCATCCTAGCTCAACCAGATGTGTTTGCAGCCACATGGTCACACTTGAAACAAAGATCCAATTTATAAAATATAAAAGTCCAATATGATAGATGATGACATTTTCAACATCAGCATTTCTTTCAACTTCAAAGAGATGCAGGCATAAACTAAACTAAATAGAGGACCAAATTTAAAAACCAAGAAAGAAATATGCAGAAATAATAAAGACTTATATACTGAAAGTTGTAATTTGTTTTGCATTTGTAACAAATCAATATAGTACTAGATGTGACTCTGTAACTTTTTAGATTCAATAAAGTTTTGCTTTGAAACATCATCATCATCATCATCATCATCATCATCATCATAATCATAATAATAATAATAATAATAATAATAATAATAATAATAATAATAATAATAATAATAATAATAATAATAATAATAATAATAATAATAATAATAATAATAATAATAATAATAATAATAATAATAATAATAATAATAATAATAATAATAATAATAATAATAATAATAATAATAATAATAATAATAATAATAATAATAATAATAATAATAATAATAATAATAATAATAATACATCTTGTCTGATCCATGGCCTTGCAATTGAAAATTATATGCTGTAAAGTCTCCTCAGCCATATGGCAAAGGCCACAAAAAGGATCAAATGACCTGTACATTCTTTTGTGATGTAAAAAATATTCAGTAGGTAAAGCATTCAAATTCATTTTGATTATAAAATCTAGAAACTTAGGTTCTAGTTGCCATTTTTTGTATTGCTTGATCAGATATTTGTTTCCTATTTCTAGTATTGATGGGATCTCCTCATTGAGATTATTTTGATGTATAAACTTATATATTTCCCAATATTTATACTTTTGTTCAAATTGATCTGGGATTGTTCTTTCTCTCCTGCATTGGTAGATAGTGACTGCCAAAAAACAATCTTTTGGAGGAGGCCTATCTGTAGGTGTTATCTGCTCTATGTGTCTTAATGCATTCTGCAGGGGAAATATAGAAAACAAAACACTACAATGATACAAATTATGTCAACTTACAGAGGTAGGTCTGTACCAGCCATAAGGGCCTCAATGTTTGTCTTATATGCACTTTGGCACACTAGGTGTGCATTTGTATTGGGTAATAACCCCAGATTGCATCCAGCCAGATTTGAGAATAAGCTATTTAAAATTCAAGTTAGAGACAAACAGATCACCAGCCCAGATATTTATGCAGCTACTTGGTCCCTGCTCAGACAAACAGCAAAGTTATAAATAATGGACAATCTATGTAGATCTTGTGTAAACCAATAAAACAACTTTTACATATGTAAAACTACAACTACAGACTACCCATGTAACCATAGCAATCTAAGCTATGTAAAACCCTTCTAACTAATCCACAGCATAAATAAACTAACCTACACCTATGGATTGCCGATGAAACCATGGCAATCCAAGCCAAGTAAAAACCCTTGTAACTAATCCACAGTATGACAATTTTTTTGTAATCTCATGTAAATCAATAAATCAACTTTTATATATGTAAACCTATATCTATGGATTCCCCATGTAACCACAACAATGCAAGTTATGTAAAACTATGTAACTAATTCACAGCATGTAAAAATTCCTGTAATCCTGTGTAAAACAATAAATCTACTTTTATATATGTAAACCTACAATTATGGATTGCCCATGTAAACACAGCAATCCAAGCTATGTAAACTTTTGTAACCTTTAAGACAAATAAAGCTTATCATTGAAACATCATCATCATCATCATAATAATAATAATAATAATAATAATAATAATAATAATAATAATAATAATAATATATTATAATATAGTTTTAAATAATAATAATAATAATAATAATAATAATAATAATAATAATAATAATAATAATAATAATAATAATAATAATAATAATAATAATAATAATAATAATAATAATAATAATAATAATAATAATAATATAGTTTTAAATAATAAATTAATTGATTTAAAAAATAATAAACTTTTTGTATAGTATCTTTAATATTTTAAAGATGTGTATTTTATGATGAAGTGCCAGATTTTGGTCTTTTGAAGTCATAGATATATCATACAAACTCAATTTTACTTCAAAAGACATTTGTTGTATAGTACCAACTTTATTATTGGTACTTGCCAGTTATTTTGTTTTTAAATTCATATTAACTTTGAAATGTATATAATCATTTGTATTTGCAGTTCTCTATTTCAGATTGTTTTCTAAATTCTTCAGTTTCTTCACCTGATACTACATAAAAATATTAAGAGAAACATTTTATCAGTGTTTTTTATTACTAAATTAATAACTTTCATTTTATCACTTAAAAAAGTATTTAACAATTTTTCTAAATTTTATAAAACTTTGTTTCTAAAAAACATGTTCCTATATAAATACTTTACTATGATAAAAAGCAATAAAAAAACTGTATGTAATTTAAAAGAATCCTGAAGAAATATAATGAATAATATATTTCTAAAGTATGACAAAAATGGTTGCTGCTATTTAGTAGGTAGTATATATTCATAAAATTTATTAAATTCATGAATGTTACTATGTTTATTTTTTGACAATTTACAATTAAAATACTGCATCACAAGTTCCGCATATATTGTATACAGATAACACTTCATAACCCATATTTTTTAGGCTGGATGTAACCCATTGTGAATCCCTGGCATATAGAACTGAGCAGGGAGTTATCAAGAGTGAAGATATTTGGGATGACTGGTAGTAAAATTGTCTATTCTTAAACAGGACAACTAGCATCAAAATAATGTTCACAAATAAACAACTTGAGTAACTTATAAATAATGAAAATATAAACACAATCAGAATAAAGAAAAACAAATGTGGTAAAAAAAGAAAGAAACAGTAAGTTGTGGAAAAGTATAAATTAAATGCAATATATATGAAGTAACTTTTATTTAAGATTAGGTAACATTAATAAAGATAAGTTTAATACTGTATTCACTAAACTGAAAAAGGTAAGACTATGAAAACTAATAAAAAATATAATAGATTTAAAATTTTAGAACCTTTGGAAAAGTTACAAAGCAATAGGGAAAAAAAGATAGTTGATAGGTTTCTTTAAGCTTACTTACCCAAAAACTTTTAATTTTGATCAAACAACCATATTTCATTTCATTGATACAGTGCCTACTGTTACTCACATTATACTAATCTAGCTAATGACATAAATGTTTAAATTATCATAAGATTTCAAACCTAGATTTATAGATTTAATGAGGAACATGTGGCCAAAAATTCAGAAACTATATATTGTAAGAAATATTAAAAAATGCAATTTTAACCACCAGATGTTATATTTAGAATCATCAACTTTTCTAAATATCACTTGCAAACATCGAGAAATCAACAATCATTGAATAATAAATTATTTGTTTCTCTTTTATGACCAGGCAGATTTGAAAAATCAAATTTTAGATAAAAATATTAATGTTATTATTACATTGCTTTAAACTTATTTGCTATATTTTATTATGTCCATATCTCGATTTATTATTCTTTTCAAAATAGCCATGTTGGAATGAAAGAGTTTTGTCACACATTATGGTTACATGAAACTTAACTTTACAAACTAATGTTATAAAAATTTTGAGTTGACTAGTTTTTTATGGTCATATATAATTAAGAATAGTGATATTTTTGGCAGCATATTTGCATGTAGGCAATGTGTATATCTATTTTTGTGAAAATGTTCAGTGTTTACATAGTAGTAGCAGCAGCAGCAGCAGGAATAATAATAATGATGATGATGATGATGGTGGTGGTGGTGGTGATGATGATGATAATAATAATAATAATAATAATAATAAAATCTTTAAGCTCTTCGATGTAAGTATTTATATTTTTCTTTTGTTTCAACTTGTTATTCGCAAAACAAATGGAATACAGAACAAATCAAATCAAATAATAGATTAAAACAGGCAAAACTCACTATATGTATGCCACATAAGAGATGGTGGTCATGTGATGTTTATTGACAAATAATAGATTAAGAGTATTTTTTAAATATCAGTGTGTATTCATATCTTTTTAAAAAAAAAAAAAACTGACTTGAGTCAGAATAATAAATCATGGCTACTGCCCAGTCAAGCATGAGCGAGTTAAGCACCAATACGAAATTAACAACATCGTTAGTTTCAACATTGCCTATTTCATATGCAAAAATACTTAAAAGCAACAGCAATATTACAGCACCAACCCAAATACCGCGTTTCCAAAGAACAAATACAAATGATATAAAAAATCTAGATCTACATACTCAAGAGGAACATCAACCCCCACCCATAATCTGGACAAAAGAAACGCTAGAAAATGTGATGGACTGTTTCAATGATAGGGTGCTTCGTATGCCGTTTGAAACTTTTCGCAGGTTTTTTTCACCAACATTGCTAGTACTCACAGTAACAGATAATCAATGTTCATTATATCATTTCCCAAAAGCTATATTATATGAAGCAATTAAGCAAAATGGACTATGGAAAACAATCTCTTGTATCGCAGACCATCCAAATTCGCAATATATAACCATTGATTTTTATACTCAGCAGCAAAAGGAACGTTTTTAATCCACTATTTTAGCACTCGATAATTACGCACTCATAATTATAGATGAAAACTGGAAAAATATTATTACTGGAGTGCTAAAAAATACTTATCTTAAATAGAACTTTCAAGATTTTCAAAAAATGATAAACCCGTTTGGAAAAGTAATTGCCCTACAGCCAATTTATTTAAAAGACATACATATACTGATTTGTAGTAATCATTTTGAATTTAAAATAAAACTCCATAAAAATGTAGATGCTGCTACGATTCCAACACAAACTACAGATCAAGAAGCAACACTCTCTCTTCACATAAAAGGTTTAAAGCCACTTTGTTTTGGCTGTGGACAGAGAGGCCACTTAGCAAATCAATGTGATAACACAAAAGGCAATTACTGTGAACAAACCAAAATCCTCTCCCCAGAACAACCCACTGATGATGAAAATAAAATTTCTAATAACACTACATCCATTGACAACACAATAATAGAAACCGAAAAAAAACAGATTCAAATACCCACAAACAAAAATGATAATGGAGCAGAATTGTCAATCCCAAAGACTAACCAAAAAAATAATAACACAAAAACTGACACCCAAGGTTCAAATGAAACACAAAATGAAGTAATTACATCACAGGATCAGCATCTCAATAAAACAAAAGGTGTACCAAGTAAAAATCAACAAACAGAAAATAAACACACACAGCTATATAATGAAAATATAAATCAAGATAATATAAGTACACCATTAATAAAACAAACCACAATAATAAACAAAACTGCATCAAACATAATGGATGCAATAGAACCCCCTCTTCCACCCATTCAAAAGAATACACCAGAGGGAAAAAGAAAGCCAGGTAGACCACCTAAAAACCATGAATCCAAAAAGGCAAAAAAACAGACCAAAAGCACAACTCATCAGACATATACAACTTAGAAAATGATGAAATACAAATGGATTTAAGCCAACAACAAATGGACAACTGTTCAGTTTCATCACAAATTGCCTGTATAGAGTCTGAACCAATATTAAATGAAAGAAAAACTGATAATAAACCCTACCAAGTTTTAAATATGTATCAGCATCCATCTACTGCAATATAAACAAAAATTTAGAATTAAAAAATCAAAAAAAAAAATCAATACTCTGTTATAAAATTATCCTGAAACATGAAGATAAAAATTGAATCACTCAACATTAGAGGCTTAAATGCCATCAAAAAACCTTTTGAACTCAAAAAATGGTTACATACAACACAACCACACATACTAGGGCTATTGGAAACAAAACTATACAGTGGCTCTCAAATTGATCCTTCAAAATATTTAGTCAGCCAAGGGTTTTGTGCATGCTCAAGGCAATCATCATCACCATCAGGTGGCACAGGTATAATAATATCCCACAACTGCCCTTTTGATTCTTTTAAAATTATATATATTGACTCTAATCTTATCATAATAACACTCCATCATAAAAATATCACACTTAACCTAGTATTTGTCTATATACCACCAGGCCCTGTCATCATCTCCAGAATAATAGCAACAATAAATTCAATGCTTACAGCAACACCAAATCCCATAATACTTCTGGGAGATTTCAACATGACCTACCAAACTTTTGTCACCAAATGGATCCATCAAATAACAATCCCACTTATGAGTGCTGAAGGTTTTCTCCCATCAAACTCAATATCTTTTAATAACAATAGATATAAGTCACTTATTGATTTGTGTTTCTACTCACCAATGTTACATTATTATTTTAATCTTGAACTCTGTCCATCTATAATCTCAGATCATGCTGCCCAGTTCATCACCCTCGACCTAACAAAAATACAGAATACAACAATAGCCCTTCAAAAGACTATGCAAATACTTCTTCCAGCACAAACAACTGAATTCCTATATTCAGAAACATATATAATGCTCCAAAAACTTCAAAACATGTCACTCGATCCAGTACAAAATATATAGCATTCACCAATATACTTTCTTTCAACATCAATCATATTACTTGCAATTCAACACCCGCCACCAGATTATTAGCTTTGGCAGATGAACTACATAAAAGAATAACCATTTCCAGACCAACTACAGATAATCAAACCCAAATTAAAAAACTTACAAAAATGTACAACAATACATGCACCACACTAAAGCAATATTTAGCAATAAAAAAGAAAAAAATATACCTTACACAACAACACACTTGGACCAGAGCATACCCATCCACAGTCAGAGTGCCTATGGCAGTTGAAAAAGATGGCTCTATAACAGCTGGACATAACATGATAAACCCAATATATCAACACTTTAAAAAAAACTGCAAAAACAAAGAGTGTACATACCAAATGAAGACATATTTGGAGACCCTGAAACACACACACCAATAAAAACAACTGACATTGTATTTCAACATGCAACAATAACAAACACATGTCACCCAGGACCACAAGGAATTCCCAAATTTGTGTTCAAACATTTTAGTCACTTCACAGCCAAATACCTGTGCGATCTAGCCAATTACATATCCCAAAAAATTTGCAACATACAAAGTCTATATCCAATTGCAATGGTTCCATTTAACAAAAAACCAACAGCAATATCATCTTTATCTAATTTATGTCCAATTTCAATGGGACCTTTAGGAATAAAAATTCTTGAAAGAGTAATAAAGGAGAAAATATAACAACACATACTCCCTGTGTTATCATCAGCACAATAGGCCAAAAAAGGATCATCCATTGGCCAGGGTGCCTTAATGTGCAAAACAATAATCGAAGTAGTAAAAAAAAGAAAGAAATATGCACCAATTATAGTTCAACTAGACATTGAGGCAGCATTTAACTCAGTGCCTATAGCCAAATTATTAGATGTGCTGAAAAAACAACAATACCTCCATCCCTACTATATATAATAGCCAATCTGCTACTCAGCTGTGAAATTCACATCACATTGAATGGAAAAAATTCACCAGCCTTCAGACTGAGTCAATCCATCCCACAAGAATCTCCCCTCAGTGCCTTGCTCTTTACAATATATATAAATCCTCTATTAATAAAGATACAGAAAAAAATAAAAGGTATTCAAATCCCAAACACTGCTTTAAATATATCATGCATAGCCTTATGGATGATGTAACCATTTCCCTCTTCTCTAAAAAGAACCTCCCCATATTGCAAGAGATAATCAAGAATTATACCTCAAATTTTAATTTAAAAATTAACACAAATAAAACTGCTGCATGGTCAATATACACAGGCAAGCACTGTACAAAGATGTTTAATGGTAACCCATCTGCTTTCCTTGGTTTCTTATTCTACCTTGGAACCAATGGAATGAGACAAAAAATTCAAAATAAATTAAAAAAAGATGCTGAAAAAATCACGGTCTCACTTGAAAAGTCATACCTGTCAATATACGCAAAGGTAGCACTATTTAATCAACTTATAATCACAAAAATTTATGTACTACATACCTATAATCAAATTTGCAAAAACATTCATGCAATCTGTAAAAAAATAATATGGAAGAGAAAGACAGTGGCAATCTCTATAAAAAGCTGAGCAGACCACCACATAGCAATGGACTTGGACTCCATACAATCAATGTTTTTTACACACAGAAATCAGTAAATCTAATAACAGCAACCATAAAAAGATTTCCAGACCTGGAGTGTGTAATCAGTATAATACCCACAGACAGACCACCCCCTTCATATGGATATCTATACACACTGATTGAAGAACTCAATCCAATACACAACAAAATATCACTCAACAATGACAACAAGTATACATACTAGAACATTTGTAATATACTATACCCAAACCAGACACCTAATCTACATATCCATCAGTTCTTGGGATAGACAACAGGCAACTACTGCAACAATTCAGAAAATGGTCATTAAAACCAAAATTATAAACAAAGATCCAGTCTATAAAATATAAAAGTCCAATATGATAGATGTTGACATTTTCAACATCAACATTTTTTTCCAACTTCAAAGAGATGCAAGCATAAACTGAACTAAATAGAGGACCAAATTTAAAAACAAGAAAGAAAGTATGCAGAAATGATAAAGACTTATATACTGAAAGTTGTAATTTGTTTTGCATTTGTAACAAATCAATATAGTACTAGATGTGACTCTGTAACTTTTTAAATTCAATAAAGTTTTGCTTTGAAACATAATAATAATAATAATAATAATAATAATAATAATAATAATAATAATAATAATAATAATAATAATAATAATAATAATAATAATAATAATAATAATAATAATAATAATAATAATAATAATAATAATAATAATAATAATAATAATAATAATAATAATAATAATAATAATAATAATAATAATAATAATAATAATAATAATAATAATAATAATAATAATAATAATAATAATAATAATAATAATAATAATAATAATAATAATAATAATAATAATAATAATAATAATAATAATAATAATAATAATAATAATAATAATAATAATAATAATAATAATAATAATAATAATAATAATAATAATAATAATAATAATAATAATAATAATAATAATAATAATAATAATAATAATAATAATAATAATAATAATAATAATAATAATAATAATAATAATAATAATAATAAAAAAAAAAAGAAAAATATATTTTGGAAGCTGGTTAAAAATTTAAAAGAAATTCATCTTTAAAATGAAATTATATTATTAGAAATACAAGACTTATTTCAACATATTTTAAATATTTGAAATTTTATATCAATAATATGACTGGATTTTTATAATACGTTTTAAACTCTTTTTATTTACTTAAAATAAAAATAGTAAACCAGCTTTAATTTAAAATCGGAAAAAAATATTGATTTGTTTTTATTTATTAAAGCAAAGAATGTTTTTAGATTGATATTTTTCGTTCTAAATTTAATGAATATTGAAAAGATTTTAAATTGGAAATGTAAAAATAGCGGTGATATAAATTTTTAATTATTATATTGTCTCTAATGCATACATACTTATATGTGGGGAGTGGTTCTATTTTATTATTCACAGAGATTTTTTTTCCTAATTTAAATATATGCAAATTTACATTACTTTTAGTTAATGGAAATTCATAATTTAATAACATTTGATATATATATAAAGTAATGTTCATTCAACGAATCCTAAACACACAAATGATTGGCTGAAATTTATGATAAAAATTTATTAAAGAGATAATGGCATGCAATGGTAAGTTACTATCAATAAATGGTAAACTATCCACTTAATAGTAGCATTCTAATCTCTATTTCCTAATTGCAACATTATTTTAAAGCCAAGAACTTAATATATAAATACACTATATTATACAGTTTTGCCCTCATTGCATAGTAGTAGTTAGGGTATATATCTGCTATTTGAATCTAAACTGAATAAAAATTTGGTAGTGCTTTAAATTTCAAACAGATAAGTTTTTGTTCAAGTAGCCAACATACATTGTCATTCAATCATTAATGACTGTCTAAATTTTTTTGAGAGTAAAACCAGTGATGGAAATTATTAAAATTCTCAGCACTTAATAGGTGACACAAAAGTAAGATTACCCAAATAAAATTGAACGAAGGCTGTTTTACCTTATATCTTCTCTCTCTCTCTATATATATATATATAATTATTAATAATTTTAATAAGATTTTTGGGTGTATTGTTAGATAAATTTCAGCTGTGATCTAACTAGACAAAGTACTAATCAAAAACTGACATTACAGATTGAAATCACATCATTTAATAAAAGTATATGTCTGATTCACATTAAACTAAATGTAAAATTGCTTTAATTTACTGTCAGAAATTATATGATATTTTTTATGTGGCCTGGAATAAGTTTGGTGATATTAATTTATATTTTGTTCCATATTATAAAGTCTTGTTATATGATAGTGCATATGTTAACTACCTAGCTTTGTAATAAATCAGTAATTCTTTATCTCTTTTAAAATCATAGTAGTTTTAATTATAAAAAAAAATCATGGGATACTAAAATCAACATTATGTATATACAAGGTATCTTTAACAATAGTCAAATATAATAAATATCATACTTAATTTGTTCATAATGTTGCTTCCATAATTATTATTAATAATCAAGTCAACTCAAGTGAACTCAATTAAAATAAACAACTCATTAAATAATTATTTTATTCTAATTAGTTTTCATCCAATATTAGGATCTTTTCATGACAAATTTTTATGTAATCACATGATTATTATAATTCCAATTACTCCATCTAATATCATATATATATATATATAACTAAAATGTATTAATCATATACAATTTTTAATTATTTACAACATATATACATTTTATATACACAAATTATAAAATAAAACAAAATAAGCTAGTAACTTCATTACATTAATTACATTAATTATTAATACAATAATAATTCATTAATTATCCCTACTTTATATATATATGTTAAAACGAAGATTTGCATGGCTTAAATATATAAAATAAATATTTTGCGGGGTTCATCCGTGTTAAAAACTTTTAATATTAATATACTGACATTTCGACTTGGTCACACAAGCCATCCACAGAGTTATAAAAGGTAGAAAAACGGTTGTACAGGCGCTACAATCACTGATTTGAATAAAATGTTAAAATTCCACCAATAGCAAAAAATGTTAAATTTAGGAATTTTTTTTAAAAAATCTTTCCAAATAGGAGGAAGTTTACATGTATCATCTCGCTTATTGATACAATATAGCCTTTTAAGTATCTCAATGGCTTCTCTAATTTTGCATTGGTAGAGGTTATCACATCTGGATATGATTCTGGTACTAGAAAAATCAATTTTATGACCTGAATCTATAGTATGGAGTGAGAGTGCTGATGATGATGAGTGTTGTTTAACTGCATTAGCATGCTCATCTCTCCTAACACTGATGCGATGATTACTCATACCTATGTAAGAAGGTTTACAATTTTTACATGAGATTTGATAGACACCATGAGATTCAAGAGGGATTGAATCCTTAGGCTTGGTTATTATATTGCTGATCTTTTGATGAGCAGAAAATGCTGTATCTATATTATAGCATTTTAATATACGTCCGATACTGTCTGTAGTTCCTTTTACATATGGAACACAAATCCTAATAGGTGATTTATCATCTTTTTGTTTCCTATTTTGTCTATTTTGGGCTTGAAATAAAGCTTTTTTTATATAAATTTGTAATTATAACTATTTGCTAATAAAACACTATTAATATGATTTATTTCTCCTTTCAGATGTGTCTCATCTGAAAGGTTAATTGCTCTATTTAAAAGAGTTTTGGCTACAGAAACTATCTGAGTTGGATGATGATGAGAATGGAAATGCAAATATCTGTCTGTGTGTGTATCCTTTCTGTAAATAGAAAAAGATAAACTATTTGGTGTTCTGGTGACTAGAACATCAAGAAAAGAGAGTTTTCCATCAGACTCTGTCTCCATTGTAAATTTAATATGAGGATGCATATTATTTAAATGTAAGAAAAAATTGTCTAATTTATTTTTTCCATGTTGCCATATGACAAAAGTGTCATCTATGTATCTGAGCCAAATGAGAGGTTTTAAAGATGATGATTCTAAAGCACGAGTTTCTATATATTCCATGAATAAATCAGCTATTACTCCTGAGATAGGTGAGCCCATAGGAGTACCAAAAACTTGTCTGTAATGCTGTCCATTGTATACAAAATATGTATTTAAGAGACAATGTTTAATTAAAGCAATAATATGGTCTGGTAAATTGCAACGTTGTGAGATTATATTTAAAGCTTCATCAATTGGAATGTTTGTAAACAAAGACACGACATCAAAACTGACCAGAATGTCATTAGCATTAATTTTTAAACTTTTTAAAACAGAAATAAAATGAAGAAAGTTTTTAATATATGATTTAATAGATGGGATTGTAGGTTTAATGAAATCCAATAAGTATCTGGCTAAAATTTGAGTTGGAGAACCTATTGCACTTACTATTGGACCAAGGGGGGGGGGTAAAATTCACAAACCCGATACCCCCCTTCGTCCAATAGTAAGTGCAATAGGTTCTCCAACTCATATTTTAGCCAGATACTTATCGGATTTCATTAAACCTACAATCCCATCTATTAAATCATATATTAAAAACTTTCTTCATTTTATTTCTGTTTTAAAAAGTTTAAAAATTAATGCTAATGACATTCTGGTCAGTTTTGATATCGTGTCTTTGTTTACAAACATTCCAATTGATGAAGCTTTAAATATAATCTCACGCATTACGTTTATTGCTTAATTAAACATTGTCTCTAAATACATATTTTGTATACAATGACGCATTACAGGTACTCCTATGGGCTCACCTATCTCAGGAGTAATAGCTGATTTATTCATGGAATATATAGAAACTCGTGCTTTAGAATCATCATCTTTAAAACCTCTCATTTGGCTCAGATACATAGATGACACTTTTGTCATATGGCAACATGAAAATAATAAATTAGATATTTTTTTCTTACATTTAAATAATATGCATCCTCATATTAAATTTACAATGGAGACAGAGTCTGATGGAAAACTTCCTTTTCTTGATGTTCTAGTCACCAGAACACCAAATAGTTTACCTTTTTCTATTTACAGAAAGGATACACACACAGACAGATATTTGCATTTCCATTCTCATCATCACCCAACTCAGATAGTTTCTGTAGCCAAAACTCTTTTAAATAGAGCAATTAACCTTTCAGATGAGACACATCTGAAAGAAGAAATAAATCATATTAATAGTGTTTTATTAGCAAATAGTTATAATTACAAATTTATAAAAAAAAAAGCTTTATTTCAAGCCCAAAATAGACAAAATAGGAAACAAAAAGATGATAAATCAGCTATTAGGATTTGTGTTCCATATGTAAAAGGAACTACAGACAGTATCGGACGTATATTAAAATGCTATAATATAGATATAGCATTTTCTACTCATCAAAAGATCAGCAATATAATAACCAAGCCTAAGGATTCAATCCCTCTTGAATCTCATGGTGTCTATCAAATCTCATGTAAAAATTGTAAACCTTCTTACATAGATATGAGTAATCATCACATCAGTGTTAGGAGAGATGAGCATGCTAATGCAGTTGAACAACACTCATCATCATCAGCACTCTCACTCCATACTATAGATTCAGGTCATAAAATTGATTTTTCTAGTACCAGGATCATATCCAGATGTGATAATCTCTACCAATGCAAAATTAGAGAAGCCATTGAGATACTTAAAAGGTCAGATTGTATCAATAAGCGAGATGATACAGGTAAACTTTTTCCTATTTGGAAAGATTTTTTTAAAAAACATTCTTAAATTTAACATTTTTTGCTATTGGTGGAATTTTAACATTTTATTCAAATCAGTGATTGTAGTGCCTCTACAACCGTCTTTCTACCTTTTATAACTCTGTGGATGGCTTTTGTGACTAAGTCGAAATGTCAGTATATTAATATTAAAAGTTTTTAACATGGATGAACCCGCAAAATAGGTATTATATATTATATATATATATATATATATATATATATATATATATATATTACTACTAATATAATCTATCTACAAAAACCAAATTAACTAATTCATTACATTAACAACTTTTAAAAATAATTTTTAATATAAACTATCATTAATCTAACATAAGTAATAACTACACTCTTAACATTATAATCATTTTAAATTTTCCAACTATTCCCTAAGATTCATTTACTACCTTGTTTTGCTAATTCTTTAATTAAATTAATACATTTATTTATATTGTCTTGAATATGTATATATTGTTTCATACTATCTTCTTTTATTATAATCTTCAATACATATTTGATAATTTTCATGTCTTCAACACATTTCATTTTATGTTCAGTCTCTAAATAATGCTCCAAATTTATATCCTGCCTATCAATTACTCTATTATGTTCCCTTCCTCTTTCTTCTGCTGTTGTCCCAGTCTGACCTATATAAATTTTATGACAATCCATACAATAATTTTATATATTAATTCTATTTATTTCCTTTAGTATGAATCCTATTTACATTTGATATTCATTTTTCTAATGACTCATTATTTCTGCAATTCTTCTGTAATTTGTCTTTCATTAAAATATATGTACCTTTCAAATAAGAAATAACTATCCATTTATTATTATTATTATATTTATTTTCCTTTTTCAATTTATAATTTCTTCTTTTCTTATCCCTATTATTATTATCATTGTTACTAAAAGTTCTTCTAACAACTTTCTTATTATATATAAAGAATATATGCATACAAGAGTTATTGTAAATTTTAATAATCATATTCTTAAGAATTTATGTAGCATAATATATAAGATCAATTGTAGATATAATTATATATGGTAGATATAGTATTAAGAATTCAGAATAAATTACTATGCAGTTAAATTTAATTAAATAAGAGTGGTTTGATTGCATTATTAGATATTGAGAAGATGTACCAAAGTGTGTCAAGAGAGAAAAATATTGATTTAATTATGAATAAATTAGAAGTAAAGTATTATCTAAAGAATGGTTATACTTTATTAAAGAGGGGTTGGTTATGATAAGTAGTAGTTTGTATTTTAAATATAATGATATTTTTTGGAATATAACAAATGCATGGAACATGGAATTTTCAGTAAGTGGATTGTTATATCAGTGTTTATGGATAAGTTAGAAAAAAGGTAGTAAATAAGTATATTAAAAATAAAGAAATTATTGAATATCATAGGTATTAGATGATATAATTATTACTGGGAGTAGCAAAAGTATATTAAAAAATTAATTAATTAAATAATGATTTAAATACTATTAAGTTTAAGTTTACAATAGAAAAAGTGGATGGTAAAGTTTTAAAATATTTAGATATTTACTTAAAAAGAAATAATGAAAATGAAATAGAGATAAGACATTATATTAAATATGTAGAAGTTAGAGAAGTAATTGTTTTTTGTTAGAGGAGCAATTGATCCAAATTTATATCAATTTTGTTTTTTAAACAAATGGCTGTTTTAAAGAGTTTTAAAGTGAAAATGATAGGCTAACAATGAATATGGAAAAAGCTATGGAACAAAAAATAAAAGTAGGAAATGATTATATGAAAATGGTGTATAGTAAGAAAGTTAATTAGAAAATTTTTAGTAATGATGATGATGATGATGATGATGATGATGATGATGATAATAATAATAATAATAATAATAATAATAATAATAATAATAATAATAATAATAGGGGTAAGAAAATAATAAATTATAAATTAAAAAAGGAGAGTAAAAATAATAATAGTAAATGAATAGTTATTCCTTATTTGCAAAATACACCTGGGTCTCATTTTATGCGATAAATAGGTTCCTCAAAAATTGCACACAAAAGAAATTGCACAAAAATAAACATAACTTACCTTGAAAAATGGGGGATAGGTTCTTTAATTTTCAAAAATTGGCATAAAAGCAAAGCAACAAGGTAAAATTACTTTACAATTCGCATTAAAAAACTAAGGAAATAAAGTATGACTAATAAAAAATTTCAAATATTTGAAAAAAATTAATACAAGACAAACGTTTTTTACCTTTTTTTTTAACTACAATATTAATTTTACATTTTTTCATACATATTTTAATCATTATTGCTATTAGACCATATGCGTTCATTTGTGATTTGATGTGATATACAACTAGCACCACTTTCAGTCTTGTGCTATATTAATGGTTTTATGTTTCTATATTTAAAAAATGAGATCGCAATCAAAACAAAAAGGTTATACATTATCATTAGAAAGATAATTTTCAGTTTATAAAATCAATAAAATCTTCATTATTATTTATTTTAAAAATCTACAAAAATATTTATTTCTGTTAATATCTAACAAATTACGTTTTAAAAGTTTTAAATTTTTTAATATTTATTGCAATATTTTTATACATAAGTATAAATCTATTATTATTACTTACTCATTAGTATAAGTAGGTTATTTATATAGAGCCTAAGATTCTAAATACAGCTTCAGGCCATATTCACGTTAGCTGCTAATAAAATATATTTTTGAAAAAAAGTATTTCAAGTCAAAATAAGTTATTAATAATTAAATTTCTTGATATTTAATAAACATAGTCAAATATTAAAGATATTAAGAAGAAACATGAATCGCATAACTTCAAAATCGCATTAAAATAATCTGCATACAATGAGACCCAGATGTACATATAATATTTCAAGGAAAGGCAAATCACAGGAGAATATTAAGATAGTTTGGAGAAATAATAAATCATTAGAAAAATGGACATCAAATGTAAATATGATTACTAATAAAGGAAATAATATAAGATTAGCATATAAAATTATTTGCAGGAGTTATAATAAAATTTATATACATCAGACTGGGAAAACAGAAAAAAAGGAGAGGGATTATAATAGAGAAATTGATAGAAAAAATAAAAATTTGGGGCAATATGTTCATTATTTAGAGACTGGATATAAAATGATATGTGTTAAAAATATATAAATTATCAAATATGTTAAAGATTATAATAAAAGAAGATATTATGAAACAATATATATTCAAGAGAATATAAATAAATGTATTAATTTAGTTAAGGGACCAGTAAAACTAGATGGTAAATGGATGTTAGGGAATAGTTAGCAAATTCAAAATTATTATAATATTATGAGTGTAGATATTAATTATATTAGACTAATGATCATTTATATTCAAAATTATTTTTGGTAATCATTTGTATGACAATCCATCCCACTTGATGGCATTGTTCTTCAAACAAAATGTCTAAATATAATGTTACTCAGCCACCATTACATTTTATTTACATATTATAACACAAATAAACAAATACATGTCTAACTTTTTTAAGATTTTTTTTATTAATTTCCAAAAATAAAAATGTCAAATAATTAATGGTTTTTAAAAACAATAATAAATAAATATTCGGTCACTTTAGGTTCTGATGGAAAAAACACAATTTTTAAAACAAAAACAAACAATAAAAATTGACTGCAATTCTCAAGTAATATTACTTTTACTACATCAAAATCAAAACATAAACAAACAAAATGAAATTGAACAATTCCTAATCTTGTGAATGCTGTAGCCTCATCTCTTCTAGGATGGCACAGAACAGGTCTTTGTCCTTTTGCATATGCCACCAAATGAAGTCTGACAGATAGCTATCAATCCCAGTTTTTGGTTTTCTGCATATTCGCTTGTTATGTCATTTCAAACTGTCCCAAAGACATTCGATCATCTGCATGTGAATGCTACTGACAGGGTCCACAAAGTTGAAAAGTGCAAGTTCAGTAACCTTTCCAGTATTCAGAATAAATGTAAGATCCATGGTTGATGTTCACATGTATGCACTCCAACAGTCGGAATGGGATAGCCCTAATGAAACATTCATCTGTCTCCTGGCATATACCTCCAAAAATCCATTGCAGTGGCAGAACCCTACCTTGGTTATTCTTGCAGTGGCTAAAAAGCATCTCGTCAACTTCGACAATTATGCTGGATTAGAGTTAGGACAACAACAACAGCTAGAAAGTCAGATTTTCAGCAGCAGCCATTTTTTACAATAATGCAAAATCTCATGAGTTATAAGATTTAAGCTGTACCTCTGAAAAAAGTCCCAATTTCATGAGTTACAAACATGAACAGATTAGTTGACAGCTTTGTTACAGTGGGAAAATTTATAGAACCTTAACACTACTTCATTTACTGTTCCAAAATAAAAACATTAACACATCTTAGGTAAATAGTATTGATTGAAAAAATTCAAACTCTAAAATGAAAAAGTAATGACATGTTAAGAGTAAGAATTTGTAGAGATAGTAAACAATATCTACCAAAGCTAAATGATAGAGCTGTCTAAGTGTGAATTGAGAGAGTAAATGACTGCAAAACACAGTGGCAGGTTATTATTAGCCAAAAGACTCAAATTGCTGCTAGCAATTGAGAAGTTGTGCCTGAAAAATAGCATTTTCAACTACTTATTGCGGTACTTGTGATTTTTGACCCATATGGCCACCAGAGGCACTGATCTGGGTCAACCACAGAAATGCTTAGAGTAGGGGCCCCAAATGCAGCAATGCAAATTCCAGCCAATAGGTGGCGCTATTCACAATGTGTAAGCATGGGAACATTCCACCAGCTCGCTAGCAGCAAAGCTGCTCACTTGGTGGCACTGGTCACAATGCATAAGCCCATTTAGTTTACATCGTCTGCTATCAAAACATAATCAACTCACATTCATTTGTCCTTTCTATAACTTATCTCACTCCCTGGATATGATCTCCTGTACTAAAACCACTTTTAAATCCAGCTTCTTCTCTTGGTTGGTGGAAATCCAATGTTCTCTGTAAATGATTTGTAACTATCTTGGTAAAAATTTTGTATGTAACTGATAAAAGGCTGATAGGTCTGTAATTTCTAATATCTTCTTTATCACCTTTTTTAAATATTAATATTAATACTGCATTCTTCCAATCATCTGACACATTTTTATCATTTAGACATTTGTATATAACATTGCTAAAAAAATTCTATTTTTTCACCTGCTTCTTTTAATATATCAATTATAATTCTACCATTGCTTGGAGTCTTTTCTTTCTTCATATATTTAATTGCATGTCTCACTTCTTCATTTAAAATTCTGGGCAATTCAGAAAATGTAATAGATATAGGAGGTATTTGTTCTTCATTACTATATAATTCTTGATAAAAATCTTCTATCCATTTCATGATGTCATCTCTCTTTTTAGTAATAATTCCAGCTTTTTTCTTATTGCAGATATAAATTTCCTATCAATACCAAAATGTTGTTTTACACTCTTCAGACTTTCATTCTCTTCTACTGCTTTTCTTGCTAGTTCACAGTTATACTTCCTTATATTATTTTCAACTCTTTTCCACATCATTTTACAAAATTTGAGATATTCAATCCCTTTTAATGCATCATTTTTGTATATCTTCATATTCCTTCTTTTTTTCATAAATTGTCTAGTCTCAGTAGAAATGTTATTGGTCAAGTGCTGCTTTTTTCTACCAGCTATTTTTGTTGCAGTTTTTAAAAGTGTATCAGTTGTTTTCATATTAATTTCATTCAAATCTGAATCACATTCAAAATCTACTAATACTTGAAACCTATTTGTAAGTTCTAATTTAAATTCATTAGAATGTTCCTAAAAATTAGGAATATCAACTGTAAATATTGTTTGTCTTAATAATTTTTGTCTCTCTAGTTTTGCATTAATATGTATTTCACATCTTACTAATCAATGATCACTTCCTCTGTTAAATTTATTAAGAACATTACAATTTTGAAATATGTATTTTCTGTTAGTCAAAATATAATCCAATTCTGCTGTACCTTCATTTGGATGCTTCCACATCCATTTCCTTTTAACATTTTTCTCAAAATAATAATTCATAATATAAAGTTTTCTTTTTCCTGCAAACTCCACAAGTCTATGTCCTCTCTCATTTCTATTACCATAACCAAAACTACTACAGCACTTTCATCTTTCATTTGTTTACCAATTCTAGCATTAAAGTCTCCCATAACAATTTTAAAATGTCATTTACTCTGATCAAAAGCCTTTTGTGCATCTATATAAAAATCTTCTACTACTTCATCACTTTGAGAACTTGTTGGGGCACTGCATTTGATATCTGCTATTAAGTTGTTTAACTAATCTTGCCACTCTGTTGATACACCATCAATCTCCACAATGTTGTTCTTCCACTTTTTATTTATAATAAATCTTACTCCACTTGTATTTCCAATATTTGTGCCTTTATAGTATAGTACATGTTCACTTTTTAAAACAATTGTTTCTTCACCTTTTCTTCTAACTTCACAAAGTCCAATAATATCCCATTTAATATGAGACAGTTTTATTCCAACTCTTGCAATCTTCCTTCACTTGAAATTGATCTGCAGTTGTAAGTGCCTAAATAAAAAATCATCATCAAATGGCAGCCTGGGTCCACAATCAGAGGATTCTTAGCACCCTCTGCCTTCGGCCATCAATTGCTGCCTTGGTTGGTGACTTTACAGTCTCCTGGGAATAAGGGCCATGATTTATTTTTGTCTGTCATAATTGTATATATATATATATAAATTTTGGAAAAATATTTATCATTTACACAAGCATTCATTCTGTCTTATCAGGCAACTGAGAAGAAAGTCCATGGTGTTTCTTGATCTTAAACTCAGAGGTAAAAATCCAATAACCTCGTCACACTGGCTAATGCATGTTGGTGAGCAGCCCATCCATGTTTATATACTATATGAATAATCACATAGTAATAACAGCTGTAATGAGAAGAATGTATGGAGTGGACATTAAAAATTAGCCTTGCTCAGTTCCTCTAAGGCCTCCAAGAGGAATCAAAGGGTTTCCTTTGAATTAATAGGATGGCAATAAATTTGTAATCTCCTGAGTGTAGACAATTTCTTGCATTAATGTGAAATTGGTAAATATTTAAGTGTCTCTGTTGGGTGATAGATATTAAAATTTGTCTATTTAGAAATTCATTTATAGATTCATTAAATCACCTAACTACTCACAAACATTATATTAAAAAATCTGTAGAGATTCTAACCAGTAAATAAATTCAAGTATATTTATTATCTCCTTTAAGTTTGCCTTCTGTTTGATCACAACCCCATAAGTTAATAATTGTTGAAATCAACTGAAAAATCCTATAATACATCATAATGACAATTCTAGAGATATCATTCAGGTATAGATCCAAGATATTGTCATATTTTAAAGAATATTTATAAAAATGCAACAGCAACAATTAGATTAGATAATGATACTGGGAAAGTCAACATTGAGAAGAGTGTAAGACAGGGTGACTCCATATCTCCAAAACTTTTTACAGCAGTGCTGCAAGAAGTATTTTGTATATTAAAATGGGAAGCTAAAGGAGTGAAAGTAAATGGTGATTATTTAAGTCATTTAGTTGTTTTTGGTAATAATGTTTTAGATCTACAGGAAATGTTGCAGTAGTTATCAGATGAAAGTAGGATTAAAGATAAGAGTTAAAATGACCTAAGAAATATTTAATGGATTTTCTCAAAATATGAAAATAATGATTTTTTTATGATGAGTTATAAGAAATTAACAGTTACAAATGCCTTGATCAGATTATTAATACAGATGAAAACATAATGGATGAAATTAATCATAGAATTAAACTTGGTTGGAGTGCTTTTGGTAGAAATAACTTGATACTAAAAGGAAATATACCTACGTGTTTGTAAAGGAAGATTTTTAATAAATGTGTTTGACCTGTTCTTATTTATGGATCTGAGACTTGGACACTGAATAGAAAAGCAATACAGACTTCAGACCACTCAAAGAAGTATGGAGATATGCATGTTGGGAGTAACAAGAAGAGATAGAAAACACAATATATTGGTAAGAAAACAATAAGGTGTAACTGATTTCATTGAAAAAATTAAAAGATTAAAGTGGAATTGGGCTGGACATATTGCTAGAAGAGATCATAATAGATGGACAATTGAAATCTTAAACTGGATTCCAAGAGATTGTACAAGACCTAGGAAGAGACCACATGTGAGATGGATATATGAAATAAGAAAGTGTGCAGGGGTGATGTGGAGAAACTTGGATAAATGTTCATCCTGCAGTGGATTGATAATAGTTGATGATGATGATCTTGTTTTACTTTAATATGCAAATTTAATTAATCTTTTTCTACCATTATTAAAAATAAATATGTATTCATTAACTTTTGCAGATAATGTACTTATCTCATGATAAACCAATAACTTTCAATTACTGAACAAGTAATTAATCATTTCTCAACTGTATCCAGCATCACATGACTCTCATTTTGATGTTTCTATCACCTATTGCAAAAATTCTAATTAGATTTCAGCTTTCATTATCTACTAAAAAAGTATTGCCTTTACTTTTTTCAAAATTCTTTCATAATGTTTAGATGTTCATCTAGATATATCCTATACCAAAATTAACAAAATGTGTAAAAAGCATAATTATGAAACAAATTAAGTCATTGTTAAACTCTTATAATAAGTAACATTACTTTTACAAGCTCCAGTAATTTATTCTTCGAATTATTGTTTGTTTGTAACAGCTTTTTAAAATAACACATTTGCCAAATAATAATTGAAAGATGTATAAACCGAAATATAATTTGTATTACTTTAAAAGTTATTGGATAATATTGTTTTAAAGTGTAAAAAAAAAAGTTTTACAAACAATCATCTTTTAAAATAATACAGTTTTGAATAAAGGGTACAAAATTAGTTTTTAAAAAAAAAAAAAAAAAAACCCCGATTGTCGTAATCTTCGAATTATTGTTTGCTCGTAACAGCTTTTTAAAATAACACGTTTGCGAAATAATAATTGAAAGATGTATAAGCCAAAATATTATTATCCATTACTTTAAAAGTTATTGGATAATATTGTTTGAAAGTGTAAAAAAAAAGTTTTACAAACAATCATCTTTTAAAAATAATACAGTTTTGAAAGAAGGGAAAAATATTAGCTTTTTAAAAAAAAAAAAAAAACCCGATTGTCGTAAAAATTACATTTTTTTTTAATTTTAAAAAAACCACTTGTAGAGTAAATAATTAAAAAAAAAAAAGATCAATTTTTAAAAAGAAATAATTTAAAAATACATCCATTTATAAAACTGTGAAATAGCATGTGACAATATTAAGTTTGAGAGCATATTTAAGTAGTTGTAGCTCCTTAATTAATCATACCTGTATATTATATGCCATCCATCTTTTAAGTAGTATGTACATAAACTCTATCATTGCGTAGTTTTTCTATGTGTAACATGGAGAAACAGCGCCACATAGTGGGCTAGGATCTTGGTAGTGCTGGAAGCAGATGACACATAAACTAGATGTGTTTATGGTAATCAGCGCCACCTAGGTTCTTGGTAGTTTCTGATAGCAGACAATGTAAGCTAAATGGGCTTATGCATTGTGGCCAGTGCCATCAAGCAGGCAGCTTTGCTGCCAGCCAGCTGGTGGAATGTTCCTGTGCTTACACATTGTGAACAGCGCCACCTATCGGCTGGCATTTGCATTGCTGCATTTGGGACCCCTACTCTAAGTATTTCTGTGGTTGGCCCAGATCTGTGCCTCTGGTGGTCACATGGGTCAAAAATCACAAGTACCCTTTTTGCAAACATCATTGCCATCAGGTGGGGTGGATTGTCATAAAAATAAATATCTTATTTTTGAATAATGTTAATGTAATGGAATAGTTATTTTGGCTTTTGTAGGTACAATATATTAATAGTAATAAATAAAATTATAAAGTAAAAATAATTAATGAATTATTATTGTATTAAGAATTAATGTAATTAGTGTAATGAAGTTATTAGTTTATTTTATTTTGTTTTATTTTATGGTTTGTGTATGCAAAACGTATATAGATATATATGCTTAATGTATTTTAGTTATGTCATTAGATGGAGTAATTGTAATTATAATGATCGTATGGTTTTGTATTGTAATTATAATGATCATATGATTTTGTAAAAAGTTATGTCTTGAAAAGTTCTTAATATTGGATGAAAACCGGTTAGAATAAAATAATTATTTAATACTAGTTGTTTATTTCAATTAAGTTAAATTGATTATTAGTGAAACAGTCAAATCTGTCCATCCTTCTGTTTCACATACTATATACTATAGTAGTATTTATTTATGTATACCTATACCCAAGTCCTCATATATTACGCTAACTTTAAATTTAATAATACTAGTCGTATATGTATGCGGGTATTTGAGAATATAGTATAGAAAATGAATGCATATATATATATATAAGAAACCAGTAAATACGCATATATATATATTGCTAGTGGTTAAATAAATGTAAACATGCTATGTATGTGTAACCAGAACCTACATATATGCAGGATAGAAATAATGTTATAGGTTTAAAACATTAGAAAATTTTTTTATTTAAAATATTATTATAAAATTAATATTTGAAATTATAATATTTCTGCATATAACATTAAATTATTTAAATGTGTTACATATATAATGAAATGTTTGAAGAGTTTTAGATTTGTTTTTCAAAAAAGGTAATTTAGTAAAATTAATCCTTCTTGCTGTATTCTGACCTACTTAAAATTTTAAGAATAAAAATAGATTTTAAAACAACTATGAATAAATTAATCTGGTCAAGATCGAGGGATCCAGCTGTAAGAAAATCAATAACAATAGGACTCCCAGATTTCCCAAAATATAGAGAATTAATTAGAAAAACAGATCTGAAAGTACAAAAAAAAAAAAAGAAAAAGAGAGGAGTATAAGTAAAGGGGTGGGATGAGCTAGTATATAAACTTACTGCAGCCATTTTAGAGGACACTCTTTTTAACTTTAACTCTTTTTTTTCATTCATTATTTTAAGTGAATTTTTTATAGATTTTTTGTAAAATTGTTAATCATGATGATGATGGTGTAGAAAGGCAATTGCTTGCTTTTTGGCCTGGAAGATAGTTTACAGAATGCAAAGGAAGAAGAACCAATAGCCAATACCATCCAAAGAAAGTGCTCAAGACCAAGCCACCTTGCTATAGCAGAGAAATTATAGTGGTAACAGATCTCTACAAATCTTAAAATAAACTTTTAAACTAAACTTCATAACTTCTAAAGCTAGCTAAACTTACTATCAATGGCCAATATAATCTAATGTATCTAAATTTATGAATATCAATTTCTAAATTCAAATGTAAATTTTATTTTCTTTATTTAAATTATAAGTCTTACCTGATTTCAATTGACATATAGGATTCCAACTTATTTTACATACTTTATCGATTTCAACTGATTTAAATTACTTTAGCCTGATAATATTTGCTTTTATTGATAATTTTCATAAATGGATTAAACTGATATTAAACTGAATTATTCTAATTTAGGCTATTTTATTTCATTCCTTTTTAAACTAAGCAAATACAGCCAAATCTTAGATTTCACTTACATGAAATCTCATTTCTAAATTTATGTTTCTTTTAGTTAAATCTATGCCAATATTTTTTTTTCAATTATGTATTTGTTTATGCTACGTTTGTTCAGAATGGAGTTTACTCATAGTTAAATGATTAGTGAGAAGTGATTAGATATTCTCACACATATGTAATTTTGCATTTATTAATGCACAAACAAAACTCCCTTCTGAAATGGATAAAATAAATCTTATTTGAGATATAATTAAAAGCTTATAAATGCTTTAAGATAGGTTTGCTTTAATTAATTTTTAGCTGAAGTGATGAAATACAGCATAAAGCTAGAATTTAATATTGTAATTATTCAAAATATGCTGTAGTCCTCCCTAGAGTTATATAAATGCCTATATAGCTGGCTTAGCAAATTAGATTCATAAGTTTTCCTTAATAGCATAGTTATAGATGCTAGATTATGAACTAATTTACAGTAGTTTCATGGAAGAAAACTATTGTTTTGCATCATAATTTATTATTTAATGATGTAGTCAGCAGGGCGAATGTTTCCTTAGGAAATGCATCAGCATATATACTCCTTTTTGTGTATTTTATGCTTTCAATGGCATAAGTTTTATGGGCTACCCCATTCTTTAGTTCAGACAACTATTTCTTCTTCAAATGAGCTTTGGTTTTAAGGGCCACCCCATTCTTCATACTTAGGACTGGAGAACAAGGATCCAGAGTATTATATTAGTTGTTCAATTCCCTGGACTAAAAGATCTCATTAACAGGAAACTGGTTACTCGGTAACAAATCCTATGAGCAAGCACACATTCGAGATGCATAGACTCAGATTGTATACTTTGTAAGCATCTTGGTATCTAAAGTCTGACTGCCTATCATCAGTTCATCCTGCCATATTAATTTATATTTCAGCATTGATCTGAAACAGAATCTAATTTTATAGGCATATAAGCTATATAGAGAATATGCTAAATGATACACATTAAACAAAATATTACTTATAAATAATGATAATCACTTTTACTAGCTGCTTAAAGCAAATCTAAATCCAAATATATAGCATAAACTAGGCATAAATTATCATGAGCAAATTAAATCAAGTTGTAATATTGTAATTGTAAAACTCATGAAAACCCAACTTATACTATGTAGAGTTCATTACCTGTGAGTGATATATATAACAAGCAAAATTAAATTAAACAGTTTGTAACATGTAAACTAACATCACCTGTGAGTGGTATGAAATGCTATATATCTAAATCAAAACTGCTTGTATCCCCTAGAATCATCACCTGTGAGTAAGACAATTTATGTATTCTTATTGTAATTTTATTATTTTCTTTTATTTATTTCGTCATTTAAATTTTGGCTTTTATTAAACTTATTTAAATTTTAACTTCTGCTCAGTGTTTCAACTTTGCTCATTATTAATTAGTTAACTATAAGTATTTAGTTATCATAAATCACAATTCAAATTTAATAATGTTGGTCAAGTTACACCTATATAGCTATACTTTGAAGCATGTCAATTTCCCATAGTCTCGTGTTTTACCAATGTGCTATTGCCGGCACATGATTGAGGAAAGGTACTATGGACTCATAAATGTTATTCATAGGATAGTAAGTCTTGGAGCATTAGTAAAGGAACTGGAGTGAAATTGTATTCAAGGTTTCAACAACCTCATTTCGATCAGCCTTGTGATGTGATGATTTGCTAAAACTCTATGCGAATGTACAAATATGACTATTACAATAGTTAATATACAAGGTAACTCAGTCATAAATACAACAATAAAAATATGGATAAATATAACTTTATTAAAAATCATAGATTCTAAATCGAACAGTAGTGAGAAAAAATCATTAATTTAGAAGAATTATTAAAACACATTAAAAAAATGCAGTACTTGTTATTTAAATTAATTTTAATACAATATTTAAACTTAGTAACCTTTACAAATTTAAATATTTTGCTCTTATTCATGTTTTCATTTAATAAATTTTATTTATTCTGCATTCTTATGATGTAATTAATGGGAATTTGAACCCAGACTTTCAAGCTCCCTACATTCATCCACTTTATCCAACACAACTAAAATACATGACCACATGTGAAAAAGATAAATCCCCTTTAATTACATGTAATTTAAGTATATACATTATACTTGCATTTCAATATTACATTCTTATGATGGTAAATAATTATTTTTAATACAATAAATTTTATGATAATCAAAACATTTAATAGAAATCGAAAATAATAAATCTTAAAATTTCTTAGTAAAAAAATAAGATATAAAAGCTGAATTAAAACATAGAATTTAATAATTCTATTTGCCCATATAATGCAAAACAAATAAATATGTACAAAATGGAAAATAAATCTTGCCAAAGGTAATGAACAATTATGACATAAACAGACAGACTTCAGTAATTCACTCAAAAAATGCAAATTGAAACTTGCCATATGCTACATTTTATTCTAATGAAATTTTTTTTCTCATGTGTCAAAGCATCGGTCAGGAAGTAAACCCACAAACCTGGGACAACTGCTTGTAAAGCAGCTGTGTTGACCACTCGATCACCAACACTTGACTTCTAATGAAATTTGTGAAATACTTTTAACAAGTTCACAAAAAATTACCATTCTGAGGAATATTAGTTATGAATCTCTGTAGTAAGCATCACTTAGTCATTTGTAAATATGTATGTAATATTTATTTAAAAATAAACTATAAATAAAATAAATAATAATTTTAAGTTTCTATATATATATTTTAGGACAATTAAACTTTATAGCAGATCTAATTAAAGTTAATTTTGCTAGAAATCGATTTATAATTCATTAAATATTTAATCATGATAATAAAATTTATTGCATTAAGTATAAATACAATTATTTTAGGTTAGATATCATAATAGCTATTACCATGTAAAATGTCCATATTTCAGAGGAAATACTGCAATTTAGTGGCTATAAAAAAATCTTTACAGCTGTTTTGTAATGAAATGTAACAACATTGAACCTCTGAAAAACATTGTGTAAAATATTCTAGTTGTTCAGTTATGTAAGGTAATTAAAAAATAAAACCCTTAAATAGATCTTTGGAGGAATACCTCTTCAAAAGTATTCTCTATAGCGAAGACATTTTTAGGCTAGGTAATTTCTTGTTAATAGACTTTTGACTTAATTTCTTCCTTTTCACTCTAGTTAGAGGCCAACTACTTGATAAAATCATGAGCTGATACAGAAACCTTTAGCTAGATAAAAAATCACTCAAGATTTTTTTAAAATTTGAATCCAATGTCAAGTACAAAGCAAGTGAATACACTAACTTCTACATCATAAAGTCCCCCCTCTCTCATTTAGCTAAAACGATTTTAATATTGAAATACAGGCATTTTATATACTTGGAGCCAAATTGTAAATATAGGGGATTTGAACTCAGACTTTTAAGCACCCTTCAACTATCAACACTATCTCATACCACTGATAAACATGATCACTCATATGTAGAAAAGATAAATAATCACCATTATTCATATTTCATGCTGAACCAGCACACATCAGTTGATCCAGATCATCATCTCCCACACACTTACATAGTCAGTGCTCAGTTTATATTAAGATAGCAAATCTTCATACTTTAATGGACAGGCTTCAATCTATTCCAGCCTCCAATTCTTCAGCCATTCATACCACTGAAAATATGATGATGGAAATGCCAAAATCCTATGCTGATGCCAATACAAACTGAGCACTGACTATATATATGTGTGTGTGTGTGAGAGAGAGAGGGGGGGGAGATGATGATCTGGACCAACTGATGAGTGGCAATTCAGCATGAAATACGTATATTGGTTATTATTATCTTTTCTACATGTGTGTGGTTTTGTGTATTAATGGTATGAGATAGTGTGGACAGTTGAAGGGTGCTTGAAAGTCTGTGTTCAAATCCCCTATCTTTACTAAAAAAATGTTTATTTTTCATTTTCCTCAATAGGAATTAATCCAAAAATATTTTGCTCTCCAATAAACTGTATCACAATTAATAATATTTGGGAATGTTAAACATTAATTTTATTAGTAATAATAAATAAAAATCCTTGCAATAAACAAACAATATACGCGTACTTATAATTTCGTGGAATTTTTCTTAAATATTCATCGGTGATTACTTATGCATGCAAAGAAACAATTTCGTCGATTCTCTCTCAAAAATTCTTTTAACGATTAAATAAATTATTTTTTTAATATATAAAAAAAAAAAAAATGTTTTCGCTTGAGTTTTTAAGTACGGTAGTTTAAAGTAAAAAATAAATGAGATATTTAATCTTTTACAAGTGTGGTATTTTCTAACTGGCTGTCTTATTTATGAAATGAGAAATAACACCTGTTTCAGAACATCAACTTACTGCTGGTTTGCTTTCATTACTACTGACTGCAATGAAAGGCGTCTTCTCTCAACTACGAGGCTTTATTACTAAAAATTATCTTTGGATTTTATTACCCCAAAATCATTTACTGAAAGATTGACTGTTAAACCACTTACGATAAGATAAACCACTAATAAATTGAAAGAAGAAATACAAATAGGATTAATTTTAAAGTCAAAAAAAACAACAGATGAAAACTGTTAAATTGCTGTAAATAATTAAATATATTAGGCATATAGTTGAATTAAGCCACTACTGATTAAATTAAATGTATATAGTATATAATGTTTCAACATATTCATATTTCAGTAACTGGCATTTGACTAGCCTTGTCAATTAATTGTTTTATTTCTTTGGAGAATTCTGCAGTGGATGATTTTGCATTTTAGCTTATGTATATAGATCATTTATACAGTTTGAAATACATAGAAATTTCGATTTTTTCAATATAATTCATATTAAAAAATAATTTTTATAAGCAGCATAAAATGATATCTTCTTTCACTTCATTTATAAAAACAAAGTAAATACCCTTTACATACTAATCAATCGATATATTATAATCATATATATAAATGCTTACTTAAGAATCTGAAACTTAGTACTTAATAGAAGAAACGCCCAGAGATTTCCGACCATACAAATGAAGTAAGAATCAATAAGAAAAAAATCGTTAAAATAAATCACTATCACAGAAAGCACTGAAAGAATTAAAAGCTAAACTGAAGTTGGGTTAGATATTACAGGAGAAAATGGTTTTTTTTTTATTTTTTCATGTGTCAAAGCTGGGAAGTGAACCCTGGGACAACTGCTTGTAAGGCTGCTGTGCTAACCACTTGGCCACCAACACTTGGTGGAGAAAAGGTTTATAAAGAGGAAATAAAGTTTTTAATTGGTCTCAAAACATTGTTAAAGATCTGATAAATGACTTCATGTGAGAGATATCAATTAAATAAGTTTACTGGAGTGGTATTGAAAAAAAGGCTAAAGATTTTTAAAAACTGAATTAAAATTGGAGATGCCTTTATTTTTTAGTGAATTAGAACTTCTGTACACACTAGTCACCAAAAATGTGGTATTTAAACTGGAAAGTAAAGAGTAGGTATGCATGATTTTCAATAGAATAATAAAAAACAGTTTTTGGATATGTGGAATAGCCTAAAACTGATCTAATCTAATTAGCATTGTCATCTGGTGTTGTTGCTTATTAATATTTACATATATGGCTCTAGAAGTGAATGGTGCACAGCAAGCTACCACTTTTAATCAAATGTTAAATGTAAGTTTGAAGAGTCATGTATCCAACTTACTTACTTTCCAATATATATATAATATTTAAAAACTGTATATTGGACCCTTTTTATGAGATCTGAATAGATTTTAAAAGCCAATTTCTTAAAAAAAAAATTTAATTTAAAAGAAATCTAAGTATTGTAAGTGCTATAATAATGCTGATAGAATTCTAAACTTTGTTGAGATGAATTTAAAAATTATAAAAATATTTAAAAGTTATTATAAAATGTTAAATAATATATTATAAAAGTAAAATATAATTTTGTATGGTTGGGAGAACTGGCCATAGTTATAATGATTTAAAGTTATGCAGTAAAAGTCTTATTAAACAAACTTTTGAGAAACTAGTTTTAAATAATGTTTAAAATATAAATAAGTTATTAAATGTATTTTAAAAAATTAGATTTAAATTTATATTATAACTATTTATTAAAAATTTAGTATTTTATGGTATAAACAAGTGTATTCAATTTTATTTACTGTTTAAATAATGTTAAAATTTATTATTCCAAATTTTATTATATTTTATTATTTTTATAATTTTTGTAATTAAATATTTAGTTAATTTCATTTCAGACAGTGAATATAAAAATTGCAACATTTTTCTCTGGAATTATGATCATGTTACTAACAATACATGTATTTTTTGTGTGCTTGCAAGGTTTTTAAGAAAGTTTTTAAAAAATTACTATCATAATTGTTTAAAACTGAGAACCTTTGAATATCATAAAAATAAATATAGAAAACTATTATTCAATTAATTATTTTTAAAAAAATTGAAGTTAATAAAGATAAACTAAAAAATGGATACATTAGAATTAAGTGTTAGTTAAATTGATAAAGAATTATTTAAAATATATTATTTTAAAGTATTCAATGTGTTTAAGTATAATTATAACATTGATTTAGAATTAAATATTATCATATTATTATTTTAAAAAATTATGACTCATAGTTTTATTTCTGAAATTTTAAAAACACAAAAAATTGGCAAGTATGAAAATTACTTTGTAAGCTGAGGATCAAGTAACCAATCAGATGATGATTAGAGCAGGTATATAAATGGGGGCTCATACTTCTTCATTATTTTCTTTCTTTTTATTATTCGTATTGTTTATTATTAATTGTTAAAGTAGTACCCAGTATATTACTACAACTCAGTAACATATTGCGTAAATAGTCAATTAGTTTAATTTTTAATTTTTTTAAAAAAAGTCCAAAGGATTATAAAATTATTAAGTTAGACTAGGAATGTTTCCCTAAAACCAATTAGTTTTCTACTAGTATTTATATTCGACTTAATTCAAGTTTATTAAAACTAATCAAATATAAATCTGAGATAATGTGCATGGGAAGGTTAACTGTGAAGACATAAATAAATGAGGAAAGTATAATTTTTTTGTACTATCTAAAAACTATTATAATCAGTTGTGTAAAGTACTTTGAAATTTAAAGTGGATATATTATCTAAAAATATGACTCAAAGATTTAACATGTTTGTGTGTAAAATTTCAAGAACTATTAAAAGATATTATTTGCCAAAAAAGAATACCTGGAAAAGACTGAAACTGAATTTTTTTGAAAAATTTATAAAAGTATTTAAGAGTAAGTTATAGTATAAAAAATATCATTCTTTTATTTATACTATTGATTGTATATTTTTTAAAAAGAATTGCAACAGTTTTTAAAAGAAATATTTACTTAAAAGTAATTATAAACTTTCAGATATAAAGAAAAAATTAAAAGACAAATGTCATTATGAATATAAATTGCTTTAACAAGTTATTTTCAATATACATGAATATTTTGATATAAAAAAACCTGTTTTATTAACTATATGGTAAAAAGAAAAGAATGGATAATAGAAATAAATATTATCATAATTAAGTAAATAACCTTTAGAATATTCAAATATGAATTCATCTATTATTACATATCTGCATTATGAAATAATATTTTTTAAAAATGAAAATGCCTATTTATGCTAGCATGCAAACTTATTTTAAATGGCCACCGATGATGCTTCTTTATGCTGATGGAATTTATATGAACAAAAACCATGGAACTTACGTAAGGAAATAATTTTAAAAAGTGATATCACATTAATAAATGTTATCCTATGAAAGCAACAGATAAAAGACTGTTTTTAAGACCTTCAAGAACAGGATGAATAGTATTTTTTTCAGATTTTCTACAATATGAAAAGTCAACTATTCTTATTTTTAGTATTTTTTTTCTATTGTTATTTGCACTACAGGGCAGGGAAACCCTATGCAAGAAAAAAAACTTTAGACAATAGTCATTGCATAGCAACCACAGAAGTTCCCATTTGAAACATTAAATTGTATTGAAGAACAATTAGTTGGACTTTATTGAAGGAAAATCATGAATTGGATTATGTAAATTTAGTCTTAATTATTATTATAAATATACTAACATTAGTATTAGAATTTATTGTATAGGATAGTAAGGGTTACATTTTAAATATTTTTCTTATTCTAACAATATTAATCTTTTTAGAAAAAAATCTAACTTTTTTTCTTGAAAAAATTTTGAAAACATTTTAAAGTATAATAGTTTGTGGGTTGGATGAATAATAATTTTGATTAATATGTTTTTATATACTGAATTTGGACCAGAAGACATCAGAATAGTGATTTACAAATTGTAAAGTCACTAGGTAATTTAAAATTGTTTAATTATTATGTGATATATATATATTTTTTTAGAATTGCTTGGATTTTTAGAAAGATATTTCTTTTGTCATAAAAATGTGTGAACATAAGTATTAAAATTGTTATGTGATATATATTTTAATTTTTTTTTTAGAATTGCTTGGATTTTGAGAAAGATATTTCTTTTGTCATAAGAATGTGTGAACATAAGTATGTGTGTGATAATAACACATATAGATTTTTTTATTATTATTATAAGATATAAGCTATGTGTAAAAAAAGAGATATTCATACATTTTTTCTTTTTTACATTATAAAGTTTAATATAATTTTCTGATGCTCATAATTTTACATGATTATTTGCCAAATAAACTATACATTATTTTAAAAATTTGAATACTGATTTTTAATGTTTTAAAATCAAAGTCATTTGTATTTTTGTTGCTAAATTTTAAGTGCACAAAATCTTTTCTTATAGCAGTTTTAGATTGATAATGTTATATGTTAACTTTGTTTGTTATTAGAAATATTGCTAGTTATTTTATGATGTGGATTGTTTAGATTTATTTTGAAGTTTTTAACAATAGTGACAGGGAAGTAAAAATAATAAAACCCTTGATGTCTTATATATAAGATATGTTAAGAAGATAGGAAAATTAGCCTAGATTTTATCTTAGTAGTTTTATGCAAGTAAAGTTAACATAGCCCTGTGGCTTGTATGTATTTTTCGTGGACAGTGTTTTGATATTTTGTATTTTCAAATGTTCAATAATTCCTGAATAGATAGTTATTGGACAATCCTTTCACACTGTTTCCATGTGAGTTATTAAATATATTTTATACTATTGAGTCTTTATTTTAGTCATTCCTTTATGTCCTATCCATCATATCACTATCTTTATTTTAATAGTTATTACATCATGTAGTATAGTATTTTCATGAAAGAAGAAGAATATATAATTTTGGATTGATGTATTGTTTTATTTAAAGGAAAATAGATAGGTTTTTCTTGTTTGGATTAAGGTGAAATATAAATGATATAGAGAGTAAATGCTGATAATAAAGTAATAAAGAATCATAATTACTTTTCATATTTTTATCAAATTATTTTTGAGGGTAAAAGAAATCACAACTATTCATGATATTTTTTAATAGTTTGATATATTTTTGATTTTCTATAAATCAATGCATATTTTAAAAGGTGAAACATCAAAATGAACAATACAAAGTGTGATGAATGCTTATATTTTATATATATTTTTTTTTAAAAAAATGAAACACATATAAGAATTTTGAGAGAAGTGCCAAGCAAAATTATCTACACTATTTTGTTAAATTCAGATTTCATTTACTGAATGAATCTTAAAATATATTTTTAAATAAATATTATTCTAAGTATTTTTTTGTTTTCTTTACATTTACTAAAACCATATTGTTTATTCACTTAAACAGCAAATGATTTCACTAAACTATAAGATGTATGTCTAGATTAGTATATTATTTTATCACATGTATGATAAATAATGTTTAAGCCAGAGTGAAGGCTTACTTACTTTCTGATTTTTATGTAATAAAAATATATAATTTAATCTTTCTTTTAGTTTAAGTCATTTTCTTTTTGTTAGATTTTATTTACTAAAACCTTGTAAATATTGTATATAGTTTTGTTTAATGCATAGTGGAATAAATTTCTTAAACTTGTTTTTATAAATCTCTGTGTTGTGTTAATTGATTTATTCACACAAATACATGATTAACAGAATCCAAAACAAATGTCTAATATATTTGCACAGTATAAATAAAGTTATTCATCTTAATAAATAATAATTATTCAGAGTATGATATATTAAGTAAATTCTTTTTTTACAATATTATTATAATAATAATTAATCACATAGTTTAATGCATAAAATTTAATATTTTTGTTGCCACATATTTTCAGAATATATCATATTTTGAGATGTCACATGAGAAATAAAAGAATTATTATTATTATTATTATTATTATTATTATTATTATTATTATTATTATTATTATTATTATTATTATTATTATTATTATTATTATTATTACGTTTCAATAAAGGCTTTATTGATCTCAATGGTTTACATAAGTTTACATCTAGAAAAATTTGAAATTTAACATACAATGAATAATATTAGGGTAAACACATATAAATGAATTTAGTGGTTACACTTTGTGGTTAATGGACTATAACAATATAAAAATTAAAAAAGCAAAAATAATCAGAGTTCTAACGTTTGAGGAGCTTATTTAGTTTTGTCCGCATGTCACTTTGAATGTTAGTTGTATGATAGTTTTTCTTTGCAGCATTCACAGCATTGATGGTTGTTTTAACAATGACCATGTTGCTGCATATAAGTGGGGGTTGGTTATTATTTTATCTCTATTTCGAATGTGTAGCAGTTTGTTGCTAAATGTAGCTGGGTGTCGTCTGGTGTTATTGCCAATTAAGAAAGTACATCGGGTGCACCAATACGCATATAGAACAAATGTGGCTGCCCTAATGCTAGGTATTGATCTTCTCTGAAAAGCAGCTATTATGTGATTAATGATTGTACCCGGTTTTCTGTAGGTGTTACACATCATCTGTCGTGTTTGGTTAAGTGCTACACATTGATAAATAAAGTGGTCCAGTGTCTCTTCTGCTCGATGGCAGAGTCCACAGAAGGGGTCAATAGATATATACATTCTTTTATGATAAAGAAAGTGGGTTGTTGGCAAGGCAATGAGATTGATTTTCATGATAAAATCAAAGTATTTGGGCTCTAGAGCCCATTTTTTATATTCCTTGAGTAGTCTCTTGTTGTTAATTCCTAGCATAGGTTGTATAACATTAGTATCTGCTTCTCTGTTTATTAAACCATAAATATCCCAGTATGAATACTTATGCAAATACTGTTCTGGAATCTTGTCTGTGGTTTTGCATTGGTATATAATGTTGGTGAAAAAGGAACCTTTTGGAGGTGGTCTATCTGTTGGAGTAACTTCTAGCAAGTGGTTAATTTTGGGGTATTTGGCAAGTATTGTGATTATTGAGTTCCTTAACTTCTGTATATGAAAAACATTGATGTTGTGCAAGCCAAGTCCATTTTTTATTAGAGGTTGGCTAAGTTTTTTTGTGGAAATTGCTACTGTTTTTCTGGCCCAAAGTAGTTTATTATATATGGTTTTAATTTTTGAAATGAACCCCTTTGAGAATGAAATAACCGGTACATAGTAAGTTATTTTGGTTGTGATAAGCTGGTTAATTAACTGTACTTTGGAATATAGTGAAAGATATGCCTTGGACAAGGAGTTTATAATTTTTGTGGCTTCTTCTTTAAGTTTATTTTGGATATGACATCTCATTCCTGTAATTCCCATATGAAATGGGAACCCAAGGAAAGAGTTTGGTTTTGATTTGTAAATTGATGTACATGGTTTACCAGTGTATAGAGACCAGGCTGTGGTTTTTGCTGGATTAAATGATAATTCATATTTTTGTGAATATTCTTGTAATATCTTTTGGAGTTGCGGTATTTGTTTTTTTGATGTTAGGAATATGGTAACATCATCCATATAGGTGATGCATGTAGTGCGCTGTGTTGTGTCTGGTATCTTGATCCCAGTAAATGCATTTTGTATGCTTTTAATAAGGGGATTGATGTAAAATATAAACAATAGTGAACTAAGAGGGGATCCTTGGGATATAGATTTGGTGGGTGTGAAAGATGGTGAGTTTCTTCCATTTAAAGTTATATGGATCTCTCTGTTCAGAAGCAGGTTAGCAATTATATATAGATGTGTTCTAGGAATTTCTGTGTCTTTTAGCATTTTTAGAAGTGTGTATATATTGACTGAGTCAAATGCAGCTTCTATGTCAAGCTGCACAACAACGGGTCCGTATTTTTTCCGCTGTTTTACTGTTGCTAGAATTGCTTTGAAGAATAAAGCTGCTTCTGTTGTTGAAGAGTTTTTCTTTGCATATTGTGCTTCGGAGATAAGTGGCATTATATACAGTTCAATTTCATCTTTAATAATTTTCTCCATAATTTTGATCGGCAAAGGTCCCATAGATATTGGTCTGAGGTCTGTAATAGGTGGAATAATTGCTTTCTTTTTATTATAGGGTACTATGGCTATTGGATAGACACCCTCCATGGGTTGAGTTTGTTGCGCTAGATGGTTTGCTAACTGACACAAATATTCTGATGTGAATTTACTTAGATGCTTTAATACAAACAATGGAACTCCAGGACTACCTGGATGGCAAGCGTTTCGAATAGTATTTAGTTTTGTTGTGAATAGATCTTTTGTGAATGGGGTTTTTGTCTCTGGTGGGCCAAACAGATTATGTGGTATTTTATATGGTTGTCTTTCTTGTAATTTCTCTTTAAAATATTCAAAAATTGGCATAATCATATTGTGTCCTGCATATGTTCCACTATTTGTATATAGTGCCATTGGCACTTTTACATCTGGTTGGTTCCCCAGCGCCCATCTTATATAATCTCTTGTCCAAGTGTGTGGCCTGGTTAGGCATACCTTGCTTTTCTTTATCTTCAGATAGCTTTTGAGTTCTTCACATGCTTTATTGTATGCATGTGTAAGCTTGAATATATACTGCTGGGTGCAGTGTGATGGGTTAATCATGATTATTCTCTGGTGTAACTGATCTGCCAGAGACAAAAGTCTTGATGGTGGAGGTTGTTTTTTTGTTATATGGTTGATGTTAAAGGACAACATTCCCATAAATGCTAGATATTTCTGGACCGGGTTCAAAGTCATATCTTTGATTTTGTTTAGCATTATGTAGGTCTCAGAGAACAGAAATTCAGGGGTTGTTTCTGGGAGTAAAACTCTTATTGTTCTTGTAAGTGGAAAGGGTGATATTTGAATTTGGGCACAGTCAATTGTGACTATTTGAGCTGAGTGATCGGAAAAAGTTGAGGGAGTTAGTTTTATTTCAATAAGGTGGTGAAGCATTGGAGAATAAAAGCACAGATCAATAAGTGAAGAGAAGCGATTATTGTGGAAAGAGATGGCATCATCTGGCAAAAAACTTTGGCCACTCATTAGTGGTATGTTTATTCTCTTAAGCCAATGTTGGGTAAATTCCTGATATTTTAAATTAAAATCTCCAATTAAGATGGTTGGGTTTGAAGTTGTAGCTAACCTTGAATTAATGTTTGCAATTATGGTATCTATTTTTTTATCCTGTAAAGGCATATATACAAAAACCAGATTTATTGTTATGCTTTTTTGGTTGAAGGTTGCAATTAATAAGTTCATGTCAATGTGAATTATTTTGAACATTGTGAATGGGCAATTTCTAGCAATTATGAGTCCAGTTCCAGCTGAGGGAGAGGAAGAGTCTCTGGAGCATGCACAGAAACCTTCCATATTTAAATGTTTGGCTGGGTCAGTTTGTGATCCAGCATAAATTTTTGTCTCAAGTATACCAAGCAAGTGTGGTTGTATATCCTTGATCCAATGTTTTAACTTATTAATTTTTGAGGTTGAGTTCAAACCCCTGACATTGATTGCCGCAATTTTTATTTTCATTATATGTTTTTTGGTTGAGATTTAAATATTAGGGTTGATCTGGTGTTTCTTCCCATTCATTCTCATATTCCATTTCCAGATCTTCATCTGTTTCCACTGTAGTTGTATTGTTGTGATCAGAAAGGCTAAGGTTGGATTCTGTTTTGATTTTTTTGGGCCCTCTATTTTTCTTTGGTGGGTGGCCTGGTCTTCTTCTTTGTTCTGTGTCAGCTTTGGTGATTTGAGGCATATTTGGGGTGATAGCTTCCATAATTTCCATTGTTGTATTATTTTTAATATTGGGTGTTTGGTGTGTTATATATATTTTTTCTTGATCACTATTACTGTGTGAGTTTATTTGTTCTTTTATTATCTCTTTTTCATCAGTATCTTTGGTAGGCTGACTTAGATTGTGCACTATTTTTTCCATTGGAGCCTCTTGAGGTTGTTGACTTTCTGTTTTTTTATCAGTGGGGGTTTGAATTCTATTGGTTGATTTTGTTGATAAATCCAGAATTTCAGGTGCTGGCAATGTGTGTGCAGTTTTTTTATTATTCAATTGCTGTTGATCTGTGGTTTTATTATTAATTTTTTCTTGTTTATTAGTTGTTTTCATTATCTGTTTTGTACTGTTTGATTCTGGTTGGTGAGCTTCTGTTGGTTGATCTTCAGAGCTCGGTTGGTTTTTCTGGTTGATTTTGGTGTTGCAATCGATTGCTAAGTGTCCAGTTTCACCGCACGCAAAACATCTCGGCCTTAATCCTTTTATGTGAATAGTCAGTATTGCATTCTGGTCAATTATTTGTGTTGGAATATCCTCCGGGTTTACATTGTCATTCAGCTTTATTTTGAAATGAAAGTTGTTGCTGAAAACCGGTATGGGGGTGTCGGATAAGTAGATTTGTTTTATATAAATAGCTTTGCCAAATGACTGTATTAATTTTTGAAAATCCTGAATGGTATATCCGAAGTAAGTGTTTTTAATTATTCCGTTACAATAGTTTTGCAAGCTTTGATCGACTATTATTAGCGCGTAGCTTCCCAAAGTTTTTACTTTAGTTTGAAATCTTGCATGCTGATGTTCATCGAAAAACTGAATTGCAACGTATCGCAAGTTTGGATGCTCTCCAATACTAGAGACTGTATCCCACAATGCTGTTGCTGTCAGCTCCTCGTAAAGAAGCTCTCTGGGGAATTTATAGAGTGTTAAATTCCTATCAGTAACAGCTAACACTAATGATCTCGGTGAAAAAAATTTTTGGAAAGTTGCGAATAATTTTTTTTGGGATGGTGCTGTTGAAATTAACGCTTATTTCTTGCAGTTCATCTTGATTCCATATCGTTGGGAGGGCTCTTCATTATTGTTTTTTATGAGGTTTAAATTATTTATGTCAGCTTGATTTACCTTCCTAAATCTTGCTGTCTGTGTTAATGCTGGACTTTTTTCGATGCTGTGAAGCTGCTGGTTTATTTTTGTTACGTTTGCATATGTTTTTGCGATAGTCGCAGTTTTCATTTTATCGCCGTTTGTTTGAGCGCAATTTACGTCGTTTGCTTCTTGATGCGACGCCATGCTTGTTTATGACGTTAGAATTTATTTTTTGTTATGAACGACCGTATTACTTACTTTTTGCTAGAAAACAACTGTTCAGTAATCAGCCATCGCTGTCTTTATCTATCACAGATATATATCACAGTTTTTAAGTGTGAAAACGATTAGAATATGGGAAAAAAAGATTATTAATAAGACCTTCATTCTTGATGACTTAGGCATACATGCGCATTCTATTATTATTATTATTATTATTATTATTATTATTATTATTATTATTATTATTATTATTATTATTATTATTATTATTATTATTATTATTATTATTATTATTATTATTATTATTATTATTATTATTATTATATTTCAAAGGATAAACTTTATTAGTATTCTAAAAGGTTATACAAGTTACATTTGACAACATAGTTCTTATATATAAATTGGTTTCGCAAAACTACATATGTACAATGATTTGATCAGTGATTGTATGCATTATCAAACTAGAAGTATTTAAGAAAAAAACAGTTCAACAAAGTCAATGATGATCACTCAATCATACGATTATATACAATTAGATATACTTCAATTAAATTAAAGCAGGAATGCATCTAATTTGTGTCAGTTGACTTCAGAACTGGCACAAGGATCCATGTTAGATATAGTTTTTTTGTTAGTGCTTTTATATAAGTTCTTGTATATTCCAGGTGTCAATGTACTTAGATTGATCTGTAATCTTCATGTCTCTTGTCTCTTTCACATATGGTTTGCAGCTTATTTCTGAATGTGTTTGGATGTCTTCTGGGGTTATAATTGTATATGAAATTACACCTTGTACACCATAAGGCATAGAGTAAAAATGTGCAGATTCTTATTTCAGCAAAGATACCCCTTTTAAAAGAGTCAAAAAGGGTTTTCATATTGATTTTTTTATCCTTGAGTGAAGTGCTAATAATTTCACGAATGTTTTCTAGACTTGGGCATGAGAAAAAAAGGTGATTTTGTGTCTCAGAGTCCCTATGGCAAAGATTACATATATCATCTATATCTTTATAGTTTCTTTGATATTTCAAAAAGTGTTGTATAGGTAGCAAGTCCAGATTTATCTTTAGAAGAAAGTCAAAATATTTTGGTTCAAGTGACCATAGTTTGAATTTGTGACATAATTGTTTATTATTAATATGAAGTGGAGTTTGTACATCATTATTATTATTATTATTATTATTATTATTATTATTATTATTATTATTATTATTATTATTATTATTATTATTATTATTATTATTATTATTATTATTATTATTATTATTATTATTATTATTATTATTATTATTATTATTATTATTATTATTATTATTATTATTATTATTATTATTATTATTATTATTATTATTATTATTATTATTATTATTATTGTTATTATTATTATTATTATTATTATTATTATTATTATTATTGTTGTTGTTGTTGTTGTTGTTGTTGTTGTTAGTTGTCATAGTGTTAAATAGTAGATAGGATTAATAGTTATTTAATTAGGTGTAGGAATATTATTTATTATTATTTTTATTATTATTGTTTAGGTGTAGTTAGGAATGACACAAAATTCCTTATCATACTTGAATACATTAGATTATAAATTAATTAGATTTGTTTTCAAGAACCTGAGATAATTATAATTATATTTTAGTAAAAGAGATTATAATTTATTGCAGTAATATTATACTAAATTACTTATTATTTTTTAAAGTCTTAAAAATGCTGTGTTTTATATTATTATGTAAAATAAGAGGGGGAATAGTGTTCTTATGCCATTGAGATTGTATCCTGTGGGATATAGGCTCAATGTAATCCTACTATTTTACCTTCACTAAATTGTCTCATGATTTTATTAGTATTTTTATTGATTTAATTTTCATGAATTGAACCATATTTATTATTTAGTTAGAGCTAATCGAATGGTAGATATTTATCATAAGATATCTTTATTATTTATTATATTAAGATTACAAGTATTTTATCCAGAGAATTATTATTTTATTGGAGCTAATTCAATTTTTCCATTATAGATTGATCATAAGGTGAGGGTACAATATGTATATTGTCTATACTCGAGAGGATTAAACTCAGACTTTTAAACTCCCTACATCTAAAACAATCCATCTTATATAACTGATACATATGGACATACACATGTGAAAAAAATAAATGATGTCCAATATATGCAGTTTGTGCTGAACCAGTGCTCATTAGTTGGCCCAGATCACCATTTTCCATATATATATATATATACAATCAGTGCTCAGTTTATATTAAGATAGCAAATCTTCAAACTTTAACAGACAAGCATCAATCTTGTTCACTCTCCAATTTTTCTGACATCCATTTCATTGAAAATGTGAGGATGAAATACTCAAAGCCTTTGTTGAGTATGACAATAATATTGGTATCAACAAGGTCTTTGAACATTTCCATCCTCAGATTTTCAATGAAATGTATGACTGAAGAATTGGTGAATAGAGATTGAATCTCATCCATTAAAATTTAAAGATTTGCTACCTTAATATAAACTGAGCACTGATTGTGTATATGTGGAGATCGTAATCTGTACCAACTGATGAGTGCTGGTTCAGCACAAAATGCATATATTGGAGAACACTTATCTTGTATGTGATCATGTTTATTGGTTATATAAGATGGATTGGATAGATGTAGGAAGTTTGAAAGTCTGAGTTCAAGTCATATATATATTAAGAAATTTTCTTAAGACAAGTTTCCCTGTTCAAAGTTTTTTTTTCCATGTGTCAAAGCATCGGCTGGGAAGCAAACTCAACTGCTTGTAAGGCCACTGTGTTGATCATTCGACCAGTTTATTATAAAACAATACTAAGATTACACAATAAATGCATTGCCATCATCAATAACAACTTTTAACTGAAATGTTATATAGTCACATATCTCTTAAATTCTATTTCTAAACAAAAATTATTATTAGAATATATGATACAGATATCAAAAAGAAAACCAATATTAAACTGCTAATAATATTTTTTTTAAATTAATGGGTCTTAGCTAAGTTTTAATATTTTTATAAATATTAATAACTTAAATAATGTAAAATATTGCAGTATGTTATAAACTATTGTTGAAAAATATATGATGTAAAGAAAAAACATATTATTTGTAATTTTCAAAAAATATTTTATATAATAAATTGGATTTCTTTGAAAAACTAGAATATCATTAATTGTTAAATATAGAAGCAGATTCTAAAGAAGTACATTTACATATCTATTTCTAGTTTAACCATAAAAAAAATAATTAGAAAAAGAAAGTCAAAAATACTAAGTTGGAAATATATAGAAATAATTATGCAAATTAAATGAACAAAATTTATGGTTTAAAAATGTATAAAAATCATTAATAAAACTGAATATATAGTCCTTAAAAAAGGTATTAAAATAAAATTTATCTGTGAAGAGAATTATAAAGAATATGGATTTGTTTATTGTTTTATTTTACCATTAAAACAAACAAAAATGCCCTTTTTTCTAGTATTGCACCTTGTAAGCTTAAATAATGGGTCATAATTAGGTACTATGCGATTTAATTCCCACCCAGATGAGTTTTTGGCTGTTTTTAGTTTTGGATTCAAATTCTCACTGATAAAATCAAAGATCAAAACTGGTCTTGAAATAGAGATTAAATTATAAATTATATTGTAAATAATGATTACTCAAGCTAATAATAGATGACACTAGAAAGAAAGTTTCATTTCTTTTTAATATATAGGATCTGAACTCAGACTTTCACATGACCCTCAATTATCCATGTTATCTCCTACCACTGATACACTTGAACACCCACATGTCGAAAAGACGAATCATCTCCAAACATATATATATATATATATAATCAATGCTCAGCTTATATTAAGATAGCTAATCTTCATACTTTAATAGACAGGCTTCAAACCACTCCATCCCACAACTTTTCAGCCATCCATTTCATTAAAAATCTGATGATGGAATGCTCAAAGCCCACTTTAGTGCCAACTTTCTCATCCTCTATCCATGTTGACCACAAGTCACTCTGATCCCTCAGTTACAGGACATAATCCATTTCCATGCATATATGAGGAGTGGGCAGACTTTACAGCACTTTATTTTGAAATAATAAGCCTGTATTTCAGTTATTAAATATACTTTGTAAATAATAACATTAACATTTATTATTATATAAACAATTAAAAATCATGTTTGTAATATAATTTTTTTTTAAATTTAACTTAAGTTTTAAAAAAAATCATTTCAAGTCTTTTCAAAACTAAGATTCAGAGTTTGAAGAGACAAAATTTAATAAAAACGTACTTTCTGTAAAAAGATATATTTTTTAAAAAAACTTTTGCCAAATTAAGCAATTGATGAGAAATGTTGGTCAGATTTTATTACTTAAGAAGCTATTCTACAATAGTTTTAAAATGGCACTGCAATGAATAGATCTCTATCCATATGAAAGAGATTATTTTAGTCAATCATCTATTTCTTATAAGATAATAAAAATAATAAACCCACCAATACTTTTTATATATTGTTTATAAAAAGATATAATTGGAAAAAAGAGTGCTAAAATTTATCAGTTCGAACTTCGATTTATCCTTGAAAATACTGCAACTTAAATGTTGTAAATCAGAAAAAGTAATGGCAAAAAACATTGCCACTTAAAGAAAATTGACAAACTAAAAACAACCGAAATAATATAGTGATAGAATGAATTTGTTGTCTTTAAATGAAAACTAACTAAAAACTATAATACTAAAGTGCATTTAATAAATTGTGTGTTAGAGAGTTTTCTGTGGGTATAAATTATACTGAATCTATAAAAGAATTCTTTTTTATTTTAACAAATATTTCAATCATTATTCTTGAAGGCAAGAAGTAGAGTAAAATGAATTATTGAATCCCATTCATCTTTTTCTCTAGACACAAACCTATTATAAACATAAACTATTAACAGATGTATACGTAAATAGTTTATTGTTGCCAATCTCATAGAGAACATGCATATTATAGAAAGTCCTACAGTAACTATACATGCTATTAACAATTCTCGAATCTATAAAAATACAGCTTAATTAATTAAAATACATGCTATTAACAATTCTCGAATCAATAAAAATACAGCTTAATTTATTAAAATAGATTTGTTAATGAATATATTTGGTGATAAAAAATCAAATATCAAAAAGATAAAAGTTATAAGAAGAATATTGATCAAGATAAAATGATTTTTAGAATGGTTATCAGATGAAATCTAACAAGTCCGTTTTCAATAACATTAAGATTATATGCTATTTTTTTAAAAAAATGATCAATTACCTAAAAAGACTAAATTTATCCAATTTAAAACTATAGTGATCCTTGCCTTTCAAGATTTCATCTAAATTTAATGGAAAAGCAGGAACAAAAATCTTATGCCACAATAAAGGAAAAGAAATACTAATCTCATGAAGCAAAATACTTTTATGTATGATAGAGTTGCTATATACTATAAGACTTCAATAGCAATACTGCATAAATAACAATGAGAAAGTTAGTAAATATTATCAATGTTTACAGAGATCTTTTACAATAAATCTAATGCATTGAATGTTATACTTTAATATAGAAATGATACATAATGAGAGGATTTTTTACAGATTAACTAACCAATAGATGCACATTACAATTATCATAAGAAGCTATGTAACATTATGCCTACATTGTTTGCAGGTAGGGCATATTATATCCAATTGTCAATCAATGACTGTGACAAATATTCTAAATTTAATAAGCTTAATCATTATTAAAATTCTGTCAAGTGTTCCAAATTTGAGTCAATCTTATTAATTCTGTATAAAATTTTACTTATTACTAACATCATACCATATTCATTGTGATTCACCTAATTAAACTGATCATGGTAAGAATGTACTGTTTACTTTATAAAAGATTTTACATCTAATTAAACTTATAATTAAAAATGACAGCATTTAGCTTTTGTTATGACTAGATTACAATGAAACAGATTCAAATGCCCAATAGTGAAACTTATTCTTAATTAAATCAATATAATAATGAAATGAACCTCCTAATATTTACACAAGTCTCTTGGGAAATCCAATGTATTACTTGATATACAAATGTGAATCTAAGATCAACTAATAGAAAATATGTATATATGATCACAGAAAAAATTATTCAATGATCTCTCCTCTCTACAGTAACACGGACTTGCTGTCATTATTCATAATATGTTCTGTTTCAAGACCTGAAGCTTGGATATTATTAATCATCTCTTGTATAAACATGTTTATATATACAAGAAATATAGTAAAGTTTTATTTGTAGATATTGTAATGTAAAAAGTCAAATCCATTTTGAAATCAAACAACTTTATAGTTTACAGTATATAATCAAATCACTTTGCATAACAAATTATGACTCAAACTAGACTTTCTAAACTCTGACTGCTCTTACAACTGCATAAAAAATATCTTATGATGTCAGTGAAGGTATTTTGTCAAAGGTTTTAAATTAATTTAATAATTTATTAAATTTAAGGACTTCATTAAATTAATTTAATGCCAGTAAAAGAAAACTATTCATTGATTTTATAGGAAGTAAAAATAATTAAAAGGTATCTAATATATGACCATGAAATTGAAGATAAAATTATTTAATATGCAGAATATTATTTTAAAAAGTGCATTAATTTGTGAACATCTATGTGTCATCTGCAAATATATATGAATATAAATAAACTTTCCTAATTATAAATTCTCTTTTTGATAACTGTACTATTTGCTGTATTGAATATTTAGCTGAGAGGTCATCACAGCTGCCTTTCAAGCAAGTAGTTGTTTGCAGACGGTTGTGGGTTCACGTCCCGGCCAGTGCTATGACATATGAGGAAAAAAAAAACGAATGAAAAATATTCCCATAATGTACGTTTATTTTTACTTAAATAAAACTTGAAATAATATAAAATGGAAATAAATATCACAATATTCCAAAGACAAGACATAATCCGGGTTGGGGTGGGAGATAGTATTAAGAAATGCTTAAGCATTAATTCAGAAACCAAATTTTTTTATCACAAAAACACATTTTTACCTCCTTCACCAACTTTTAATATGGAAAAACATATTTTTTTAAAAAAGGTAAAATCTTAACCAACAACAGTATCTAAAAAAATGTGGCTTGTACAAAATACTGACTACTTTATTTGTCAGAATATGGCAAATATTATAAATGTTTTTACAATTAGTAATTAGAAATCTACACCAAGGGTGGGCAAACTTTTCTGATCATAGGCACACAAATTTCTGTAATGTCTCTAGTAGGCCGCATGAAAAAAAAATTCTACTTCCCAATATATAAGATATTCATAGTAGAGCAAAATATTGCTATCATGCTGGGAACTGATTTTTTATTTTCAACAATTTCTTTATGAAACAAAGCTTTTATAATCCGTTTAGAGCAAGGATGGTGTCTAGATGTGTGCGTGTATGTTTGTAAGTGATTGAATTTTATACCCACGATAATGAAACAATATATGAAATATTTTTTGCTTGTTTGTACAATTTTACATTTTTATGGTAATTTTTTTTTAATCTTACAATTTGCATAGACCATATGCGCACACAAATCATCATCTCAGGTCGAATCTAGTTATAGGATGTGATCAGCCCACTCTTGATTTATACAGACAGAAAAGCTAATAATAAACAATAAAGTTTTCAATTGAGTTTTAACTCTTCTAATCACAACTGCCAGTAGGCAATCTATAGTTTATTTTCTGTTATTTCTAGATTTTTGTTATTGTTATTTAAAAAAATAATGTTTTTATAAATGCATTATAAACTAATAAAATTTCAAAAAATCATAAACAAGTTTATATATAAATCACAACATCAAATAAATTAAAACTCAAAAAAAAAGTAAATAGTTAAGCATGAGCTGTTCACTGTTAAAAGCAAAACGGATGTTCTTATGATTATTGAGTGTCTCCAGAAAGTCATAAAATTTGCATGGGACAAAGAATACTTTAATCATGAAAAGCTTCAATATTTTATTAATATTTATGTACAAGCAAAATATTGCATTATCAAATTGTTATATTGACCTTATAAAAGTACAAATAAAAATGTGATCATACATTATAAGTAAAATAAAATTCAAACATTGAAAACAAAAATCAAATCATAAGCTGTAGTTAAAAATCACACAGATTAAAAAATAATAAATAATAATTGATTGCTAAGTATAATTGTTAAAATTGATATTATTTAGTGACAACTAAATGCTGAAATGTTTTAACAATAAAAAAATTAAAAATCCTACTAATTAAGAATTATAACAACATGACTTGATTTATAATAATAATAATAATAATAATAATAATAATAATAATAAAATAAATAAATAAAAGCCAGATAAGTAAATAAAAAATTGTTTGAATAACCAATTTCAGTGCAAAAGCCACTTTAATAGTATCATCATAAAAAAGTATTTAAAAAAAGACATTCCTTGTCATGCTCATTAGTTGCCATGTGATTAGAATTTGAGAAATTTTCTCTCTTTGTTTTATTTTCTAGTTTTTTTTTTTTTTCATATGTCATAGCATCGGCCAGGACGCAAACCCACACCTGTCTGCAACCAACTACTTGCTTGCAAGGTAGTTTATGATGACCTCTCGGCTAACAACGCTTGACAGTTTTATTTTCTAGTTTACATTTAATTTGTCAACCAGTACTGAATGATTAATTGTATTTGCTATCAATTAGATATATAAAAAAAAAGCCAAACTTGGTTGAAACTGAAAAGTTTAAAAGTTATACCTAGACAGGATTTAAATCCAGTTTATAGACATGAAAGTCAGAATGTAAAATCACTGTAACAGAAGAGCCTTTAGTAATTATAATGCATAAAATAATGAACATGTATTGAGACAAAACTATAATGCTAATGAATTCAAAACACAGTGAAAAAACTTAAACATCACATGATCACCTTATCTTATGCTTGCTTCTAACTGTTATTAAAACAGGCAAAACTGCCTATACACATTGACACTCAGTGTAAGCCAGAGTAATCAATTGATGCCAGAAGATCTAGGTGCAGTGCTCTCAGATCCAAGGCTCCTCACTGACAAAGGCCACAAGCCAGAAACTAGTCTGGGGATATTGAATGAGTAGGCACTAGATGAGGATTTTATGCACAAGCCTTCTGGCATCCATTGATTATTCTGGCTTGCACTGAGTAGCAATATATATAGACAATTTTGCCTGTTTTAATAATTGAAAAAACTTAGTATACAAAAACACTTTTTAAAAAATATTCAATTTACCAAAATATATATTAAAAGATTTTTATTATAAAAACTTCTTGGTGGTTATAACTTATTTCTTGAGTGACTCAGTAAAAATATATTTTATAGATATACTTAATAACTGTCACTTCACCATTTGATATTGAAACATATGAATAAAGATACATGAAAAGACAAATGAGCCTAAAAAAGATGTTATGTGTAGAAGTAGAAAAATGATATTTACTTTCTCCATGTTTGTGTATCTAATTTAAAAAACAAATATATTAACTGGTTTAAAGTTTATATCTGAGTTAGAGATTTTTTAAATAAATAATATAGTGATAATTATTGATATGTTTGTCTGGGTTGGTTCATATCAAAATTGAGGGTAGAATAAAGTTGGCATTTGTAAATAATAAATATTTAAATATATTTAAATGGTAGAAATGCAGACAGAGTTTAGAGAATTTTGATAGTATATTTGTTGTATATATTTACATTTAAAAAATTTCTGGAAAATGGGTTTAAACTAAGCAGTAAAATATTGTGACAAAAAAACTTAATTATTAGTAATAAGGGCAATTTATTTCACCTCTTTTTTTAAGGCAACCTTAATAAATTTAATAAATTCTTATGTTTACAATTACATTAAAAAATAAGACAATTTTTTCTCTCATAACCCTTATTCTTAAATTTTTAAAAATCTATGCCAGGCAGAAAGTTTCAATTATATTTTTACAAGAACATGTTACGAGTAATTTGCTGTATAGCATAAATACTATATTAAAACATTTACAGAAAAAAAGACATCAGATAATAATGCCAATGGGACACATAACCTCATTTATAGATATTAACATTTAATACTGACTACATATATTACTAGAATATATAAAACCATACAACATTGCTTCTTGTATATTAATCAAATGGATGATTTAAAAATTTCAACTTGTTATGATGTATAACTTCTTAGTGACAGACATAACAAAGTGAACAAATCAGATATGGTTTGAATTATATCATATTTCATCTTTTTATATCATTAATGAAATAGTGTAAGTTTTCTATATGGATATATGCAATCTAAAACTCTTCAAAACAAAGATTAGTAGCCAAAAACTAGTTTGAGAATCTGATTTGTATTGTCAACTAGTAGCCATTATGATCCATGCCTATATAGATAGGGAAAGAATAATTAATATTAACAGAGAAAGATTTCATGGCACAATATTTTGACATTCCTTTATCTATTATGCCCATAACTGGGGTTTGAATTTATAAACAAAATTGGAATTTTTTTCAGATTCTAAATAAGTTACGATTTTTTTTCTCATATAGTCAGCCCATAATAAAAAAAACAGTATTTGTCATTTAAATTGATCAGTAAATAAATAATCATCTGTTTAAAAAATGCTCAACCCCAGACAAATAGCAATCCTGATGATTAATGCATTTTCCATTGATTATTTTAGCCCCCCCCCCCCGAAGACAGTTAGTTAGTCAATAGATATTTTACTTTACATTTATTACTTCAGATATTAAATGTAAACTAAAATTGCATGGTGTTTTATTTTTCATCATGGAACTAGCCTATCTCTAAACACATACATTGTTTACTATTTAATCATTTGAATCATTATAATGATAGTCAGCATTAATAAGTTGTTATGGGAGCCTTAACAATAATTAATAGTTATTTAGCTTTCATCAGCTTAAATGTTATGTGTAACATTAAGCAATCATGTGATAATCCATGTTAAAAAAATTTTTACATTAGTTTATATATATATAATTCATTAATAAAATAATAGTTTATAAAAATAAAAAAAGATTTTAAAAAAATTATTTTTTTAATAAGATCATTTTTTCTCTTCTCCTCCATCCCCTTCTCTCCCCCCCCCCCTCTCTCTCTATTTCTCTCTATTAAAGCATTATTATTGCGTATTTATTTTAATTTAAATAACAAAATTAAACAATCATTTAATAATTAAAAAGTAATAATAATTATTGAGTTATACTAAAATATTTTCAAATAAATGCATTTAGAAAGATAATTGAAACAATCAATTTGTATTAAAAAATGTATATAATAATTAGCTTTTACAAAAAGAGAGAAGGACAGAGAGGTTTATTATAATTATTTACGCATTAATTTTTTTATAAAATAAATCAAGAAAGGTTATGTTGTAAACATAAGCCATACTGCTAAGAATAATTAATTCAGTTGTAAAGGGGTTCGATGGGAAATTAAAATTTCTTGTGAGGATTTCAGATTGTATAAGTTAAAAAAAAGGGGGAAGTATTTCAGTTTAAAAATTGAATGAAATAGTTAGGCTTTGCCTATATTTTAATGCTTCTATGAATAAAGATTTCAATATTGTCAACATGAATTCCATTTAAAATTTTGGAAAAACACAACATCTTTAGAAATAGTCCTTCATCTCAAAATAAACCACGTAAATGAACGTATTTGTTAGTTTATTTTAGTTCTTATTTTTAAACAAACTTTCTTAATATAGCTATATTTATTATTCAATCATGATACTTTGTATAAGTACAATAACCAAAAAGGTAATAAATATGGAAATTTAAAAAGGTACTTTACATAAATAGTAACTAATATTAAATAACTCAAACAATAGTGCAGTAATTATAAAATTCATTGATGCTTAGCTACAATAATATGTAGGCAGACTATTTCCATCAAATACAAACTTTATTATTCATTTCAAATTTTGATATTAAAAAAAATAATATCAGAACACATATACTTATAATACATTAAAAGGGTTTTAATTCAGAAAACCTTATGCACAATAATTAAATACAAAAAAACCTTTTAAATTTAACAGAATTTGTTTTGATTGTGAAAAAATTATTATACTTTAATAAACAAAAAAGGTTGCAATATAATTACATTTTTAAACGATAAATTATGGTTAGTATTAAAGTTTCTGATATAAAATATTAAACAGTCTACAAATACTTTGGTTAATTCTGTGGACAATTTTTCTTCAACCCTTTCCCCTAATATTACGTTAATATCTTGTAATTCTATTAACAATCTACATAACAGAATACAACTGCTTGTTAATTTAATAGTATCTGGTGACATAGTAACCCACTAAGTTTTTTTATTATCAGTCAATTCCTATTATTGAGGTCTTTATAGATCAGGGGTCCCCAACCCTATGCCCGCAGGCACCATGGCACCTGCAGACCATTTTATGTGTGCCCGCCGCTATCCTAACATGATAAAAAATTATTCATCTGATACAAATAAATTTAATTTTTAAAATTTCTTATAAATTATTGTATTATATTGTAATCAAATTGTAGGGCATACTATACTTTACAGCCTAAAAATATAAACGTTAATTATATGTTAAAATTTTATTTTTGAAATAAATATTTTTTTGTACATTATGTGTATTATTAACAATATCCAACTATAAATTTACATTGAAAAAATAAATAGTGCCCACAATCTGGTTAAAAAAAATAACTGGTGCCTGCCACCTGGCTGGTATTATAGAATGTGCTCTTAAGTGCAAAAAGGTTGGGGACCCCTGTTATAGATAATGATGGATTACTAGGGAATGTATGTCACCAAAACATAGTGTTATAAGAGGAATTTCTTTCACATCTATTGTATAGTTGTTTGTGCTAGCATATATCAGTGCATTCTAAACAAGCATAAAAATAAATAAGCATTATGAACAATTGTGTACATAGAAAAATTGTTGTCACATCTACTGAGATAATACCAAAAGTAATTTGTATTCTTGCATATTAGAGCATAAACAACAGAAAACATATATTACTCTAATATTATCATTATTATGTGTAAAATATATAACAATAAAAAGTGTGAAATAAAAAAAGTATGGATATTGGTAGTCACCAAATGCTATAAAGGCAATGATTTAATAGCATTCATCTATAGTAATCATTGACATATTTACATTTAAAATACTTCAAATTATTTTAAAGCTGCTAATGCATAGAAAATATGTATGTGTTATTTTTTTATTTTTACTAAATATTTTTTAAATAAATTTGAATTGTTATTATTAATTTCATATTTTTCTTATGGTTGTTGTATTTAATTATATACCCTTGCTCAAACTTCTTATGAACTTCTCGTGCAGTGCCCATACAATTACTTGTTCTATGTGGCTTGGTGCTTGGTACAGTTGTAGAGTGGATTGAGGGCAGCACCGTCCTTTCCCTAGCTTGAATTTCTTATATCACAAGCAATAAATCATTTAATTTTAAAAATTATGTATAATTATTATTTAATAAACAACTTAGCAAAGCAATTTTAACTTAATTTTGTTAAAAACATTGATTCTCATCAAGGGGTTAAAATAATTATATCAAGAAAACTTAATATCATACAAAAATTTATTAGATAATATTTGACTAAAGTATCAGTGTATGTTTTGTACTATTAATGTTTATTTTATAAGTGGTATATGTATATACAGATGGGAGGGGGAAATGTCATTAAATGTATAAGTATGCGTATCAAGAATATTGATATATCTTATCAATGTAGTGTTATATTTCATCGCATATATACATACAATAAGTAAATAAATTGGAATATAGAAAATAATAAAAACAACATATACAGATGAATCAGTATTTAAAAACCCTTTAAAAAGTAATTAATTGTTATATCATAAGATTTTATATATATATGGGACAGTATCCAAAAGAAATGAGAATCAATTTTTGGAGGGTAGCATGCTCAGCTGCTAGTAGATGAATGTTCACAGAACCTACTGAATTAGTAAGCCAACTAACATTCTTGGGGAATGCTGCATTTTACTCTAGTAATTTTTTTTCAATAAGTTGTTTACAAAGACTGATTCAGATGAAACCTGTGCAGCTTTGAAGTTTTGTTTTCTTTTGGGGAAAAAAGCACCAGAAACATTTAGTTTATTACAAACAACTTACAAAGAGCTGCATGAGTAAAATGCAAGATTATGAATGATTCTCTCATTTGTAGTAAAATAAAAGCTTATGCATGATTCTCCCATTTTAAATGAGAAATGTCAATTGTTGATTAACCTAATTCCAGATGTCATTTGACCATCCAAACTGATGAAAATATGACAAAAATTCATCATTCTATACTGAAAAATCATTGACAAACCATTGATAAACTCATGAAGTTGAATAGGGTTTTATGTATTTCTTTCAATGAATTTTAATGAAAGAATTAGGTGTGATATTTGTATATTATCTGCTCATTCCTGAACAGAGAGAGAATCATTTAGCTGTTTACCATGCTGTGAAGGAATATTTATAAGACAACATTGATTTATTTTCCAAATTTATAACCAGAAATAAATTTTTAGCTATGGTTGCAATCCAGAATCAAACCAACAATCCATCCAATGGAAAACTCTCACCCCCCCCCCTCCAAAAAGCATAAGTAAAATCAAATATAAAAATAATAATCATTTGTTTCTTTGATGTGAGCAATATTGCATATTTAGAATTTGTACTCCAGAGTCTTATAGCAACCAAGGTTTCTATTTGAAAGTTTTGGAAAGTTTAAATCATGATTTGTGGAAAAAACATCATGTTTGGTTGTAAACAGCTGATTAGTTCTTCCATCATATTAATGCACTTACCACAGTACTGAATGTTAAACAATGTTTGACCAAAACTGGCTTGATACTCTTACCTCACTTTTATAATCATTAAATTTGCCTATTGAGACTTTAATTTCCTCAGGTAAAAAAGAGATCCTCAAAGGAAATATTTTGCTGATGTTGAAGAAGTGAAATAAAAAATGGCAGAACTTCTTAAAGTCATCAACAATAACAACTTCAAAAAATATTTTGAACAGTGGAAAAAAGTTTGGACAAATATGTTGATTCAAAAAAAGGTTACTTTGAATAGACTGAATTTTGTGCACCCTCCTCCTATACAAATCAAAATTGTAATAATATATAGAGTATTTTTAAATTCATAAAATTATAAATCATATAAAATGCATCAGCCTTATTTGCTTTATTTCAAGATGTAAATACTATTACTAATATTACAACTAATAATAATAATAATAATAATAATAGTAGTAGTAGTAGTAGTAGTAGTAATAGTAGTAATACTTTTACTACTACTATAAAAAAATTATAACTTTACATGATGTTTATCTTTGCATGATATAAAATCATTTTTGAAAATATGAAATGCTTTTTATTTTAATATTGGAGCAGTTTTTAATTGCAAAATTGATAAAATTAATTTAAAATTTACTTAATCAAGAAGTATCTTTACCACCCAGGGTGATAGATATGTAGATATAATCAAAAAGCTACAAAAATGAGTGAGAATGAATACCCATAATTCTTACTTATGCTTAGGAAAAATCGAGCATTATTTTTATCTCATTAATCTATATATGAGTGTAGCACTATATTTCATAGCAATCAAATGATAATTTTAGCTGTATTTGCATTTCACATTGTTATCTTATATATAAAGTTCCTATTTTCCCTGTTGCCTGATTGATGAATGTATGAATGTTTCTTTGTAAGGCTATCATGTGTCAAACTCAGAACCATTCTTCCATTAATAAACTGTAAGAGTTAACCATAACCATCACATATCAAATATAACAGGTATATATTTAATACTTAAATTTTAATTTAACTTTATTAATAGCTTGAAGAATACATTTCTGAACTGTACCAAACAGGCTGGGTTGTGCAAATTTTTTTTTTTTTCAATTGTGAATTTCTCACACTTATTTATATAATATTAAAATCTTTGGTTTAATTTACATTAAATCTTTAAAAAAATTATTAAAGTAATCAATTCAAAAAACTATTACAAAAACAATGGCCTTATTAAAAAAAACTACTACATTTGTTTATAATACTATTATTTCATCATTCATAACCATAATTTTTTTATGAATTTGTTAAACCAACCAATTATTTTAAAAAGATGACCAGAAGCATCTGGTTAGTTTTAATAAAACACTAGGATATTGCCAGTATATTTTATCTTAAAATAATAGCAATAACAATAATTTTATTACTGAAATAAATATATTGTTTTTACTGATTGTTTTTTTTTACAATGGTTAAGTGATAACAATTTTAATTAATGTGTGTATGTTTTTTTTATTGTCATAAGTTAATCATATATATATATATTTTAAGTTTCAAAATATGATCACTTTTATTTCATTTTAAAACTAAATATAACTATTAAAATATCTTTCATATTAAGCATTTGTTATAACTGTGGCTGTTAATCTCAAAATAAAATAATTATTTTTACCCTATGGAATTAAATCTGATACTATGACTTACAGTGTATTTTAAAATATTTATATACAATACAATAAATATTGCATTTAATATATAATGTTTTATTTATTTGGTAAACAACAAATAAATAATACAATAATATAAACTCCATATAAAAAAAATCAAAGGTGACATAAAATATAAAACATTAAAAAAAAATTGTTTAAAGAGTCTAACATAAAGACAGTATTTTTAGAGGTTGAGATTGACTTGGACCACAATTTTGATCCGCTTGATATTAAAGTGGTTTGTGCTGAAGGCAATGATCAAAAGAAAAAATACAAAAAGCCAGAGTTTATTGCAAACAGCCACATGATAAATAAAAGAAATTTATACATTGCACTATCATATAAGTTATATATGTAAATTTACAAACTTGCATATTAATTAATCCAAATATTTATTATCCTACTTAATTGTCTTTGTACTATGAATATGACTGGTGAGATCAAAGGCAATGATAACAATAAAATAGTTACAATTATTTAATATTTGTTGTATAATGGACCTTCCCTATTTATTCAAATACAAACAAATAAGGAAAGAAATAAAATCTGACTTAAATATAATCAATGATTTTAAACACTTTTTTAAAAATCAAATATCTCATATTAGTTCAATTCAAAAAACATCCTTGCACAATCATATTAGATAATTTGATATCATTGTAATTAAACTGCTTTAGATTAGAATTCTTGAAAAAAATTGTCATAATTAGTTGATATTTAGTAGATAATCATGTATTTGTAACAGAAAATATAGGATCTAAATTAGATCTTTTACAATATATATCGGCAATAAAAATAAACATTTAATTTACCATGAGTTCCATAAATGTCTCTAACAGATGTGGCAAAAGATCTACCAAAAATAATGTGTATTGCATAATTCTATACAACAGAAAAAGTAGATATTGCCAAAATATTTAACATTTCCCCCAATGCAGAGATATTATTGATAGCAAGAAATCTAAATAATAATTAAAGCTGATGGATGCAAATATGGAGGTAATTTAGTTTATGTAAAGGAGAACAAAAAAATTAATATGATATAACCATGTTAATCTAAAATCAATAATTATATATAGATAATAATTATTAACAAATGAAATATAATACTGTTAGGGTAAAAATTCATATGCGATAAAGATTGTTCAACATTTATTAGTTAAATAGATTTTTAAACTAGGCTTATTAATAGCATTTTACACCAGCTGCTTTTTTATTGGTACTTAAACATATAACTATTGAAATATTTCAAGACATAATGTTTAGTGCAACAACTTGTCATGAAATCCAGGTTTAGTAAAACTTAAATTTTTTTTCGGTTTCTAATGTCTTGGAATTTTTTTTTTTTTTTTGTCATGTAAACAGACTACAGGCTAACTGTCCAATAATAGATGGTAAAATGGTGTCTTGCTATTTTTGAAATAAAAAATAGTATCTTACTATTTTTAGATAAAGAGTGAGACAAGAATTTAAAAATTGCTAAAAATCCTCACACCCAGATGTTGGGATGTCTGATAAATAATACTTTCATCTGCATTGTTTTTCTACAGTGTTATTATTAGAGTAATTTGTGGATTATAATGCTAAATTTAAAGGCTACTTTATTTGCTCATGCATATTTATATCATAATGCTATGAGAATTTAGGGCTAATCATTTATGCACCATAACTATTTTGTCCAATGTGCAACAATCTACTAAAAAAATTGGAATAACAAGATTTAAAAAATGAAAGCAAATATATATATATGAGATAACAATTGCTATATCATGAAGATGCTATAACTAATTTCTTAGACTTATCAATCCCACTATGAAACAAACCCCCTCCCCTCATACTATAATCTTCATTTATATTTGCTGGTTACTCATCTGAGATGTCAGAAAATAAAATCATTGATTAAGCAATAATAAATATAAACAATGCCTGCATATAGCAAGAATTCAAAATAAATATGCACTTAATAACACAAATACACACATAAATACATTTATATATATAAGAAACATAATCGATCTTATTCACATAGTAGCATTTTCTTCAAATTTTATTATTAAAATGAATATTATATATAAATCTAACATATTATTATTAATATGCAAGTTTAATATAAATGAGTTTATACAATAAACAAAGTTTGTGAATTCACAATAACATAAAATATTAATAACCTGAACTAAAACAATAATTATCAGGAAAAATATAGATAAAATAACAATTATCAAAATTAGAATTGTAACTTAATATGATTAGATATGAGACCTTTTATAATAATAAAATCTTTTATGAAAAATAAATATATAGTATTTCTATCTTTCTGCAGAATATATGCGCACACACATACAAACAAAAAGAGTCAAAAAAGAAAAAAATGTATTAAAATTGTACTATCCAATATATACGGGGGGCAAAAGATGAATACAAATCACATATGACTTCTGTAATAATACAAAATGCTCAAAATGATTGCCATTAGTGTCTAGACAATTCTGATAATAGTAAATGATCACTTACACAACATTGATCAAAATATCTATGTATATATCCTAGTATCGCCAGAATCTATGAAATACCAACAAAAAATGGGAGGAAACCTGACTACACCTCTTTACCCTATCTGTGGGCATGATGAATTCTTATTAAAGTAAGCTTGTATGTTTTGATATAAGCGCAATAGGGTACAATTTTGCTGGAAGTAAAATTAATCATTCTCACAAAGTATATGAATTGCAGTACATTTGATCAATAGTATTACTTTCAATAAAGAATGATCTAATTAGTGCCCTTACTGATAGTCCACACTAGACATTGATAAGAATATTATTTTTCCACATGAATAAGTCGATTTTCTGGAGCCCAATACCTACAAATATCTCACTTCACTGTTCCATTTAATTTAAACTATGTTTCATCAAACCAACCCATTTTCCCTATAAACTCATCTTTTCATATCATGTTTGGAATCATTCACATTTCTGCATCCTTCAGTCAGAATCATCTTCATTCAGTGAATGTAATAATTTTGGAATGAAAACTTTCCATCTTGCTGTTTTAAGAATATATCATATGCTTGTTCTGTTAACTCCTGTCTTATATGCATACTGTTTGGTGGACTTTTGTGGTTAATGTGTAAACTATTCTAGCACAATGTGAAAGCATGATTTGTTGCTATGTAAGGCCAACCAGAATTTTTTATGTGCCTGTTACACACAAGCAATTCAAATTTATCACAAATGCATGTAATCATCTGGTGTGTAAAAGATTCTGTTGCTTACTCATGCCTACATTGCCATTCTATTTCCACAATATTCTCTAATTTCAAATACAATTTCAAAATTATTTTGCACTCCTTAAACAATAAGTGTTTCCATCCTTTTCTTTTAATATCCTGCCAGTTTTATGGTGACATTAGTATTAATTTGATTACTCCCATCTTTTGAGTGAATGTAATGCTGCACATTGCAACTGTTTTTGTACATAGATAACAACTCTTAAAGTGTGTATATATATATTGTAACAGAATTACCTTTTTGACCGTTTGTAAACGTTTTAATTTACACTTTTATGATCGAGACGACTGTCACGTCAAGCAAAGAAGCAAATATAGACTCATTAATTAAGTCTATATTCCTGATCGAATACTGAGATTACCAATGGAATTTTTCAGTATTATCTTTCCCGATCAGAACGCTTCTTCGACTGCTGGATATTCATTCATAAGAATGATTTATTTAAAATAATCCAGCGCTTGAAATATTTATAATTTTTTGCAAGATTTAATATTACTGTACTATATCGACATGTGTACTTTTACTAGAATAAATGTCTAATTAGTATTTTATAACCCCTACAGGTATATCATTATAATTAGTATGGTGAAGAAGGAAAGACGAGACTTAAGGAGCTATTTATAAATAAATATTGTTTAATATAATACATTCATAAACATTAAAATATAATATTTCGACATAAAATAAGCAATCATTTAAATAACACAAAATATATTTAATTTAATTATTCACACTAATAATGATAATTCTTAGATACTAAACATTTATATGTAGATATTTTTAGCTTATAGTCTTTTCTTACATATACTTTGATATAGAATAACTACTAATTATTTCGTTCATTCAGATTCACATTTGCAATTGCATTTTTTAATTAATGTGGCCATTTACGAAAGTGTTTGCACGCATGTTATATTAAAGTTAATTACCTAGGTTTTCTAGATGTTGACGAGGGAATTATTATCCATCCTGTGGATTACTCCACTTCTTTTGTAGAGATGGAATTCTTGGGATCCGGCTGGATTCTTTCTTGCAGCTTACTTAGATCGTATTCTTGAGGCTTCCAGGACAAGGAAGGTGAACCATCAGGCAGGCGCTATCTCTACTATTGCTTCATGGGGAGATGACTTTACACCCAAGGCGAGCGTGGATTAACTGACGTCCATTGTGGCCTCCTTAGCCCTGCATTATCGATGTTTCAACTTGGTACATTTTTGTTCACAGCTCTCGAACTCTGTCTGTCAGCTCAGCAGACTCAAGATCAACTAAAACATGGCTACTTCTTTTACAATTTTCTTCTTAATTGTCCCACAATCCTTTACTTATCTTCTTGATTGTTTTTGGAATGTCATTAATTACATTTCACACCTTTATTTACTTTCATAAAATACATAAAATTTTCTTCTTGTTTTTTATTTATTTTTATTTTTTTATTTACTTCCATGATATTTCTTTTTTATAAAATAATTTTCTTATTTACACACTCTTTACTTTACACACCTATACATATATATTTCATGCATTCACATGTGTATTTTGAAGAGACGATCTTTATCTTTTTTTTTTATAAATCTATTTATTTTTATTTATAATTGCAACGGAAATTTTATGATTGCTAATTCTACAATCATTAACCCTTTTTATTTACCTTTCCCTTTAAGATTTAATCATCAACTTCGATGATCTTATTTTACTATTCCTTAAACTTTACTAATTTTAAATTTAAAAAAGTTAACATTGGAAGGTGGAAGATAAGGATCTTGGTTGCTTACCTTCCTTCACTTTCTTTAATTACCATAATTGGTTTTTTTTATTAATTGCATTCCTCACCACCATTTTGATTTTTTAATTAAAACTTAACTTAAAATAAATTTATTTCATTTTTCTAACTTTATTATCCACTTTCTATAACTTAGTTTACATAAAACTCACATTTAATATTATACTATATATTAAATGTACACATGTGTGATCGCAGTGTGTGTGGTCATCACATTACACCGCTCCCTAATTTTTAAGAATTAAAATATAATGAACTTTTATGTGAAGGCCATTTTCATTCTTAATATTTAACTTCTTTGGTGAGATAGACATGGAGAGACAACTAGGCAAAAGCTATACGTATTCAATCCAATCGATCTGCGCTAATCAAACCACGTTAATCCCTGTGGAAGACTTGAACATACATCGACATTCATATAGGGCTTGAACTCTGTGACTGGCATGACATTTTTCCTGCCCATTCTACATAACATACACTTGATCTGAAATTATTAATATTCTTGATACACTAGGAAATTTCATTTAGCCCGGATAATGTGCCCAGGATTCTTACTGGAGCTACATCATTTTATTTATTTTTTTGCAACACACACATATTTTTGATTCTTCATATTTTTATTCTCAATGTGATTTTTAATAAAGTGGGGAACTTTTTTATCCCTCAAAGATAATGCGCCCAGGATTCTTACTGATGCTACATTATTAATAAACAAATTCTTAATTCTTTAACTTCTGGATGTACTCATTTATATTGAGTTTGTAATAAATTGGGAACTTCTGTCCCGCACAGATAATGAGCCCAGGATTCTTACTGATGCTTCATTATTTTAAAACTTAACACAGATACTCACCTGCACATTTACATCATATGCAGAGATGGCTTAACCAAGCTCAGATGCGATCCATACATAATTCCTATACACACACACAAATGCCTCAATCCAGAATCTCGACCATATATCATTGACACTTAACACTTAACTACTATTATTTATTTTATTTTATTTTATTTTATACATATTAATTATTCATTTAATAAGCTTGGATGTTTATTGTTCCATCCTATTTCTTTTTTCATTTATTTATTATTTCTAGCTGCATTTGCAGACTTACAGATTATACATTAAAATTTAAATTCTTTTGGCTATCATCATGGCATCTTATGAGAAGGGTTTTATTATACTAATGGTTGATATAATTACTACATTTTAATCATCGTTTCTCTTTTCTCTATATTTTTTTTTCATGCACAGCTGTGTTTGACAGGCTTACATTAGGAGTTTGTCATTGTAAATTACAAATTAGTTTGTTTTACGTTACTTCCTTTTGTTTTTTCATATTTTGCACTTAAAATTTTATCATTTAAAATCTCATTATTATTTCATCCTCTCTTCCCAGTACATTTCTTTTATTTACATTGATTTTTTATTTTTTACATTTTATAAGTCGTTCTCCATTCTCGAAATCCTGAGCCGTTAATATTCGGTCGAGTTGACATATCCGTCGTGTTAAATTTCTTTTAAATTAGTTTTTATCTGGAGGTTCTTTATTACTCCTTTTGCTTAACATATATCCACTGGTGCTGGGCAATGGATTTCTATTCCTATATCTACCAAAGTATCTGAGTCCTTTCGGATAATTTCCATCCGCATATCTCTCCATCAGTCTGGACACTTTATTTCTATCAAAAAATCTTCTCTCATCTCCTTCCCAGTAATTCTGATGAGGGTTATATGGACCCATATTTACAATCAGATCTTTAGGAGGGATTTGGAATCCTCGATCTTCAGCCATGTACCTTGGCCTAGTACTGTCGAGTGCATTACGTAATTCAATGCCTTGTTCGACTGTTTTACTTCTGGCACCTATAATCATTTTCTCCACATTATATATTTCACTACTGGCTTGCATGCATTCATTGGTGCTGTTTTGCATATCATTATTAATTATTTCTTTCATCCCTAGATTTTCTAATTTACTCTCCCTTTCCTCTACTTTTGACCCTGTTTTCTCTATTGCTACCGCTAACTGATTGACATCAAGTCGTAGATTCTCTATAATTTTCTTGTTTTCATCATTAATCACTTCAATTTTCTTCCCTTGCTCTAATTTAAAATCCTCTATTTCCTGGCATACCACTTCTAGTTTATCTTCTACATTGGCTACCTTTTCATTCACTTCAATTCTAACCTCCTGTGCTCCATTATCCCACTCCCCCATAATTCGTTGCTCGAATTTCTCGAGTAAGTCAGCTTGGCTATCCAATCTTTTATTTGTGGCCACCAATTGACAAGTGGCTTGCCTAAAATTATCATTTAACTCTTCAAATTTCTGATTGAAGCTTTTAGTTATTTGTTCATGGAACTCTTCCATCATTTCCTTGTTCACTTCATCCCTTTCTTTGAATTCTTTGGAAAATTGTTGCTGATTTTTTAATATCTCTTTTAACAAACTCATCACATCATGGTATTCTACATTATATCCTTTTTTATATTCGTTACTATTTTCCATTTCCCTATCATTACTAAAATCTTCGGTGTGTTCAGTTTGTTTTTCACTACTAATACTCCCCTCTCCGTCACTTTGGACATCCATCTTTGTTTTTGCTCTCATGTGCATGAATCTATTTTTAAGTTTATGAATTAATCTTTAATTATATTTCTACTATACTGATTTTATTTTGTTCTAGACCCTTTTATTTCTATTTGCTAATTTAAATTTTTTTTCTTTTATGATTGGCGTTTGGTCCACCAGTTAATCCCAACCACACCTGCTCAGATTCTTCGCCTACCTGCCTTAGATTCGTTTCCTCTCCCTGATCTGTCTATTTTCCCAACTATTACCCTCGACTCTACTACGTATATATTTATCGGTAAATTTATTTTATTACAACTATTTGAAACAAGACACGTATATAATTTATTTAGATTTTCACTGATATACTTTATTTTACTATATTTATGACATCAATAAAAAAATTTTCAAAATACATTCTCAATTTATATTAGATTTCAACATATTTCTTTTTTTTCTTATTTGATCGCAATTACGTAAAGATAACATATATATTCGGTCGTGATATAAGACATGCATATAATTTCTAAATACTTTTTTTTTTCGTTTCCTTCTATAACAGTAAATATGCAAAAAAAAAACTTTTAATAGATTTTCACAAAGCTAATTTTCCCCCTTCCCTTCTCTTTTCTTCTACACATGTGACTTTGAAACATATATAACGAACTATAAAGCAAAGAAAAAAAACTCTCCTTCTCATCCTCGCTTCTCACCAAGTTAATTTTTTGGAATTAATTTGTATATGAATAATTTTTTAACAAAATTCTATCCTACATGTGACTAATAATTGTACAGCAAATATATCCTGGACTGGCCCCCAAAATGTAACAGAATTACCTTTTCGACTGTTTGTAAATGTTTTAATTTACACTTTTACGATCAAGACGACTGGCACGTCAAGCAAAGAAGCAAATATAGACTCATTAATTAAGTCTATATTCCTGATCGAATAGTGAGATTACCAATGGAATTTTTCAGTATTATCTTTCCCAATCAGAACGCTTCTTCGACTGCTGGATATTCATTCATAAGAATGATTTATTTAAAATAATCCAGCGCTTGAAATATTTATAATTTTTTGCGAGATTTAATATTACTGTACTATATCGACATGTGTACTTTTACTAGAATAAATGTCTAATTAGTATTTTATAAACCCTACGGGTATATCATTATAATTAGTATGGTGAAGAAGGAAAGACGAGACTTAAGGAGCTATTTATAAATAAATATTGTTTAATATAATACATTCATAAACATTAAAATATAATATTTCGACATAAAATAAGCAATCATTTAAATAACACAAAATATATTTAATTTAATTATTCACACTAATAATGATAATTCTTTGATACTAAACATTTATATGTAGATATTTTTAGCTTATAGTCTTTTCTTACGTATTCTTTGATACAGAATAACTACTAATTATTTGGTTCATTCAGATTCACATTTGCAATTGCATTTTTTAATTAATGTGGCCATTTACGAAAGTGTGTGCACGCGTGTTATATTAAAGTTAATTACCTAGGTTTTCTGGACATTGACGAGGGAATTATTATCCATCCTGTGGATTACTCCACTTCTTTTGTAGAGATGGAAATTCTTGGGATCCGGCTGGATTCTTTCTTGCAGCTTACTTAGATCGTATTCTTGAGGCTTCCAGGACAGGGAAGGTGAACCATCAGGCAGGCGCTATCTCTACTATTACTTCATGGGGAGATGACTTTACACCCAAGGTGAGCATGGATTAACTGGTGTCCATTGTGGCCTCCTTAGCCTTGCATTATCGATATTTCAACTTGGTACATTTTTGTTCACAGCTCTCGAACTCTGTCTGTCAGCTCAGCAGACTCAAGATCAACTAAAACATGGCTACTTCTTTTACAATTTTCTTCTTAATTGTCCCACAATCCTTTACTTATCTTCTTGATTGTTTTTGGAATGTCATTAATTACATTTCACACCTTTATTTACTTTCATAAAATACATAAAATTTTCTTCTTGGTTTTTTATTTTTTTATTTTTTTTATTTTATTTACTTCCATGATATTTCTTTTTTATAAAATAATTTTCTTATTTACACACTCTTTACTTTACACACCTATACATATATATTTCATGCATTCACATGTGTATTTTGAAGAGACGATCTTTATCTTTTTTTTTATAAATCTATTTATTTTTATTTATAATTGCAACGGAAATTTTATGATTGCTAATTCTACAATCATTAACCCTTTTTATTTATCTTTCCCTTTAAGATTTAATCATCAACTTCGATGATCTTATTTTACTATTCCTTAAACTTTACTAATTTTAAATTTAAAAAAGTTAACATTGGAAGGTGGAAGATAAGGATCTTGGTTGCTTACCTTCCTTCACTTTCTTTAATTACCATAATTGGTTTTTTTCATTAATTGCATTCCTCACTGCCATTTTGATTTTTTAATTAAAACTTAACTTAAAATAAATTTATTTCATTTTTCTAACTTTATTATCCACTTTCTATAACTTAGTTTACATAAAACTCACATTTAATATTATACTATATATTAAATGTACACATGTGTGATCGCAGTGTGTGTGATCATCACAATATATATATATATATATATATATATATATATATATATATATATATATTGGCATTCCCAATATATATGATTGTTTAATGTAATTGATTTGTTTAATTAAAGAATTCCTAGCTGAAAATAAGTTCCTCCAGGCAATCACTAGCTGACAATGTATATCCACTTTGATTAACATTTTTTACAGTTTCTGCTATTTAATCCATTCACCCTCTTTCAGCAGTCCATTTTTAATTTTGGCTAATTATTCATTTTAGATAGGTATTCCTTAAGGCTTCAGATAATTTTGCCCAATGCCATGCATTATTCCATCAGTTACATCAACAAAAAAAGATTCACAATCTAAAAAAGAAATGTCCTTAGTTAAACATCTTGCTAAAATCATTACTAATAAATGGAGATGATTTTAATATGTTAAATATTATCATGCAACTTGCAACCTTCCAATCAATTAGCACAATAACCTGTCCATCTTCTTAATTCTTTCCTAATGATTTAGTCTCCATCTCTTTCCTTCTAGCTTCCGAACATTATTATTAACCTGATGAAGTCTAATAATAATGGATGTGGCAACAAATTTTCCTATTATACACTTATCTATTATTTTCAAAGCAAATTACACCACACCTTTGCCTACTGTCTATTATTGTTTTTTATCTTTATATTACCTTAATTGTTTTTCCAAAAATAAATTTTATTTCCTTTATTATTTATAAACTTATTTATACTAAATTAATTATAGATTTATGAAATTAATTATACATTTTACCTATTTGATTAGCGTTTTGACTAAATTTGATTAAACTTTTAATCAAATATAATTTTATAACATTAATTTTAATTACTTTATTATGGAAATTATTTGAAAATTGTTGAGACTTTCATTTAATTTTTGTTTTATACTGAATTACTTTTTTTTAAATATTACTTAAATTAACTTAAGGAAAAAAAATAATATCAACTTGCCCCCCCCCCCCACATTTTACAAACTTCAAATTATTTCTTATTGAAGCTGATAATAAACAGGGGGTTTTTTTTAATGCATAACATTGCATTAATGTAATATATATAAAGAATAAAATAAATTTACAATATTTCATTATAATTTACCCCATCATATTATTATATTATTAATTTTCTAGTCATAATTTAACACTTCATTACTTAATTATCTTAGCATAGCAGTTATGACCAAAATGTTTCAATATATATTGTATTCATCATTTCTATTTTCTTTTGATCACTAATGACCTAGAAAATTTAATTTATGGTGATTAAAAGTTAATGATGATGATGAATGCTACCAGCTAGACCCAAAGAGAGAAAGAGATCTTTAAAATTGTTCAGACAATTGGAAAAAATACAAACACAAATGTCATCCAAACTAATTTTAAAGTTTATTAAATTTAAAAAAAGAAATACATCTCAGGCAAATAAAATATAAGCATTTGACATAGATTTTACTGGTGTATTTATCAGAAAGTGTACATGAGATTTGAAATATTAATTACCCTGGCAGATAAGTTCATTTTCTCAACTATAATTTTAAAAAAGGGAGATTTATAATATCTTCCTGCTAGCAGTATATAAATACAATTCCAGTTTCCCTAAATAGAGATTTCAAAACAAAAAAAGCAATCTTGTAGGAAACCCAACAAAACAGTGCAGGTGAGCTTTCCTTGATCCAGAATAAATCATTGAGATCAATAATGTCATGTGTGTGCAGAACAAATCATGATTTAACCATGTTCAAGATGATCAAGGTTGGCCCAATACAAGACAAGAAAACATAACAAGAAAAGATTATGATCTTATGTAATCTTACATAGAAGAAACTAAATCTCTGATATAGGAAAAATAGAACAATACACTCAATAAACCACCAGCCAAAAGATTTGCAGTCTGAAGGAAAGTAAAAATCTAGCTTATCTAAATTAATTATAATGAAAGATGAGATAAAAACAAATTATGATGGTCTGCCAAAGCATTTATCAAGAGTTAGTAATATAAAAGAGAAAAGGACACAAAGCATATAAAATAGAAACTTGCAATACTCTCTCAGATAAATGAATTTAAAACAAATATGGAATCTTAAAACTAAGATTCCAACACACACTATAAATAAAATACATAATAAATGCTTAAATATGTAAATTGAGTATTTAGAAGATATTATAGAGACAGATTTCTTTTTAAGATTAAGCTGAGACTTTAACAAAAGATTTAACTAGAGATTTAAACCCTCATGAATATAAAAATATTTTATCTCGAGGCCTAATAAAAAGTCCATTAGATTTCCTCTGGTGGAACACACAAAGTTCTTTCTGACTAGAGTCCATCATGAAGGCTTTGGATTTATATCTCTTTGGGAGGGAGTGTGGAGGCAAGTTCTGAATCAGTTCTTATTTACACTTTTATGGCATGATTTTAGAAGGAAAAACTTAGAATCTGGGGTCTGTCTTTGAGTGTATTTAGCATTGCATGTTGTAGAAAAGATTCCTCATGGTGGGTAATTTTAGAATTCTGCAGAGAGTAATGATATTTAGCAAATAGTAGTCCATAGTATGATATCAGCAGAATTTCCTAACCGTGGACAATATTTAAAATATAAAGCAGCACAGCAAAAGATAGAATTCAACAAGCAGAATAAAAATAAATAGCTGAATAAAAATTAGTTCAAAATCTCAGTTATTTAAATACAGTCTTAGCTCCCATGTTATCTGTGATTAGAAGTTTTTGCCCAGGGAAAATATCTATCTTAAACTTAGTCTTAATTTAAAATCTGACCAGGGTTCCTATCTTATCCAAAATTAATTTTAATAAAATTAATTCAAAATTAAGTTTCAGCTTTTAAAAATAAATCAAAATAGATTACAATAAAAGAAATTTTATCACAAACAAAACTTTTTAAAATTAAAAGGCTTGTTCAAAAAAATGATTAAAACTTTTTAAATTAGAATGCTTTTTCCCAAAAAATTATAAGCTTGCTTGCCTTTAACTTACTTTGATTAAAAAAACAAATGACAAAAGAAAACTATTTTAAACTAAGTTCTGTTGAAGAGTAAAAATGACATAATTTTAAAATATAACTGTGTATGTGTTCTATGACATACAAAACTTTTAAATAGTTTTCTTTTAAAACTTTATAAAAATAAGTTTTTTTAATTTTGCGATGGAACTTTTGAAATGAATAAATCATTCAGTTCAATATATATATATATATAATTACTTCATAATTGTAAGAAATAATGTTGAAAGTCTAATACAGCTGATGAGAAGGATGTTTCAAAATCATAATATTTGTTATTAATGCTTTTATTAAAGTTGGAAAATCGGTTATTTTTTTATTTAAGTTTTGATCTTTTTCAAGTTAGAATGGAATTTTAGAATTGATGTTTAATATACACCTGGATCTCATTTTATGCAGATTTTTTAAATGCGATTTTGAAGTTATGGAATTCATGTTTCTTCTTAATATCTTTTTATGTGGGTTTTCTTTTATGTGATAAAGAAGTTTATATTTCACTATATTTATTAGATATCAAGAAATTTAAATTATTAATAACTTATTTTGACTTGAAATACTTTTTTTTCAAAAGCATAGTTATATTAGCAGCTAACATGAATATGGACTGAAGTTGTATTTAGAATCTTAGCTTCTATGTAAATAACCTACTTATACTTATGAGTAAATAATAATAATAATAATAGATTTATACTTATGAGTATAAAAATATTGCAATAAATATTCAAAAATTTTAAACTTTTAAAACATATTTTGTTAGATATAACAGAAATAAATATTCTTTTAGATTTTTAAAATAAATTATGAAGTTTTGTAAACTGAAAATAATCTTTCTACCGATAATGTATAATCTTTTTGTTTTGATTGTGATCTCATTTTTTAATTTATAAACAAAATGTGAACATTTAAAATTTATTTCAGTAATAAACACAACATCTATAAAATGAAGACAAATTTATTATTTTCTGATAAGTATTAATCATTTAATCATAGATTTTACATTGATGTGTGAGACAAAAAAAAACATCAGAAAATGCTGAAATCTGAGTTTGCTGCAATGAACAACCTCTTAAATTCCAATGAGAGCTAAATTAGCTATATGTCTGGATATCGTGAGATTTATAAAAAATTAGTAAAATCATTATCTCAAAGTTTAATCACTAATTACATTGTCAACAGAAAACCATAAACACAGCACAATACTGAAAGTGGCATTAGTTGTATTTCTTTTATAAACAAACTGCATATTGTCAACTAGTGATAATGATTAAAATACATATGAAAAAATGTAAAATTAAATACTGTAGTTAATAAAAACAATTTTAAAAAGTTTGTCTTGTATCAATTTTTTTCAAATATTTGATATTTTTTATTAGTCATACTTTATTTTCTTATTTTTTTAATGTGAATTTTAAAGTATTGTTTCCTTGTTGCTTTGCTTTTATGTGATTTCTGAAAATTACAGAACCTATCCCCCATTTTTCAAGGTAAGTTAAGTCTATTTTTGTGTGATTTTTTTTCATGTATGTTTTCTGTGGAACCTATCTACCACAGAAAATGAGACCCATGTGCATTTAAATTCAATAAAATTACTTGAAATCTGGTGTATAACTAAGTAATACCAAAGTAATTCATTTAAGATACTTATCTTTTCAGTAGGTTACCTAGTTTTTTAGATATAGAACAGAGGGTTGACAAAATATTAAAAATATTTATTAATTTCATATATCACACAGATAAAAAGTTCCTAGAACTTTCATTTGTTTTAAATAAATTCATGAGAAGGCAGTAAAAAGACTTTCTTTCAATTTAGTATTTTTAAACATTTTAAAATTGATATTTAAGAGAATTAAGTTCAATATAACTTGTTGAAATTTTGTACATTTATTTAAAGTATCCAATGAAATTGATAGGGCACATTAATTTTTTAAATAGGTTAATTAGTTTTTTAGATAGGAAGAGTGGGGGGATTTTTTAAATAATACACACTATCAATTTTATTTGTTATACTTTAGGTAATAAGAAAGTTGTTTATAATATAAAAAAGAAACAAAATAAAAAGAAGAATTAGAGAATCTTTATTATTAAAAATGTATGATTCTGAAGCAATTAACTTATTTAAAAGTTCTTTTAATATTAAGGGTGTGTGAGATGTAAGTGGAATTGTGGATAATATTTAGTATAAATTTATCATGTAATCCTTTATACTTGAGAAGTCTGCTTGGCAGTAAAATCATTGGCTGCATTTTAAAGTTTATTTTCTTTGGCTAGTATGGTTTAGTTGTGAATTTGGGGTAATTTTGATTATTTTATTGACTAGTTTAGCTTTAGGTTTTTAATGTTTAGAAAATATAATATAGAAAAGTTATTGATTTCTTATATATTTATGTGCTCATACTAAATATGATATATACACAAAGAGTATACATATTAATTTACTACAGAAATATCAAGTGATATATATATATATATATATATATGCACTATATGTGTAAAATTGATTTAAAGTAAAATTATATGTATTAAGTGATGTTCATTTACAATCTAATTTTGGGATGCATTTTTTTTAAATAAAAAATATAATTAAGTAAGTGAAAATTTTATATTTTATTCTAAACAAGAGAGAGAAAATTCAATTTGGTTAATATAATAATACTAATAACAGTTTTAGACTTTAAATTTTAATCCTCTAGCATTGTGACAGATTTCTTGCTTCTCACTTGCTTTAACCTTTACACTGTCAGAAATTCCAATTGGTCAAGTGAGTTAAAACTCTAAACTTTTGATTGGTCAATTACAAAATCAGCAGTAAAAATATATTCATATTTTAATATTATATTAATTTTAATTTTGTTTATAAAAAGCAAATTAATAATTTATCAGATTATGAAAATGAATGAAAGTTTTTTTCAAAAATAAATTTCTATTTATAATTATAAATTTTTTTTTTTTTTTTAAAATATAATATATATTTTTATTTTTTTTATAATATTTATTTTTGAAAAAACTTTCATTCATTTTCATAATCTGATAAATTATTAATTTGCTTTTTATAAACAAAATTAAAATTAATATAATATTAAAATATGAATATATAATTATAAAATATTCTATAGCAGAGAATCTAAAAAGAATGTTTGTAACCTATTAGAAAATGCTGCTTACATATTGATTTCTTTCACAATTTATGTTCATGTAAAAGTAAAGAATTTTTACTAAAATTTTACCTATTTTCTAAAATAATTATATTTTCAGCATATTTTATTAAAATAATTTATAATATGTAAAAAAAAAATACAAAAAAAAATACTCTAAAATATACATTTTCATTTTAAAAATAAAATAAAAAGCTTAGACCTGTCAAAATTGTTGACAAGTGCTTCCTTTTGTTCAAAATGAGAAATAACCAATCAGTGGCTTGGAAAGTCTGCCCTCTCCCATTGTTAAAACTTTAAAATTAAATATTATTTTTTTACTTGTAAAATAAATCTAAAGAGAGCAGCATCTTATGGTACATTTTGAGCTTTAAAATGAATGTAAATTTGCTACAATAATATAAAAATTACAATTTTTAAGCCAATTCTTTAGCCAATTTAATTATAATTGAATCTGACAGTAAAAAGGTTAAGCTTTCAACTTTCACTTTAATATTAAACCATTATTATTTATCAAAAATAATAAATTTGACCTCATTCGATGGATATTTTTGTTTAGAAATTTAAAAAAAAAATGTAAATCACATTGATTTTCAGAATTATTTTAAAAATTAGATTTTAATCAAAACAAAATGCTGTCACATTATCAAATTTCAGGTGCAGCCAATTCAATTTACAAAATGAATGAAATCTTCTTTGTTTGATGTTTGTTTTAAAAAGCTGAATAAATTATTTTCAATATCTACTAAATCTATCAATTTATTAATTTTTTTTCATAATTTTTATATTACTAAATATTATAACAATGTGCTGAATGACATCATTTCTAGGCAATTGCATTTCTTGCAACCATAATCTTTATGATAACAATATTCAGAAGAATATATTCTTTTATATTTAAAAATAAAACATTTTTGTGAAAAGTAAATGTGTAATAATATATATTTGATTTCTAATACTTATTACACAATTAGAACACAAAAATCATCATAAATTTTCCAACAAATCAAGTTTTTAGACCATTGTAATATTCTCTCAAAGTAATCTCACAAAGTTTGAGATCATGAAATATATAAAGGATACCTATCATTGTGAAGCTTAAGAAACTTTGAAGACCTGCATACTTTATTTTCCTACCATCTTTTGAATTTTTTTTAAATTAAAATATTAGAAAATGAATATACATGAATTTTAAAGCTGTAAAAAGAAAGTATTAGCAACATTACTCAGTAGAGTGTAAAAAATGCAAATTTAATTTCTAGATTTCTCGACATGGGTCTGTCACCCGGAAAAATAAGTAAGTTAATATTAATGTTGGTTGGCTTTTTAAGAAACTAGTACTTTAATATGTTACTTGATAATAAAAAATTGCAAGCATTGTCAAAAGTAATACATCTTGTATCTTCACAAATAACCCCATTATATGTCATATTCACCTTTTATGTTATTCTTTTTGAAATATTTATAAATAAATTATGCAAAGAAGATGAAAAACAGTGCCAAATTGTCATCAACAAGAATCAAATGTTACTATAGTACTCTGTTGCTTTTTTATTGAATTTATTTTAGAACAGAGATGTATTGTTATTAGATGCATCAACTTCTTAAATTTTTATGACTAGCATTCCTTCAGACTAATATCACCTATATGATTCTCATACACCTTAAAGATATATATATTCATTATTTTGATGATAGAGTCATCTACTTTATTACTGGTTATCCTTTTTTCTAGCCACTAATATTTCCAAGAATTAGATTAACAGTTTCAACCCAGTCACTTATAAGTAAATAAAAATTCACATAATTGTGTTTATCATTTCTGGTTATATTTTTTTCTGTACTATGATTCAAAAGTATCACTTCTAAAATTATCCTTGAGAGTATATGCAGGAATCTCCATGGTTTGACTAATTCTCATCTCCATTTTAGAAGAAATATTTTTATTTTTACAAATATTTACAAGGTTTTTTTATTACAACTTACTGAACCCTTGATTATGAATTAATTTTTTTTAATCTAAATGTTGAGATCTTTAATTCCTTTAGTATGAATCTTTATATTCTTCACAGTTGTGTTTCCACCTTTTCACTTTGTTTTTTTTCTTTCTCATGTGTCATAGTATCGGCCAGAAAGCGGGTTCGGGAACGAACCCGGGACAACTGTTTGTAAAGCAGCCATCGCTGACCTCTCGACCACCAATGCTTGACTTTTTCACTTTGTTTTTAACTTCCATAATCAAAGTTTTTGTTATTATTAAAACATGATCGGAAAAAAAAATATTTCTAAATTATTGGATAGTTTATCAATCATTATCATATATATATATAAACGCATACACACGAATTATTATTACACCTATGTCAAAAATTCACAATCTGATAATTAATGAATTACTTTAAATATTACAAGAATAGAAATTAAGACAGCTTTGAAACAAGATGAGGGGAATGATGAAAATAGAAAATGAGAGATAAAATTAAAAAATTAGAACTTGGGGTGTAGGGTGTGTGGCAGAATACAAATAAATAATGCATTACGCATGTTCTGAAGTTATAATAAATATGTCAAAATGTGTGGAAATGAATGCAAACAATTTAAACAATCATACTATACTTGCATATATATATATATCTTCCTTAATAATAAAAAAAACCATTTAAACAACGATAAAAAAAAAATAATTAAAAACATTTGGAAATTTCGTAGAATAAAATTTAGATATGAGGTCTAAAGAATGTGTTGAGATGGCTATTTCTTAATCTTGAAAATAGTTATAATAAAAAAGTTTTTAAACTAATATATGTATATATAAAAAAAGTTATTGTTACACGATCTTTAAAAAGTTTTTTTTCTTCACAAATATAAGATTATCATAATCAGATTTTCCTTAATTCAGATTCAGAACGTAAACAAAACTTATCACGTTAAAATTTCAATAAAATACTTTACTGAATTAAGAAGTGAGTTTCTATTTTCCATTGTTGTTAACCATTTAGCAAAAACCTTTTTCAAAACCAATGAAAGAACGTCTACAATAGAATAAAGCTTGATTAAATGTGAAGAATAAAGAGATGACTTAAAAAATTAAAGGGTTTACAAAAACAAGTAAATAATAAAACAGAATTAATTAATAATAAATGTTATTAAAGAAACAAACAATAATAGTGGAATGGATTGCTTTTGACTTTATATAGAATAAATGATTAAATTTTCTACAAAAAAAGAAATACGCTTTATGTGAAGAAAAATTCAATAAAGCAAAATAAATTTGAAGAATTGTCCGTTTGACCCAGAGACTACTATAGAGATTTTCATTAAATGAATCTAGGTGACAGTTGTATATATCTAAAGAAATATTAAGAATTTGATTACCAGAATGTAGTTAAAATAAAATATATATAATTTTGATGGAAAATCATTAACCACAGCCATTGAAATTTTAATAATCATGTTAAAAATATATTTTTATTGCAATAAAAAATATTAATGCATATTGCATATACTACACTAAAAAAAAGTACTCTTTTTTAAAAAATAATTCATTTATGTATCTTATGTGCATTTATATATAAAAATTTTGGCACAAAATTTCTTGAAATAGTTAAAACAACATATTTGCACAAGATAGGTGGAGATCTTATTGGAAAGCCATCGTCCTCAAAGCTCTCACAGAATGGCTCTGAAAAGTTGGTTTTGCAGCAGTGAAAGGTGCCTTTTATATTTATTTGGTCCTTTAAATGCCTTATTTTGCTGCTAATGTACTCTTTAATTCACTAAATCTCAGTTTTAGTGCATTTTCAACAATTTTCCTATATCTACCTTGTGCTTATCAGCACTTAATTACCTCACACACACCCAGTTTGGTGGATGGTTCAATTGTTCCATGGATCATAAAAGGTTTTATTTCCTCTTAGACTCTTAAATATTTCTTCTACTCCAATTTCCCCATCACTCAGAACTTGTTTATAAAGTTTTTTGTGTGTTGTGCCAGTTATTTGGGCCATTTTTAATTATCTTTTTTTTTTCAGATCCCCCTTCCTCTGGGGTAACTGATCTCCTAAAATTCCATTCAATTTTCACATTACTCAACTAAGATTATTAATAACAAGTTTTCTGGTGTTTTTTCCCTCTTTTATATCAATATATTTGATTTTTCCATTTCAAAATTGTTTTCTTTATATTACTTTTCATTCTTTCAAATGGTTTAAAGATGGCCACTGTCCCTAGCGGTAAATATGTGCAGTCCTAAACCACATGAACTAAAACCTTCAAAATTACCCAAATTTTATCAAAATTGTATTTCAAACAAAACTTAACTAAAAACATCATCACCAAATAACTTTTTTCAAAGTCTCCATCTCCTTGCCCTCTGGATTTTTATCCCTTTCAGGTTGTGGTTTGCTCTATCCAAGGTAAAAAGCACATCAAAAAGAACAACATAACCAATGATAATGTCATTCAAAGTACTATGGGGAAAACTAAAATTACTCAACTACAGAGGACAAATATCAGCCTGTTGCATCTAAGCATAATTCAGAAATCTTTTCATTCATCCCTAAAACCTCTAAAGATTTAACATATAACAATTCCTCCAAAGTTTAAGGTTACATATGAATCCTCCTATCAATCCATCAGGGCAACCAAGCCTATCAACATTGCTCCTCACCCAAGACTCTTCTTTGCTTGGACTACACACCCTTTCCATATCCCCTTCCCATTTCATATGTATTCCCTTCCCTTTCACCATATTGTACTTGAATTTCATTTTGCCACATAATCATTTTTTTGTAAACCTTTTTTTACTGTTGTGTATTTTGTCTTTTTGATGAATAAACTGCTTTCATCACTGGGGGGGAGGGGATAAAAGAGGTGACATCATTTTTTACATAATTAAAACTTAAATTTTGCATGTTATTTTTTTTTTTTTTGTCATATATACTATTTATAAAAAAATAAATATGTTCGGGATTTCCCTGGATAGGGAAGTGATTCCTTAAAAGAAACAATGTTTATTTAGCCATAGAGCAATTAACCATTTGGTTAAAATCAAATGTTATTTTTCATCTCTGCAGTTGATGTAACAAAAATAAAAATTGTAAAATACTAAAAACAAAAAGGTGAAAATATTTCAAATTGCAACAACTTTATCTTTCAAATTGTTTAATTATCATACACTTAATATAATTTAAGGTTTTATAAGAATGGTATAATGTGTCCGTTAAAATAGCCTTGTGAATAATATCTTCTCTTTCATTCTATACGAAAATATACTATTTTAATTTATTAATGTATTTATTAAAACTCTCATTTAAACTTATACATTAGTAAATCAATCATTGTCGCCATTATTAAGTTCTTAATAAAAAAAGTAAAATAAAACAGTTGCCTACTGTTCAAAGATATATCCAATATTACTAATGCAGAAGCTAAAAATAGCTTCTTGAAAAAATTTCATATATATCTGGACTTAAACCCTAGATATTCACTACATCACAAAGTCCTAATACATTTCTTTATATAATTATTGTATAAAAATACTTTTTATAAACAAATCAAAAATAGTATTTTTCAATAATTTAGATACATATTTTAATTTATAAATTTCATAATGTTATAGGATTACACAAAAGCATCTTATTTATATGATCATAGCCAAGTTGTTGAATAATCTGTACTCCAATAGAATTAAAATTAATCCATTATGGATAGCATATATAATGAAAATATAAATGAAATGATGAATAATCAAATAAATGGGGAAAATGAATCAAAATTATCTGAAATAATACTATTAAATAAATTTAAAAATAAGCCAATATTTGACACAAATAGCAATTAAGAAAGCATTGTAACTATAATAAAGTAGGGCTTGAAAGTTCATGCAAAAAATTAAATATTACAGAATAAAATAGATGTTAATGTTTCAAAAAACATATCCTGAAAATAAAAAATTCAAAAATTTTAAAGTATGGCAAATGCAATTTTTCAGAAATAAAACTGGATAAAACTATTGAAATGTACCCAATATTAAATTTAAAATGCTTCTACTTTTCTCAAAATATGATTTATTAACATAATATTAATCTTTGAATTTACATGTTATATGTAGTGGTATACGAGATTCAAACTATGATTTACAATGCAGAACTTGATTTATGGAGTGAACAGAAAAACCTTGAATTGTATATGCATATATTTTGCCATTCATAGCTTTTGTCATAGTTTACTAAGTAACCTCTGACCTTAATGGCAACCAGATAGATCACAGCTACCAAGAATCACATCATCCCCACCATCCAGAAGATGAGAAAGTGAAAACCTGTACTAATTTTTTTCTATAATGTATAAGAAAAACAATCTGTAAATAGCCTACTGCAATACAAAAGCTCTTCTGAGAGCTTTTCATAAAAACAAATAAAGAAGAGTAGTGAAGATTTGAGCAGTTTCCCATCTTTGTTTGCTTTCTGATTAAGAATAGCTAGATATTAGATAGTTATCTGGGTCAGCTATGTACTTGCTATCTGAGGATAAACATTTTTAATCTGTTAAAATGTAAAATGTTACTAAGTACATTCTTTGCATCAAGAAGGCCTAATTACTTGTTAAGAAGAGGAAAAAAAATCATAATGCAAAACAAAAAGCATGCAACCCAAAAAAGTAATAGCAATTAAAAGGGATTTGAACACAGATTTTTTAAGCTTCCTTCAGCTGTTCTCTCCATCTTATATAACCAATACACATGACCACCCACATGTGAATAATATAGATGATCTTAAATACAATATGATTTATTAAAAGTAATAGCAATAATTTAAATACTAAAAATAAATTCAGTTGATTAACAAATACGATGTGATAAAAGTTGCTATCAAAAAAAAAAATTATTGTTAAGACAAAAAATAATATTAAATGTAAAAAAATCAAAAAGTGAACTATCACTTCTTGGTATTTTAAAATCACCTCATATAAGAAAAATAATTTGGAAACTTCATCATATAAAATGCTTAAATATCACAATCAACTTTCAAATTATTTTTAAATACTTTACCAAATTGTACATTTTTTGAAGAAAAGTATTTTGCACTAATATAACGCCAAAATATAAATTGAAAAAGTAGCAAAATTGATAGACAATTTTTATTCTCCTAATTAAATTTGTCAAAATATTTTGCAATACTGAAGCACATAATTTATTCAGCATAGTGCCTTACCTAGTATCCTTTATAGTTTACTCTTTTATATCAATTGAATATCATATAATGTTTCTTGTGAGCAGGCAGAATCTCTATTATACAGAAAAAGCATTACTATTTTTCTTAGTAATTATTTTGTTTCGTATATGAAATGGTCATACATACTCTCCGAATGTTTTCAATACAATTTTTTTGAAAGAAAAATTGCTCATTATGCAGAAATAATATATGTTTAGAATGAATTAACTCCAAACATTCTCTACTAAATTATATTCAATTTTTTAAAAAAAATGTTATTATAATAAATATCACATTGCTATATCATTAATTATTTTACTGATTATGAATGACTTTGTAATAAAATTGTTTACATGGGTATTGGTTTTGCAAAAGATAAATACTCATTATCTTCAGTTTAATAAGGGAAGCAACTCATATTATTGTCTTATTAATGTAAAATATGTTGTGTTAAAAATAATTTCTCTGATAAAAGTGATGAATCATTGCTAAATAAAACAATCGGAGGCAGTAAAGTCTGTAGATGTGTACCAGATCACATTTGATTTCAAACAATCAACTCTTGAGAATTTATAATTCATATAAATATCAGTTAAAAGATAATAATGCTTGTGTCATGACTTTCCAGCAAAGATTTTGATATACAAACTAAAAATCATACTTCCTCATAATAAATTCCAGGATTAGAATTATTTAATAGCTAAAGAAAAGAATCTATTATAGAAATGAAGTTTATTATAATACACCAACCTAAGGCATAACTGTAGTGGTGATCGCAATAAAATCAGCAATTGTTAGAATTCAAATTCTAAAGCTATTAATTACATTGTGGTAATTTAGAATTCTGCTCTATTACATATTATCTTTTGCCATATATTTGATTGTGTAATTTAAATATATCATTGATAAATTACAAATAAAATACTATAAAAACAGAAATAACAATCCACTCAGGTCATTTTAATTAATTTTTCAATGTGCTACCTCCAGTACTATATAGTAACATTCTACATCAACAATATATTTCTTGGAACATATACAACTTTCAAATTCAGCTTAAAATATTTAATATATTTGTTTTTTTACATCAGAATTTCTACTTTCATATTCAAACTCAGTTTACTATCTTTATTAACCATCTGGATATTAAGATTAACATATTTTATGGCACAAGGTTTAAACATATATGCAAATTTACAACTATAAAAATAGGACCAAACAGGATTGCTATCATATAATCAAATTTCAAAAATAGTTCCACCTATTATAATAATGTATTTATATTTCTACCCTAAACTGCCATAAAAATGTTAAATATATACTATCTTATACCATGTAAAACAGTGATTCACTAAAATGAAACTGATAACACTGCAAATAAAGCCATATGTGATTATGCCAAATACTACATTATACACACATAGCAATTATCTTTAATCATAGGTTTCAAGAATAGTAGTGTCCATAATCTCTCTATAATGAATATATATAAGAAGATCTGAAAAAGATATTTATCACAAATGTTCTTAATTATTTGAAGATATATAATAATTTCCAATAAAATGATATTTATTTTGGAATGCTATTAATGCAGATAAAAATTTTAATCAAGTACATACAGGTTTACTTATATATGATATTATCAACTATTTATAAGCATTTACAGTATATAATCTTTTGCAGCTAATAAAATAACTATATAATTAATTTTTTTAAGATGTTCAACTTTACTTATATTACTTAATTCTCTTTTTAAAAAATTACCTCTTTTTTTGCAGTTTTTAAAATAATTTTGTTTGATTACCTGACAGTTTTGACTATAACAGTCTTCTTCAGAGTTATTTTAAATGTTCTAATTTAATTAAAGTTTTAATTCAATACTTCTGAGTTACATTATGTCATGGAATAGAAATGGCAGTGCAAACATTTTCAGTTTATCTTCACTCTCTTGTAGCTATTTATAGTGATATTTTGCTAGTTTTGAATTAATTTGATGGGAGAAACAAACTGATATATATATATATTGATTTATTAATTTTAAAAAATCTAATAATGTCAAAATTGTGAAGAAAAACAATACAAATGAGCAGAACCTTGTCAATGAATTGGTATATTCTTCATTCTCAGGCTTTGAAAGTGCTTGCAAGAGTACTGGAAAAATCACATCTATTGTATTAATTTTCAAAAAGAAAAATTAATAAGGATTTGAACCAAGACATTCAATCTCTTTTCAGGCATCCATTACATCTTATACAACTGATACATATGACTACATCCATGGAAGAAAAAATTACCAATATACATATTTTGTGCTGAACCAGCACTTATATTTCATCCGAATCATCTCTCATATATATAATCAATGCTCAGTTTATATTATGATAGAAAATCTTCAAACTTTAATTGATAGACTTCAATCTTCTCCACTTTCCAACTCTTCAGCCATCCATATCATTGAAAATCTGATGATGGCATGTTCAAATCCCTTGTTTGCAATTTTTTTGTCATACCCATGTTTACCATAAACTATTCTGACTCCTCATATATAGGATCTTAAAACTATTTAAATATACAAAAGAGGGATGGGCAGAAGATGTTCAAACCCTTTCTAATTACATCTAGCTTAAGTATATATATTATATTTGCATTTAAATAAAAAGAAAAATTATATATTTTCCATAGTTCATTTAAATATTTATGATTATTTTTACAAAATATTTGTATAATATTTACTTAAAACAAATATATTTATAATTACATTTTAGATTTTTTTTTAATATTTTGTTTTAAAAAAGGCAAGTCAAAAAAATTAGACTAATGGTATAATAAAATTACAATCAGCTGTGGTTTCACAAACATTGAAATGTGAAATTTTATGCTAATTTAATATACAAATGCAATTTTAAATTTTAGAACAGAATTTTTTTAAGATGACTTATCAATAATTTGTTATGGTTTTAGAAATGATTTTCAATTAACAAATATTTCATTAATCAATTTTTTATTGGCAATATATCAATCATCTAATAAAAAAAAGTTAATATTCTGATTACATATTTCAGTTTGTTTATTTCATTATTTTTCTATATACAATGTTTAAAATATTTTTCAAGATGTTTTTCATTTGTAAACTTATATTTCTAATAAATTAAGAATAATTTATTGATGTATAATATGCAATAAAGGTTTAATAATAAATAAAATGTCATTGAGGATTATGCATAAAATGTTAAAATGTGAAAGGGTTAAAATAACTGTCAAGAATACTGTTAGACAGTCAAAACAGTCAAATAATTGAACAAAAGCATTATGAAAAGTGTAGACATGATTTTTTTATACATTTTCTTAATTATTATAAATTAATTAAATACACAAAGCTAAACTAGAAATTATAATAAATTAATTACATTTATTAATGCTATAAGATCTATACTAATAATAGGATTATTGCCCCCTTTTCCCTGAATTTCAATACATAATAATACAAATAACAAGATACGCCTTATCTTACTTAGCAGCAATTGGTCTCCCAAAACTCATTATTAAGCAAGAACATCACATAAAGAACAAGTAGTTATAATGGTTTCTTATGGAAGAAATTTTGGCTGGTTCCTCCAGTTAAAAATTACATTATAAGCTGTTAATAAACTACTTAAACTAGTATATATAGTAATTTTTAAATAAAACTTTAATGTACATTATATGCTTGTGTATACTGTGCTATATGCATTACACAAGTATGCACTTAAAATATATATGTATGTATAATATTGCAACTTAAATCTGTATATAAAACCACTTATCTTAAAGTTGTTTTTGCCAGTGGTTCACTCATCAATCATAATCATATAATTTTCTGAATCATTAATTGCTTATTCTAAGGTTCATTGTTGTCTTCTAAATCTTTTGATGATATTGGATTTTTTTTTTTTGGAATAGTGCACTACATAATGACTGAGAATCTTTAGAAAAGGTTTAAAATAAATAGTTGATGCACTTCTTAATTTTTTTATATGGAAGGCCATGATTTTGGAATGTTTTGATACACCTATGATGGTTTGAGTACTTTGTTTTATTTTGTCTTAATTTTTAAAAATAATGTTTATGGCAAACATGAATAAACCCTTAGAAGAACCGATGTCATGATTTCCTTCTCCTCCTTCCAGTCAACTTAAAATATCTATTTTTATTTCCAAGCTCAGAGATTTTTTTGATTTTTTCATGGTCAAATTAGTTGCAGCCATGATTCTAAGTGAAAATATAAACAGAATTGCTAGGGGGGAAATATATTTTTTAATTGTCCAGAAGTATAGCAAAGTGGATGAGAAAGTGAAAGTAAACTGGTAGTTAGCAATTTTTTGTGTTTTCCTAACAACTGTTTCTTGTTACACTGAAAAAAAAATCCATACTGAAGTTTGTTTGTTTTTTTTTTTCAAATTTGTACTACTATATTATATTACTTACAGGAAATTACTTAGAATTTTAAAAAATGCTTAATAACACTTATTTAATTGATCATAAAGATTTGTTATTTATCATTAGTGCAAGAATAGCAAAATTAGCATACTGTACATTGTCAAAATTATTTTAAAATATATATATTCTATCATATTAAAAATATTTAAAAATAGAGCAATCTGTGTTTGCAAATTGTAATCATTATTTAAGATTTCTTTTACAAAATGTACTATGCATAGCTAAATAAAGATCACTTTATATGGTATATAAATACAGATGCTAACTGTCAAAAAAAATTTTATCATGAGGTGTAGCATTTTATTAAATGTGGTAGACATGTTCTTTGAAATAACTTAAAAAAATTTTGATTAGTGCAGTCAAACTATGTAAATAAATATTAAAGGTATGAATCTTTTTCAGTTTATCTATATGTAATTTTGCGTACATTTTTAAAACAGTTTTATGCTGAATAAACTGCTGGGTTTTTTTTTCATTCATTATTTTTATATATTTGTGATAACATTATGAGATGCTTTAAAATCAAGCAAATAGATTATATTATTTTTAATTTAGATTTAGCAATTTTTGATCCTACAAAGTTCATTATTATGAAATCATTTCTTTATCAAATTAACAATTACAATAAGTAAATTACAATAAAATGAACATTATTTCTGATTTAAGCAAAATAATGTTAGTAAAAATTTTCATCCATAAAAGTGAGTAAATACAGTGTACAGTATATTTAGTTGATGTATATCATAAAAATATGACTTTGGTTATTATACTGAATAAAATACTGGGGGGGGGGGGCTTTGAAATCATTAATAATAAAAATCTTTACTTTGGATATATCATTAATGAAATGATTGTCTTGCAAAGGTGCTGGATAAAAATTAAATAAAATACTGAACATTCATTAATCATATTTTAAGTTTATAAATCAAAATATTATATACAGCATTAATATTATGTATTGTATTGGGTATTATGAATAAATTCTATCCTTTACAGTTTCAGTGACATAGCATTAATAACTATCCTATGACATCATCAATTTTACAATTTGTCCAATGAAAAAAATTGTTTTAATTTTTTTACGATCATTATATTGTAAATAAAAATATGGCTACGAATTGATGATGATCACTACTGTGAATCTTTGCATAAAGGACATGTGATAAGTGAGGTATAGGTGTATATACTTTCCTATAACAGTGTTTCAGCTCATAATAAATAAATGTATCATGTAGTTTTTATAAAAATCAAATCCCAACATCAACAAAGTAACTGATATATTAATTAAATTAGACATGTACGGTAAAATAAATTATCTAGAGGTAAACTTGAAGCTCATGAAATAATTATAAAACTTAAATTTAAAAATATATAAAACTAAAAAAAAAAATCCCAGAGCAACAAGTTAAAATTTAAATTTCAAGAGTTAACATATATATATATATATATCAAGTGGTCAAAAACATAAATAAAAAAATTTAACATAAAAATAGAAAATCAAAAAAAAATTCTAAGATTTAAACTATATCGAAAAAATAAATGAAACAAACAAATTAAAACTTGAACAAAATTAAATTCAAATATAACAGATAATGTTAAAATGAAATTTCAATAGCAAGAAAACATAGAACTACAGAAAAACATAAAGAAGTAAAAAGCTAAGAAAAAAAATTTCTAAACTAATTATATAAATTCCATATAAATTAATTAAGTGCACAAAATAATCTAATAATTAAAATAACTTAATGTCAATTACTAATATTAAAAAAAATTTTTTTTTTCATTCTCACACACATATTTATTCTGCATTATCAGGCAACTGAAAAGAAGGACCATGGTGTTCTTGATCTTAAATTCAGAGGTAAAAAACTAATAAATTCACCATGCTGACTATAATGCCTGTTGGTGCGTAGCCCATCCATGTTTGTATACTAAATAAATAATCACATAGTAAAAACAGCTGCAATGACAAGAACATATAGAGTGGAGATTAGAAATTTGGCCTGCTCATTTTCTTTAAGGCCTTCAAGAGGAATCAAAGCATTGCCTTTTAGTTAACAACAAACTCCTTTTTATTTAGGTACATACAACTGCAGATCACTTTCAAATGAAGGAATATTGCAAAAATTGGAAGAAGAACCATCTCATATTAATTGGAACATTACTGGACTTTGTAAAGTTAGAAGAAAAGGTGAAGAAACAATTGATTTAAAAAGTGAGCATGTACTCTACTACAAAGTCACAAATATTGGAAGTACAAGTAGAGTAGGATTCATTATAAATAAAAAGTGGAAGAACAACATTGTGGAGATTGACAGTGTTTTAAACAGAGTGGCAGGATTAGTTATTCAACTTAATAGTAGATATCAAATACAGATAATTCATAAAATAATATTTATTAAGACTGTAACCTTAAGACTATGCACCTGAAAAAATGACAGAAGGGACCTCTGCAAATCTTTAACACAAGATTTATTTAAAAGACAAGAGTGTCCCTACTGTCATTTTTTTAGGCACATAGTCTTAATAAATATTACTTTAAGTATGAGTATGTGCTTTGTAAATATAATTATTATAATTCATAAAAGTGAATATGTGCATAAAATACACATAATATTAAAATAATAGGAACAATAAATATTATATATATTTAATTATAAAAATCTTATGTGTTTATTGTATGTTTTATTACTTTAATATTATATGTATTTTACTCATGCATTTCCTGTTATACTAGGTTTACCACTTTGTATATCAATAATATTACTGTTTTATAAATCTTTTCATATACACTCTAATGCAAATTTTTATATAATTACTTCTTTATTTTTCTAACAATTTTGACTGTCCTGCAGTCTTCATCAGAGCTTTTTATAACTTTCTTTTTCCTTTTTTAGGATTCATAAATGTAAAAAAGGAGAAAGCTTATAAAAAACTCTGATGAAGATTGTAGGACAGTTGAAACTGCTAGAAAAATAAAGAAGGAATTATATAAAAATTTGCATTTGAATGTATATGAGGAGTAAAAAAGGAAGGTTATAAAAAACTCTGATGAAGACTGCAGGACAATCGAAACTGTTGAAAAATAAAAAAGGAATTATATAAAAATTTGCATTAGAGTGTACATAAGGAGACTTATAGAAAAGTAATATATAAATGAATATATGAAGAAATGCAAAAAAAAGTTAAGATGGTATAAAAATAATATTTCTAAGAAAAAGAAAAGACAAGAAGGATAAAGAAAATTAAAGGGCAATATTTAGATGTGTAATAATAGAAAATATAACCAATATAAAGTTGTTTATAGAATACATTAAAAAATTGGAAGGATGTGAAAAATCAAGAATTATAAGAGTTATAAATGTAAAAGAAAGGTTATAAAAAGCTCTGATGAAGACTGCAGGACAGTTAAAATTGTTAGAAAAATAAAGGAGGAATTATATAAAAATTTGCATTAGAATGCATATGAGATTTATAAAAAAGTAATATATATGAATATATGAAGAAATGCAAAAAAAGTAAAAGAGAAGATATAAGAATAATCTATCAATAATAGTTTGTTATCTTCCTCATATGTTAAAAAAAGTTCCAGAGGACATACTAAAATTGTACCAAATATTTTCTTAAAAATTATATGTGAGATTTAGCAAGGTTTTATTTTCTCTGGGATTCGACAATGATCTCCTCAAGTAGCGCCACTTTTTCTATTTCAATAGAACAAGCTGCAGAAAGTTCATATATTTTTATCGCATTTATTGCAAATACAGATAAATTTGTCATTATATTTACAAATCTAAGAAACCTGCAACTGCATTTTGAAATACAGCTGATTCTTTCATACAAAAAATAGCCTTTTTTGCCCTGTAAAAAGGTCATTGGAATTTTATTTACATTAATCAGACATCATGAGTATACTCAATATCTTTTAAAACATTGAAAAATAAATTAATATTTGAAAAACTTCAAAAAGGAAATTAATGTGTATTTCTCTCTTATCAAACAACTGTATATACTAAACAGTTTAATATTCAGGTATTAATCTTCTTCAGTGATTAACAATAAAATTAATTTTACTGCAAAACAATTTAACACAATTTCTTTTGTTTCCTCTCACTATACTTTTACTGTAATTCTGAACATCAACAAAATTAAGTTGATTTGTCCTAAAATCTGTTTCATATATAAAAGCAAAAATTATATTTTTACTCAAAAAATTGTAAATTCAAAAAAGTTGTTTTTAAAATGATACAGATGGTAAACCAATAGTAGCAGCATGACATTATTAGTACATCTACATTTAAAGAAATAGAAGAATATGATATTATTCATTATATTTTTGATGGTTTTAAGAATATGATTCATTCAAAATTTAGGTTATAATAGACTAGGAGTATGCAACCTCAGAATAGCTATGAATGTTGTATAATACAATGGCATAAGCTTATTTAACACATAAATTTTTTTGTGTATTATGTGCCACGATATGTCTAAATTAAATATATATATATATGCTATTGCTATTTATATACATGCATGCTTCAGTTTTACAGTAGTGTGTGATTTCTAGTGTGTTATTATCCAAGCACAAACAACTGAACTGACAACATTAGAAGTTACATGAGCTTACGGTGACTTAGCAAGGCCAGTAATTATCAATAATATTTCAACCTACCATTGCATCATTAAGGATTTGAAGTTATTTAGAAGTGAGGAAAGCAATCTTATTTGATTATTAAGAGCATTTCCACACCTTGGCAGTGCCTTACCTATGCCCTATATAATATGTATGTGTTCTTAACATAATAAATTTGGGATCTGCTGAAAGCTCATCAATACGTGTTGTTGTATTATTAGGATTATCAAGCAAGAAATTTTTTGCTTATCTGTGGTGACAGATATTATGAAAATTATATATGGACTTTTTTTTTTTGCTTAGCAGTTTCAGTAATATTTGTGTATTTAGTGTGTGGTATAAGACAAATTTCTAACATGAGTAGACATGCTGAAAGGTTGAACATACCTGCCATAACTTTTAAGATTTAAATAAATTTGGCCAAACTAACAAATACCTGCTTTATCAATAAAGCTGATCTTTTTCCAACCATAAATCTATCTCTAATGAAGATGTATTTATTTAAGACAATTGCAGACATCAGGAAAGACTATGTCGTTATCATTTTTCGAACTGCATACATTTTAATGGCATTAGGCAACAAATTATTTATAGGTCTTAAAATAGATTATTGAATTGTAATATATGCTCTGTATATGATATTTATTGATTTTAATATGATTGCAAAAAAATGAATGGCATTTAAAATACTTTCATATGATTGAAGAACTATTAATGTTTAAAGAACTTACTAAATAACTAGGTTTTTTAAAAAATCATCAAGACCTATATATTATTTTTACAGGTAGTTAATCATAAGTTACATTTATTTATTATTGCATAATCTATTTGTAACAACATTAATCCTAAAAATACGTCATTATTGATGAAATAAAACATTTATAAAAAATAAAGCACTTAAACTTGAAATGCCTATAAAAAAATATAAAAAAACTCAATCTTCTACATACCCATAGTGCTCTTGTACTACACAAATCAATAGAGTTTTTACTTAAAACTAACATGTATCTCCTCCCCCTTTTATTTATATGCTTTTTTATTATCTTTCAGACATTTAAATTGTATAAGATAATCAAAGTCTGTCTATATATAAGGAAAAAGAAAAGAAAAATACTTTAGTTACAAAAATAATGCGTTATTAATTAAAAACCCAATTTAAAAAATCTATCACGTATAGAAAATATCTCATAGACTTAAAATATATATTTATAAAGATTATAAAATCCATACTTTATTTATCTAGCTTTTTACTACTTAAATCCTTTTTTAAAAAAAAAATTATTTACTATTATCAAAAGCTATTTCTTAAAAGGCAAAACCTGCAAGTCAACTATGCACCTCTCCGAATCTTTCTGGCTATTGTTCATTGCTTTAATCTTCAGGCACTCATAATTATTTTCTTAGATTGTCAAAAAATTTATTTCTTCTTCTAATTCTCTAAAAGTCCAGTTTTTCCCCCCTATTTAATAATTACTTTAGTAATCTTTTATTTTATTCTCATAATAACTTCAACATTGAAAAATGTATTCTATTATATATTCTACTCTTCTGCACACACCCAATTCAAGACTCCAATCCTTCAACATCCTTTTATCTATAATCCCTATTTGCTCTGTATAAGGAAACCCTAAACAAATATTTAATAATATTAGATGCTAATATGCAGCGTATACATGTTGCCTTTTATAAATTAAAGTATATTATACTTTATCATAGTAATGTAGGTATTTTAACTCAATTATTCATATACAGGAGTTATTTTGCCACAATTATAATAGACATAACTTATGGGTCCATTATTCTAATAATAAATAGACAGTAGAAAGTAATTTATATAATCTTCAGTTAGCTAGATCTGAATGGATGGTAAAAAGCTTTCTAAATAAATTATGGTGAATTTGAAAAAACAGACTTCATTTATAAAATAAAAATTACCCTAAAGACATGACATAAATATACAATATTGATTTCTTTTATTGGGTATGTGACTGCAGATATATATATATATATAAATATCACAAAATTGCAATGAAAAGTTAATTGTACAGTAGAAAATACATTAATAAAAAAGCAGTAGATTATAGAGGTGGATGTATGCAGTGGTTTGTGTAATCATTACAACACTCATCTTTAACTTTTTAATCCTTATATGCCTCTACACATTTGTTTTTTTTCTTTTGTAGTTAAAATAGCTATATTTATTTGCAAGTGTTACAATAATATATATATATATTGTATGTATATGACTCATTTCAAACACACAGATATATTATTTAATTTTTTTAAAAAAATTTTTTTCTTTTATATATATAGATTTATGTGTGTATTTATTATTATACGATTTATAAATAGGTAATAAATAAGCAGTTGTAAAGAGAATGTAATGAGAAATAATATTTAATATATGGATTTATTATATTTTATTAAATAATGTGTTAAATTATTTAGCCTTTATATTCTTATTAACCCTTAAACCGCTAATTAAATCATTGGTTGTATGAGGTAAAAATCAAATCTTTTAATTGGCCAACTCACAAACTGAAGACAAAGCCTATTGTTAAAACATATTCGCCTATAATATTAAATTCAACTCAGATACGTTTATAAAAAGTATATAATTAATTTTTCAGGTCATGAAGAAACGAAAGTTCTTTCAAAAATAAATTGCTATTTATTTATTCTAAGATATTCTATATCGGCAACATAAAAGTTATAATGTAAACAAAAAGATCGACTTTTACGTTATGAAATAAATATTTCTTTTTACTACATCTTCAATATATTTACTTAAATCTTCAATATTTTTCGAAAATAATTTTGTTTTTTTATTATTCTCTCTGAAAATTATGTTTAATTTCCATAAATATTATTTAATAATAATTTAAATCGTATTCAAATGAAAATCTCAGCGTTTTTCTTTATTTTCTTTGATCAGCAGTTTCTTTGTTCTTTCCAGCCAATCAGAATGTCTTTTTCGGCTGAGAGCATGCTAAGACCAATCACAAATAATGTTCCTTCTTTGTTTAGGTTTAAATGCGTTTTTTTTATTTTTTACTTCAAAATAAATCGAAGATGTCACCATCGACAGAACTTTTAAAACGAATTCAATATGTATTTACAATTTATCGTATGAAAACGAACTGAGTTAGAGGATTTTAGATGTCACAGCTCGTCGACAAAAAATAAAGCAGATCTAAAAGAAAGTGTAAAATAAAGTAATCAAGATTGGTAGATTAGGATATGAAAATGTACACGTGTGAGTATGAATGTTTAAACATAAAACATTTTTACATCTATTTCTAGTGACTATAGATTGCCAGCTTTATTGTTTGTGTTATCTGTATCTAAGATTATTTTAGAAAAGAGATGCTTTGATGGAATAAAACATGATTATTAATTTTCTTGTAAAATTGCGACAGACTATCAAACTTGTGAAGCTTTTGATCTTTTACCTCAAGATAAGATTTCCAGGTGGTCCTTTTCTTTGATGAAAGATTCGCAATATAAATGAATGAAACAATATTTAGAGGCAGTCAGTTTTTTTTTAATGTTGGGAAAAGGAGATGTAGCTATCAGTTTTTTTTTTAATGTTTGAAAAAGAGAATGAGCGATCGATATTTTTTTCACTCTTTTTAAAAATTGAGGAAGAGAAAAAAATGACTCTTGTTTTAAAGTCAGTATAGACAAAGATGTGCATATATATAAGTAATTCCCAGCAATATTAAGAAAAAAGAAATGGATCAAAATTGAATTTCTTGGAAGAAGTTATTGACAATTCTATAAAATGATATTAATATATTTTGCTGTGTATAATACAATGAATTTGCATTGCTAAAACCATTGTTTCTGCTTCCTGAAATAATACAGAATGGGTTAAATCACTGATCTACTATGGACTCGTATACCGGTCCATAGTAACCAAAAGAATGGACAAATTTAAAACCAGCCACAAATTTTGACAAGAGCCAAGAAGAAAGGAAAGATGAATAAAAGCCATATATAGCCAGGTTTGAAGCTATGAATCAAATTTTTGTTAAAGTTTCCTCAGTCATCTAAAGTGTCTACAATGATGGTTTTTGAAAAAATTAGAAGCAAGCCTGTCAACAAATTCAGTGTTATCAAAAGTATTAACAATAAATAATTTTAAAATTGTGGAAACAAGCAGGTCAATTAATTCATGTTTATCTTAAAAGTATCTGCAAGAACTTTCTTTTTTTTTAAATGGAGCAAATCAACTTATTGAAGCTATACGTGAGGCAAGCAGTCTGAAAATTCAAACTTGAGACATTTGTAAGAAGTGAAAATAATCGGGTAACTATGACCTTTCATTAACAGATCTTTTATTATTACCTATTAAAATTAAACCTTAATTTATTGGTCAAAGCATTTTTTTGATACAGATACATTAAAGGCTTGTTTATTGATAGTTATTCTCAATATCACATAACATAACACAAACACAGTTTAAATCTTTAAACTTAAATTTTCATTATTTTTTATATTTTTTATATTATACATTGTAATATTGAAATGTTTTTTTTTATTGTTCTTCATTTGTTATGATAATGAGCAACCTATAAATATATGCATTTATAATGTTTTTTTATTTATCTTGTTGCATATTAAAATTGATATAATGTATTTTATTTTCTTTTGCTCAAAGTTGCAAGAATATTTTTTTATATGTGATTTATGTATTAATCTCTAATATAAAGGTAACACATTTTAAAAATATATGTTGACATATCACAGGGTGTGTGTGTGCATGTGTAACTGCTTATACAAACATATCAAAAGAATAGGTTATGCCTGATTAGTTTAAATATGGTAAATTATAAAGCAGTGATTCACATTTGAATGGAAGTGAAATAAAACACACAAGTTACATATGAAATTTATTTTTATGATATAATAAGTTAGGAAAGTCTTAAGTAAGCATTCAAGGAAATATTTTTTTTTAAATGTCATTTTAAGCCAGCTTATTTTAAAATATCCAAAAATGACAAACTTGTATATAAAATTTTGTTCTTGAATTAATGTAATAAAAAGCCATTTATCTAATTAGTAAATTTGATTTTAAAGAAAGAAAGAGTAATAGTATTAATAAAATATAATTATATATCTTAATTGGTTTCCGAGTTCTTATTAAAAATATTGTTTTTTCTTGTCTTGATTTTATTATTTAAATGATCATCATCATCATCGCTCGCAGATATTAAGAATCACCAGCATTTGCCAATATTAAGCGCTGCAAAATGTTAAGTAAATTAGAATGTTGATTTACCTTTAAGTATTTAAGGATTATGCTTGATAATAACCAAGTTTTAATAATTATAGTTCAATAATAGAAAAGCTAAAATTATGTTGTGTCCATGAGTTTTGATCATCTTCATCAAAGATGGATATATTATTGATTAAAACACTGTTTCAAATAATACTATACAAGTATTATGATCGCCATCATCATTGATTAAATAAATTATAATCATTAAATCTAATGTTTAACATAATTAATATATTTAGTAAATAGGGGTGTATAGAAAGTTGAATATCACATGGAGAGAAGCGTGATGATCAGTCATCATCACTAGTAATATTGAATCCTAGTTTTAACTATAAAGGTACTTGGAATAAATAAATATAAATGTGTATAAATACTAAGGAGTGTTATATTTAAATCTCAGTTTAAAATAGGATGATTTTAAAAAAGTGCTTATGAGTTTATAAAGATAAATTTATTGTTGTGAGTTCATTATAAAGCTATGGCTGGTATCATCATCACTATTATTATCATTATTATTATGATATTATTATCATCATCATTATTATTATCTTTATATTGTGATAAATAATTAAGTTAAGTAACCATTTCTCATGGCCATCCATATCAGTAATGGTCTTCACGATCCTTGTTTGGAAGCCATTAATAGGATTATACTTGTCTGTTCATCAATATATGTAAAATGAGCTAGTAATATCTATAAGAGTCTTTGATCTATATAAATTTTGGTGATTTTATTGACATAGATAAAATATAAAAATGTCTTTTTTTTTTTCGTTCATTAGTCATCCAAGTCATGTGTAGTAAAAATGTAGTACAATCTAAACAGATATTTATCTAGATTTAAAACAATCTAGTGGCGCTTGTGGGAAAACATATGTACTTAGCTAAACTGAATAAAAAGTGATCCCATCCCTTTTCCAACTTATTAACTTTATGTAATATGTTTTATAAGTTGTCATGAATAGCACCAGTGTGTATGTATGACCATGAATGGTCTTATATATTTGGAAAGAAGAATAGAAGGGATTCTTTGTTAAAAGAACCTAGTATTGGAGATAAGCGAAATGCACTCCAGGGATCTCACAGTGGATAATTTTATTCAGTTGCTATATTTAATATTCTTTTATTTGATGACAATGGCCAGTATGTTTTATTGTGCAAATGACTTCCCCAATATCTAAATATCATTAAATCTTTAATGATGATAGTTTTAATTTTCATTGTTGTTATTTTAGGTATTAAGAAATGAGATAATTTATTTATTTCATTACTAATGTGACAGAATTAATGTTTGAGATAGTTGCAAACGGGCTATAATGTTATATTTAATTAATTAGATATAGACACCCAAATAGAGCATGATATGCATATATTCTTATTTTAGCGTCATCCTTGTTTAATTATAAATGGTATTTTAGCTAACACAGTGAATTCATTTCTCATTTAATTTACTCGGTTACAAAGGATGAACCGCTAGAGCATATCATATATCCTGTTTAGTGTTTAGTTATTGAATTATAGCAAATATCATTTTATCACTCATCTATATATTTATAGTCGTTACAAAATAGCAGCCTTTTCATCATTACAAAATTTTTTTACTGTTACAAATGGCAGATTATTTTAATATGATAATAATTAATAATTTCTTTCTATATCTATTTTATTTCTGTTACAACATATATATATATATATGTAATATACAAATCAATATATATATCAAAATATTTACCATATATATATATATATATATATATATATGGTAAATGAAAACTTATTAATAATAAAACCCACGAACAATTCTGATGCAGCAATCTAGCTTCATGAATACAAATATTTCCTTGTTGGATGAATCCAAATATAAATAAAACTATTCTAGTAATGAATAAAATTTATAAGTGATAATATTAAATAATATATTGCTCATCACTCTAGACAACTAATATCATGAATGGAACTGACTATTAGGTAACCCCAAATGTACTGAAAATATTATAACTTAGCAGTGCTAATTGGTCTGCAAACTAAATGCATTAAATATTTGGGTACTTTAAATATGTTGAGTAAATGTTATACTCCAGCAATTTAAAATGTAATGAACAAATAACTAAATTGATCACAAATGTTTTTATAATAGTTCATATCTACATGTTCAATAGACTCATAAATTTATAAAGAGCACCAGTGAATCCATATGCATACTTTTGACTGGCAAAGAAATAAAAATTTTACTAACTGTTTTTTACTGGATAGTGAAATATCACCTGGAATATACTACACAGTAAGATAAAATCGTTATATAATGATTCATAAATTAGTAAATCAAAAACATCTATAGTTAATAACAACATAAAATTATTAAGATAAACATTAATTTATATGTGGCAGTTAGAACAAATAATTTATAAAAGCAATTAATATCACATAATGTACATTTATAATTCATTTATAGTTCACCTTACTAAAAGGCAATTAAATGTAACATATATTTTTATAATTATCAATACATATAGTCAAAAATGGGGTAACTATAAATTTCTTTCATACAAGCAAGAAAATAAAATATACAGATGAATTATATTATTATTATTATCAATATATATATATATAATCAAATATTTTTGTTTTATAGTTATTTAATTTTAAATTAAGTTACACAAATAACATTTTTGTTCTAATTGGTCTTTTACTTTATTATTATTAATTAAATTATTTAAATTCTCAGATGACAAACCAGACTGCATTGTAATTAATATTATTAATTTTTAGAAGAAAGATATTATAAATATTTATAAATATTAGCGATTATAATTTTAACTGTTGTTAATAAGTAAGATTTTCCATAAACATATATAATAAATATAAAACTTCAGTTTAACATTTTTATCTTACAGCATTTCCTTTGGCATCTTCATGCTAGCACATGTATATGTACAGTTCTTTAGACATTCTTAATCTTTAAATGTTGCCCAATTATTTTCCTTTGTCAATATTACAATATAACTAAAAAATTTTGCAGTTTTCACTTCAATGATGGTCAGCATAGCATTTTATTGTTAATTATTCCTTTTAAATCATAAACATTACATAGAAAGAACTCCTGTTCCTTCCTTCCAGGATCTTCTATTTACAATACATTTTCTTTGCTGCAAATCTAGAATCTATTCATAAGGTAAGGTAATGTTAAAATACACAAAACTTTTAAAGGAAAAAAATATATGCTATCCCCTCTGAAAAAAATTGTTTCTATCTCTATAGTAACATAAACAATGCAGTCTATATTTTTAAACACTGATTTTTTTAACATGTGATTTTTTTCTTCTAATTTTAATAAAACATTGTTGTCATTTGATAATTTAACAATCTACACTTATTTGAAAACAAACATATTTTTTAAACATTTGACTAAGCCAATAAACATCACAAGACCACCACTTCTTATGCTTGTGTATAACTGTTTTAAAACAGGCAAAACTCACTATACATATTGCCACACATAGCAAATTAGAATAATCAATGGATGCCAGAAGGCTTGTGCATAAAATCCCCAGCTAGTGCCTATTCATCCAATATTTCCAGACTAGTTTCTGGCTTGTGGCCTTCATCAGTGAGGAGCCTTGGATCTGAGATTACTGCACCTAGATCTTCTAGGTGCAGTGCTCTCAGATACAAGGCTCCTCACTGACAAAGGCCACAAGCCAGGGTCTGGGGATATTGGATGAGTAGGCACTAGATGGGAATTTTATGCACAAGCCTTCTGGCATCCATTGATTATTCTAGCTTGCTGTGTGTGGCAATACATATAATGAGTTTTGCCAGTTTAAAACATTTGACTGTGAACTGTTTTCTTTAATTAGAAATTTGTAAACTATAGAAAATGACAAAATAAAGATGTGCATGTATACCACAATATATATATGAAGAGTTCATGATTTAGTAATTTGTATCTTTCCTGAGATTAGTTTTTCATTTTGGGTAGAACCTACTTGTTTAATAATAACACACTTTTTCAAGAAACCATAGGATTATTTTTTTCTTGTTGCTGATCCATAACTAATTATCTACATGGAGCAAAACAATAAAGAAAATCCAAACTATTATCACTAACCAATAATTAAGTTAGCTTAGGGAATATACTTTACTTACTTCAATATTTTCTGAGGAAAGATGCTAGAAGAATGTTTACAATAGTTTAATAAAGAGGATTTAATTATATGTAATTTAAAAAACCCTTTCAAATACCCCACAGAAGAACCAAAGTTTTCTCATAGATAAATATTGAAGATAAATGCATTACTCACTAGTATTTATTCTTATTTTAGCCATTAATTAAAAATAAATATTCATTAATCAAATATTGGATAGTTATCATGGTTGTCTTTGTCCACCCACCTGAAAGTAATCCTGTGTGATTACTCATAGATTACATATAGATTGTAAGACATGCTAATAAATATGCTATTGTTGTCCCACAAGACAATTATGTGCATGTATTATGCACCAAATTCAGTCTCCTATGGGGGTCCATAGTTAAAGATAGTGTAATAATATATAGTTATGATATTAGTTAAGATAGTTAGCTATGTTTAACTATAGAAAAGTTAATAATCAGTGACTGAGAAGTATCTATGGCTGCCATATAGAATATGATGTTAGTTTATCAAAAATTAGACACAATTTCATTGCTAAAAGTCTTTTTTTGTATCTTCTCACTGTTATTTATCTCATTCACAAATTTCTTTCTCTATTTCATGTTACTATCTTCATTCAATAGGTTGGATAATCAGAGATCTCTCATACCTTTGATCTCTACCAGCTGTAACAGTGGACTTCTATATCTGTACGATCATTTGTCCATACATTTATTACACATATCTTTGAATGTTTGAAAAAACAGTGAAGAAGACAAATTTTATCAGATTAAATTATGCATTGTGATCATGCATGAGACAATACCACCATTAGTGATTAATTTTGGAATTGAATGTGGAACAATAGTTTATCTGAGCAAATGGTTGAATATTTCTAAATATCTTTTTTCTCTACACAAACATAAAAAGAACTATAAATAGTACATTAAACATAGCCTTGTTTCACAATTATATGCTCACTAGATTATTTATATAAATGGTCAAAAGTGTTGTGATATTATTAATAGTAATTATGGAAGTGATTTTAATAAAAGTAACTATTTCAATTTATAAAAACATGAATACAAGGCAATATTTGTTATCACTGATTAAGAGTAATTTAGTCATTCTTAGCAAAATACATTTTCCAAAGAAAGTTAATGGTAGGCAGCTATATATGTTTGTAAAATTATAAGATCATTAAATTAATACATTGTACAGGCTTAAACCTGCATTTATATATGTAATATATGTGGGGTTCAAATTTAGACTTTCACACGCCCCACCACTCTTAGTGCCATCTCATATTGCTGACCCACCTGACTACACACATGTTGAAAAAATAGATCATTAAATGGAAAGTGATTATTGAGTACTGATTTGTTTAAACTAATTTTGGTATCTTCTTGAATTTCTAAATTTATAATTAAAAATCTAATGATATTAAAAGTCATCTGGTAAATAAAGCTGTGCTAATTTTACCAGCACTTATGCTGTGAGATTAAATTCGGAAAGTTCAATGAAATAAAAGATTTTATTTCTTGTTGATTAATACTATCTATTATTAACAATAAAAAACAAATTTTTATTTAGACTTATATCTATAGGTTTTGTGAACTCAAATACTCTATTGTTATTGAATTAGAAGAAAAACTGCTATTAAAAAAAGTGTTCAAAGCCATACTCAAAATAATGGCAGCTTATAGGTATAATAGATAGAAGTCAGAATGTAAAGGAAATCAATATTGTTTGACCACTTACAAATGCAGATTATTAGATAGATAAAAGATAAATAAATCTCAAGATTAAAATGAGAATTGAATTTTTTTTAAAAGATCCTATCCCAAACATATTGGAAACAAATTTTTATAGCTTCTTTTGAGGCAATAGTAACTTAGAGCTAAATTTTATATCTGTTATTAAAATTAATAAGTTTGATTTCAAAGTTTATCATATTATTAAGACATTGAAAATAAATATATTACTAAGTTCACCAAAAAATAAATGCTGATTGTAGCTTTGAATAATATGATTATACTAATGACATTTAGCTTCAACATTGTGTTATATCTTATATCAAAATGAGATCTACAACCATTTCTAAAATATACAAATATATATGTGCATATATATTATAATAAAACATCCTGAAAATAGTTGATAATAATAAATAGAATAACTCATAAATATTACAAATCTATGTTTTCATTTAGTTGTTTCAATAAAAATATTACATTTTTCAAATTCATACTTTAGCTTTCTATATGTATATCTTCATCAAATAATTATCTCCATCAAATAATTAATTGACTAAGTAGTGATATTTCTTTTAACAAATTCTTTAAACATTTATTTCTAATGAAATACAGTATATTTAAAATAGAGAACACAATAGAATTCAAATATTATTGTTAGCATTAATAATAATGTTTGCTTAGTTATTTTACTATTATTACTACAAACTTAGTGTAATGTGGAAAACCAATGTTATTTTTATAATGGAAAAATTAAATAGTAGTGAATTTGTTGAAAAACAAACATTGTTATCTCTGATTGGTAGAATAATGTAATAAATATGGGAGAGTCATAAGTATTATAAAAATATAAGGACAGAAGTTCAATGACTGATATGACTATTTGAGATTGATAGGTGGATTAAAACTGGAAAAAAATTTGAGCCAGCAACATAAATTTATATAGATAATTATGCTATTTTTTCCCAATTCACAAAATAATTTCAGAATGTTTTTTATGTTTTAAACGCAAGTTATAAAGATTTTCATTTAGTATAAATAGTTAATGAAGTATGTTATTTTATTGTCCTGTGATGAAGAAAATAACTTAATAGATTTTTAAATAGAAAATCAGACTTGGATACTGAGGTGAATTGGGGCATTCTGCCAAAATATATTTTCAAATAAAATATGGATCTCTTATCAATGTAACATAAAGACAGTGAAAAAATGTGTTGAAGAATGTTCTTTAATAATGTGAAATTATGATGGCAAAATCAAAAGGTCAGTCAGCATATTTTTTTAACTTGATAGAGATGGTGTTATTGAATGTAATATTATAAGAATATATTTTCATTAGACTAGACATGCAAAGTGAACAGATTTACTTGAAAGATATTTTAAGGTAAATTGGAGCACAATGATTTATAAGAAAAGCAGATCCTATTTCCATTACAAAAGTTATCTCAATGATACTGTAAAAGGTGCAATGTTGATTATTTTCATTAAGAAAATATAACTGAGAATAAAATATAATGCAGAGTACAATCTTGATTACTTTCATTAAGAAAATATGGCTGAGAATAAAATACAATGGAGAGCTAAAATTGTCATGATAATGAAGTCCTTTAGGAAAAAAGTTTACTACAGAAATATTAAAATATAGCATTATAAGATACCAAGTAAATTGACTAAAAAAACCATCATGCTATATTTGAAAAAGTGTTTGTTTTATAAATTCATCTTTAACTTTTTGTTCTTATCTTTTTCTTATTTTTTTTTTCTTAAGATGGAATCGTCAAATAATTCAGTTAATTTTGTAAATGCTATTCATTTTTCCATCATTTTATAACATCCGGGTATATTTGTGTTTCTCAAAGATCATATACTTTATAACACTATTTACATTAAAATGAAATAAATATTATTTAAACCATTAACAAAGCAAATATAAAATGTTCTTACTTTGAATGGTCAAATTTTAAATGCCCTATAAGATAATATGAAATTACTGAAAATTAAATGTTATTTTGCTTTACTTAATGTTGTTTTTAAAACATATATATATGTGAATAGAAATTTAAATATACTAGAATTTTAATTTTATGTTGAATTTACATGAACAATATTTATTTAATAAAATTATTAATTTCTAATATCTTTTATAAAAATTTAACAATGAATATTTATTTATAGCTAAAGCTTTTCTTACAAATAACTATAAATTTTATTTTTTTATTTTTTTATTTGATTACTTTATAAATTTTCTGATATTAATCTAGATATTAATTAAAGGAGATTTCCATTTCTTAAAATTACTAACATTTTTTTAAAAATAGATTTCTATTTTCTATATAATAAAAAACGGTAATAACTACTTTCTAATGATTTTTTTTAATGGTTCTGAATATGGAATCAGTTATATTTGTATTGTTTTAATCTTAATATTACTAAAATGTAAATATTATCTGTATATAATTGTCTACTTTAACTTTTACAAATGATTCAGTTAATTTTATATATGCTATTAATTTTTCCATTGTTTTATAATATATATTTGTTATTTGTAAATTCATCAGCTTTTTTAGTTATTATTGTTGTTGTGTCATGGATATTTTTATAAAACCCTTATAATTGAAATCTATTTATTTGTGATATTATTTGTTATTTAGGTTATTGTTATTTGATCTTATTATATGTTTTGACTTTGTTATTATTAATGACAAATATGGAGATCATTTCATAATTTTCCATTTTTAATGGAGAAATTTTAGCTAGGGTTTTTTAAAAAGTAAATATTTATTTGCCAAATTTAATTTTTGCTTATCTTAATTTTGTATTAGCATAATTTTTTTTATGGTGAGTACTTATATTTTAAAGCCATTTTGTGAAACATCATTTTTATATCATTTCTATAAATTATTTTTATTAGTCCATCATGAACTTAATTAATTTTTTTTTATAAATTCCATATCAAAAAATTTACTTCTTTTATATTATATTGTTACATTTTGATTGATATTTTATAGTTAAATTATAAACAATTTTCTTCTTAATTATTAATAATTGCTTTATTGTTTTCAGTATATAATTATTATGAGGTAGATCAAAGACTATCACCATAGGAGTAACTCTTTATCATGAATGAACTATATTTTTAATTTTAAAGTTAGCCCATCAATATTCATTTGATCAAACCAGATTAACTTGGAACCTTTATCTTCTACGTAGTAATAGTGAGATACTGATTAGCAGGGCCGGCGCTGGGTACTAGGCGCCCGCATGCAAATTTGATTTTGGTGCCCCTGTCAATATGTATGTTTACTAAGGTGACCCGACCGTGTCCCGTGGCGTTTTAAAAAAGTCATGATTTTTAGAAAGAATGCATGATGTAATGCTATTTTTGATATCAAAAATAGCATAAAATTGATTGTTAAATTATATATTATTTCATACAAACGGTTTGTATGAAATAATATATAATTTAACACGGCAAATTTAGATGTTAGAAAAATTTGCAGAAATTTTAAAAATAATTGTTTTTAAAAATAGACAGAGTGATTCAAATATATATATATAATAAATTTAAAAAAAATAATGTTTGAGATTAAAATATTTAAATGTTTAAAATAATTTTCGAAAAACATTTACATATTTTAATCTCAAATATTTTTTTTTTAAAATTTCATATTTATTATTTCGTCACTGTCGTTTTTAACAAACCCATTATTTTTAAAATTTTTCTAATTTTTCTAACCTCTAAATTTATGCAAATATTAGCAAATTTAATAATAAATTTACAATTTATAAAATGAAATAATTTTAAAAAAAGATAATATTACAAACATACATATTTAATTTATTATTATTAATGTACGCTATATCTATATAAACTAGCGTTATATATGGAGCGTTAAAACGCCCATATAAACCAAATTTTTAATCAGCCCCCTGGTCAATGGTGTCCTGTTTTACCAATGTTAAAATCTGTCACTTTAATGTATATTACCACCTACATGTTATAAATATTAGTGTACAAAATCTTTCTAAGGAAACAAACAAGGCAATGTAAATAAATAATTTTTAATATTAAAAAAAGAAAATACAGTTAAAAAAAGTAAATGCATTACAAAACATGTTATAATTTTATACTCCTTGACTTCATATTAATAAACCTTGATATGATTGTATTTATTTCCAGTTCTGCACAAATATCATTTTCAATAGCAATTAATGCCAAATTAACAAGCCGTTTTTGTGACATAGTTGTTCTCAAGTAAGTTTTAATTAATTTTAACTTAGAAAAAGAGCGTTCACCGCTTGCAACACTAACAGGTAATGTTAATAATATTCTTAAAGCTATTGATAAGTTTGGCATAGATAAATTATTAGAAACTATAAAATTAAGTGTTTCAAAGGGTTTTGAGAATTTAAAAAATCCTTTTGAAAAATATTCAAAAGCACATAATTCGTCGAATAAATCTGTAGCATTAATATCTTTACTGTTATCAAATTTCAAAATATTTTCTAAATCTTTGCATTTTGCTTGTAACTCGCTCTTATTAATTTCTGATATTTTATATAGAAAATTGAAATTATTATAAGATGCTTCGAGGAGTTCAAAGCGTTCTGTTAAAGAATTAATCCTACATCTAAAAGTGTAAAAAACATGTTTATTTTAAATTTTTCTTCAGGTATTTGAGGTGTTTCGTCCTGATGCTCGTAATCAAATTGACGAGTTTTTTTCCGTTGTCGAACTTCTTTGGCAGTTTTAAATTCTTTCTCTCCATCAACCTCTTCGCTAAGTTCATCTGCAATTTTGAGAATGTTTTTGAAATTTGAATCTGATCGATATTCTCGTAAAAATTTATTTAGATTTGCGATCGATTCTAAAGCAAGTGAAGCATTCATATTTACATTTTGGAGCATTTTACTGACAGGATTTATTCTATTTAATATATCATGCCAAATTATTAAAGAACAAATAAATTTGTAATCCTTAAGGTTAGTGCAGAGTGATTGAGCTTCATGTTGAATTTCTCTATTAAAAGATTCGTTGTTCATTATTTCATAGAGTGCATCATAAATTTCACCCAACTGATACCGTAGAGGCCGGATTGCATCAATTCTGCTTTCCCATCGTGTTTTGATGGTTGTTCTAGAGTTAAAGTTTTAATAAATTTTAAAAGGATTGACCACCGCTTATAAGATGATGAAAAAAATTGTATATTTTTGAACAATTGCAAATAAACCAATTGTATCTACATTGACTTTGGGCATCGTTTATGATTAAGTTTAAAGAATGAGCAGCACATGGTACGTCCAATGCACGAGGTTTTTGGTTAAAATCAAATTTTGAAGTCCAGCCTTTTTGCCTTTCATGTTGGCCCCATTATCATACCCTTGACCACGCATGTCTTCAATGGGAATCTTCCATTTTTCCAGTTGTTCAATTATTGTTGTACATAAACCTCGTCCAGTGGAATCTGTTATATCTATGAAACCTAAAAAGTTTTCTCTAATTTTAACCGTTCCATTATTACAAAAAACGAAGCGAATAATTATGGTCATTTGTTCAGTTTTACTTGCATCTGGTGTACAATCTAAAATAATAGAATAATATTTGGATTTCTTTTTCGATAATAAAATTGTTTCCTAATTGCTGTACTTAAAATTTCCAATAATTCATTTTGGCTATCTTTGCTCAAATAATGTACTCTATTGTTTGATCTAGGCCCTCTCAACATGATTTTCCATAACGGGATCAAACTTCGCAAATAATTCAATTAATTTTAAAAATTTCCGTTATTTTTTTCGTATAATTTATCAGATGATCCGCGAAATGCTAAATTTTGACTACCAAGGAATTTGATAATTTCAATCAGCCGTTCCAAAACACTCCTCCAATGTTTCTTTTCCATTTCATATAAATTTTGAGATTGACAATCAATAGTAATTTTGTTTTTTAATCTTTTCTCAAGTTCATTCCAATTCAATAAACTTTTCATGTGAGCCATACTAGTTTCATGTCTGTGTAAAGTTGTACTTAAATTTCTCCAATTATTGTATCCTTCTATGAGGCTAGATTCAGTAGATCCAAAAACTTTGCAACAAAAGCAAAACACAGAGTTCAAAATTTCGGAATAAATAAGCTCATTTTCGAAAAACTACTTCTCCGTTTTCCATTTTTCTATTATAATATACATCAGAAAATTTACTGCCATGTACATCGCTCGGATATATAATATCTTTCTTTTGAACAGGCCCCATTTCTACTAAAATAACACGTAGTTTGTCATCGATTTTATTCCATTCAGCTGGATCTTCTAAATTTGTACACATTTGATATGATATTGGCACAATGACTTTGTTGTCACTTAACTGTTTCTTACTAAAATCTTGTTCAATATTTTCAACAGTTCCCTGTGAACTAGATGATGTGCACGGTTCTGGTTCTTGTTGAGTATAGCTATTTCGAAGCAGTTGATATTTTAAGATATTTATTAAGGATCCACTTTTTTTTTAATGTTTGCTTTTTTCAGCTTGCGCTACGATTTTGTGCAATCGGATAGTTTTTTCTTAGTTTTTGATTCCATATTACTTTTACTCATGAACGCCACTTTAAAATAATTTCAAATGTAATAAATAAATAAATACGGACTCTAATTTATATATTTACATCATGTATCTTAATACTTAAGATTATATATCGCTAATTTAGATGTCCAACACAAATTACTTCTTGCGCCAAAATACAAAACTCTATACGCGGAGGGGAAGAAGTTGTTTAACTTGTTTACCTAAAAAAGGCAGCTAATAAATTGGAAATATTCAGCCATTGACATTAAAAATGGTCAGGTTTTAAAATAACTCAAGTGTCCAGCTTTTTACGCTTGATTGAACATTTTAGTTTTACCATTGGCAAGATTTTCTTTTGTTATCATATATTTTTCTAATTAACACAGGTGGCGGAAGAGCACATTTGCGATTTCAATAGAAAATTTCCTGGGATTATAATTATTGTTTACAAGTTCTTACTAAGATTTTAAAATTTGCGATAAACATCATAAGCAAACGTATGTAATTAATTTGCAAACCTAATTAGTATGCAGAAAAATAGACTTTTGACAACGATTAAAATATATAAAATAAAAAGTAAACTGAAAATTATATTAAGTTTACTGGAATTATACCTATAATATATATTACATACACGTTCGAATATTTATATCAAATTATTATTTAAATAAAAAATTAGAAAATGTTTATTTTGCAATATTATAATCGTTTCTTACGATTTCAAAATTATGTACATGATCTAATATATATATATACGCATATACATACATAAGTTCTAATTTATAATACTTTTAGTGTGTGTTTATTTATATATTTGCTAGCAGAAAGTTACTTATAGTTTACTATAAGCAGTACTATATATATATATAAACATTACAATATGAAATTTGTAATATAATAAACTTTATGTTTAGTTTATTGTTCATGATAAATAATAGATTTGATTGTTTTATATTTTTAATATTAAGCAGAGCTTGTGTGCAGGCCTGCTTGTGTGTGTCATTTAATAAGATATAATATGACTTCATATGATTTTCAATAATCTACTCTCAATAATTTTTGTAAATAAACATTTGAGAATAATATTCTTCAAATGTGAGTATTTTTGTTAGTAGAGTTTTAATTTCTCAGGGATGGCGCCTTCTTTTTCAGATGCTAATCTCTCAGTGATGGCGCCTCCTTCTGCCAGCGCCCGCATGCCCGCTTCCGCCGGCCCTGCTGATTAGTACTTGATAAATATACAGTGCTCATTTTAAAAGAACTATAAAATATCTAAGATTCATAAGTCTAAGCTCTAACACTACATCATGAGCACAATCATTATATTGAAAGCTCTCTAAATACTAATCACAAGGCTTGTTGTTTGGGAGATCATATGACCTTTGAACACTGAAAATGACAGAGTTGAGTGAGATGGAAGCTTTGCTCTTGAGATTTTCCGCTTACCACAGCACTAAATTAGGAAGGTCACTGGGGACCTTTAATTACAATAAAAGTCATATTAAATCCCTCAGCAATGTGAATAAAATATAATGAAAATTCTCTATGAATTGATAGTATAAAAAATAAGTAATATTTTTAAAAACTTATATTATTTTGTTATATTATACATATGTATAAACTTATTTAAAAAGAAAAGTAAATAAACATTATTAATTAAACCATCTTTGAATCAAGAATGTGGCCAACTATTTCTATTAACAACAAAATTCATAAAGCTTATTTCATTGCGAACGATCCAAACGCCATCAATCGAAGGGATGCCTGCTTTACAATATCGAAAAAATGGACAGGATAATGATTTGCATAAATTTGCATTCATTATATTCACACATAATAATGGTTATGGATATGGAGTAAACATACTCCGAATGTGCTAAGCTAAACATTGTTATTTATGAAAAATTTTATTAACTTCATCTATATAAGCTTAAAGCTTATTATAAGTATAAAGCTATTCCTACACCTTATTAAAAATATATATATATAATTTCTAGATATATATTATAAAAGCTTTTAACTATAAAATATTAATTGCTTAACTTTTATAAAAATTTAAAAACTAATTAATTTATATTAAATAAATACCATTAATGTAAATTCAGAGTAAAATATAATGTATTACTTTCCTATTCATCAAAGAGCAATAATGCAGGATAATTATTTATTTTAGAATAACCCTAGATGGATCAAAATAATATATTAAAATGTTATTTGAATGATAGGGATAAATAAATGGATTATTGTGGAATATAACTATTAAAGAGAATATTTAACTTAGCTAAAAAGATCTCTATGAACAGGACCTATACACAGAAACTTTTTAGTTCATCTAAGAAATTACTTTACATTGAATTAAGTCATTGGTATTTGTGAAGCTGAGACAAGGATTTTCTTTACACCAAGTATTACTTAAAATTGTATTGTATGATTTGATACAATGGTAACAAGATCCATGGATGATAAATCAGCTGTCACTTCTAGTACTCAAAATTCTTATGAACTCCTGAACAATAAACTATTTATTTTACATTACTTATACTATTTTTATAGAATAAATTGTGAGGAGATGTGGAATATAGAATTTAGTTAGGAAATGAAAAGAAATATTTTAAAAGCATTGATTTTTGCTTATGATATTGATCTTTTTGCTGATGGATGGAAAACAGATATTTTTTAGATAGACATACAAAGTTTAGAAAAGAGAATGATGTTAAGTTCAATGAATAGATCAAATACATTATTAATAAATTATGATAGCAGTAAATGAGAGATAGACATTGAAAGATTTGAATATGGATAATAGTACAATAATATTGGATTACTTCTACCATTTAGTTTAATTGTTAAAAGTTTTACAAAAGTTCACTTTATTTATAGTTTTCCAAATACATTCAACTATTAGCAATAAAAAGCAGATACAATATTTTGAATGGTATTGTCCTCTTTTTTTTAGTGTTATCTTTCTTATCAGTGACAGTATTGGATATTCTATCAAAGGCAATAAATCATAAGAAGATTTGTACAATTATGCATGAGGATTCTATTAATTTCTTCATTTTTTAAGAGCAAGATTAATGAGTGTTTTTCAAACATTATGGGTTATCACATTAAGTTTGATTTAAGCCAATAAACATCGCATGACCACCACTTCTTATGCTTGTGTATAACTGTTTTAAAACAGGCAAAACTCACTATACATATTGCCACACACAGCAAGCTAGAGTAATCAATGGATGCCAGAAGGCTTGTGCATAAAATCCCCATCTAGTACCTACTCACCCAATATTCCCAGACTAGTTTCTGGCTTGTGGCCTTCATCAGTGAGGAGCCTTGAATCTGAGAGCACTGCACCTAGATCTTAGGATCTAAGCAACCCTCCAGAAGCCACCTTTTATCTCCACTTAACTACAAAATTATGAGTCTTAAATTGAAAATACCTTAATGTTTTCAATCCAAGCCCATTAGCTTATATAATCATATGGGTCTGAACTCAGTTCAGTATCCATACATTTTGGGGATTTTATGCACAAGCCTTCTGACATCCATTGATTACTCTAGCTTTCTGCATGTGGCAATATGTATAATGAGTTTTACCTGTTTTAAATTTGATTTATGAAATATTTGTCATTGTCATGTGAGCAACTTTTTTAAATTTTCATAAGTATTGTACTTTTATTTAGAGTTTGACAAAAAAAAGAAAAGGAAATTTATCTAGAAGAAAAAAATAATAAAATAATAATAATTACATAAAACAGCTATAAAATATATTGAATACTATAGAAAAGAATTATCACTCTGCGTAATGTATAATAATAAAATATTATGTTTGGGAAAAGAAATAATTGACCTTATAAAAAAGTCTCAAAAAAATAGAAGATATACATTTGAAGCAAATATCCATTTGGCAATAAGGATTAGTTGAGTACGTTGTGTAGTATATTAACACATAAGTAAAGCTAAAATGCAGACAACTTTTACTTAGATGAAGATAAAGAAAAAAGAAATGAAAAAGCTATAATGTTTAATGGATTGTTTAATAATAAATTTTCATTTATGAAAAAGAAAAGAAAATTCATGAAATAGATCATTATAGTGGTTAGGATAACAAAATAAAACAGAATTTTAATCAATAAAGAAGAGAAAATATAAAAGACAACTATAGATATAAAAATACATTGTGTCTATATTAAGGCAGAAAGTATTTTAGGGATGACAATATATAATGGTGGGTAAAACGTAGTTTGTTGTCAATGGTGAGGTCAGAATTTTTAAAAACTAGAGGAAAACTTGAATAAGTAGAATGATTTGTAAAATAAAATATGTACACTGGTTAAAGATAAGATTGAAACTGTAAAACTCATAATTATGTAATGTGTGATTTTTAAATAAAAAGAAAAACAGGTGATGGTGTTTAACTATTGAACTAAAGAATTGATATAATTAAAAAAGAGAGAGATTGTGTAGCAGAGGTGGACAATCTATTTCTATTGGCAATTCCTTAAAAAATTTTGACTAATTAGAAAATATAATGAAATATATAATTTAAAAATAATAATTTTGTTATTTTCCACTGGGTGAATTTTAACCAATGCTGCTACTGTCTGATTAAACTTGTCTGAATAATGTTAACTTTTTTTTATAATGCTTCATAAATGTGTCATTTGTTTTATTATAGATAATATTTCCAGAACATAACTATGGCAAGTTTAATATAAAAATGATGCAATATTATGTTTTAAATTTATTTTTACTTTTAAAAAAAAAAATTTTTTTTAAATCTATAACTTGAGAATTCCATGACTCCAAAAAATTATGTCATGACCCCCTCAAAGATTTGTGACCCATAGATTGTGCATCATTAAAGTAAAAGATGATTTATTGACATGTGCATCATGTTTTAAAATGGAAAAAATACAATGGTAGAATAAAATAAAAGTAATTACAAATGTTATGCTAAAGTAAATAGAGGCAGGAAGTAAAACACTAGGATAAGTCTAATGATTTGAATTGTTGAAGAAGAAATCATTTTGAATAAAATGCGAATTAAATATCATATAATATTTAATTGCAATAATTTTTTTAAAGAAGAAATGGTACTGAAAGAAAGAAAATTCAATTTCATATCACACTGGCAATTTAAACTCTATCTCATTTGAATATTCAAAATAAAAGCAGATAACATTGTATGTTAATGATATTCATATTTATTTTGACTTCTTAAACATAGCATGTATAAAATAATTTTAAAAATCAGATGGTTTTTAAAACTAGACTATTGCGCAAAAACAGGTGAAGAAAATTATGCAACCAGGTGAAGAAAATTAGACAACCGTTATTATGATAACTCTTGGTTATTATAAGTCATTTGTCATTTATTGTCATCTGTTCAACATTATTTATTTTAGTATTTTAATAGTAGTAGACCTATATCATACTTTTTTCATTAATATATTCTAAAATAACGTATAGATTTTACAAACTTTATAAAACATTTCAAATAAATACGAAATACAATAATCTGACATTCTTGATTTCCCATCTTTCAAAAATTAACAATTTTTCCAATTTAAAAATACATTTCTTAGCTTTTCGTCGTCAAAAACCTTTCGTGCCTTTAAAGTACTTGTAGGCTGATCACTTAGACTTATATTCAATGCTGTATTTTTATTTCAATATATATTGAACATGTTTACCCCCCCCCAACTCTTCTTGCAGAAAAATCAAAACTGAAAAATCGATTATGCAGAATACATTTATTTATTTTAGAAGAATGTGAATCATTTTAATTTTGATTATGTGAATTAACAATGTTTTTAAATTCTGTACAATTAAGGAAGTAATTTATATTCAGCTAATGAATATTCTAACAGAATAATTTTTGTTTCTTTTTTCTTTTGTATGAAGTTTTATTCAAAACAATGAATACCGTGTCAATATTCAAACGTCAATAATTTATATACAAAGAAAAGCACTTTATTTTTACTTTTGCTTTGTAAAAAATTTTCATAATATATTGTATATACTTTTTGCTTTTCTATTCTCATGAATATAAATAAATACATTACATTTTAGTTTCATTACTGTTTATAAGATATTTCACATCAATTATCTAAATATATATAATAGATAGATGATCGCTAACCGAGTTAAGAATGCTTTTTTCCCATGAAGATAAGGTCATTAGTGCAAATCTAAAAAAAACTTAGTTATTCTTATTTAGTTTTCTTTTTTTCGTAAGAATGCAAGTACTTTAAATATATATTTTTCTTATTAATAGAAATGTTCGGTTAATAATAATAATGCTATTAATCATTTTCAAAGAACTTTTTAAATAAGAAGTTTTTAAAAAATATTTCATTGAATACAAGTCTAACTTATACTTGGTGTTTAGATGTTTTAGAGGGTTTTTTTTTTAAAAAAAAGAAAAAAAAAATGCATTTATAGCTTTTTCTATGGTATCATTTTTCTGTATGAAATTTTTAAAAAAGAAATATTGAAAATAGTTAATTATAATCCACTTTTCTAAAAAAACACTTTTCAGACATCATCATTTATTAATTATCGATTCACTGCAGAAAGTTCTCTTCAAATTTAATCCAGTTTTTCTGATCCATAACCTCTCTTCTCCATATCATATTAAAAAACTTTCTTACTTCATCCAGCCATCTTATATATGGTCTCTTTTTAGATTCATTACAATATATTAAACCAATTGAAGATTTCAACTATTCCTCTATTATTATCTCTTCTAGCAGTAGGTATAATCCAGCTTCATTTCAGTTTTTTAATTTTTCAATGATGTCAATGATATATGTTTGTTCTCTCATCTACATCTTACATTTTTGATTTCTTCTTAGTATTCCCAATATACCGATTTCCATTCTCACTGAGTGATCTAAAGTCTCTGTACTGTTCTTCAGTTAGAATCTCTAGTCTCAGATACATAAATAAAAACAGAAAAAACCACATACATTAAAAGTCTTTCTTTTTAAACACTCCATCCAAGTTTATTTTTATAATTAACTTCAACCATTGTGTTTCCATCTATATTAATAATCTAAAATATTTATATTTGTTGACTTCTTTTAAATCATGATTATCAATGTTTTTTTTTTTAAAAAATCCATTGAATAATACTTTAGTCTTTTTGATGATTTAACTTTAAATTTACTTTTTTTATTTTTATCTAATAATTCTTCTATCATTTCCTAAAACTCTGAGACATTACTTTCAAACTACATCATCTACAAAATCTAAATGATTTTTCATTAATCTACAATCTAAAATAAAATGTCAATTCACATTCATTGGTTCTTTCTATAACTTTCTGAATATGTGGATGTGATCTCACATACTGACATCACTAGAAAGTCGAGCTCATTTTTTAGATGACTTGAGTCCAAATTTCACTACAGATAGTTTGCACTTTTAATGGCAAAGATCTTGCATAATCAATAAACTCTTGCTTTTTGTTTAATTTTTACATTAACTATAAATAGATATGTTGTCAAGCATTGGTGGCCTAGTGGTTAGCATAGCTGCCTTCCAAGCAGCTGGCCCAGGTTCGCATCCTTGTTGACACTTTGACATATAAAAAAAAATCTATTAATAGATATGTTTTCACAACTCTATTTGGAAATTATTTTCAACTAAAAGACTACATAGCAAAATTACATATCTATTATAATCAAAACAAAACCTTAATTGTGTAGGATGTATATACTATATAAAATACTATATTGAAAAGAATGTATATTAAAATACTATATGTAATTTTGCATCTCAAAGCTAAAAGTATTTATAGAAAATAATATTATTATATAATTTGAAATGAAAGCAATTTAATGTGTATCTTCTATTACCTCATTTTTAACTAAGATATAAGTTGTTATATAATAACTAAATTATGAATTATGAAATACATAATGCAAAACTCACAAGTCTGTTTGAAGAGAATCCCTTTCATCATCTATAATAATCCCCAATAACACTAATCACAAATTAGAATAAAGCTTGTGTATATTATTATATCTACATTATTTGTAGGCATAGAATTATAGAAGAATGTTCACAGCTTCTTGCTGGATATATATTTAGATCACAAATCGCAACCTTTCTGATACAGTCATTAAATTTTTTTATATATATCTAAATTCAATATAATTTATGTCAAAGATAAAAAATGTTAACATAAATTATAAATCACATTACATTTGAAACATTAATACAAAAATTGAAGTCAAAATAATGCAAAAACATTTTAAGATGCTATTGAAAATATTACCATAAATTTAATAAATATTAATTTATGTAAATTACTAACATGAAGTTAAAAATATTTGCAAGAAGATATTTCTGTTTTGTCACCATATGAAATAGATTTTAAATTTACATATGTAAACTGATGCTTAATAAAAACTTGTAATTATTCTTTTATATGACCATAACTAACTTGTGACAAATTTTAAATCATTTTCATTTATGCATTATATAATAACATGATATATCATTTCTTATTGTAATAAGTTTAGCCTTACTCTGAAGTGTTTAAAACTATATTTTTATTTTAAGCAAAATCTAATTTAAAGATATGTTTTTATATCTTTTCCATAAAGGGAATTACCCTGACTTATTTCTAAATGCTTTAGACTGGACTATATACATAAATTTAAATAAAAAAGATAAGATGGGTTGATTTTTATTTTTCCAAATGATTTATCTTGTGTTTAGAAAGTGAGTGTATTTCTCAGTTTTATAAATTTATACAATGTATATGTCAGACTAAATAATTAGTTATATAAGTTTAATATTTCATCTAATACAGGTGTGCAATAAATTGTAAAATTTTCACAAATGTCATTTGTTATTACATGATGAATGGAATTAAAAGTGACAATTAAAATCTTCATACTCTCATTTCTAAATGCTTTTAGATTGGCCTATGTATGCAAATTTAGGTAAAAAAGATAAGGTGAATTCATTCTTACTTTTTCAAAGATTCTATCTTGTGTTTAGAAAGTGAGAGTATTCCTCAGCCTTATAAATTCATACACTGCATGTGTCATGGTGATTTTCTTATGACTATTACAAATAAATCATACCACTAGATAAATAAATAATTACTTATATACTGAACTGGAGAGCCAGCACCTAACATTCTTCAATAGAGAATGCCACTAGACCTCTAGCCTAGAATATTTACTATTTGTTGATATGGATATTCATTACAAGTGCCTACTACAGCTGTCCCATCATGTACAAATCAATTATTGCCATTAGATCAGTGAGAGCAGAGATTCTTGTTAAAATAAACAATTGGCAGGACAGACTACAGTAAATAAACACCAGAAAAATCTAACAATTAACAACAATGTTTATTAATTATGAAATAATAAAATAAAAAAACTTACATTAATAGTAGTTTAAATTAATATTAACTCAGATGTATAAGAAATTGAGTAGAACCTTTTTTAAAGAAGTAGTTAATGGATTTGACAGTAAATTGTTTCTATTCTCCCTTTTATTCCTCTCTTTAAATTAACTTTATTCATTAAAATAATTGAGTGTTACTATAACAGAATTTTGCATACCCTCAACAATTTCAGATGTGTGCACAAATCTTTACAATAACAATTATTAATTAAACATTGGCAGACTTTATTATTAGACAAACTCACAAGTGCTGATTTTACTAATGAATCTCATATGCAGTGCAAGACCCAGGCCTTGTGAAGAAACATATCAATAACAATAATAAAGAGGCCCATAAGTAACCCATGTTAATTAATAAAATATAATAAAAATTTGAAAAAGAATACTTGATCCAAGGTAAACATCAAATTGAATGCTAATTTCATGTGGTAAATAAACATGAGTTAAAACAGATAAAATATATATAAATGAACATCATCAGAAACTTTGCTGAATCCAATGCTAAATCAAAATCCACCTATGTCTAGCAGTAATCATAGAAATAAATAACAAGGCTGAATATATAAATAAACTTCCAATGTGATATCTACAAAGGAATCATTTATATGCATGCACACACACAAGTGAATAATCTCTTTTTCTTCCATCCATGTATAATATAAATTACAAGAAAACTGCCAATAATTTAAATGGTTTAATACTTATATAAAATTTATTATACACACATTTACATAGATCAAATAAGAAATGAATATGTCAAGTACTTTATCATTTAATATAGATCGGAATATATATATATATATAAATGATAAATATAGATAAATATTTCTTTTATATATATATATATATATATATATATATATATACTAAAAGAAATATTTATCTAGATTTCCTTTTTCAAAATATAAATTTACAAAATCCTTTATTACTACAAAGTGCTAAAGAAAATCTAGATTTTATAAAATGATAAAATCAGAAGAGGGGGAGAAGACCAAAGGGTTTAGCTAAATATACTCAAATGATTATATGATATAACACATCCATAAAAGAATACACCAATAAGACAAATATAAAATTACATATTAAATAAATCAAAATATTAAAAAAAATTACATCCTTATGCCTATTGCTCACTGGTTTACTGATATATCTACAGACATTTCATGCAAAGATTTTACCTTTAGTCCATAATGATGTGTGTATATGGCTAATACTTCCATATAGATTATATATAAATGTGTATATACACTTGGCATGTGAATACAAGTTCTGTTTGTTTTATGATTGATGACAAGTGCTTTGCTATGATGAGCTCTACATTGTCAGTAGTTATCTGGTTCAGGAGATCAGTTAGGTGAATTTAGCATATGCTGGTTATAGGTTTATGTTGGAGAGTGGAGTTTGTCTTTTGGGTGTCTTAGCAGCACATGGCTTCAGATATGACAACTGGGGTGAATTTGTTTTTGAGACAGGTATGTATAACTGACAGGATCAAAACACAATAGATCAGCAGACAACCACAGAATAGTTTAAGAGAAATCAAATAGAAATAGAGTAATTAAATGATTTTTAATTGGTCTTACATAGACCCACCATTCATTGTTTGACCCACTCAGAAATTTAAGGTGTCTCTATAATTAGCAAAACAGTGATTAAAATATTTTTACTCAGATAAGGCAGCATTTTAATTAATTACAAAAATTCCAAATTAAATACATTAATTAAAAATTTTCCAGATTACAATACGTAATTGAGTAAAACTATATTTTTGTTCAACTCTTTTAAAACTATATTTTTTTTGCTCAACTCTCTATAAACTGAATTGACCGGAATTGATAAAGAAATTTTTACAGATTAAGTATTGTTCCTGAACTATAAAAATATTTTACTGAAAAAATAATAAAATTTGGTCACAAATGTTGCTGTTAAAAAAAAATACATTAAAATAGACTTAACTAACTTTAAAACCTTTTTTACTTTTAGTGTGTGTGTGTATGCATAATACCGCACTCACCAAAAGCACAACATAAATAAAAACCACAACTTGAATTAAAATTAAGTTTGCTTAACCAACTGATATATAAATTAATATTGAGATAGGCAAAGCATCTCAGTATATTTAGTATTATATCTAATATTGACATGCAGTAAATTTTAAAAATTTTTGCAAACATTTTTTATTAATATATAGTGAATTCAATTAAAAGTGATTGATTATGATCTTCACACTATCATATCTAAATGCTTTAGATTGGCTTATATATAAAAATTTAGGTAAAAAGATAAAGTGGATTCATTCTTATCTTTCCAAAGACTATCTTGTGTTTAGAAAGTCAGTATTTCTCAGCTTTATAAATTCACACTGTGCAAGTGATTATTACAAACAAAACACTATCCTAGACAAATAAACAATTAGTTTCATATTTTTAATATTATATCTAATACTGGTGAACAATAAATTGTAAAAATTTTGCAAACATCATTTATTTATACATAGTAAATGGAATTAAAAGTGATTGATTAAGACCTTCATGCATTCATTTCTAAATGCTTTAAATTGGCCTATATATAAATATAAATTTAAATAAAACAGATAAGGTGGAATCATTCTTATATTGTGTTTAGAATGTGAGAGCATTCCTCAGTTTTATAAATTCATACAGCACATGTGTTGGCATGATTCCCTTATGATTACTACAAATAAAACATGGCACTAGATAAATAAATAATTAGTTATATTGTTTCCATTATGAAATAAATATACTAAACTTGTATATTTGTATAAAATCATAGTTACTAAAGTGTTATAGAAGTGATCATTGATGCTAATGCTGATGATGTGCTTAATATTTACAAGTAAAATGCATAACAATCAATGATTTATAATTATTTTTCTAATACTAATTTATAATGTATATTTAAAAACTATTTTATTTGCATATTATATATTGACACAATTTACTATTTCTTGTAATATACTTATGGATTTCTATTCTATTTATATGTCAATATATCCTTTTAAAACATACAATAAACACATATTTATTGACACAGGTTTTTTTCCTATAGTCTTTAGTCGTATTTGAAATATAAGAATAAACTATTAGCAATATATAAGATCATAATGCTTTAGTAGAAAAGGATGAGATTGCCATATAGGTATGTAATAATCTTTAAATTAATAAAAAAAATGATTAGTAATTGTTTAAATCTTCCTTAAATTAGTATTGCTATGAATAAGTGAGTTAAAAAAATACACCACCTCTATAAAAAATTTGTGTAATGTACTTCAAGTAATATAAGATATGAAGAGAAGAATTATTGGGATGTTTTGTGAAGAGATCTGATTGGTCTCTCCATGAGAAATAATATCTCAAGCCACATATTTAAAATGTGAAATTAAGCCATTAATTATAAATGCATTTAATATTTTCACAGTTATATGATGAAAATAAATTATTTTATGGGTTATGCCATGTGATATTTTGTTTGTTTTAATTTCCGATCTTTTCCACCCTTATGGAAGACACTTATTTCATACTCTTCTTTTAATATCAACTTGGAATCAATTAGTTGTAAAACTCAAGGAAATAAACATTTTGTTAATATATTTATTTTGGATAATCAACCATCAAATATATTTAAGAATTCTTTTTTACTTCACACTCAATCTCATTATTACTTAAGACATAACAGTTCTTCATAATAAGGTTGAATCTATATATACATATGCTATTTTAATATCTAAGCAACTATATTTTTGTATATGTATGTTCAACAACCTTGATTTATAACATATCTACTCTATTAATTATATAATATTTTGAAATTAAATATATAAAGAAATAGATATATTTAAAAGTAAATATAATTAACCATTTGCCTGAACATAATATGAAATAAGGTAATAGTATATTGTAATTAATGATAGCATTTGTTTAGTGGCAGTGGCTATTTAGCATTGATAGCCATGCTTTTATTTAACACCTAAAATATAATGCTAAATCATAAAAGTAATGAATTACTTTATAGCATTATGATATAATGAAGTACTATATATGCATGAATCTAAATGTTTTTCTGGTTCATTTATCGCATTAAAATATATATTATTTCTTTTTTTACTGACATGTAATTATATATATGGATGAATGAAATGAAAACAATTGTTGATATGATGTGGAAAAGAGAAACTATGAATCAGAAAATCTGGATTAAAATTTGAAGAAATCTTCAACTACAGTGAATCAGTAATAATTGAAAATTATATATATATATTATTGGCAAAATGTAAAAACTGGCATTGTATAAAATACTCCCAATAAGAATGTTTGATGACACAAAGACAAGATATTATATGTTAAGTTATATGTGTCTAACACTTGATTATTGAAATTAATGATCGAAATTGTTATTAAATCGTATATGTGCACCTTGCAGTTAGTTAATGAAGAGTAGAAAGATAATTCCCAAAAAATTCTTACATTCTAAAAGATTTAGATGATTGTGAAATCCTTCACTCCTGGGTTTTATTTCAAAAATAATGGTGTAAAATGCTGTTATTTCTTTCCTGACTTGTTTGATCTTTATATAAAATTCATCACTTCATTACTATCATCATGTGATAAGTTGTTGTTATGTTTTTGTCAGAGAGCTTGTCAGTAAAAAATAATAACCATATCATACTTGAAATTAAGAAATTAAAACTTCATCATAATATCAGAAATTGAATGTGTAGGTAGATATTTATTATTTAATAAAATCAATATTTTGGTAGGTTTTTTTTTGTTCTAGTATTTTATGGTATAGGTTAAATATGAAAAATCCTGTATCTTACATTTTGTATTTCTTACATTTTCCCATGGAACTGTTCAATAAAGGCCTGTTTCATATTTTTCCAAAAAACTATTTGTCATTCTTTATTATGCCTAGATATTCTATACAATATCTAGTTAAAGTATATAAAAAATAAAAATGGAGTTTCATACTTTTTCCCAAAACTTCATGCATTGTATAGAATGCCTAGGTATTCTGTACAATGCTGGATTTTCACACTTTGCCAATTATATATATATATATATATATATATATATATATATATATATTTTACATTTTGATTTAAGCCTTCAATTCCACACTATAAAGTGCTAGTTAATCAAACTATGAAAAAGAAGAATCTTCCATTCATATATATGAGTTTGGCTATCACAAGAACATAGTTATATTTCATGATTATCTGACCTAATGTTTATTATAACTCAAATTGATGACAGAGTTAGTTTAACTTTACAGGTGTACAAACTCCAGTTGGATGAGTGAGTTAAAACTCTAAACTTTTGATTGATCAATTATAGAATCAGCAATAACATATATATATATATATATATATTCATCATTTAATATATTCATTTTAGTTTCATTTGTAAAAAGCAAATTAATAATTTGTCAGAATATGAAAGTGAATGAAAGTTTTTTCAAAAATAAATTTCTGTTTATAATTATAAAAATATTTTATAGTGAAGAACCTGAAAAAAACATTCGTAACCTATTAGAAAATATTGCTTACATCATTGATTTTCTTTCTCAATTTATTATGTTCATGTAAAAGTAGATAATTTTTACTAAAACCTTAACTATTTTTCTAAAATAATTTTATTTTCAGCATATTTTATCAAAGTAATTTATAATATGTAAAAACAATACTAAAAAAATACTCTAAAACATTCATTTTTGTTTTAAAAATCAAAACAAAGAAGTTGGAGTGGTGAAAAATTATTGGCAGGTGCTCCATGTTCTTCAAAATGAGAACCAACCAATCAGCATCTAGGAAAGCCTGCCTTCTCACATTGTTGTAGTGTCAAATTTAGATATTATTGACTTTTTACTTGTAAAATAATTCTAGAGAAGGCAGCATCTTACAGTACTTTTTCAGCATTAAAATAACTGTAATTTGTTATGATGCATAAAAATTGCTTTTTTTAGAGCAAATTAAAGTCATGTTCAAGTTGACTTGCATCTTTCTTTAAAAGTGTTAATTTATTTAAGAGAGTGCCAGGGTAAATAACTCCTAATTCTCAATAGCAGCTTTTTGTTGAGAGTTACAAAACAAATATTTAACAGTAAGAATGGGAATTACATTTTCCTGTCAATTAATTTCTTATAAGGATTTTCCTCAGGTTTTAATCAAGCATATTGGCAAAGATAGTTTACACAATTCTCTAAACTTAATTATAAAATCTAAATAACTAAAATTCAGCATGTACAATAAAAGGTTTATATTATTAGTATAAGTTTTATTAACACACATTAAATATTTAAACAATAAGAATTCTTTATAATATTGGAAAGAACACACACAGAGAATTACGTTAATCACTTAATTCACTTTTAAGGATAAAATCACAAATGTCTCTTCTTTCTTTTTACTAAATTAGAAGGTTACTTTTAAAATCTAATTCACAAATCTTTTTGATTTATTTAGATAAGTTATGATATGGCCATTGACTTACCAATAAGTTTTTTTTATGAGCAGTCCATAGCAATTCTTTATGGCTTTATTCTGGTAACACTTTTTGCATCTCTAATTCATATTTAGGGCAAAGCTGCATGAAGTTTTTGTGACTTTTGCAAGAGAAGGTTCTGGCAAACAATCTATTTCTACTTACATGTGGAGACTAGATTTATTGTAATAGTTCTGATTAGTAGCATTCTATTATGGCTTCAAAAATACTGCATACAAGAAACAGTTAGAAAAACACAGGTAAGAAGACCAATTCTAAACTTGTCTGCTTGTTTTATACTGGTGACCATTTTGAGATTTCTGCACATATTCTCTTATTATTTATGTTATTATCACCTTATAATCTTCTACAATCTTTCTTACTTTTGAGATACAAAGTTCTATTTTTTATAACTTATTTCTGCCATCTTTAATTATCATTAAGAGGTTTTACTCTGATAGTAATCTATGTGCTTACATTCTTTCCAATATTAACATTACTTTATAAATTCAAATATCAGCCTTTTAAGCTAATTGTGCATACGCTTTGCGAGTGTTAATAATAAATGAATACTAATAAAATCGATAATTTTAAACACAATTAGCTTTCATTGTAAGTATCAAAAAAAAAATTATACTAATAAAAAAACTAAGTTATATCCATTGACAGATGTTTAAAATTTATTTCTTTTAAATCTTACTCAATGCCATTGTACTTGTGTCATACATATGTAAATGGTGCAATATATATACATTAAATGCACATAAAAAGTAAACAGTAATATAGGTTTAAAAGATGTATACATTTTTGTTCTGTAGATTTGAATAAAATTGAAAAAAAAAAAAAAACAAGAATAGTAATAAACAAAAGTGTTACAAATATTTATACATATACAAGTATTAATAATAAAAATTACTTATCTAATTTATTATATATTGTCTATTGGTTAAATCATACGATATTCAAAAGTCAGTAAAATAATAGAATGCTTTCTTCCATAGGAAGTTATGTGATATTTTAACCAGAATAATGAAATATATTGAGCTTTGATTCAATATGATGAACATAAAAAAGTTTAATTTAATTGGAAAATCTAATTTTTTTTTACATTTTTATATCAATCCAACAACAATTAGTACCCTGATTAAAAAATTATTTCTAGTAGAATAAATACAGAATGTGTGTAAGACAAACTGTACTTGCTAATGAGGACTTCCAATAGTAGAAAACAAGTTTGAGATTTGTTTGATATTACATTATTACCATATGTTATTCATTGATTACTCATGCTTACATAAAAGTGACCACAAATAATGAAATGTGAGATGGATTAATTACTAGTCTTATGTGTTACATTGTAAGTCATATTATGTTAGCAAATATAAGATTTGAAATACCAGGCACTCTTATACTTGGAGCCCAATTGTAAATATAAGGGATTTAAACTCAGACTTTCAAGCCAATTCAACCATCCACACTATCTCATACTATTGATACACATGACCACAGACATGCAGAAAGGATAAATAATCACCAATATATGTAAATCATGCTGAACCAGCACTCATCAGTTGGTCCAGATTATCATCTCCCATACATATATGCAATCAGTGCTCAGTTTATATTAAGACAGTAAATCCTTATACTTCAATGGGCAGACTTTAGTTTACTCCAACCTCCACCAACTCTTCAGCCATCCATATCATTAAAAATCTGATGATAGAATTCCCAAATCCCATGCTGATTCCAATATTATCATGCTCATGTTGAACTCAAGCATATGTGTAGTCATGTGTATCAGTTGTATGAGATAGTGTGGATAGTTGAAGTAGCTTTAAAGTCTGGGTTCAAATCCCCTATGCCTATATTAACAAATATAATAATTATATTCAAGTCAGTAATAATGCAAAATTTAAAAAGTCAAAAACTTAAGTAAAACTTTTATATTTATTTGTAAAAACTTGTCTATAAAAAAAAAGAAAAAGTAAAGAAAATAGTGGAACATTTAGAGAAAAATAAAAAATATTATTGTATTGCATGTGCTCTTAAAAATAAAAATAAAAAATGATGAGAAATATGCTAGAAAAAAATTGTAGAAAAAGAAAAATATAGAGATAAGAAAGAAGAAGACAATTATAATAATCTTAATATTAAATAAAAATTAAAAGTCTTGGAAAAGATAACCCATGGATAGATTATTAATGATTATAATAATTGCTAGATCTTTACATTTAAGCAGATTAAAATTTTTAATTTTGATGTACTATGATGCATTGATAGATAGAATGACTATATTACATCTTTGCAAATCAAACAGTTGTTATATTTGCTTAAGTCAACGCTAACACGATTATTCTAAGTTTAAAGGGTCTCCATTCTAATCTATTTTTTGTGATGTGATGAAGCTCTTACAAATTTAATTTAGGTTTTCCATTACTCTAATCGTCTTTTACATCACATAAGACGATCAGAAGACCATCAAGTATGCTTTTTTAACAGTTTATATATGCATCTTGTAAGCAAAATAAAAGGTATGCATGTTATGAAAGAGTGATTTATTAACTGTATAACATTAAGTATTTTTATGTATTTATATAGACAAAAATCATAACACGATTTAAATAAACTAAATTATTCAAAATTAGTCATTATATATTTTATTAATAATTTTATTTTATTATTATAATATCATAATTTTTTTTTTAAAAGTACTATCAAATACATTTTTTTTAAAAAATAGTAAATTTACTTTTATTTTGTATCAGTATAAAAATAAATTAGCTAGTGTAAACTAATTTTGGTCATTTAATAATATACAATACACTCTATTTGTAATTTACTTCTTACTTTATATTAAAACAGAAACATCTTAATAATGAACTAACACTGAAACTTATTAAAATTTATATTACTGGTCTAACTATAAAAAGAGAAAGTTAAGCCAAGGTCTTATTATCTCCTACAGTGGTAAGTATTTATCACATTCATATTATATTATAATGCATGGATACTCGTTGTTCAATTCTGATTTCACTGGGAGAACTAAAAAACCAAATGTTCATTTAACTAACTGATATTAAATCGCTTGCCGATTGGAGTATGAATATAATAATAGAATATATTACGTCTGTATTACAGGACAGAAATCATTGAAAACTCAACAACGTTCGAGTTTACCACTCCCATGTATGTGAAATAGTTAAAAATCAGTAAATTAATTTTAAAAAAAAAAAAACTTTATGATGTATCCAAATATTTTATTAAATATAAAACTAGCCATACAGAAAGTACCCCCCCCCCTTTTTTTTTTTTATACATTAAACATAATTACTGATATAAAGTCGAAATTTTCTAAATCTTTTTTCCTAGGGAAAATCAGTCTAGGAAATATTTTCAGTGATAGGAGAAAGTAACAATAGATATTAAAAAAAATTCAAACAGCATAAGAATTTTTTTTTATATAAACTGCATTTTACCGAGTTTCGTCATACAATGAATAATAAATCATATGTTAAATCCATAATCTAAAATTTGAATCCAAGTAAAAGTGAAATTTATTTAAATAGTTAATAAATTGTAAGCAGTCAAGTGTTGTTAACCAAGAAATAAGCGCAGTGCCTTGCAAGCAAGCAGTTGTTTGCAGACGGTTGTTGCGGGCTCGCCTCCCAGCCGATGCTATGATATATGAAAAAATTTGTAAGCATGATTGTTTCTATTCTTTCAATTGTCTAACCCATAACAATGAGAAACTAGACATTATTGACTAAAGAATAAAATAAGAAGATAAATACGTCTACACACACACACATTGTTTGTTGATTATCCTGATGAATACTGTCCATTTTCTTACTATTTTTCAAAACAAAATCTGGAAAGATCTCCACACTGTAGCTGGCTATTTACCTAGGAAGAATCAAATTGTTATACCTTTCAATTAAGCAATCAATCATGGTGCAACTTCTGAGGCAGCATTCTAGTTTTGAATTTTATTCAGTTTTGAAAAAAAGAGAAACGAGGAGAAAAAAAACCTCGTTCTACAGTCTTCTCAATGATGCTTAATTTAAATTTATGACGTCAAACAACTTTTCAATTTATCGCCTATACACTTTATGAATAATTTACATATAGTGCAGTACCTTCCTCAGTAACATATTTACAAATTATTAATACTATTTGATTACTTATTCAGTTAATATATTTTTTTAATACAAGCGTCATATAATATTAACATAACTAACAACACAATAAATGATGTTATTTTCTCCTCTCTTTTTTTTTTGTATACAACTATGAATTGCTTTGTTTATTCAGATCTTCTCAGAAAAAAAAACACTTCTTAATTATTATAAAAGGGAGGAGAAGAAATAATTTCATATAAAAGATTCACTTCATTAAATTTTTAAGCATCGTTTAATCTTTAATAAACAGCTGTAGTTATCTTCGTGAACATTAAGATGTGATTATTTAAAAATAGCTTTCTGCTTATTATATTTAATATTCAACCGCTGATGATCTTATGCTAATAGCAAGATTTCACTCAAGTTTTTGCTCATCAGACCGGCACCAGAATGAATTAAGAATTTTACATCAATATCCATTTAAAACTTAAAATCTAAACTCATTTTTAGTAAATAAAAATATTAAGTTAATATTTTGAATACACAAAAATTGATTAATGTGCACACGTATAAAAATATATAAGTCGACAGATATACAAATTTTAAAAAACGCTATTTGGTGTGTGTGTGTGTGTGTGTGTGTGTGTGAATATACATCTCATGTAAATGTTATATTCTCAGCAGGATCCACAATTTAAGCAATAGAGCTCCACATTTGATCACCAGTAGATTGGTATGAGCAATTGCATCAGGAATAAGAGTAGGTTTCAGGACAATAAGGGAGTAATAGATCAATACTTAATTAAGGAAAGTTAAAAATATTTTTAATCTGACCGCATTCGTAGTGCTCTAATATTATTTAAAGTCACAAGATAACTGGCAATATAATAAATAAATAAAATTGTTGGAAGAATTTGTTAATTGGTGTGGAATCATATTCTAAAGAAGATTTATATGTGTATCTACCACACAGGCATAGCATCTTTTAAGCGTGTTTATATGTTGTGATATATATTATTATGCTCAAACACAAAGTCATATATTCAAAATATTCACTTAACCCTTATATCTATCAAAAAATTGACTTTAGATTGTGAGATTTAAATGGATGTTGCTTTGGTGTTTGATACTTTGAGATAAAATAATAATTTTCTTTACATATATATATATATATATATATATATATATATATATATATATATATATATATATATATATATATATATATATATTACTCAGCCACTCTCATATACAAGTGCAACACAGGTTGAGCAAATATAATGATAACTGTCCATTTCTTAATGAGATCTTTCATGCTGGAAATGTCTCAGAGCCATTATGTAGTGGTGTTATATAAATTTGTTTCAAATATATATCATCATCATCATCAACCATTATCAATCCACTGCAGGATGAAGGTCTCTCCAAGTTTAATCCATCTCCTCTGAACTTTAGCTTCTCTTCTCCACATCACCCCTGCACACTTTCTTATTCCATCCATCCATCTCACAAGTGGTCTCTTTCTGGGTTTTTTATATATATAATAGTTATATACTACAGCATTGTGATTACTATCAATGTCCTGCATGATTTAGTGCAATAATAGTGTAAGATTCTGGAATGTAAGATCCTAGGATAAAGGATAAATTCCAATTCTGGCATTTCTTATGTATTCTCAGATCAATAAAGCCATATGATTTTTTAATAACAATATCACTAAATATAAAAATAATTGAATGGTTTATTACTCATGAGTTATAACAGAAATTACCATCATCATATCTATAAAAAAAATTCATTATAATTTATTAGAATTGCTTCCCAATTCTGAAGCTAAAATATCAACAAGTCATTTACATGGCATAATACTTTGCATAAGCATTTCTCACACCTATAATTTAAAGTTTAAATTCAAATGGAGCTTTAAAATGTAATTTAACAATATTTGAGAAAGCTCAGGAATTTTTTTTAGATATGCTGCCTATAGACATACCCAGTTAGGCATCTAATTACTAATCAATAAACTTATTTATCTATTGTTAGCTAAAAGTGCTGCATTATATATGTTGATTTAAAACTTTTTTACTTTTTTATTTTATTATATATGCATATATATATATATATATATAAAGTTAGAATTTTTATATAGTGGTTAGTGCATTAATCTATGAAGGAAGCCGAAAAAAATTCCAAATAAATTCAGTCTTTTTAGTCTAGATATTTAATATATTGGTCATCAAACAACGAAAATTTTAATACTGATAAGAGGCTTAGAAGTATCCTAATAATAAAGAGCAATGATATGATAATAGTTATTTAAAAGCCATGTGATATTCCAGCACTCAAAATGGTAGCTTCGGTAATACAGCATCTATTGAGCCACACTGTTCGATGGTGCTGTTGCTACGCTAAAGCACATAAATATGCTGTTTACAAGGCTGCTCATAGATCTTACTGCCTGTAAACTGTTCAAACACTAAGATGTTGAAGTGCACCATTACCCCAACATCTCTAGCATGTTGAACATTATTAGCAATGAGTATACAACACTCTCTCTAGACATTACTCTTGACTATTGTACAGCGTATTATATGAAGGTTTCTGTACTCGGAATGACAAAAAGTCTATTGGATTTTTTTTTTGCTTCAATGTATTGTAATTGATGTGAGTTGGTAAAAATTGTAACAAATTGTCAAACACCCCTCCTTTCATTGTCAGGGGTCAGAATTCATGAAATGAGGAGTGTAAATCATGATTCGGCAAAGTTCATGATCAAGTCATGCACTTTCTGAGACTTTTGATCAAAACAACAGTTCAACGGCCGACGACCATTTGGTGTTGTAGTTTTGAGATTGACCTGCTACAGAAGGTAAATGTGCTGGCCTTCCTTCAACCCCAAAAAAGAAAATATTTGACATAGCCAGAAAAAAAACTGTCTTTTGTGGTGGTTTAATGAAATTAAGGCACTTGGAAGGTCCATCACATCAATGGCGATGAAGGAGCTCCATTCGCTCATGGGATAGGTTTTGAGGGCTGGCTGGGAATCACTTTTTCCCAAGCAGTATTGTTAATTGATTCTTGAAGATGGGATCAGCTTACAGTGAAGTGTAGTACAGCTGACATGGAAAGGTGTAAAAATGCCACCGTAAGGAATATGACCACAGGTCTTAGAGAGGTCTGTTGAGAAAACTTGTTTCTCGATAAACAAAACAAACCAAAAAAAGTTTCTTCAAAAACAATCAAAAAAGACTTGGTTATAAAAAATAAAAAAAAGTTGTTTCTTTAAAAAAAAAAATTAAAAAAATAGACTGGACAAAAAAAAATAATGTTTTGTTTTTTTTAAAAAAAAAAAAAAAAAGACGGAATATTTTTAAAAGCCAAAAAAAAAAACCATTTTTTGATTTTTAAGAAAAATATATACATCAAACCGGTTACAAAAAAAAAAAAAAAAACAATAACAAACAACAAACAAACAAAAAAAAGTAAAAAAATTCAAACCAATCCAAAAATTAAAAACATAAATCAAGAAAATTTGAAAAACAGCCCAGTAACATTATATCTATTCATTTTTCACTAGCAACAAGGCCATCGAACGGTGTGGCTCAATAGATGCTATATTACTGTAGCTTCAACTTTAATCCAGAAACCCAGGTTCCGAATTTGTTTTTCCTGCCCAGGACTAAACATCCAGGTCAAGTGTAATAATAATTGTGAATGCCCACTTCCATAAATCTTGAACATATGAGATTAACATATGATTTATTTCCTAAGTTTAATGACCCATGACTTACAAGATCGAAAAAATACATAGAACACTACTATTGAAATATATTCTGTTGTTAAATATATTTATTTACAGATAAATTATAGCTTAAGGTCAAGGTTCAGCCTAATGATCTGTCTAATATTTAGTTAATGTGATTATATGATAACACTTAATCAGCATTGTCTAAAGCAGTTTACATTTTAAGGAATACCATGGAATTAGTAAAAAGTTTGTATTTAAAAAACAACAGCTAATTAAAAAGTTAAATTAGAAAAACCTACAAAATAAAAAATTTGCTTAATAGATGACAGCACATGTTCACTATTAATGACTCATATATGGTGGCTGGAAGGGTTGCAAAATGTATGGAAGAAAATAATAGTGGGAGAAATGCAATGAAGTTTTCGATTGGATAGGCATATAGGAGATAGTTTATTTATAGTTACACAACTTATAAATATGAGTAGGTATAGATTTAGCCAGTTATATATGATTTTTATAGATATATAATAGGTTTATGATAGAGTAAATAGAAATAGATTATGGGTAAGTTTAGTAAATTTGGAAATGGATGGAGCTTTAGTGGATATTATTAAGAAATTATATGAAAATAATTACTATAGGTATCAATTAGGGAATATAGAATCAGTTAAAGTTTAAAATGGGGTGGGACTAAGGCAAGGATGCCCTATATCACCTATTTTGCTTTTGTTGTATTTGAGAGAAATGGAGAGAGCAAGAGAAAAATTAAGAAGAGGGATAGAGACACCATTATATGTGGAGAGAGTAATATGTGGAGAGGGAGTATATACATTATCAGGTCTTTTATTTGCAAATGATGTCTTTTTGTGTGAAGAAAGAAGGGAAGATATGGAAGTTAAGTTGAGGACATGCACAAAGGTGGGTAAAGAGATGGGGATTAAGTTTGGTGAAGAAAAATCAAAAGTAATGATGATTAATACTGGTGAAAGAGAAGACAAATAATTTTTTTTGGGGGGAAAGGGATATAAAGTTAAATATGGTGAATAGATATAACTATTTGGGAATCATATTAAGTAATTAGAGAAACGTCTTGGATAAATGGGAGAAAAAATTAATAAATGAAGCAAAGAAAAGAAAGGGATTGATAAAGAAATTAACAGTGTTTTCATATAATAAATAGGATGTAGCTAGAATTGTATGGAAAGGAGTGGCAGTAGCGGGGTTAACATATGGTAACAATGTGTTATGTGTTAGTAAAGAAGTATTAGATTACTTGAAAAAAGTACAAAGAAAAGTAGAAAGCTAGATGCAGATCTGTGGATGGCATTTCAAGGAGAAATGGGATGGTCAAGTTTTTATATGAGGAATACAAAAAAAATGAAAATGTTTGGTAGATTACAGTTTATGGATAATAAAAGAATAGCCAAAATAGTATTTAATTGGGTTATGAATAAAGGGCAGGTAACAAGATGGGTGAGAAAGGTAATGTCGTATGCAGATTTGGATAAGAATTTATGTCAGTATATTTATACAAAAGGTGGGATAATTATGTTAGGAGAATTGTTGAGTGTTATATTGCTAAGGAATGGGATAAAATAATAGATGCATTAATGAAGAATAGGGAGTTGGAGAGTGGAGAACTAGTATGGAGAGTAAAAAGAGTTTAAATATATATAGAAGTAAACGGAATATTGGGTGCAAGTTAATTTATGACAATAGCAAGAAAAGTAATTTACTGCTTAAGGCTTGAATGGAATCTTTAGCAACAGGGGATTATACACATAAATGGAAAAATGTGGGTGATTTAGTCTGCAAGTTGTGTAAGGAAGGCATAGAAAATATTAGGCATCTATTAATTGAATGTAAATGCCTGAAAGTAGAAAGGATACAAGTAATAAAGTTGTGGAAGAATAAATATAGGAAAGTGATTATACAGAAATAGGGGGTTATTGATTTTATGCTGGGTTTGGGAAAAGATAAGGGTGATTTAGATATAAAAGCCATAGAGTTGACAAAAATTAATTTGTGGAAATGGGATGGAGCAGGATATGGGAAAACTTAGGGTGGGGAATGGAAAGGGAAAGTAAAGTGGCTAACAGATTTCTCTTGGTATAATTGCTGAAACATTCCTGACTCTGTATAAGGAGAAGTCATAGTGCATCACATCACATCACATTTGTTTAGATATATTAAAGCCTTATTGTGGAATAGAAAAATATATATATATATTTTGGCTATAAATCACTATTCAATCATTTGTAGAAATCAGAAGATTTTTCATATTATAATTAAATAATATATATTATAACCCAAGAGATTTGAAAGTTAACCAATGTATTCCATTAAATAATATAAATTTAGGAAACTAGAGACTACACTGGAATAATTATAGTAGTAAGAAAAATCAGGAAATCGTTTTCTGAAAAAAGTGAAATTGAAAAAATTTACTGACAGAAGAAAGGGAAAAATAACTCTTTATTTTCTACATTCTTAATTTCAAATCTTTATAAATGGAAGGATTTATGTAGTGTTAAAATTTTATTGTCTGCAATATTTTATTAACAAATAATCTACAGGGTTATTTTTTAAAATCATAAATAATTACTTCAGTCATTTAATGAACTATTCATCATTTGTTAATGCAATTTATATTTATAATAAATTGATTTGCTGCTATTACAAACTATTAATATGCACATACTACGCATATATAATATGCTATCGGCTTAAATCAACTCATAGAAAATTGCTATTATAAATTGAGCTTAAAATTAAGTAATTATAATTAGGATATTAATTAACAGCATGCCAATCATTTCATCCAGTCTCTCATTCTCTTCTCTCTGCTCCAAAGACTAGCTCTATTTTGTGAACTTGCTCTTAAACTGAGACACTAAAATAAAAATTGTAATAAGATGTTGGAAAGCAATAGCAAATTATCATCGATGATGATCAAATGTAATTGTTTAATTGTAGTACTTCTATTACTTAATGATTCTATTTGCTTTCTGGGAGAGAACTAAATATATAAACATATTAATTAAACTCTGTTTTTAATAATAGAATTTTAATTTTTTAAGTTTTGGTATCTTGGGATCAACAAATTTATAATTAGTAAAAGTTTTATTTATTAACTAAAATAAAATAAACTCTTTTTTTTCCTGATCAAGTCTGCAATCAACTTTGCAGGAATTAATTTTAAAAAGCAGCCTCTTCTCTTATCTAAAATATAATAGAGGTCACATAACAAAGTAATAAATTTATTACTAATAAAAATTATTTATTTAAAAATCTCCTAATTTAATAAAAATCATTCCATAAATTTTCATTATTGTTTCATTTGAATATATTTTCATCTATCTAATTTTTGAATATTTTTAAATTCGCAGACTGCTTCAATTTCTGAAACTTATTCTAAGCTCTAATTAACGTATAAATTGTCCTATTTTTTTGAAATGTTTTGCTTATTATTTACAAATCGTTTCCCAAATCAATTATCAGTATTTTTATATAATTTATATTTTAAAACAAAGTAAGCACTTTGTTTTACAAAAGGTGGATAATTTTATATATATTTGATTATTCATCTTTGGATCCAATTAATTTAGTAATTGGTGTGGTAGTGTAATATTCGGTCAAAAATTAAATAAACAAGTATTCTATTATCAGATATAACCTAATGACAATACATGAATTCACCATATAATCTAGAAATTTTATTTATCATAACTTATATTAAAAAAAAAAAAAAAGTTTTCAACGCTAATGTCAATTGTGCATTACATATGTAATTTAGATTAATAATTTTTTTATTATAAAATTGATGTTTTTGAAAAGTAGACTATTTTCTTATATATTATTTTTAATGGTAGAAACTGTCAAAGATGGTTGAAATTTCACAATTTAATTTATCAATAAATAAAAATCTACTATTAAACCTTTTTTTAAAAAAAAATTCATCTTAATATCAATTTATATGTTAAAACAGGCAAAACTGACTATACATATTGCCACACACAGTAAGCTAGAGTAATCAATGGATGCCAGAAGGCTTGTGTATAAAATCCCCATCTAGTGCCTACTCATCCAATATCCCAGACTAGTTTCTGACTTGTAGCCTTCGTCAGTGAGGAGCCTTGGATCTGAGAGCACTGCACCTAGATCTTAGGATCCAATGCAACCCTACAGCAGCCACCTTTTATCTCCACTTAACTATAAAACTGTGAGTCTTAAACTGAAAACACCTTAATGTTTGCAATTCAAGCCCATTAGCTTATATAGTCATATGGGTCTGAACTCAGTTCAGTACCATACATTATGGTGTCTTTGGTTCTTTAATAACCATAGCCACCACTATCCTATTAGGCATGATTGGTTTTAAGCCAATAAACATTACATGACCACCACTTCTTATGCTTGTGCATAACTGTTGTTAAAACAGGCAAAACTCACTATACGTATTGCCACACACAGCAAGTTAGAGTAATCAATGGATGCCAGAAGACTCATAGTTTTGTAGTTGTGGAGATAAAAGGTGGCTGCTGGAGGGTTGCATTGGATCCTAAGATCTAGGTGCAGTGCTCTCAGATCCAAGGCTCCTCACTGATGAAGTCCACAAGCTAGAAACTAGTCTGGGGATATTGGATGAGTAGGCACTAGATGGGGATTTTATGCACAAGCCTTCTGGCATCCATTGATTACTCTAGCTTGCTGTGTGTGGCAATATGTATAGTGAGTTTTGCCTGTTTTAACAACAGTTATACACAAGCATGAGAAATGGTGGTCATGTGATGTTTATTGGCTTAATTTATATGTTACAGGATTTTTTTAAAAAAATGTATCAAAAGCTTATTGATAAAGCCTTAATAATTTTAACAAGCCTATAAATTAATCCCAGTCATTAAATATATAATATTGAGAATGTAAACCAGATAGTCAAATAAAGGTCATAATTTTATTTGACCAGTACATTGACATTAATATATAAAAGCAGGTATTTTTTTGCCATTTGTCAAGAATCATTTTTACTGAACTTAACAAAAATTTGCAAGCAAACTATAAGCTCAATACCTAAAAGAATGCAATCCCCCTCCCCTTTCATCATATTGCAATTGCCCCTTTTTTTATCGGTAATCACAATGTTACTCTTTTAATCTTTCACATTAGTTTGGTATTTTTTTTCCATTGTGTCAAAGCATCAGCCGAAAAGTGAACTTGGGAATCTGGGACAACTGCTTGTAAGGCAGCTGTGCTGACCACTGGGCCACCAATGCTTGACTAGTTTGGTATTTATCATTAATAAATTATTTATTTCCTAATAATATTAATTGCTACCAGATTGATTATAGAGTGATTATGACTATCTGAAAAAAATTCAAAGCTTATTTATAAATTGGAAAAAAAAATCTCAAGATTTATCTAACTTGAAATTGAATTCTAAGTCAAGGATATGTCATTTAATTGACCACTATATCACAAAGCCATTATAACATACATTAAAGCAGTTATCATGATTAAAAACAAATGAAAACTTTCAGGGAAGTAATCAAAATGTTTTTTTCTTAAAAAAAATGATAATGTCTCCAAAATGATTTTCATATGTAATTAATTAAATGACTGATTTTGTTTGTTATTTTTTTTTTAGATTTTCCAATTCTAAAGATGGGCAAACACGTGTGTATTCTTTATAAGCTGTTTAATAGCCATGGATTAAACTACATTATTGAATATAATTATTTCATAACTAAAATAGAAAGTACTTATTTAATAAAGTTCTGTTAGGTAAGTGTACACTTAAGTAACTATAAAAAATAAATAATTTATTATTAATAAAAACATTTGTATACACAAGAAACCATCATAAAAATTAAGTTCAGTCTTTAAATTATGTTCTTAAGAGTTCCAATTCAAAAGAAATAAAAGATTTATAATAACAAATTGATTATTCATGTAAATACTTAGATAAAAATTATAAATATAAATGTAGAAACATATTACATAAAAAATCATTTAAATTTTGAATTTTCTAGTCATTATTTTACAAACTACATTTACCATATGTTCACTTATTTTAAAACTTATTTTCTCTGTGAAAAAAATTTTAAAAGATGAATATGTTTAAATACGTCAAAAAATCTTAGATATTGGATTTTCACACTCAATATATTTTTTTTTTGCTGCTATAATTTTATTTGATGTAAAACATTTACTAATATTTCTATTTATATATATACAACTTATAGTGTGTTCATATACTCTCCAGCATACGCAAAAGAAACATTTTTTAAAATAATTATTAAAAAATCCACGTAAGCAAATTTCCTAGCATAATAAACAACTAAAGATAACAAGATTGAAGGAAATCATAGGCTCTGGATTTATAGATAAGAAGGATTTACCATTAAACAATAGTATTTTTTTTCTATGATTATCATATCTGCACTTATCCTGCCAATTGGAATCTATAACTATTACCCTCTAACTAATAATACTTAGATATGTTTTACTTAATCAATATATAGTGATTCAGTTGGCCATGTACAGTTAGTTGGGGGAAAAAATTAAACTTTTTTTTTTAATGAAATAATTTTCAAGTTTATTCAGCCTGAATTTGAACTCCAGTTAAGTGGCAAATAAGTGATGTAATCACTATGCTACAAATCCCTTAATAAAGTATCGCCAAAAAAATGTATCACAGAGAAATATAAATGTCTCAGAAATAAAGTTAAAAATTAAAATTGAAACCATTGTTTCAGTTATCCGTCTAATTAATATATATATAACTTAGAAATTAAATTTTTTTTTTTACATATTTTAATATTTATTTCTTACTGTACGTACAGTGTGTACACACTCATATATATAAATGCGCGCATATTAACGTGGTTTGGAATTAAATATCATGGATACGGTAGAACAGTTATATTTCAATGTGTCATTATATATATTATAAAATAAAAATTGTAATAATTGAATTCTTTTATCAAAAAATGTATTTAATTTAATTATTTTTATCTATGTTCACGATTTTTATTACTCTACCCTACGAAGAATATTATATATTGCTTTTAATATAACGTCTTACTATTACAATAATTTATATAGAATTCTTTTGGATAAAAAGAATAAGAAGAAACAACTTTATTAATGAACTAAATGCGGTTAATAAACATTTCAATATCCTTTTACGTACTGGATTGCTTAGCCAATGTAAAATGTCCATTTGCAATAACTGTGACAGACGTATATAATTAACAAATGTAGTAAATTTTTGAATGATACTCATTACAATTCAGAAGTAAACATGATCAATCTATGAGAATCCTGCCAGTAAAGAGATGCTGAAATGCTTAATAATAGTGTTTGATTCATTAGTCAAGATCAAAAATTAATATAATGTTGGAAAATAATATTGGGTTTATTAAATATAAATAAAATAACAAATCTTCATAGGTGATTAACTTGTCATTATTATCACTATTAGTTCTCTAATCCATACTTAGGTTATGATATACTCTTCTGCTGTTTATTTTAATTCTATTAGTATCTCTATATAGTTGATTTATAAAGGTGAAATGAGATCTGTCTTTTGGCCATTTCCAGATATCTTTCCATCAACTATATTTCAGATTAAGATGGGCTGTCTCGATATATGGCACATCTAATTCAAGTTTTTGGTTCTAATTTGAGAAATACTGGACATTTTCTCCTCTTTTAATCATATAATTTCATCATTTGACTATTTCTATATAAATTTTGTTTTATTTTTATCAAAGTCCACATCTCACAAGCCTAAATCTCTGACTTATTCAGGAAGTTAGATAAATAGAAACTAGATAATTTTCTTGTGCATATTAATATCATACAACTGGAATCATTGATCACAATTTCAAAATTTATTTGGCTAGATATTAAAAATGTCTATTTTTCCTATTTTAATAAGCATTCTGAATGTAATCATTGCTTTGGCCTTTTTAATATTAATTGTCATGCTCATTTGAATGATAATTCTATTAGTATTCATCATTTTAATCAGAGTTTTTGAGCTTCCTGTCAATACTTGTTGATCATTTGCAAATTTAGCTGTTTGGTAGATTTGATCTATCATTTTCAGTTCAAACTTTTTGTGACCAGAGTCAATAAATCACATTATCTAACTCCTCTGCCAGTAATAGCTTTCTTATGTTTTCTGCTAGTTAAATTTTGGTATTTGAACTCTATACAGGTTTTAAATGATGCAAATAATATAGCTTTGACAGGTATTTGTTTTAAGTTTGGAAAAAATGTAAACCAAACCATTCAATCAAAAGCTTTTTTATAAACAATTAAATGCAAGATAAATCTAAAAAATAAAGAATTTCTTTTATTTTCTCAAAATTTAAATCTTATAGATGTAAAAAACCTCATTACCAAATCTCATGAAAATTTATTATGTAACTTATAAATTAACTTGTATTAAAAAGTTGGAGAACACAACTTAGCCACTATACATTAACTTATGAATCTATTTTTGAGGAATATTTCTAACATAATTTTAGAAATGAATAGTATCGTTTATATTATACACATAAACATTATTTGTAGCAGGTCTCAGTCTATAGTGGGATGAAGGTTTCTCTGAGATTAATCTGGGTTTTTTAATTGCCACTCTTCCTGCCATCATTCAAGCAAATTTTCCTATTTTATCCATGTAATGCATATGGTTCATTTTATATCTTTTATAATCTAGTGGGATCTAGTTTTGAAATTCATTTGCCATCTATTTTTATCTCTATTATGTTTATCCAGCTTCACTTTATCCTCTATCTTTTTCAAAAGGAGTGATAGCTATTTATTGATTGTGTATTTTGCTATAAATCCATCTTATTAATCCTATACTTTTTTATGTACTTAGTCTTTAATATATTGCTTTTTTTTGTAAGTGCCCAATAAGCACTAATAGAATATATTTAATTAAAACTTTTTTTCAAGCACAGATATATTTATTTTTAAAATTATTTCTATTAAAAGCTCTATTCAAGTTTGATTTTATGATTAATTTCATAAATTATGTTTTCATCTGTATTAGTAATGTAATTCATTTATTTGTGGTTATTACCTTTTAATCAATTATTCTTCATATATTTATTTATTTTTATTTGAAAAGACATTAAATATTACATTAATAATAATATATATCATCATCATCATCATTTTCAATTAATCCAGTTTCTGCTTTCCATGGTCCCACATCAGATAATTTACTTATTTTATCCATCTATCTAATATATGGTTTCTTTAACAATGTCTTAAGTTGCCATTTAAAACCACATGATCACATCTCCTAATAGGATAGTGGCTATGGTTGTAAAAGAGCCAAAGACACCAAAATGTATGGGTTCTGAACTGAGTTCAGACCCATATGACTAAATAAGCTATTGAGCTTAGATTGAAAATATTTTTTGTGTTTTCAATTTCATTCTCATAGTTTTGTATTTAAGTAGAGCTAAAAGGTGGTTGCTAGAGGGTTGCATTAGATCCTAAGATCTAGATGCAATGCTCTCAGATCCAAAGCTCCTCACTGATGAAGACCACAAGCCAGAAACTAGTCTGGGGATATTGGATGAGTAGGCATTAGATAGGGATTTTATGCACAAGCCTTCTGGCATCCATTGATTACTCTGTTTAGCACAGGTGGCAATACTGTATGGAGAGTTTTGCTCTGTTTATTGCCATTTAAAACTTCAACTGACCATCCATTATCATCTTCTCTAGTAATATACAAGGAAATTATTTATCAACCTAACATATACCAAATTCCACTCAACTTCCTGGTATCAAGGTATTCAATATTAACATTTTTTTCTTCTATTCGTATTAAATTTTGATATTAGATTGGCATAAAGTTTGAGTTGAATTTAATTAATGTTAAGTTGGTAAAAATTTATTTGTATAATCTCCAGTTTAATGATATATGGATTATATATATGTATATTAAACTAAGTGCCCTGATTCATAATTAAATCTCTAGTTAAAATTAAATTTCAAATCCATCTCATTGATTTCTCTATCAGACTTCACAAGTGCAAAGTTAACATAACACAAAACAAATATATACTATTCTATCTTCCCATAGTTCTAACTCACATTTTAATTACTTTCAATATCTTAAGAACTTGTAAATAAGTTAATAGCTTCAAAAACATAATTTTTTTAATGAGATTTCTTCACACACACACACACACTCTTTTCAAAGAAAACAACCTTAGTCTGTTAAAAAAAGAATGAATGAAAAGAGAAAAGTAAAAAAATCTCTTTTTTTTTAAGTGTCATAGCATCGGCCGGGGCGCGAACCCGCAACCCGGGCAACTGCCTGCAAGTGCAAGGCAGTCGCGCCTACCTAATAAAGATTTAAGATTTTCAGGATATTAACTTATTTCAAAGTTCTTTTGTTTTAAAAGTAATAGAAATGTGAGTTGAAATTTCAGAAAAGTAGGATAGTACACATTTGTTTTGTGTTGTCTTAACTTTGCATTTGAGAAGTCTGTCTGCTTTTTTTTTCATATGTCATAGCATCGGCTGAGAGGCGAACCTGCAACCGTCTGCCACCAACTGCTTGCTTGCAAGGATGCTGTGCTGACCTCTCGGCTAACAACGCTTGACAAATCTGTCTGCTTTGGCATAAAAACTATTAGTAATGGATTTGTATTTTAATTCTTGCTAGTGATTCATTTGTAAATTGCTGTATTCAATTTATTTTATTGACTATTTTAGAGTTTGACATTTGACAGCAAAACCATAAAGGTTATACATTATTCCAGGTTGTTTTGATGAATGTTGATATATTAAAACTAAAAACAAAAAATACAATTGTAATACAATGTGCCGTTATCTCTAGATGCACCCATAACTAACCATTACTTTATGTATATATATATATAGTAGTTCTTCAGTACCCATGACATTTGGTTGCCTCTACATGGATAACAAAATTCAAGTATATTGTGTAAAATTTCTTTTTTTACTTAATTTTATTTTTTTAAAACTGTGGATGTGGGGATTGCTGTATATAGTATGCTCCTCTCCCTCTCACAATGTCCATGTATTTACTGTTCACAGTTTCAATAATTCATAGTTTGAAAAATATTAAATAAAAAATTAGAATATAAATTTTATGTGACCATTTCTCTATGTAACACTACCACAAATCATTTCTCATTCAGCCATCTCTTAATTTTGCATGCTCAGAATGTACGCAATTAACCATTAAGTTATTCTTTCTCTTTCCTAGTTTATTATTATATGGACTTAATTACTTATTTATTTACTACTATATTGCATTATATTTTCCTAATTGCCTTATTCGATTTTTTTTTGTTAATTAGTTTTGTTGATGTTCTGTGTATATGTTTTAAATAAAATTGAATTTCAGGAAAAAAACATAACGAATGTGTGAATATACATAAAACATGGTTTCAGAATGTATGAGAAGGTTTGGAATTAAATAAAGTGGATATAAAGAAAACTGCTGTATATATTTATCAAAAAACAAATGATAGATTGAAATCTTTCTACTGAAATAATATAATGATATGATATAATTTATTAATAAAGTGTATACTATTGGAAAAATAGATGTTGAGAGAAGAACAGGGCAAGCATCAATAAGATGGACATATTCTAGCATCATTTTGATAAATATGCTTTTAAAAAGTCTGATCCCTAAATAAATAATATATCATTCTGGAAAAACATCACTCATACAATTTCCAGGAGTTAATATTCACTCATTAACATCTAGTAATAATATATATATTACAAATTTAAAAATTTAGAAAATATTTTTTATAAAATAAGTAAATATTTAGCCAGCATTTTGAATAAGAGAAGTTTTTTTCTGACTGTTTTATGTTATTTTTTTAATTTTAATTCTCAGTATTAAAGACTTTTCTTATTAAAAGCCAAATTGTAATGAAATATTTTACTGGCATTACTCAAGTTCCAAGTTAACCAATTGTGTTTTCCATCTTTTTCACTTCTAACCTAAAATCTCCAACAATCTTACCTAAATCAGTAACTCAGTATCCTATTGTGTTTATAAAACTATATCTTATTCTTTTTCATTTAGTTTTTTTAAATCCTAAATACACTTAGGTATATACACTCAAGTGAGATATTCTGCTATAGATTTTATCTTATATTCATATTTTATAAACTTTATCTTATGGACTGTTTATGACATATTTAAAACAATACTGATTCTGCTGTTTTTATTGCACCTCCTCTTTTTAAGATCCCATTTATTAATTCCATTTTTTTATATTCATTTTACACAATTAACAATCTTCTTTGCTTTATTTATATTTTTAAATATTCTAACTTATTTAATTATCAAATGTACATTTTATAGCCTATAATAATAAAAAATTTGGTTAGATATTTAAATGGCAAGTGGTGTTAGAGTACCAAAATGACAGGTTAAGCATGGCAATTCTAATCAACTGATCAACATTTAGATTATTTCTTTAATTTTCTCAATCTATTATAACTCAATATATGGTGAAGGTCCACTATGCTGGAAAAATTATAAATTTATGACTTCTTTAAGGATTTACAACTTAGCACTGTTTTTGACCAGGCCAGTCATATTCATAGATTAATATGGGTGTATAGAAGAGAAAACTTATAAGTTAATTAATATACAAATTTGTAAATCAGATATACCACCTGTATGATAATGCAATACATGGGTCCTTTTGTTTATATGTATATCAGTAATTATAAGTGCTGTCAAATAAAAAATAAACTATTAAATGTAGATTTTATTTTATCCTTTGAATGAGCCACTCTCGGATTAACAGGTTTAATCCTATAATATCCTGTTACTTATTGTGTTAAATGACTTTAAAAGAATACACAATATCCTGGAGAGTAATTATATATTTAAATTACCTCATCATTTAAGTAAATATAGGGAATTTGAACTCAGACTTTCAAGCCATTTCACTATCCACACTATCTCATACAACTGATACACATGACCACACACATGCAGAAAAGATAAATAATCACCAATATACATATTTTGTGCTAAACCAGGACTCATCAGTTGGTCCAGATTACCATCTCCCATACATATATATAATCAGTGCTCATTTTATATTAAGATAGCAAATCCTTACACTTTAATAGACAGGCTTCAACCTACTCCAACCTCCAACTCTTCAGCCATCCATACCATTGAAAATCTGATGACATAATTCCCAAATCCCATGCTGATGCCAATGTTGTTGTCATACCCATGTTGACCTCAAGTCACTCTGACCCTCACATATAGAACAGTATCCATTTAAATACATGAAGGGATGGTCAGAATGCAGGCTTAATATGTAAGATTTGAAATACCATTTAAGGTAAATCAACTGCTCTGTGCTAATAAGAGTATAAAACTTTCTAACTAGTAATAAAAATGGTATCATATTATAATCATTTGTTAGGGTCAACAGATTAATACTTTTATCATAAAAAGCCAGTCAACACTTTGACAATCCCAATATTAAATCGATCAACAATTTCAAATTGTTGTCAAGGCAACCTCCTTTTAGCAATAAAGGAATTCCACCTTTATTGTTAAAAGGTTGCCTTAACAACAGTTTGAAATTGTTGATTGATTTAATATTGGGATTGTTTAAAGTGTTGATTGGCTTTTAATCATTACTTACAAAACCATTTAGCCTTAAGCATTATTACACTTATTATTTTATGTAAATGTGCATTACTAATTCTTTACTTGCAATATAAATTTTTATTCTAGGATATAAATATAAGTTTTTATTCTAAAAGATTTTATTTCTGTATCACTTGCTAATAAAATATATATATATATTGAATGTAAATAGTTTCTTTTTTTTAATGTTTCATATTGAACTAATTTTGAAAAACATACTTTATTATTGTAGCAGGATTTCAATTGGTATTTTTATTACGCTCAGTTTTTTAGTTTCTTTTTTTGTCAGTAACAGCAAAGTAAGCAAAATATCATTTTTTTTTTTTTTTTTCAAAATTAAGACATCCAACAAAATCTCGATCGATATTAAATATAATAGAAATACTTAGGGTGTAATAAAATATATTCTGTGAATCAAAATTAATCAATATTATAATCTTTTTTTTTATAATTGTCAAGCTCTCATTATAATTAATCATTAAAATATTAAATTAAAATAAGAAGTACATAAAATCAATGTTTCTGAAGGTCAAAGAGTTCTGAAGATTTAATTATCATACAATTATTTAAAGTATGTTAAACATAATTAATATTTGACTTATTAGCAGAGTGATAAAATAATAGTTTTTCATACCCAAAATTATAGCATGAGACACTTATATATAGAGATTGTAAAACATATTTTCGGGAGCAGACATGTTTAATAGAATAATATTAAAGTAAATATACCAACATTTTGATATCTTAGATAACATTTTAGGGCATTCATTTCAACATTTACATATAACAATAATTTATTATGAGAGCATTTAAGTACTCTCTAGTAGATTATTGTTTAAATAAGATGTAAAACATTATATAATAGCCAAATTATATATTATGAACTATTGCAATATAATATATGAGAATTATTTCAGGGAAATCAGTTTGTTGGGTGTGTCAAGCCCCAATTTTACTAACTATAAAGCTTTACTCTTATTTACATTAAGCAGATTTCACTTGCTTTATTTGAGATAAAGCATGCACAACCATTAAAGGTGGTACTTTTATTTTATTCTCATTATAGCTAATAACCATATAACTAATTATAACATCTTACATTTTAATTAAGGAATAATCTAATAGAGGTGTTTGAATGCTCTCATTCTATGAAATATTAATTACATAATTAGTTGTTATTGATGAAAAGTTTAGACTCTCAAAACAATTGGTTCTGTGCACTTACTATATTTTCAACTTTTTAATGATTGACTATAATAGCAGCTTGATTTTTTTTTAAAAAAAAAAACAATTTTAATAGTAATATTTAATTATAAAATGAGAAAATTGTATCTCAGTAATATAGAGGGCTTAATTAATTTATGGTAGTGCTAAATTTAAGATGCTAAAATAAATTATGTTAAAAAAATGGCAACAATGATACTGTATTCTATTGCCTAGTTATGTCAAATCAACTTTGGTCAGAATGTAATATATATATATGCAAACATAGCGAAGCCATGAATTATGATCAACTTTGGTCAGAATGTAATATATATATATGCAAACATAGCGAAGCCATGAATTATGCCATATCAATATACATAATTTCAATTATTCATTATCCCAAAAAAATTTAAACAAACAAATATCTAATTTGTGTCAGCACTCATTTTCAACTTTGAGCACTGCATATGATTAAGGTTTTTTTTTAAAAAGAAAAAAAAAAGAAAATTTGTGAATAAATTTTACAATAGACCAGCAACCATTTTTATGTCTTGGAATGTTTTATTTCATCAGTTTATTTTGAAAACACATACATTTTATTTTTCCTTTATGATCCTTTCTGAATTTGATATGCAGTATTTTGTGTGATAAAATGATTTCTAAACTTAATGCTAAAAGTTTTACAAAATTTAAAAACATACTTAAAGTTGATATTGATTTAAAAATATCAAAATAATTAGTTTATATTTTATTAACCTTTTCCTTGTTCAAACCACCTATTGGCCAAATGAATTAAAGTTCTAAACTTTTGATTGGTCAATTACAAAATCAGCAGTGAAAATATATTCATCTTTTAATATTATCACATGATCACCATTTCATTGTGTGGCAATATGTATAGTGAGTTTTGCCTGTTTAACAACTTTTAATATTATATTCATTTTAGTTTTGTTTGTAAAAAGCAAATTAATAATTTGTAAGATTATGAAAGTGAATGAAAGTTCTTTCAAAAATACATTTCTATTTATAATTATAAGAAAATTCTATAGTGGAAAAGCTAAAAAGAACTTTCATAACCTATTAGAAAATGTTCCATATGTCATTGATTTCTTTCACAATTTACGTTCGTGTAAAGGTAAAGAATTTTTACTAAAATCTTAACTATGTTTCTAAAATAATTATATTTTCAGCATATTTTATCAAAATAATTTATAATATGTAAAAAAATATGAAAAAAATACTCTAAAATATATATTTTCAGTTTGAAAATCAAAACAAAGAACTTAAACCTGTCAAAACTGTTGGAAAACACACCCTTTTGTTCAACATGAGAAACAACCAATCAGCTCCTTAGAAATACCATCTTATCCCATTGTTAAAACTTTAAATTTAAATATTATTGATTTTTTTACTTGTAAAATAATTCTAGAGAAGGCAGCATCTTACGGTATGTTGTAAGCTTTAAAATAAGCAAAACTCTCTCCATATAGTAGTGCCACTCAGCCAACCAGGGTAATCAATGGATGCCAGAAGGCTTGTGAATAAAGTCCCTATCTAGTGCCTACTCATCCAATATCCCCAGACTAGTTTTTGGCTTGTGGCCTTCATCAGTGAGGAGTTTTGGATGAGTAGGCACTAGATAGGGATTTTATGCACATGCCTTCTGGCAGCCATTGATTACTCTGGTTGGCACTGAGTGGCACTACTATATGGAGAGAGTTTTGCCTGTTTTAATAACAGTAATGTGCTAGCATAAGAAATAGTGATCATGTGATCTTTAAAATGAGCATAAATTCATTACAATAATATTAAAATTACTGGGTTTTTTAGCTGATTCAATTTAACTTGAACCTGAGAGTAAAAGAGTTAATAACAAGACTACTATAATGTTCATATGAAAGAAAAAAGTTATTCGATATATATATTCAGAGTGGTTTAATTGTGATGAAAGTCAGGTATTTTGCTATTTATTTTATTTAAAAAATAAAAATGTGGTCTAGTAAGTTTTTTTTTCATTCTTATTTTTTCAGTGAATAAATGAATGAACACTCATTCAATAAAATATATGTAAACATGTCCATTAAATTTATTATTAATAATTTATATTATTATTTTTTTAAATTTTATTTATACTGTAATCTTAATTTATATATGATACTATGCATATATGTGAGTGCTTAAAAGGTACTGTATACTTGCAGTTTAAAAAACAATACATACTTTATTCTGATCAAAGTTTATCAACAAAACATAAGTTATAATGCACAATATTTGATGTATGAAAGGTAAGCTTTGATATAATGGCTCCATTATAAATTGTAATAATCAATCTATGAAATGACAGTTGGTACATGAACTCCCACCAGATGATACTTCTAAACTCATAATACTTAATGTAACTTAAATAACTGTTATTCTTAAGATTATTTATGTATTTTATCTATACAATATTATAACAAAATTACAAGCATGTTGAGGTGCTGGCAGAAGAAGCTAATTCTGATCTTTTGCAATATCTTCTGCCAATATATATATATCTTTTATAGATAAAACAAAACATGAAATTGTTGTCATATCTAATTACAATCAAATCTGTATTTAAATACTGCAATAATATATCAACAACATAGAATGCTATTAATAAACTTAAGACTAATTGACAAATATTTCAAATAACTATATTTCCATAACTCCATAAGTCAAGAGGCAGCTTAAATATTTTTTTTTAAATAAACTAAATTTTAAAATGTAATTAGAGCTTTATAATGCACTCTCACAAACTACAAACAAAATATACAATGCCAAATCTCCTATTCAAGTTTTAAAAAAATTATATTATGGCAAATTTCCTTTAGATATCTTGTTATAGCAACTTTATATTTGATGGTTAGATGAATCATAAATAAGCCTATTCTATACAATATGAGAATATTACTTTCTAATGTTTAAATTATTTATAATATTGTCATTTAAGTATTTCACATGAATATGAATGTTTAAGATGTCAACATTCATCAATTCATATACATTCAAACAAGAGCTAGATCTTCAGATAGGGATTTAGTGATATGGAAAGCATGAAGTTATGAATCATGCATATAAATATCTTATGATATGTGTTATTTCCAAACAATATATTAATATATTTTACTATCTTACAATCATTCAGACAATTCCCCAGAAAGACTAAAGATAAGATATCTACAAAAAAAAATACACCTGTGTCTCATTTTACACAATAGATAGGTTCATCAGAAAACACGCGCAAATGAAATTGCGCAAAAATAGACGTAACTTACCTTGAAAAAGGGGGGATAAGGACTGTGATTTTTCAAAAATCGCATAAAAGCAAAGCGCCAACGTAAAATTACTTTAAAATTCATGCAAAAAAAAATAAGGAAATAAAATATGACTAATAAAAAATTTCAAATTTGAAAAAAATTGATACAAGACAAACTTTTTTTAACTATAATATTTAATTTTATTCAAAACAATATATTTTTATGCATAATTTACAGTAATTTACAGTTTTTTATGCACGTTTTAATTATTATGGCTATTTGCTGATAAACAGGTTCATTTGCAAACTGGTAAAAAAATCAGATTCTTCACAAGAGGAAATACAACCAGCGCCAATGTCACTCTCATGTTATGTTAATGGTTTTCTGGTGACAACGTAATTAATAATTAATCTAACAACTAAAAATTAAATTCTTATTTTTGTCTTTAATTTTCAATTTTAATTGTGCCAACTGCTATTACTCACCTTTTAAAAATAAACTTGCGGACACTAAATGATTAATAATTGATTACGTTCTTTTTTAAAAAGCAAAAACAGAATGTGATTTAAAATGCAAAATTAACACGCACAATGTTTGAATAAATTTACATTATAATCTTGTAAAATTTAATGTGTGTATATATAAAATGTGGAAATCATAATTTTAATTTCATTATTGCATAAAATCTTATTATTATAAAGCACTGAAAATATTGAAATTACTAAGATGAAAGTCGAATTCCGATAATGTGCTATTACTTTCAATATGACGTAAGTGCACAAAATTTATTATTTAAAGTAATAGTGCATTATCGGAGTTCGACTTCCGGAGAAATGTGAATCGTGTAACTTCAAAATCGCGTTAAATAAATCCGCGTAAAAAGAGACCCAGGTGTAATAGTAAATTAATATTATTAGACAGATGTGATTTTGGCTATTAACTCTGATATGACATAATAATGATACATGGCTTTCAATAAATGTATCTGTAATTCAAGTGCAGGTATAAATAATTAAGCCGGAAAGTAATCATTATTTTAATATAAAAATATAACATACTGAAATCATCATCATATGCCAGACTTCCTCTGTGAAATATGAAATATATTAATATGTGTGAGCATGCAAATTATTACTTTCAGCATATGAGCAGAAATACTACATCTGGGTGTGTATATACATAATCAAGACATAATAATAATCCTTATTTTAAACCTTTAATAACTCAATTTTTTCACACTTGATGTTAATATTGACTGTATGTGAAAATAATAATGCGCACGCATTTCAAATTCAATATTTCTATAAATTACCAAGATACTTTCTCACATTTGAATTACTTACATCACATTATTTATAGGAAAGAATTTAATCATTCAACATGTATACGAATGAACTTCAAAGAACTATTTAATTTCAGGTTGTTCCTGCTATTTAATGATCTCAACTCTCTTTACTCATTTTTACTCCTTCATTTATTTACCCTATTATGAATTGTAAAATTATTATGATTAAAATAGAATAATTTATATGTTCTGGCTTAAATTCTAATATCTTTCATTAATCTAAGTAGTAGATCATTTATTTTTTCCACTTTCATTGATTTTAAATAAACATACATAAAGATTTCATTAACTACGTTTAGTATTTTTATTTTCTTTCACAGCTTTGATAGACATTTCGTAGTTGGATCCTTTATTGTCTTCTTTTTCCCTCAAAATTTTATGTACAATATTTTGAGGTTAACAATCTTTTTTAAATGTAATTATTCTTTTAATATTAATTTCTGTTGAGAGTTAGGTATAATTCCATGATCAGATTATTACACTAAGGCATTTCAGAGATGTTCTGTATGAAGTTGATTTTCTGTCTAAGAAGAGATGCTATGGACTAACCTGCCATTATTTTTCAAATTTCCAAGGGAGTCATTTTTTTATACATATTGATTAAAAAATAGATTTCTGGCTACTGTAATGTTTTTAGAATGCAACGTTTATTTTTCTTAGTTATCCACATTTAGTCTATTTTTTGTTCTTTTTTAAAAACAATGTTAATTATAACAATATATATATATATATCAGCCAAGTGCTTTCAGAAATTAATCTGCATTTGTTATATGTTTTATAATTTCTTCTGAACATTGACTGTACATTTTTTTAAAAATTAATTAAACTTACAATTATTTTATATATTTTCTAGAAATCTTTATTATTATATATATATTTTTATTATATATATGAGTAAGTGATAATGGGATATGCAAACATACGCACACATATAGATATATAAATAACATAGAGTGTACCTATTTCTTAATGCTATAAATTTTTTGTTTTCTAAAATATATTAAATGACCTTAATCTCCTCTTGATTCCCTTGATTTATTTGAAAACTAAATGTTTTACACTGTAATAAAATCTCCTTTTCTTTGACTTTTATGAAATGATCAGTGAATATAATCACATGAAATGATTATATCATTTCAATATATTACTACAATTTTAACAATAAATGTCAAACTTTCTGTACTTTTATTTTGATACCATCCACTTTAGGTAAATGCATTAATACTTATCACTAATCCATTTGTTAAGCTATATATTATCGTATCATTCCTACCTCAGATATAAACTTTAAATTATAATTAAAATTTAAATATATCTGTTTTTTTATTATTAAATATAGTACATGTAGTTAATTAGATGTCAGACTTTCTCAGCATACTCCTAACTTCATCAAGTTTTTAAACTTATCAAATCACCCTCTCTTATTATATATATATCCCAGAAACACCTCTTTTTATCATGTGAACTAGAGGCTTGAAACATTTGAATTTATACTTCAGAAATGGTAATATAATTTCATATTTATAAATATCATCAATATTTTGAGTAATCAATTAAGGTCTAAAATTTACCATCCGTTTTTCATACATATGTCATATTTAATTTAATAGTGCAATAAGTATACATTTCATTCAGGGTAGGAAATATTTCTATTTAACACATACAAATAAATATTGCAATAAACTTCTTTTATCTAATGTTTCAAGCTTTTAAGTAATCTGACAGATGGAGGCTTTCAAGTAAATATGTGTATGGTGAGAGAGGATGGTCTGAGCATTTTTATACAGATATATAGTTAGAATATAATAGATTCAAAAGTGAAAACAGTAGTGATAATATCTGATTAGTAACATATGTTTTTCCAAAAGCTGACAATCTTTATGTATATAATGTTGTTGTTGTTGTTGTTTTTTTTTTCAGAAATAAACACAATAATAATAAAAACTATGTTTAATGGTTGTATATTATCCTAAACTATGATTTTAATTAAAACTATATATGTAATATCAAGCACACTTGCACTGATATTTAGCCAGGTAATAAAAAAAGTATTGGTTATACATAGAAATGTACATAAACATATTTTGGGTTAAACTGTGTATTATTTTGTCATACTTCCCAACATTTTGATGAAATAACATCCACCAGTTTCAAGGTCAAGTCTTTAAAGAAAAACCATTAGATTTCAAGTAATAATGAGATTGAGTGGGAGGTAGAAAATGAGCTTGAGTACTCAACTCCTTCATTCTCTACCTCACACTCAATATCTTTACTTCTTTAGATCTAATGGTTTTTCTTTAAAAACTTGACCTTGAAAATGTCAGACTTTATTTCATCAAACATTGGGAAATAAAAAAACAAAATACACAGATTAATCCCAAAAACTATGTTGTTTACATCATATAACTGTGAAAACATTAAATATAATATAATATATGTATATTTTTCAATAACTTCAATAGTAGATTTTTGAAATTCAAGTCTTGCAATTTGAAACATTTTTAGAGAGCTAAAAGTAGATGTAATATTTTAAAAAATCTATTGACATGACATCTTTGTAAAGAGGAAAAGGTATTTAATGTGAACTATGAACTATCAGATTTGTCATTTTCCTAGCATCAACTTTAAAAAGAGATCATAAAACATGATCAAATTACTTAACATGTTGAATATAAATTTTTGCAAAAAAATATATGCCTGAAACTTATTTTATCCAATAATTTTCTTCCATGTAATTACAAGTAAAAAAGTAATTTGACAATACCAATACCAGTATTTTCAATTTACCACTATTTCTGTAATCTTGAGTAAGCAATAGATATCAAGTGGTAGTAACAAAGAAATTTTCAGACTCCTTTTAATGATTTTCTGTAAGAAACACTGGATTTTGCAAAATATCCATGCAACACATATATTTTAAAAATATATATCATACTCTCCAGTTAATGATTTGATATTCTCAGTATATCTGGATTAATACAGTTGCATAAAAAGCTATGGAGTTTAATGACACATGATGCTTAGTCAAAAGAATAACTCTTGAATAATTGCTCTTTCTAAATGAAAGCCACATAATGTGTAAAAAAAAATGTTTTTCCACTCTAATAAATAGTGATTTTGCTAACTAATCATTTTTTAATATTAGTTTTTGAAAATCTATAAATCTACTCTACACAAACTTACAAATCTAAGAAATTGGTCAAATATTTTGATATTTTTGCTGTTTTATATTTAGAGCAATATCATAACCATAATAAAAAAAATTAATGTAGCTTTTATACTATTCTTAATACAATATAAATCTATTAATATAGTTTATAAGAAAAAAGAATCTAATATTAAGGTATAAATAAAATTATTCAGGTCTCAAAACAACTCAGAATAAATATGCATAACTTAATTCTAAAAATAAATAGATTGCTCTGTGGTATACAACCTATCACTACATTTGCAATATAGTATGTGGTTTATCAATTTTGGTAGATCTATGCTATTTGCTTGCAAATTATTTCAATTTGTTTGTTTCTTTTTTAATGATGTACAAGGTTGTTGTTTTTTTTTAATGTGTCAAAGCATCGGCTGGGACGCGAACCCCAAGACAATTGTTTGTAAGTCAGCTGTGCTAATCACTCAACCACCAACGCTTGACAATGATGTACAAGGTTTATATTATTAATTAGATATAAAGATACAAGATGTATAAAATCAATAATTTAATAAACATACATTTTTGTAAATATTTAATTTTGTTATATATAAAGGAAATTCTGCATGATTCGATTTATTCAAAAAATATTTTTAATCAATTCTTAAATAAGGCTTAGGGTCTCGATTTGGTCAATTGAATGGAACTGTTGAGTTACACTAATCATTTTGGTACTTGTATTACACATGATTTCCAGAACAAATGATTATATGAATTACATTATTTACTATTTGAAATAATTAGACAGTCTGCATACTATATTATAAAGGTAATGCTAATTTGTATAATTATTGAAAAACTGCGTTGCTTTAGTAGAACAATCAAACAGAAATATTTTTGTTTTTACATATAAATACAAGATTGTAAATATGCTAAAGAAAAAAAATTACAATGGTAAGTGAAAACAAAATATGTAAATCTAATAATTTTATTTCCTTTAATACAGAAAATTATTGAAAAAGAAAGAAATCTTACAGTTTGTAGATAGCATTCACTAAAATAAAAATTGATATTATTATTATATTTCCAGTATCTTTTTTTTATGTAAATTTTGCCCAAAGTGCCATTTTTTAATTATTGATTATTTAATATAATGCAAATAATTTAGAAATTAAAAAAATATTTTAAAAAAGAAATTATGTAAGCTATTGTGATAGAAATTATATGCATTGGGTAATTTGTAATCAACTTTCAATTGGCTAGCAATCTTCTTCAAGGCTATAATAATGTTTACTATTTTATTTTTTCATAACATATATATAATAAATATAACATTTTACAACCTATATTTTAACTATATATTTAACATAAATATATCTATACATTCCTCTTTATATCCATGTCAGTTTTTAATTTAATGTGTATATTTTTTTATATTAACTGAAACTATGCCAGTTGCTCAGTGCTTTTTCACACAATGAAAAGTGAAGGATTTAAAGGTTATAGTATTGAATCTCAAACTGTCACATGACTTCCCAAGCATATAATCATTCATATAGACACATGTTTCTTTATAATAATTCCATTTTATATAAATATATCGGTTCTAGTAAACTATTAACTGTGCAGCCTTTGGTGGCACTGTTTCTAGTTAAAAACAGAGCGTTGTAACATTACCGGGCCGCTAGATTTTTTTTATCTAATAGATCGTATTTTGACATACGGCTGTAATTTTTTTTTTAATATTTAATATATTGTTGTTGTTTGTTTTGGACATAATTATTTTTTTTTTAATATTTAATATATTGTTGTTGTTTGTTTTGGACATAATTTTTTTTTTTTTAATATTTAATATATAGTTGTTGTTTGTTTTGGACATAATTATTTTTTTGGTTTTCATTTGATAAATTTAAAACTATAAAGGAGACTTTGACCTTTTTTTTTTGATCTCAAAAGTACATAATTTTTGACATACACCTTTATTTGGGGGGGGGGGGGGATTTCCATTCTAAATCTACTGTTTCTTTTTTACAGACGTCTTTTATTTTTTTGTTTTGGATTCGATACATTTCAAAGTAATAAGGGACAGTTTTAACTTTTTTTTGGAATATCTCAAATATACACAATTTGCTTTACATACGACTTTCTTTTTTGTTGTTGTTGTTATTTAAAATTAGAATTTGACACTTTCTTTTTGAATTACTTTAAAAATGAGGGGGTTTGCTGTTGATTGATTTAGCAAAAAAAATTCAAACCTGTCCGACAAACTCCGCCTCACATGTCTGTATTTGCTTATAAACGAAAAGAATTGTTTGGTATTTTATCTTACATTTATAAATATGGTGTTTTTTTTTTTGGTCGGCATGTTTTGATTTTTTTGTTTTTTTTTAATAATAACAAATAAAACGGGGTTTTGATTTTTTTGTTTTTTTTTAATAATAATAAATAAAACAGGACTTCTTTTTTCTCTTAGATTTATAAATACGGGTTTGTTTTTTTTTGGCATACAAGTTTGTTAAAGATTTTTTGTTTTCATAACAAATAAAACGTCCGGTATTTTTATTCTTTTTTAACAACAAAAATTAGCTCGGGTTCATTTTTAAAATCTACTTAACCTGCTGTTTGTTGATTTAAAACAACAACAACAAAAAACCTCTTTTTGCTTCTAAACGGAACGAATAGGTATGTCAAAAGAAGAAGTATTTTTTTTAAAAAAAAATCAATCAAGAGATGTCCAACAAACTACGCTGCCCCTTTTTAACACAGTCATTCTGGGTGTTAATTACATGATTTACAGATAAAAATAATCGCAAACAAAACACAAATTCTTTCCATAAAATAAATTTATTAACCACATATGACTGAACTAAATCAACTGTAATGAATGGCAGGATGTTTTGGGCTTGCAAAAATGCAACTGCCTCACTTTCTCTGTTTGGGACGTCCCACAAATAGAATAACGTGGTAGACATTTTGTTCTTCTTTTTCAACTCTCGTCCGAGTCACGACAGAAATGGTATTTTTTGCAAACAACTCCAATCGTCTGCCAGAGAGCTTGAGAAATTTTATTTTGTCTTTTTTGACCCCCAAAAAAGCCAAAATTAGCCAAAAAAAAAAATTTTGACAAATATCAATAATACGCTGAAAATTACTAGTACACAAAAATCTTTCAGTTGGGAAATACAGAAAATCATAAACATCAACAAATAAACACTTGAAAAAGATGACAATGCTCACACTCTCATCTTAAATTCTAGTGACAATACAAATTCTGTCAATATGCATAGGAATTCAATCTGCAATGAAATTCGATGGCAAACTATACGATTATAGTATTGTTAGTAGACGTAGTGTTATTGAACGCGGAAGAATTGGCCGCGTATTATAACCACTACATATGATCTACTCGTATATTAATGATCACTCGTATATTAGCCATAGGTGCAGCCGCGAAAGTGGTATAATTCTGTGTTTTTACACAGAAACAGCGCCACCAAAGGCTGCACAGTTAATAGTTTACTAGAACCAATATATCTATACATATTGCCTGGGAAATAGACTAGATATATCTATACATATGTAACTATAATAAATATAGAATACAAATACATAAAATGGTACAAAAATAATTTGTATCTTAATGATATAAGGGGCTTAATTATTTTATGATATAGTTCCAAAATTAAGATATTAGAGAAAATTGTGTTGGAATAGCAAACAATGGCAAACTTCCATCTGTGGGATGGAGGTGAAGATCAACAAAAAATAATTCCTATCTTAATGATATAAGGGGTTTTATTATTTTATGATATACATCCAAAATTGAAGTACTGGAAAAAAAAAAACAAATTTTAAAATGTCATCTACACAGTTTTTATTTTCAAAAATAGTTCATAATTTTCCATATATATAAATGAATATATCAAACTTCTTTTTAAAACTTGTTTTTTGTATGACTATTATAAAAATAAAATAACACAAATGTTTCAACTATTTTATAATATAGATTTTTTTCAAGGAAAACTCAACACCTTAGTAATAGAAAAAATGTTTTTGAAAAAGACTATATTATAAAAATAATCGAAAGTATGTATTATTTTATTTTTATAATAGCCACATAAAAAACAAGTTTTAAAAAGAAGTTTGGTGTATTCATTTATATGTATTAGAAAAAAATTGTGTTGTAACAGCTAACAATGGAAAATTTGCAGCAGGGAAGATCAACCTTTGATCATAGTACCTTATAGTTTAACTACCCTAGCCGCCTTAGTAGCAGAAAACTTAAAATATATACTGAAAATATAGAGTGTATTTTTTAAAATCAAAAAATACGATCTCCAATGCAAACAATTTCAATTCCATTATTATTCCAAATTAATAATTTTGTTAAATCCAATTTTAAGCAATGATAAATAAATAATATGACAGAGTTCGAATTTCAAAGTCTTTTAGTACATTATATTTTATTCTCAAAGTTGTAAGTATTTTTTGTTAAATTTGAATTATTAACATATACAAAAAATTGCAATATAAAAAAAAACATGGTCCAAATAAATTAAAACAATGCTATAATGAATACCTGTGTGTTGCAGGCCCTATAATGTCGAGATTTCCCATGACATAATGACGCGTTTACTACTCCCGAAGTTCTGGAATAAAATAAAGCAAAGCAAAAGAAGAAATATTAATATTTTTATTAAGAACAATCAAAATACGCATTACATAGTTTTTGATTATTAAATTAATGTACAACTTTTAATAAAATATTTAGAAATAATTTGTATCTTTCAAATCTTTTTTCTTCTTTTTAATAATTAAATTATACTTCCATTAACGATTTATACTTTCGTAGAAAATTCAGCAGTAGACATGATTAATTATGTTGATTTTCTATATTGTCATTAAAAAAATCTCAATTAAAATACTTTCAGTCTAAATAAATGACAGAAACAATAGACATTAAGTGTAAATATTGTTAACACGAGGTTCAGCGTGCAGTTAAAATTCCAAGCACCATACGTTGGCAAAAATTGTAAACAAGCGACTTAAATATATTATACATAAACGTATTTGTAAATAATAATTATTTGTACTAACCGATGCTTAATACAATCCCTCTCCTTGAGTTGGACACCAGTACCGCAACTCCGTGAACAGTCGGACCAGCCACTCCATTCCGCCCAATGGTACCGGTTCTCGTGATCACGATGACCCTACTCGAAATCGGGGTTAAAAAAAAAATTATCCTGTTTTGTTAAAACCGCTTTATAAAACCATCTGAAAAAACTACTTACTAAAAGAAGGGGGAAAGCATAAATTTAAACAACAAAGCAAGAATGTCTTTTTAATAAGAATTTTAATGTTGTATGTGTACATTCACCGCCACATAGCGAAGATTTTAAATTTAACATTTAGAAAGTAAAAAAAAAAACAATCAAAAAAATAGTAACTCTTAAAATTATTAAATAATAAATAATATCTCTGTTCAATCTTAAACTATGAATTCGTAAATAAATTCAATTTCATAACAAGTCTTAATAATTACAAATTATAAATTAAATTGAGAGTTTTTGATTTACGTTAAAAGTTTAAACCTAAATAAAATAGTTAAATAAATTATATTTATATTGACCTTGGATTACATTTAAAATAAATAACTTACGTCTTTCCAATGTCTATGCCGTAAATGATGATATTCCTTTTCGTCACACCCTTCTATTATCCCTTGGATTCCGTATAAAATAATAAACAATACAATCCTCGTGTGAGCCATAGTGTATAAATATAGTAGTCTTTTAAACTCTTACGAGAGTTTCGTCCAAGTAATCCAAATGAGGTTAGGATTTACTCCACTATAATAATCCAAAGCTAACGAACTTATTTGTCGAAATCATTTTATATCTGTGGGGTTTAGAATCAAGAAATGCGGGTTATGTATGTCACTTACAGCAAACACAAAACGCTGAGTAGTCGTCCACACGCGTCTATTCCATGCTGCCAGTCTCGAAGAGAGATAACTGATTGAAGGAGCTGTAGACCGTTTGCACAATGAGGGAAACGCTGCCACCTGTATCGCTAGTTACAAATCACTCCTGCTTACGCGTAACTTTAATATAATATTTTAAATCATTTAAAAGCATTAATTTGATGAATCAATAAAAAAGAATGCATTTTACAACATTTTCTCACACATTTACGGTATTTTATTTTTTCAGTTAAAAATTTAATGCAACAGAATAGTAAGTAACAAATCAGTTTTTCGTTTTGAATAATTAAAAAATAAAACTAATGATAATATATTATTATTAATGATAATAGTTTAAAGTTGTTGTTTTTTTTTTCATACTTGTGTTTGTCTGCTTAGAGAAAAAAAGTACAGACAACTTAAAATGCTGAAAATAATTTATTGTCTGTCAGAAGTAATGACGTATGGGTAAGCGAAACTGCAGTGTCTTATAAACTGTTTTAAAAGCTTAATATAATCGAGAAGTTTTAATATTTTTTTAAATACAGTCAACTTATATGAAATTACAAATTAACAGTTCTGTATTCGAGAATATATCGTTTGAAATTTAAAATTAATGCCAAGAGCTCATATACCCTCAAGACCGTACCACAGTAACCTTTTGTAGCGTGAAATGTTTATTTGACAAATGAAATATGGTTAATACTTAAATTCAATAATTAAAAAAAAAAAAATCTAACCTTTTAACTGCTTGCTTAGTAATATTTTTTTAATTAGCATTAAGATGCTAATATAATTCTAGTCTATTTATTGATTATATATATTGATTTAAAACATTTTTTTTTTTAATGTGTACATTTATTAATAGTTTATTTATTTTGATTATATTAAATTCTTTTAATAAAATTATAAATTCTAGGGCTAGGAAGCAAGTTAAATAATTTAATTCAAGCAGGCATATAATGCAGCTTAAATAGTAGAAAAGGATGGTGGGTAAACTTGCTCATCAATGCACTTGACCAAGCGCAGTGTGTTTACAAGTTTTCACTACTGGGTTTGAAATCATGAAAATGTTATTTCTACACGGAAGATTGATAGCTTTTTTATAAAGATACTGATTGAAAACTACTGAAATCAAAATAAAAATATCTACGTGCTTGTGAATACTTACTTCCTTATTTGAGGTAGACAACAATAAATTATGCTCGACAAAAATAAAATATGGCCTCATTATTCATAGACTGTAATATCATCATCTAAGGCAACAATTGAAGAATTTTATAATTTAGTTTAAATGTTCTTGTCTGTTTTCATAGCATGAATAATTACCCGTCTATTTTATATCATTTAACAATACAGTTATGGGACAGCACATGATTTAATAAATAAAGTAACGAATTTACTAAATGAATTTGAACTATTTTTTCATAGATAAAATCATTAGTCTCTCAAAAAAAATCTGTCAAGGTGCAATATTTTCCATCATTAATTATGCTATACAACTCTTGAACTGATTATGAGATGGATGGATAATACCGTTCCTGTAGCCTGCAATATACATTAGTATTAGTATATGGGGGAAATGTCACCATTCTAAAATTAGACAATTTTTTGATCAAAGACAGAAAACTACATAACAAAATTAGTAATATAAATTCCTTCAGTATTATTTAGATATAGATGTGCCAGGGCTACAGATATAAAAATTATAAGTTTTCAGTATTAAAAATAAGGATTACATGATGTTGGACCATGGAATATTTCCAATGTTAGGTATATCCTCCACAGAGAAATCATCCTTTTAACTAAGAAACATCAATAAAATTACTTTAATTAAATGTTCAATATTATATCAAAATCAAAAATGAAGATCCTTCATAAATTAATTCTTCGTAATAATGATAAATGAAAGCAGTGCTATGCTGGTTTAGTCAAATCCAGTAATAATCTTTATAACCAACATTGGTCTACCAAAAATTCAATAATTATTGATACATATATAAAAAAATGTGATGATGCTAGAAAAAAAAAGTGGAAATAATTGATGAAAAAACAAAACTTTATAAAATCTGATGAAAATATCTGATCATTTTTACAATGATTTTGGGTTACGATAGAATGACAGCCTGTTAAGCTAATTGCACAGACGCTGTGAGAATGTTATTAATAAATGAATACCTTCGAACAACCACATGATATAGTATTTGTATAAGAGTAAAAAGGAATCCTCTTACTCTTACGACTCAAATGTTTATATATGAGCAAATCTAAAGTAGTTGTAATGAAGGCGTGACTACATAATAGTCACTTTAAATTACTATATATAATGTCTGTATGAATGACGCCGATGAAATTTTCTAGAATTTACTAAACGCCACTCTAAACGAAACTAAATCATATACATGAATAAGCATTTATTTTATAACGTCTTGCGTGCAATTATAATTACGATAGAATGACAGCCTGTTAAGCTAATTGCGCAGACGCTGTGAGAATGTTATTACTAAATGAATACCTTCGAACAACCACATGATATAGTATTTGTATAAGAGTAAAAAGGAATCCTCTTACTCTTACGACTCAAATGTTTATATATGAGCAAATCTAAAGTAGTTGTAATGAAGGCGTGACTACATAATAGTCACTTTAAATTACTATATATAATGTCTGTATGAATGACGCCGATGAAATTTTCTAGAATTTACTAAACGCCACTCTAAACGAAACTAAATCATATACATGAATAAGCATTTATTTTATAACGTCTTGCGTGCGATTATAATTACGATAGAATGACAGCCTGTTAAGCTAATTGCGCAGATGCTGTGAGAATGTTATTAATAAATGAATACCTTCGAACAACCACATGATATAGTATTTGTATAAGAGTAAAAAGGAATCCTCTTACTCTTACGACTCAAATGTTTATATATGAGCAAATCTAAAGTAGTTGTAACGAAGGCGTGACTACATAATAGTCACTTTAAATTACTATATATAATGTCTGTATGAATGACGCCGATGAAATTTTCTAGAATTTACTAAATGCCACTCTAAACAAAACTAAATCATATACATGAATAAGCATTTATTTTATAACATCTTGCGTGTGATTATAATTACGATAGAATGACAGCCTGTTAAGCTAATTGCGCAGACGCTGTGAGAATGTTATTAATAAATGAATACCTTCGAACAACCACATGATATAGTATTTGTATAAGAGTAAAAAGGAATCCTCTTACTCTTACGACTCAAATGTTTATATATGAGCAAATCTAAAGTAGTTGTAATGAAGGCGTGACTACATAATAGTCACTTTAAATTACTATATATAATGTCTGTATGAATGACGCCGATGAAATTTTCTATTTTGGGTGTATAAGCTCTGCTAAAGAGGTTACTGTAACTGCTATTAAGTTTGCCACTTTTGTATGTCTATTAAAGTTGACACAAGAAGAAGAAATATTGTTAAAGTAGCATTATAAACTTCTTTTTAATAATGTTTTATTAATTTTAACTTATTAAAATCAGTAGATCTTTATGAACATAAATGCTTCTTTGATTGCTTTAAATCAGAAAAGAGTGAGAAACAGATAGATTATTATTACTATTATAAAAAAAAATCAAGTAGATGTCACATGACTTAATTTAATAAGCTTGTATTTACAAATGTTATATATAGAGCTCATAAAATAATTTAATGCTTGAATATCCTAGCACCTCACTAATGATGCCAGTAGCAGAAACCTGTCTGGGGTTGGGGATATTTTCAAAGCTTGTTAAGAGCTTATTTTACAAGCTCTATATATAACAGATAGGTTATATTCAGAGCTTCTAAAACAACTTAGAAACTAAAGCTATATTTGACAAAAATATTCACCAACATTATTTACACACAAACTATCACAAAAAATTTGGCAAGAAAATGAAATTATAGCTGATTGGAAATCTAATAATAAATCTAACAATGATCTAAAAATATGTCACAAATATCAGTACAAAGAGTTAGCTTACAAATTGTTTGAAAGAATCACACTAAAAATATATATTAAACAAGTATTTAACATACATTTGAGCTAAAAATTATATGATAATCTTTAGCCTAATAAATGATGAGTAATAATTATTAATGCATTTATTTAAAGAGGTTGTTGGCAAATGTATGAGAGCAAGAATTTTGACACTTGTACATTAAACAATGGAGAACAATATATTTTGAAAAACAGATTAGATTTAAGCCAGAATGACGATATTGTGAACAAGTTTTGTTTTTCAAGAACTCACTTTAAAAGATTCTTCTAAAAACTCAATGCTATACTTATTAATCTAACCCCAGCTTATGATTCTGTTTGAAAAAATTTGCCTCTGTCTAAAATTTCTCTAATAATTCTTACAGAAAAATCATTAATTTACTTGACAAAAATCTCACCAATTGAAAAATTCATACATAATTATCACAATTGATACCAAATATTCCAGGTGGATTTTCTGCATGATTCAATTCTCTCATCCATTTTTTTTAAGTTCATTGATAATCTTCTGGAATCATAGTATAAGAAATTTATTTATGCTGATGATATTGATATAATTTTGAAACAAAATAATCTTGATAAGAGTATAGAAATTTTGGAAATATTTTTTAAAGACTGGTGCTTTATTTCTAATCCAATAAAAAGAGTATGTTCAACTTTCCATCTAAACAGCAAAAATATTATTTGAACTGAATATAATCTTCTATAACAAAAATATAGATGCAGACACTATATCTTTCTAATTAGAAGGAAATATTAAATGTCTTCTAATGTCAAGTGACTTCTGAGAAGAATCATTTTGAAAAATGGGTTACTTTACTGAGATTATAATGTATTCCTAGTCTATCCATACAAATTTTTGTATATATAATTAAAAATCACCATAAAATATTACTAGCATACTCATGCCATCTTTTTGCAATGGCTTCCTATTATTTCAAATATTTTTTATTTAATGTCAGAAGACAACTACTTTACAGAAAATATATAAAAAGTTCTTAAATAGAAGCAGACATACATAATTCCCCCACATTAAATACATTTCCAGACAAAATCAAGAATTCCTTTAACAAATGAAAATTTATACCATAAAAAATGGGCTTTTTGTAAAGTTCCAAATAATTTCTTTTTCATATAAATATTAAAGCCAACTGAATTTGATTTTTTTAGACATAATTTAAGACTGAAATATATATTCAAAAGCAACTATGGTTATTGTTTTTCTCATCTTTAAAAATCTAGTATAATAGCATCTAACTTATGTAATTATTAGTCAAATACAAATTATTAATCATATGAGAACATCCAATCAATACATACACTTGTCAAATTGAAGAACTTATAAAACCATTAATAACTCTTATTTTCTTATTGAAATTTCTATAGATTTTTTTAATATGAAGATTAGCTGTCTAAAAAAAATCTATGTGCTAAATAAATACAATGAATTGACATGGTTGAAATTATAACTTGAAATAAAAATGTTAATCAAGATATCTTAAATTTTTTTGTCAGATTTTCCTGCAATTAATTTGTGAATATTCTTAGGTAGAATATACACTTAAACTTATCAAATTGTTTTCAAGTTTTTTTTATTTATTTGTTGGGAATTGGTTAGTATGAAGTACTTAAAAAGTTATTTGATATATCCCTGATATATAAAAATGATAAGAAAATGATTTAGAAGTATAATAAAAGAGTATAATCAATGGTTTTGCCAAGATTAAATTTCTGTCTGAAATCAAAACTATTGATCTTGATAAATATGGAATCAATTTGAATAGAAATTTGTTAGTGCTCCAAAGCAATGGCAATATTTTAAAGCTTCATAAGACATGTTCTGGTTGAATTTTTTGAGATTATTGAAACATCTTATTTTTACTACAAAAATTTTCTTTAAAATGTACATTTTAGCATTAACCAAGGCATCTTTTTTATGTATTTTCCTATTTAAGTTTTGATTAAGATGTATGTAAAAAATTGAAGTAATTTTTAGCTGAAAATAATAAAGTAAATTACCCTGAATCTCCAAGATTTACTAAAGAAATGGCCTAGTATTATTCAGCATCCTAACTTCAAACCATTCTCCATATATCACCAACAATGAGTTTTTCTCAAATTCTTTCTTGACTCTAAAGAATAAGATGAACTAGAATGCAGTTCATTAGATAAGATATCTGAGAAAAGATTCTGTAATATCTTTTGTTTACAACTACGAACTCAGTAATAGATAGACCTTAATTAGATGATACTCACTGTAAATTAATTTATCTAGATGCACTATAGAGTTATCAAATAAACAGAAAATTGTTGATATTTGGGTCTACGTAGTAAACAAAGAAGAAGATAGATGTTAATAACTTTTCTATAATTACTGTTAGTATATAGATTGTTGGAAATGATTTCTTTTCTATAAGAAAAAAGCTAGTAGCATATCTTCAAAATATGTAGAAGCAATTTTTGTTGTTATTTTATATATCTTAATAATAATAAAAAATAATGATATATTGAGATATTTGTATGAAAGTTTGTGATAAAGGCATTTTATTAAAATTATATGCTGAATATTTCCATTATCTAATATTAATGTCTAAATGTTTTTTTAGAAAAGTCAAACTTTATTTAAAGTTTTCCAATTCAAGTGTTAGTAATATCACACAATTTAGTGAATAACATAATGTTATTATTTCCCTTTCCTTTGTAAGTGTTGCCGTAAGCAAAAATACTAGTATAGGACTCAAATTAAGGACTTTTAGATTCAAGAATAATGAATTTTAAATGATGCTTTAACTGAATAAACTATTCTGATATATTGAGATATTATTAATAGTGTTAAGTTAAGTAGTCTTTCTTTACCATCTTACATTTTCTTTTTTTGGATTCCCTGGAAGTTATTTTATTAATATTATTACTTATAACAGAAGTTCATCAATATTGCTAGTGAAATTATTGCTTCATTGCTATTAATCAAATGCTTATTCTTTTTGTTTCTGTTAACCTTATAAAAAGCAGATATTTTATATTATAATTTGCTTAAAGATATTTTTATAAATATAAGTATAGTATATATAATTAGAGATGATTTAAACCCAGACTTTCAAGCTCCCTTTAGTTATCCATTCCATATTACATAACTGATACACATGGCCACATCCAGTGAAAAGAATAAATGATCAATATTCATATTTCATGCTGAATCAGCCATCATTAGTTGGTACAGATCATTATCTCCCACACTTATAATATAATCAGTTGGTTTATATTATGATAGCAAATCTTCAAACTTTAATGAACAAGCTTCAGTCTTTACCACTCTCCAGTTCTTCAGGCATAGAAAAAATTGAAAATCTGATGATGGCATGTTCAAATCTCTTGTTTTCCAAATTCATTGTCATACCCATGTTGACCATAAGTCATTATGACCCCTCATATGTAGGACTTTAAGATCATTTAAATACATGGAAAAGTGATGGGCAGAATACAGGCAGAATTTGTAATAAGGTAGATGTAACTAGAGGGATTTGAACTCAGACTTTCAAGCTCTCTTTAGTCATCTACTCTATTTATACAACCAATATATCTTAATATAAACCAAGCACAGATTATATATATATGTGGTTAATAATAATCTGGTTTAACTAGGGCTGGTTCAGCACCAAATACATATATTGGAGATCATTTATCTTTTTCACATCTATGTAATCATGTGTATTGGTTGTATAAGATGGAGTGGATGACTTAAGGGAGCTTGAAAGTCTGAGTTCAAATCTCCTATAGTTACATCTAGCTTAAGTATTTATACTATACTTGTATATAAGTATTACAGATTCAGATTATATTCTTTCCATCCCACTTCTTTGTATTTAAATTGTCTAAAGTCCTACACATGAGATGCAAGAATGACTTACAGTCAACATGGGTATGACAACAAAATTGGCAATCAAGGTTTTGAACATGCCATCAACACATTTTCAATGATATGGATGGCTGAAGAGAAGAGAGTGGAGTAGACCGAAATCCTGTCCACTAAAGTTTGAAAACTTATTATCTTAATACAAACTGAGCACTGATTATATATATGTGGGAAATGATGACCCAAGCCAACTGATGAATGCTGATTCAGCACAAAATATGTATATTGAAGATCATTTATCTTTTTCACATGTACATGGTCATGTGTATCAGTTGTATACTGTGGAGTGAATGACTGAAGGTAACTTGAAAGTCTGAATTCAAATCCCCTCTAATTAAATACATTTTTAAATTATCTTGACAAGAGTTTTGGATAACTTAATGAATGTTTAAATTTAGCGTTAAAATATTTTTAATTGCTTATAAATATTCCTTTGAAGTATTCGGCAGTTAAAAACAATAAATTGCCATTGTCTTGGTTACCACTGTTTTATGAAACTTTAGTCACTTAAGAGTTTATTCATAAAAGTTTGGGAAAACGTCAAAATTAACTGTTCTGGAACATTAATTAAAACAGCTCGCTCTTTGTAGGAATCAAGAATTTTTCTAAAATAAGTAGTAATGCAAAAAGCTGAAGGTTTACTGTTATTGGAAAGTTACATACAGTTACTTCTGCTTGAGGTCATTTGTTATATATAAATCGAAGATATAAATTATTAACAATGAATTAAACAAGATTTCACAAATATTAAAAAAAAATTTTGGGGAGATTTTAGCAGGTTATACTCAAAATTGTGTATACTTAAAAAAGCCATATATATGGAAGAAATCAGATAAAAAAACAGCTTGAATTGACCTTAATATGTGCATTTCAGCAATGTGCTTTATATATTTAATACTGGCTTAGAGTATGAATTAGTGAAATGTACAAATGCAAAATTAGAAAGATGAAAGCTATTAAAAAACATACATGGAGAATAGAAGAAAAATGTAATATTCAAATATATTTTAGTAAGTTAAAACTAATTGTTAACAAATCATTTGAAATACATGCTTTAAAATCTTCTACTAAATATAGGTTCCTCTTCAAACCAATAAATAAAAATTCTTGCATGTTATTGAGGCAAAACAACTATTTTAAAACTAGCAGACACCACATGACTTTAAGTAAGTAGTAACTGAATTGTCAGTTTGATTATAATAATACATTCTTTAAAAAGCTATTCAAATTCTATTATAATATTATTACTGTCTCTTTATTGAGTAAGTCTGAAAGATGGATGTCCATGGAAAAGCGTGGTACTCTAAATTTTTAACATTCAGACTTTTAATAGAATGTATTCATTTAATATTCCAGTTAAAACTTTACAATGAAAATAACCTTTTTTATTTTTATCAAGCTGAAATGATACTTTAGTCAGTGAATAAAGTGTCCATCTACAGCATAATCAGACAATTAAAGTATAAGATATAACCAATTCTTTCTCTTTTTTCCTTTTAAAAATACATGAATTTACAACTCTTACATTGTTTTATTATTCCACTATTTGCTACTTTACCTGTTTAAATATTTTTATATAATAATGCTTATGTATTTTATTTTTCTTAATGTTTATGTATTCTGTTTTTCTTTATCTGTCATTAAAAGTCTGTAACAATTTTTATTTACTTCCAGATGGTTATAGTATTGTGTTTAATGGATTCTGTGGTTATTATTGGGTAATTTGTCATATTTATTTTTTCCAACATCTACTTCATACTCTTTTCTTTCTTTTTTTAGAATTTTGTCAAATGCATAATATATTCTTCAGAATTTTTATTGTAGTATTATTTTAAAAACACTATATTTAAAAACTATCATCAATAATAACAAACATATTATCAAGTTTATATTTCAAAAGTACTTTATTCATTTCCTAAAAAGAAAACATTGGTTACATTTGTTTACTTTTTTACAACGTTAATTAAATCATAAACACTAGATACAACAAATTGATTAAAAAACAAACCAGCTATTATTAATGAGGCAAGTGTATCATGCCTAGCTTTGAGGATTAAGAGAGTCCTTACCAGTTTTCTATATATAGCTTGTATTCAGAAACCTTTCTGTCCCTTTCTCTTATTGTTTCTACTTATTTCTAAAAACATTTAGTGGTCTTTTTGGATTGTTTTCATAGATAAATATGCATCTTATGCATCATATAACATAAAGAACAAAGATATTGGCACTTACATTCGAAAAAAGACCTTTAACAAATTCCTTAAACATATATCCAATATTTATTTTTTTATTTTTAAATATAACTGGTGTTTCTGCCCTGATCTGATCAAAGCTGGGACATGAGAAAAAAATATGAAATTGGGTTTCAGACTCTCTTTTACATAGACCACAGCAATCTTCTATTGATCGAATCTGTCTTTTATACTTGTAAAAAAATTTGATAGGTAATGCTTCTAAATTAATCTTAACCAGAAAATCAAAGAATTTAAGCTCAAGTGACCAATATTTAAATTTGTGACATAGTTGTTTGTTTGCAATTTCAAGTATCAACTTTAGATACATTTAAATACAATTATTTCTTGTTAAATTTACCTTATCATTTGAAGTTTGATCAAATAACACTAATTTAAATAGCTATATTTTATAGATGCCAGACAATATTACACTTAATAATTGCATTTTTTCTCATATAAGAAAAACACTTAAGCATGTCGTCCAGATAATCTAAGTCTTTAAACTTGCATTAAAAGCAAAACATGAGAATAACAATACCCATTACTATGCGGGAGGGGGGGGTGAGGTAATTCATAATCACTTTTTCTAAATAAAAAGTTTTTATCAAAAATAAATCACAAATTTGTTAACAAATCACAAATTTCCAATAGAAAATGCTTGAATATCTTAATTTCCTTAAACACTTTCATTTATTTGCTGTAGGAAAAATAAAATTTAAAAATGTATTATAAAATTGTATTTTTTAATCTTTTAAAAATATATAGGTTTTTAAATTACTTTCCTTCTTGTTTTAAATTTTTAAGTTGAGAAAAATTAAAATGTTTTGATAATTCATTTAAACAAAATAAAAACTTAAGGTCAAAAACATTTAAAAATAATGTGCTATACATATAATATTTTATCTAAAACGGTAAACAAAAATTACTAATGATACCAATTTACATACAATATGTATCAAAAATAATAGCTAATTCTGAAAATAAAGATGAATTAAGTTTTACAAAGTAAGTCTTTTTTAATTGTTTGTAAATTCAAAGTATTTATTTTTATAATCTTAATATTATTTATCAATAGAAAATAAAAACTTATACCATATAAAATACATATGTGTATACCATAATTTTATTAAAATGTTCTTGAGTTTGTATTAATATTTGAAATAAATGTCATAAATTGGCCAAGCAAAATAGGATGATAGTAGTGATGATGATGATGATAGTAATTATTATTATGTTTCAAAAGTAAACTTTATTAAGGCTCAAAAAGGGTTACATGAGTTACATATGAAAACATAGGTCTTAGATATAAGTTGATACATGTGTGCAATAAGGGTTAACAATCTTGCTTGTGATAGGAAAAAACATGACTTACAGTAATAGAAAGATATTTAACACGATACATGTATCAAATTAGATTTATATAGAATTTTTAAATGGGATCTTGCGAAAAATATATGGAAGCACATGATAGTATGAGGGAAAATATATGTGGGGTGGGGGTATATGCGGTGGGGTTAGAGTTAGTGTTAGATTAATATATGATTGTATATAAATTGGGCCCATTTGGTGGGAATAATTACAATTTCCATGACTGTCTTATGTTCATGTGTTATATACATTGATGTGAAAAACATAAGATTTTAGATACGATTTGATACATGAGATTACATATGCAGTGAGATTTTGCTTATGATAAAAAAAAAGGGTGATTTACAGTAGTTGGAAAAATAATAATTGTTGCATAACAAGATACATATTTCAAATTATGTTTACATAAATTTTACAAAAACATTATGAGATAAAATACATGAAAGCACAGTGATATTTGTTAATACATTTAGGGAGGGTGAGAGGAGATAGTATTCCATTGGTATATGGCTTTACACAAATTGTGTTTATTAGTTAGTGAGCACTATAGATGTCAATGCTAAGTCTTATTGTTCATATGCTGAGCATTTGAAGTTCATTTGAAGTAAATTGGTGGAGTGATCTTGTAAACTTTTTTGGATCAGTTGGTTGATGAGGTGGGTATGCAGTTTTCTCTCAAGTGGTGCAGTATTTATCCAGAGTTCACACTGGTGTAACATTGGAGCTATGAGTTCATGCATGGTAGACACTTGAGCTGGTTGTGATTCCAAAGAGTGGAATAGAAGTGATATAGAGACAAGTTGGAATTTGTGGCTGATATAATGATGGACTTGAAGGGGAAATGTTTTAAATGATGTAAAATATCTCCCAGAGCATGTTAAGAATAAATTTTGACAAATTGTTGTTAGCATGTCAGGCATCCACACTATGGAAGTGGAGTTTTACAATCTTGTGTTTTAAATCTAGATTTTAAATGTTGTTTGCATCAGCTGTTTTGAAACTTTAAATTGGCTTATTTATTAATGGACTTAAAATATATTTAGTATTGCTAATATGGAAACTGTTCTTAAGGATGCTGGCATATGTTTTTCCATGAGATAAAGCTGGAATTATGATAGAATGGGTTTTGGCATTACCCACTTGGTCATGTGGTTGTATGGCAGCCATTTTTATTGGTTTTAATGATTTAAAAATGTCATTTTTTAAAAAAAGAATGCTTTTGTAAATTCAAAATTATCTTATGAAAAGATGTGTAACATAATTAATTGTTAATAATTGTTTCAATATATGTTAAATTTACCTAAATATTCCAGATTTTGAAAGGTTTTGGGGGATTTAAACCTACAAAATTTTTTCCTTATTGCCTAGCAATACTAAGGTTTATTGACACTAATGAAATATTTTTTCTTGCAAATTATCCATTACATGCACAGAATTTTTTTAATTATGTTATCTTCAGTCTTTGTGATGACTTGAAATTTATCTTTTAAAAAAACTAATATTATGCAAGTTTTTAGGATTTGAAATAGGAGTTCTTAGAATGAACATGGTGACATGACTAAGATTAACTGCAGAATTGTTATTGGTACTGTTTTATTAGCCAGTGGCAGGCACTTGATGGCATTATTTACATGCAAAAACATAAATACATCATTTATGCAACTGCTGCTAGCCTTATTTCTATGCAAAAACAGAGAAATATGTCATTTATGTGCTGCTGCAGCTAGTCTGCTTTGTGTTATGCACTTTATTTGAATGCTCACAGTTCACAGTTCACAGTATCATGTGATGGTGTCTGAACTTCGGCCTGCCAGAACTCTTCAAATCTGCATGACAAACTAATTAGCTTACATCTCACCTGATGTACTATTATCTACTAACAATTGTAACCCCATCACCAAGCTTTCCTACTCAACATGGAAGCTTGAAGAAATTCAGAAAGGATAGGGCCACACGATTTCACTGCGCTCACACAAAAAGTCAGAACGAGAACGTGTATGAGACAAATAAAATGACTGACTGCAAAACCTGGCATCATGGCATTTTTAATGACTGACTCCTGTTGCATGATGGCTCCAGAATTCTGTTCTTGAAAGCCTTATGGCTTGTGTACTAGTGGAGCTATGATGAGCTCACCCTAGCACCCTTCTTGCTGATCTGGAGATGTGTAGAGGTGCCATGTGAAAATGGACTATTATTCTCTACATGTAATCTTGACATCTTGTGAAATCAAACACTATTCAGCAAATGTAGCTAATAATAGTAAGACATCAATAATTATATGTCTTCATGATCTGCAGCAGAATACATATGTTATCAACAGGGGGCCAAGGATGTGTACAGCAATCATTTTCAATTTATGGTAGTACTGCAAATGGAATCAGAATCTCAGCAGAGTAATACAAATGAATAATAATCATCAGGAACAGTAATCTGCATCAATATTTTTTTCAAGCAAACAATCTAGGTCAAGGCAAGAATAATAATTCTGAAACTTTTGGACCATTTACATGCTCTCTTATCTCCTGCGTAATCTTTTTTTTTCTTTTTAATTAAAAGTTTTAGTCCAGCAATTACAAATTCTGACCATGGCTTATCTTATTTAAAAATTAATTAATACAAAATTAAATCTCCACTTTTAAAATAAATTAAAATGGATTACAATTAAAATCAAACGCCAAGAATGGAATTTAATTTTTTCCCTAAAACTAAAATATTTTCCAAAAGGATTAAAAATTTGTAAATTATAACGCCTTGATAAATAGATTTTTAAAAAAAGTGTCAAAAGAAAATTTATTTTAAACTAAAATAAATCTGTTGAAGAAAAATGAAATAAAATCCAAGACTTTTAGAATATACCAGAGTATGTGTGTTAATGCATGCACTCTTAATATAGAAAATAGAAAAACATACAAGACTACTGTTCTGCTTGATGGTTCTATGCAAAAGTAAAAAAAAAAACAATCTGGCCCAGTGACATTATATGTCTGTGGTTTTTTGCATAGCATCAATAATATCAAGTGGCTGGCACAAGCTAATATAATAGCCTATTATTATTATTATTATTATTATTATTATTATTATTATTATTATTATTATTATTATTATTATTATTATTATTATTATTATTATTATTATTATTATTATTATTATTATTATTATTATTATTATTATTATTATTATTATTATTATTATTATTATTATTATTATTATTATTATTATTATTATTATTATTATTATTATTATTATTATTATTATTATTATTATTATTATTATTATTATTATTGTTGTTGTTGTTGTTGTTGTTGTTGTTGTTGTTGTTGTTACATAAGGGGCTTAAAACTGCAGCCATATATGTAAATTTTTCTAAAGAATTTGACTGTTCACCATAAAATTCTTCTTCAGTGATTACATTTATATGGTTTTAGAGACCATTATGTTTCTTGATTACAAAGTTTTTTAAAAGACAGAAAACTGGTAGCCAAAATTCATGGCATTATTAGTGATTTTAAATTGATAAATCATGGAGTTCCACTGAGTTCTGTACTTGGTCCTGTATCATTTTTTGATTTATATTAACATTTTTTCATTGCCTATGAATTCAGTGATTTATGTTTTTGCTGATGATATTGCTTTGTTTTTGGTGCTATTTCATATAGTCTTCTTGAGCAAATGATTAATAAGTATTTGACCTTAATTAGTAATTGGTTTGTATTAAATTGTTTGGCAGTCAATTGTAATTAACCTTTTCTTTGACAATTAATTTTATTGGCCAAGTGAGGTAAAACTCTAAACTTTTAATTAGTCAATTCACAAACACAGTCATAAAAATATATTCTTCTTTTAATATTATATTAACTTTAGTTTTATTTGTAAAAAGTATATTAATAATTTGCCAGGTTATGAAAGTGAACAAAAGTTTTTTTAAAAATAAATTTTTATTTATAATTATAAAAATATTCGATAGCAGCAAATCTAAAATGAATGTTAGTAACCAAATAAAAAGTGTTGCTGACATCAGTGATTTCTTTCTCAATTTTATATTGTGGAAAAGTAAATAATTTTTACTAAAATCTTAAATATTTTTCTAAAATAATTTTATTTTTACCATATTTTATCAAAATAATTTATATGTCAAAAAATACTTTTAAAATGGTCTAAAACATTCATTTATCACTTTCAAAATGAAACAAAATAAATTGTAGTGGTGAAAATTATTGACAAGCGGTTTTCTTTGTCCTCAATAGTTGAGAACCAATCAACACTTAGAACGGACTGCTTCCTCCTTTTGTTAGACGTTCAATGTCAGTTTTATTAATTTTTTACTTGTAAAATAATTCAAGAGAGGGCAGCATCTTATGGAATTTTTTATAACTTTTCAAATGACGGTAAAATCTTTACCATAGCGTTAAAAATGACAGAATTTGAGTGACTTGAAGCCAGCTACATTTTTGATCAGAGAACTCCACCAATGAATTAAAAGAGAGCTATTTTTTTTTTATAAATTTGTTTCTTATTCTTTGAATATTTCTATTTATAGTCAATATAGAGTTCATTGTAACAGCATTTCGTATTTGTGGTAATGTTGTTTTTGTTGATAATTATTGTTATTTGAGAATTTTTATTGATTCTAGATTATCTTGTCAAGTCATATTGTTTATTTGTGTTTGAAATTATATAAGGTTAAATTTTCACCTAGATATGTTTTGTTAACTAATTATGAATCTTGTTGTCAAAGTATATGTCTTATAATATTTCTATTTGGGGTGGTTGCACTGCTTACACTTTGTCTTCATTATGTGGTTTATAGAATTACATACACTATGTGTATTATTTTTGGAAAATCTAAGTCAACTTTGATTCAGAATATCTATGGTAATGGCTGTGTTTTATCTATTGTTAATCTTTATAAATATAAGGTAATTATTGATATATTTAGTCATTCTCTTTTATGTGCAAGAATTTTTAAAATAAATACTGGGTTAGCTAAAAACTTTTAATTGACATTACCTGCTTTTAATTTGGAAAATATTCATAGAAAATTCAATTACAATGATATTAGGTTACTTAATTCTTTTGTATCTGCTTATTTGTTAGATATTGACCACATATCATTTGCTATGTTTAAAAATATTTGTGATATTGATTATATTTTATGTAGTAATTTTGATTAATATTTTGCAATTTATTATACTGTGACTATAATTAAATGTAAATTATTATTGTCATTATTATTTTGTGTGTGTGTGTATATATATATATATATATATATGACTCCTCACACAAGTATTTTCTTGTTTGAAATTATATTAATATTATATTATTTATGTATTGCAGTAATAAATAAATTGTTATTATTATTATTGTTTCAAAAATAAATTTTATTGAGATGATGGTGATGATGATGATTATCATTATTATTATGTTTCAGAGAGTAAACTTTGAGACTCAAAAAGAGTTACATAAGTTACATTTGAAAACATGAGGTCTCAGATACAAATTGATTCATGATATTACATATGTAATAATGATTTACTATCTTGATTGTGATGGGAAAGTAAATATGATTTACATTAATTAAAAAAGAAATAATTAATACATAACAAGATACATAGGTCAAATTAGTTTTACATAGAATTTTTAAATGTGATATTGAGAAATATATGTGGAAATACATGATAGTATGATTGAAAATATAAGGAGGAAGGTTTGAAGTTGGTGTTAGATTGACATATGTTTTTAATAAAAATTTGGGCTCATTTAGTGACAATACTATAGTTGTCACAGCTAAGTCTTATTGTTCATTTGTTACATAAGTTCAATGTTAAGAAAAATGGAAAAATATTAGTCAGCATGAATTGCATCTTGGGTGAATGAAAAACACTATGAACAGCATCTTAGGAAAACAGAAAAATACTATTCAGCATGAATTGCATCCTGAGAAAATGGTAAAATACTAGTTCAGCATGGATTATATCTTGAGAAAATTGAAAAACAGTAATGATCATGAATTGTATCTTGGAAAAATGGAAAACAACACTAGTCAGCATGAATTGCATTCTGGGAAATTGCGGAAAATACTATTTCAGTGTGCATTGCATCCTTTGAATTAAAGTTCATCAGACTTGAGCTTGATTGGTCTGGTTAGATAGCCTTCTGTCATCATATTGAACTATTATAATGAATGTCTGGAACATAGTTTTTCATGTATATAGTTGTGTTATGGAGCAGATGAAATTCCGAGAAAGTTGTTAGTAGTGTCTACCATAGTTGTGACCACTTATAGGTTGGACTGCTCTCTACCACAAAAATGTCCTGGGTAGTTAGGTTGTTATCTTGTGATTTTTACTGGTGTAATTCATTGATAAATATGGATGGATGCCTCTGTGGTGTTGTTTCCTAACAAGAAGATGCAATGGGCACACCAGAAGGCAAACAGAATAAACTGGTTTCACATTCTAAAAGAATGTTTGATCTTTAGAAGGTCAGATTTATGAGGCAAATGAAAGTTCCAAGGTGCCTGTATGCATTTAACCTAATTTACTGCTTGAAGTTTAGTGCTCATCAGTAATGAAAAAGTGTTGAGTGTCCTCAGCTTCATGGCATAGCCCATCAAATGAGTTGATATTTTTGTACAATCAATGATGCTACAGAAAAAAGGATATTGGAAGCATATGCAGGTTGAGTCTAATTAGGAAGTCAAAAAAGCTTTGGTTCTAGTGCCCATTTTTTAAATCGGCAAAGAAAGTGTATTTATCCCAAGCATGGGGAGAGAGTAATCATTGCTAGAGTATAAGGAAGAAGTATTTTCCAGTAAGGGTACTTGGAATTGTGGGAGAGGTTGATATAGGATTAAATAAATAAGACCTGTGAGATATGGTACTGAAGAAGGAAGTTTATCTGTAGAGGTTACTTTCAGCAGACACGGGAGGTTCTGGAATGGTTAATAATAGCAGCTATTAAGTTAACAGTTTTTTGTGTATAGAACTCCTGAATGTGTGCCATCTTACACTGTTGTACAGGGGTTGGTGTTTGAGCCATTTTATAGATATTGACATGGTCTTGTGGTCCCAGGGTAATTTATTGCATATGGAGTTGATGGCAGAAATGAACTCATTTGAAAATTTGATAATAGATGCATAGTATATTATTTTTCTTATATCAGTGTGTCTTGAAGTAAATTGATAGATATGCCTTAGAAAGCGAGTTGGTAATTTGCATTACAAAAACTTGGTTTGTGAGTCTCATACCAAGGAAGCCTTTGTGAAAGGTAAATCCTAAGAATGGAGTGGTTTCTCCTTGGAAAACTTGGGAACATTATTTCTTTGTGAATAGAGTCCAGGCGGAAGTGTTTTGGAGATTAATGTGCAACTTGTAGGCTCCTGTGTACTCATTAAGAATGATTTGTAATATGGGAAGTTGTTTCTCAGAAGGCAGGAACAAAGCGGTGTCATCCATGTAGGCTATGCAGGGAATATATCTGGTAATTTATATTCTGTATTTGTTATAAAAGTAGATTTATGTAGAGTATAAAAAGTAGTAAGCTTAAGAGCAACTCTTGTAAGATTGACTGTGTGGAATTGAAGAATGGAAAATTTCTACCAATAAGAATGATGTACAACTCATAATTCAGAAATAGGTTAGTGATGATCTATAACAAAATTGGCTGGATGGTGGTGTTAGTGAGCATTTCAATAAGTAGGTTAATTGAGATGGAATCAAAAGCTGCATGTATATCAAGCTTTGCAATGGGAATGTGTTTTTAATTCATCTCAGAATTGTCATACATATGAGGGTTGCTTGATTGGTGGAATAGCCTAATTGATAAACTGTAGACATGATAATAATGGAATTATATATGACTCAATTTGGTCCATGATTATTTGTTTTGAGTATTTTTATGACTAGTGGGCCTATGGAGATAAGCCATAAGTTGGTTAGAACATATGTACCCTCAGGTTTCTTAGTGAAAGACACTATGACAAATGGATACCAACATTTTACACTGTATAATGAATATACAATATTAACTAAGATGAATGCAGAAATTCTATGAAGCCAGGGTAACAAGAGTTTTCACTAGTGACAGTTTTATAGCAAATTGGTTGGTTTGGAAAGGCATCATAATATCCAGTGGCCCAAAACAGTATATTGATGGAGTGAGTACATCATAGATCTAAAATTTATTTTTGAAGTGTATGTATATAGGGTGGATTACATTATGTTTAATACATATGCCTATGTCATTTTGAATTGACATAGGGACCATTTATGGTGATGGGTGGACAAACATCCATCATATGTATGCTTTTGTCCAGGTGTGCTACTAGGTTAGAAAATTTTTTCTTTTTTTTATTGTAAAGTAGTTCTTCAACTGTTTGCAGATATGATGGTAAGTTTTTAGTGAGCCTGATTAACTGTTGGTATGTTTGGTATATGGCAATTTGCTTATGTAACTCATCAGCCAATTTTAGAAGATGCAGGGATGAAGGGGACTATTGTGTTGTGTTATATATTAAATGATAATATATGTATGAAGGCATGATACTTCTCTACTATATCTATATCTATTTAGTGTAGGTTGTTTAATATGATGTAGAATTCAGAAATTCATGAATTCAATAGTAAATGAGGAAAAATTACACAGATTGTTTTATATAATTGAATGGATGTTGCCTTGAGTTAATTTAGGTTAAGTGTCACTGCTTGGGTAGAGTGGTTTGAGAATGGAGTGGGTTAAGTTCTATTTGGTAATGCTTCATTGGAGAGAAAAAACACAGTTTAATGAGTATAGCATGCCAGTTGTTGTGAAAAGTGATTTAACCAGGTGGTAAAAAATTCTAGGCATTTATTACTGGAAAGTTTACGAGATGATGCCATTTATTTTTGAAAGTTGGAAAACTCAGATTGAAATCACTCAGTAATATTGTTGAGTGTTGGCTAGTTGTAAGAACTGAACTGATGGTTTGGTTGTTATATGTGATGACTGTAGTAAGTACCCAATGATATATAGAAATTTTAAATGATATGAATTGGAAATCAAAGGTAATCACAATACCAGTGTCTGCTGATAGTGAGGAAGTATCTTTGGTGCAAGCACAGAAGCCATGTCTGTGGTGGTAGTTAGAGTAGTTAATTCAAGATCCACTGTATATTTTGATTACCATTAATCTGAGGAGATGAGGTTGAATGATAGTAATCCACATCTGTAATTGACATAGTTTTGAGGGTGAATTGAGGCCATGGACAATGAGCCCTATTATTTTTAATTTCATGGACTATATAGAGGGTTAATGATGTCAGATGGGTTTTTTTTAAAAGTAAGAGACTGTGGAATAGCATTTGATTCTGCTAATATGGGATATCAGTGGATGCAATTGTTTGTTGATCAATTGCTACTGAAAGTAATTGATCAGTTTGATTGGAGGGAGGTCATGATGGAATGGTGTTGGTTTAGGTTTGGAGGAGTGTGAGCAAGATGAAGGATTAGAGTGGTACAATAAGGCAAAGTTTTGCATGGTCTTATATGAGTTGTTAGTAATCTCATTAATGAATGATAGGTGGGCTGTGTTATTACTTTTTTTGTTGGTGGTAATTTTTTTTAGGCCCTTTAGATTTTCTTTTGCTTTCATTAGGAGTTGGGTGTGGAGGCGAAAGTGGTATGAGTGATAGGCAGGCTGCAATTGTTTCCATGATGTTTATTGAAGTTTTATTGCTCATGATGTATTGATTCTCCATTGTGTTTTGATATGGGTCTATTTCAAGAGGAAGCTGGGCATTTATGCTATAGCCTGGCATTCTTGTTTCATCAGGGAGAAGAATAGCAGTTTTACTATATTTTTGAAACAATGTTGACTGGACATGCACAATGGAGATAGACTGAGGCATTTGTTCTGTTGGGAGTGTGGAATCCATTGACAGTCTGGGGTGGGATAGTGAGCTAGCCAGGAAATAATTGAGCCATCAGATTGGCTATTGTTGCAGGCCCCAATTGAGTAGTGGCCAGATTCTAATTGCTGGCTGGTTGTTTGCAGATTTGCTTTTGAAATAACTGTTGATGAAAGTGGAGCTGGTAAATTGAAGCACTGAGTTACAAAATGATACCTCTATTCACAGGCATAGCATTGAGGTTTTATACCACTACTGTTTAAACATAAAATTGTCTCGTGATCAAGGATTTGGGTAGAGATCATATTTGAGTCAATCTCTAGATCCACCTGAATTTTAAATTCATATCTGTTGCCTTGAATAGGTACAGGGTTATTTTTAAAAAGAATTAATTTTTAAAAGGTAGCCTTGCTAAAGGGCTGCACCATCCAATGGAAATATTGTAGGATGTATTTGAAATAAGTATTCTTCAATACCCCAGTGATGCAGTTATTCTGATTTGGATCAACTGTTATCAATGTGTAGTTTCCAAGTGTTTTGATTTGACTTGGAAGTGCTCCCTTTGGGTATCTTGGAAAAATTTAGTTGCTAAATACCTAGGATTTGATCAGCTATCTAACTGATTGAATCCCACATCTCATGCATTGTAGTGGTGTCATATAGAAGTTGCCAAGGAAGCTTGTAGAGAGAAATTAATATGTGTCTGATAGCACCTGATAGGGGAGAAAAATATCTCTTACATTTTGTATAAAGACCATAGGAGATAGTGTTGAGAAATCAGTCACAATATATTTGCTAGTGTTTCTGATGTACAGTCACTGGTTGGAGGGGGTGAAACTGTTGTATATTTAAATCTAAATATGTGATGTCATTGAGAGTAGTTTTGTGAAAATGTGGAATTGACCTTGGAGTGTTTAACATTGCATTGTTATTATTATGGGTTTTTGTATATTATTGCTGATGACATGTGCATATGTTTTTTTAAGAACATGTATTTTGAGCTATGGAGCCAGTAATACCATTTGAACCTATACCTTGGTTAATCTGAAAAATTTGTGCATCACTGCTGACATTTCAACCTGTTTTATTAGGATTTGGGCTTTGGTTTCTTAAGCTGTTGATATTGTTTGAGCTTGTATCCTTGTTGCATGGGGATTTTTAAAATTTTGTAATTGACCTTTGGAGAATAATATTATCTGAATCTTTTTCAGTTACCATGGAAAATTTGTTCATCACTGCTGATGACATTTATGTATGTTTGCTTAGCATTTGGATTTTTTTCACTGAATCTGTTGATTTATTAGAAATTATGTCCTTGTTGCCACATTGTTGCTAATAAACTTCTGATATGGTTGATTAAAATCTGGACTTTGATCTTGAGAGTTCACAATTTTAGTAAGAAAAATCTGGTCATGTGACAACTCCACCACCATATTTGCCATTGATCAACTGGTTAATTATTGTTGTTGCTGCTGCTATTATTATTATTGTTATTGTTATCATTATGTTTCAATGATAAGCTTTATTTATCTTAGAACCTTTTACATGGGCAATCCATTGCTGTAGGCTTACATATATAAAAGTTGCTTTATTACTTTACACAGATTTTTCCATGCTATGGATTAGCTACAAGGGTTTTACATAGGTTGGATTGCTGTGATATACACAGGCAATCTGTAATTTTAGATATATATATGTAAAAGTTGATTTACATGAGATTACAAAAAGATTTTACATGCTGTGGATTAGTTAGAAGGGTTTCACATAGCTTGAATTGTTGTGATTATATAGGCAATTTGTAGATGTAGATTTATGTATGTAAAAGTTGATTTATTGATTTACACAAGATTACAAGAATTTTTATATGTTGTGGATTAGGTACAAGAGTTTTACACATAGCTTGAATTTGCTTTGGTTACATAGTCAAACTGTAGTTGTAGATTTACTTATGGAAAAGTTTATTATTGATTTACACAAGATTACATAAAATTTATATGTTCTGGATTAATGCTTTTGATTTTAATATTAAATTAACTATTGAGTATAATCAGTTTTTCCCTTGTTTTTGTTGGGGATATGTATTGGGGTGTGTTAGTATGGGTAGGAAGCATGGTGGGATTGTTTTCATAATTGGTGAGGAGGTTTTATTAACTATTCTATGCCTGTTTTTAGTGCATTTGAATAGATGAGTATTCCAAAGATGGTGGTGATACAGCTATGTTAGAATTGATTTGCAATTGATGAGTTGGAGTTTGTGGTAAGATGATGAGGCTGAGTGAAGATTTTGATGTGATTTAAATGTGAGATTCATAGATAGAGGATGCAGACATGGTTATGCTCAGCATTGTTATTGGAAATGTCATATTTTTTTTAAATTACCATTAGAAACTTATCAATTGCTTGGAAATTAAAAAAGGTATATAATGTTAATTGTTTTTTTACTTTATTATCTAAGATTCTGAGTATTTTATAAACATAAAAAAAGCAGAATTTGTTAACTTAATTGTGAGCAAGCAAACTGATTGCTGGGGAATATGAGATTCAGCTTTTATTACTAAACAGAAATTAAAGTATACTGCAATAATACTAAAAATAAAGCATATGCCTGAGTGACCTTTGTGCTGGTATTACTACTGCTACAATTACTACTACTACTACTACTACTACTACTACTACTACTACTACTACTACTACTACTACTACTACTCATCATCATCATCATCCTTTTTGTTGTTGTTGTTGGTATTATTACTAATGTTGCTAGTTAACCACAACTTTTTATTAATACAAAGCAATATGCTCAAAAAAAAAAAAAAAACGAATATAAGAATAGTATAAATGATTCATTTAGAAGTAAAAAGTGAAATTTTGTAAAATGTTAATAATGATATAAAAATTTTAACTGTGAAATGGTGAAATATATTATAGAAGGCAATTTTTTTTTTTTAATCTTGAAACTGAGAGGAAAGTTATTTCAACAACAAAAGGTTGACATCATGAAGTGTATGAAAAAACTTTAAAACCATGGGGTAACAAAAAAACAGAAAAACAAAATATTGCATGTAACATAGATATTAACATTTGAAATACTATATATTTTAAATATCAATTAAATCTGAAAAAATTGCAAAATTATTTATCAAAAAGTCTATAATAACTTTAATTCTGTTCAAATAAAAATTATACATAATATACGTAATTATTCAAGTATTATAACGATATATAATATAAAGCATTAATGTATGTTCTACTTATGAAAAAATAAAACTCAAGTCTGTTTTTAAATATTAGGTAATTTTCAATTCCTGAAAAATTGGCAAATGCTAAATTACATAGCATCTAAAGAATTTTAATTAGATAAATAGAGAGGGCACTAATGCTTTGTGTCATATATTCCTAAATTTGATAACTAGTTATTAAGGAATTGTAATTCACTAGTAACGTGGATCAACTCAAAATATAATCAAGTTCCATAACCATAGACTAATAAAAAATGTATTCATAATTTTTAATTATTAAAATTAAATTTATTATTAATTAGGAAGTTTGAATAATTTTTATAAGATGAAAATAGTTTTGTTTAAAACAAAATAGAAATTTTAAGTAGTATTTTGAAACATATTTCATCTAAATATCATGACTTAATCATTTTAAAAGCATACAAAATTATGAAATATTTTCAAAATAATTTTTTGGGGTTTTAGAATTTACTATAGTCCTAATCTTAATATTTTGTTCTGTCCTTATTAAACTATAGATATTTTAAACAAATAAAACAATGTCATAAAAATAATATTAATAAATAAATATTAAATAGTCAGTTCTTTATGAGGTCATGTGATATTCAAGAATCAAAATTGGCCAAACCAAAATTAATTTGGTTTTCTTCTGCCATAAATCACAAAGGATTTGTTTTACTCATCATTAAATTATTCTTACATGGATGCAGCTTCTCATAGTTAAATTGAGTAGTTGTTTATGCACAATATTTGGTAAGCATATTCATATTTTTTAATAAATAAAAACTTTATATCAAATATCAATATTAGATGATGTTACCACATAGTCAAAGTACTATTTTTTTTTTAAAAAAAAAGCATTTTTATTATTTAAGTCACCTGTTTAAAATCTAGCTTTAATCTGATACATTTTTTTTATATGAGCACAGTATTTAAAATTTACAATATTAAAAAATTGCTAAAATACATTATAGATATGCATGAATATTCATTTGTAATTCAAATGCTTCATAAACATAATCAATTCTGTCATTAGGTTAATTAGGGTAACAACCAGTGGTGTATGGTTTAGAGAGACATACAACACTTGGCCTTTAAAAATAAAAATTATTTTTGAAAAAATACTCAATTTTTTAAATACACCTGGGTCTCGTTTTATGCAGATTATTTTAATGCGATTTTGAAGTTATGCAATTTATGTTTCTTCTTAATATCTTTCATATTTCATTATATTTATTAGATATCAAGAAATTTAAATTATTAATAACTTATTTTCACTTGAAATACTTTTTTTTTTCAAAAATATAGCGTTATATTAGCAGTTAACTTGAATATGGCCTGAAGTTGTATTTAGAATTTTATAGTTTCTATGTAAATAACCTATTTATACTAATAAGTAAATAATAATAATAGATTTATACTTACATATAAAAATATCGTAATAATATCGCAATAAATATTCAAAAAAATTAAACTTTAAAACGTATATTTTGTTATATATAACAGAAATAAATAATCTTTTAGATTTTTAAAATAAAAAATGAAGATTTTATAAACTGAAAATAATCTTTCTAATAATAATGTAAAATCTTTCTGTTTTGATTTCAATCTAATTTTTTTAATATAGCAACAGAAAACCATTAACACAGCATAAGACTGAAAGTGGTGCTAGTTATACATCACATCACGAATAAAAATAAAGTCGCTAACAGGTTTCTCTGGGCATAATTGCTGAGAGATTCTTGACTTCGTTTAAGGAAAAGCTACACTACATCACATCACATTGAGTCTGATTTCTTTCCAGTTAACAAATGAACACTAGCGGTAATGATTAAAATACGAATGAAAAATGTAAAATTAAATACTGTAGTTAATAAAAAAAGTAAAAAAAGTTTGTCTTGTATTAATTTTTTCCAAATATTTGAAATTTTTTATTGGTCATACTTTATTTGCTTACTTTTTTAATGCCACTTTTAAAGTAATTTTTCTTTGTTGCTTTGCTTTTATGTGAATTCTGAAAATTAGAGACCCTATCCCCCATTTTTCAAGGTAAATTAAGTCTATTTTTGTGCAATTTTTTTTAATGCAGGTTTTTTGTGGAACCTATCTACTGCATAAAATGAGACCCAGGTGTATATTTAAATATTAAATTTTATCACACACAATTTAAATATGAAATTAAAACATGTAAAAAGAGACTGCATTTCTGGCTAAACCAAAACTCTTCAGTTGGTCTAAGTCACAACTTTTTCATGTTCTCATCTTATTTGTCCAGTATATTAGTAATATCAAATTACCACAGTTTAATCTACAATAACTTTTTTTTAATTCACACATTTGATAGGATCTTATTAAGATAAATACATTAATGATTATTAGTAATCATTTATAAGGATAGAGATTATATTATTTTACCTCAGTTGTAAATTTAAATTTAATTAAAGGTTAGTTTATTTATATTTATTAAATTTCATTAATTCGATTTCATTCTTCTTTTTATTTCCTATGTGTAATACCTTAGATATGCTCAAATCTTTCATTCCTTTACATACTTTAAATCCATGAATAAAGATATCTAAAAAGGATAAATACTCCTCTCTCCATGGATTTCTGATGAACCAAACTCTTCAATTGGCTTCCGTGATTATATTTAATAAAAATAGATATAATAATATTTAATTATGGTTAAAATTTATATATGGATTAAAAGTGGAATAATCTCTAGCCTAATAAATGATTAGCAATAATTATTAAAATATTTATCTAAAGTGGATGCTTAATGTGTGAATACGAAAAGTTTTGCACTTGTAGCTTAAATTATAATAAATTAGTCAAGCATTGTTAGCCGAGAGGTCAGCGCAGCAACCTTGCAAGCAAGCAGTTGGTTGCAGATGGTTGTTGAGAGTTCGTCTCCTGGCCGATACTATGACATATGGAAAAAAAAAAAAGAGAAAAAGAAAGAAAAAAAATACAATAAATTAATAATTATTTTTGTGTTTTGTTTTGTTTTTCTACAAAATATATGTTTTAAATAAATCAAACCTGGGTTTTTCTGGGGAAGGGGGGGGGGATTAGCCTTGGATATACCCATTTTACGATATTTTTTATGAATTAATTTTATTACAATAAAATTATCCTTAATATTTATATAAATAAAAAATTGATAGTATTAGCAACTTATTATACTTCTATCTTAAAAATAAATTTGAAATTAAATATGTGAATTTATAATTCATTAATCTGATATCTTTGGTTTCATAGTTTTCCCAGTAATAATTTATTAATACGCATCTTATTCTCCGATTTTAAGTATTCTCTATTTTTAAAGCACTTTACTGCTGAAATTTAAAACTGTCCGAACGCTCATCATGATTCCAGATAATTTATTTGTTTTTTCCCTTTGTATTTTTGCTTTACTATTTCTACTTTGTATTCATAGTCAATAAATTTACTTTTAAAAATAATAAATACTGTTTTTAAAATCTACAGTTTTGAATGCATATTTACAAATATGATATTTATATTAATTTGGAACCTTTATACTGTAGTAATTAATAAAATAATTTTAACAGATGTTTTTTATTATTATTATTTTATTTAAAGTATAAGTCTGCGTATTTAGTTTTGTCTTTGTTTTCCACTCATTTGTTTACTATTTCATTTTATTTTTCGACGTATATCACCATCATCATTTTTAACTATTATCACTCTTCTATAGGATGAAGGTATCACCATCTTTAATTCAATTTCTCTTATCCTTAGTTTCTTTTCTCCACAATACTTTCTTCTTTAATCCATCCAGTTTCTAAAGAGTTTACAATCTTTTGGGATCCGATTTAAAACTTCAACTGTCCATCTAGATTATGTCTTTTAAGAATATGTTCAGCTCAGCTCCATTTCAGTATCTTAATTGTTCTCATGATGTCACTAATATCTATTTGTTCTTGATCTTTTCTTGTTACTTTTAAGATACATCTCAAAGTTGTTTTTTTCCAAAATGGAACTTTATTCAGATTTAACAGAAGTTACAAAGAGTTACTTTTGTATACAAGTGTTTACTTTCTTGAATACATAGATGTCTATATTGTTTTGAATATATATTATTACATAGGTCAGTGGCATTTTATACATATAAATGGGGCAAGGAATTGAATTGTTTGGATAGGTATGTATTAGTATATTTACATTTGTTCAACTATTATTCATTATGCTATGATAATCCATATGAACAAAATCAGATTAAGTAGACATCAAAACACCACCCAGCTCAAGACAATGATAGATCTTGAATTTTTTGTTAGTGCTATTCTGTTAAGCATCCAAATTCCAGATTCATAAGTAAAAACTAGAAAATACGGCTATAGAAAATATTTATTTTCAAACACATAGGCCTTTTAATATTAAGTTATTTCAACCATAAGTAATTCATCAATATTTAATCATATTTTATCTATTATGTTTTGTCTGTATTAAGAATCTAACCAAAACATTTGTAGTTGTTAACTTTTTCTAATTCACGACTATCAGTCTTTATTTTTTTCTGAAAAAATTATTGAACATTATTTTAGTCTTTTCAACAATATTTTCTGAAGCACTGAGTTATTATTTGCAAAAACAACTACATCACCTGCAAAATCTAGGTAATTTAAATAATATCCATTTACATTTTCTCCCTTAGATTCTTATCTTAATTCTACAAAATAGTTTTTAGAAAACTACTGTAGGAACTTTTGGATATATATGATTATACCGATATATACTTACTTCAATATCAATTTTCTTATTATGATCATGTGATCTAATCATAGCTGTTGCCTTTGATAAATACTCTTCTAAATATGACAATATCATGGGTCAATATCTTGATGTCCCAATGCTTTAATCATTGTAGAAATGTTTATATAATTAAATGCTTTTTTTTAATCTACAAATACAAGGTATATTGGCATCTCATATTCCTTGGATCTTTCTATAGCTTTTTTCATTATTTATATATTATCTATTCTTGTTAAAATTATTGTCATATTTCAGTTCTTTCTTTTGGTTAGTTAGATTCCAAAGTTAACTGCAGATAAGCTGTAATTGGTAAAGATTTTGAATAAAGTTGATAGAGGATTGATAGATCTGAAATTTAATATCAACTCTATCGTTTTTTTAAAACATTCACTATTACTATTCTTTTTTTCCAATCATCTGATATCTTTATTATTTAGATATTTGGTATATAATTTTATCAACATTTTTTTTCTATTTCTTTATCTGCTTCTTCTAATATCTCAACTATAATTATATCGTTTTCTGGGCTTTTCCCCTCTTCATGATCTAGTTTCATTTCTTATTTCCTCAATTAAAATGTTTTTTTTTTGTTTTATTATTTATGTAAACAATATTTATTATTTATATATAATTTTTATTATTATTATAATTTTTATTATAATTATAATTTTTATTATTTATATATAATTCTTTATAGAACTTTCCCACTCATTTTATGTTATCATCTCTCTTTTTAGTAATAGTTATTTTTATTTCTTTATTGCATAAATAAGTTTTTTTTCAATACCAAGATGTTGTGTTGTAATTTTGAGATGTTTATTCTTTTCTATAACTTTCCTTATCAATTCATGATTATATTTTCTTATATCATTGTTAACTCTTTTTGGTATAATTTTAAAAAACTCTAGACATTTGATTAGTAGATCATTTCTTTAAATCTTTATACTTTCTGCCTATCTTCATATATATCTCTTGTCTCAGTAAAAACAAAGTACTAATAAATTGTTGGGGGATTTTTACTAGCTATCTTTCTTGCAGTTTTTAATACAGTATCAATATCTTTTTATTAATGTCAGTGAAGTTTAAACTATTTTCAAAATCTGTTAAATTCTAATTTAAATTCACTGGAGTGTTTTTAAAGAAAAGAAATACTTTCTGTTAACACCAACTTTCTTAATTCATCTCTCTAGTTTTGCATTAAAATGTATACATCTCACTAATTGATGATCACTTCTGGTGTTGAATCTATTGAGAACATTATAAATTTTAAAATACATATTTTTGTTAATCATAGTATAATCCAGTTCTGCAGTATCTTCATTTGGATGCTTCTATATCCATTTCTGTTAGTTCTTTCTCAAAAACACAAAAATCCATAATATTTTTTTTTGTCTGTAAACTCCACAAGACTGCTGCCTCTTTCTTTTCTAGCACCATATTCAAATTTACCCACAGCTCTTTCATCTTTCAATCATATACCAATTCTAGTGTTAAAGCAATTTTAAAATGTTGTTAAGAGCATTTTGTATAGCCATATAATAATCCCATATTTCTTCACAATAGTAAGAACTTGTTGGGCATAAACTTGAATTATCTGCACTTAGTATTTTCCATTAAAGTGAATAATTAATTTTGTCACTCTGTTTGATATACCATCAATTACCACAATGTTATTCTTCCACTTTTTATTTATAATAAATCCACTTTCATTTGTACCTCCAATATTAATGCCTTTGAAATAAAGTATATGTCCACTTAAAAATAAATTATCTCTGCATTTTTTCTTTTAATTTCACAAAATTCATCAATGTCCTATTTAATATTATACAGTTCTTTTTATAATTTGTACAACCTTTACTTGAAAGTGATTTAAATTGTAGATTCCCAATTAAAAGGCAGCCTGGGTCCACATCCAAAACATTCTTAGCATCCTTTACCTTTTTTGTCAACTGCTGCCTTGGACATCAACTTTATCACTTTTTGGAAATAAAAACCATAATTCAGTTATGACCATCATGATTGTAAATGTTTATTTTTAAGAAAGAACTCATTTCTACACATACATTCATCCTGATTATTCAGTTAAGAGTTGTCAGGAAATTGAGAAGAAACACTATGGTGTTTTTGATCTTAAACACAGAGGTAAAAAGCCAATAAACTCACGACCCTGGCTAATGCATGTTGATGAGCAGCTCATTCATGTCTATTTACTATATTAATAATCATATATTAATGATCAAGAACATATGGATTTGGACATTAGGAATTGCCCTGCTCAGTTCTTTTAAGACCCAAAGAGGAATTGAAAGATTTCTTCAGTTAACAATAAACTGCTTTCTGCATCTCAAATGATTAACTAACAATTTACTTACTGTACTATATAATTTAATTTAGCAGTGTATTTTTGATATTAAATTTTTAAATGTTTTAAGTAAATCATAGTTCATACTAAGACAAAAGTCTGATAGTTCTTAAAATTTAAAAATTCACTTCATACACTTGTCTAAATATTGAAATTACTATTATAAACCCAACAAGATGTCATCGCAACCGCCTTGCAAGCAAGTAGTTGGTTGCAGACGGTTGTGGGTTCGCCTCCCGGCCAATGCTATGACATATGGGGGGAAAAAATTATTCTTTTGCATTTGATTTAAATTGTTTCGTATTATATATATTGATACAAAGATTTTATACTTTTATTAGATAATATACCAAAAAAAATCAAAATCATACATGGATGTACCCGCAAAATATATCATTTATAATTGTCGCATTTATCAATCAAGTCTCAAGATAAATAGATAAGTACAAATTGATTTAAACTAAGAAATATTAAGCAATTAGAAACTTAATGCTGCTTTGAAGAAATATATCAATATTCTTTCACGTAGTCAAGGAAATTAATTAATAAATAAAATGATAAAGAAAGAAATAGTTGTTTAATTAATTAATGAGAGATACGAATTCGCAAATACATACATATGTATTAGATAAAATTTAAATAACCATTTATTTCACTAAAATGAATAAAGTAACAAGTTATGAAAATCAATTATTATTATTATTATTATTATTATTATTATTATTATTATTATTATTATTATTATTATTATTATTATTATTATTATTATTATTATTATTATTATTATTATTATTATTATTATTATTATTATTATTATTATTATTATTATTATTATTATAAATACTTTTGCAAGGCAGCTTAAATTGAAAAATCGATTCTTTTGATAGAAAGCAAAAGGGAGGGGAGTTCCTTGCAAATACAAACACCTAATTTTCAATATTAATTTTACTCAGTCCAACCTGTAAATATTAAATACATAGAGTTAAAAGTTCGGGATTGGTGTATTAATATAATTTATAGTAACAATTTTAGATATGTATAAATCAAGTTAACTGTAGATTATATAAACATATATGTATCATAACTATAAGTAATATTTTAATGTTCAAAATATATTCAGAAGTCAAGCGTTGTTAGCCGAGAGATCATCGCAACCGCCTTGCAAGCAAGTAGTTGGTTGCAGACGGTTACTATGACATATAATATATATATATTCTGAAGCATTAATAGACTGAATCACTAAAATTGTCTTTATAATAAATAGGAGAATTAAAATTATTTGTCATATAATCAAAAAATAATTAATACTGACAAGAGGTTAAAAGTTTTTAATGTGTTTTAAAAAACATTCTAAGCAGAATGTATGAATTATTGGAAACATATTTTTGAAAGCAGTAATTATAGGATGTTATAAACTTATAAAAAGGCTAGGAAAGAAAAATAAATGTGACTTGAATTAGAATAAAACCCCAAATCAGAAAAAGTAGTTAGTGCTTTATTTTAAAGCCGAGCTTCAAAATACTCTGAAGAATCCAGAAAAAAATATGATTGCCATATCATCTATCATGCAATGAACTTGACTATATATTAAGCCAATTCATCAGTATGAACAGTTCTTCTAAATATATTCTTATTAAATCAATGACTAATCAAGTTTGAGCTATAGCTTGATTGATATGTCTATCGGAGGTACCCTTAAATTGCATTTGCTCGAACATCATCCAACAGTGTATCACCCAGGTGAAGGGAATTACTTGTTCCAATCTTTGCATAGAGTGGAGCCTTTATCTACTGTCTGAAAAATTTTTTATTGCCCTAAAGTCAGAAATTATCTTCTTACTGGCCAGAAAGATATTGTAAAACATGAAAATTATTATTCAAGAAAACTGAATAAGAATGATATTATTGACTGTATTTGAACTACGATCAATTAAACTCAATATTATGCCTATAAAACCTACAGAAAGCTACCAAAACACAAAATAGAAAGAATTTTTAAGATAATATTCATATATAAAGAGTATTTGAGAATTTTGAGTTATGTATATGCACATTCAATAAACAATACCGATAAGAATTTTTTTCATTCAGTTGTGTAAAAGATTTTTAAAAATAATTTTTTATTATTATTATCATCATCATCATCATCATCATCACTATCATTATTATTATTACGTTTCAAAGGAACTTTATTGAAAAAGAAATTTACAATAGGTTGCAGAGGTTTTTAGATTAAATTTTTACAAAGGACAAAAAAATTAAGCATTACATTGTTAAAAATTAATAGTAACAAAAAAATTAAAAAATGAGTATGTACACAAAAAATTGGAACAAATAAACTGAAGGAAAAACAGCATTGCAATAGAAAATAACATACTGTAAAAATTATATACAAAGATGAATTTAAAAAAATTCATTACCAGAGCATAAAAATTTAAATTATTTTTATTGGCAATATACCATGTCATAGATTTGAATTGAGCAATATTTGAGACTATGTGTCAATGTATGCTTGTGTTTTTTTATCTCTTTGTTAGATGTTTATTAATTTATTTTTCAGTGTGTTTCTATGTCTTTTGGTATTTGTGTTTATACTAAATTTACATCTAATACACCAGAAGACATATAGAATAAAAGTACTGGCCCTAATATTGGAAAATATATCTTTTTACATGCTTGTAATAAATATCTTATTGTTCTATTTTTCTGTATAGTAATATTGCTGATAGTTTTGCATATGTTTCCAAATACTTGACAAGTGAATAAGAAATGATGTATTGTTTCTGATTCTTGATGACATCGGGAACATATGTCATCTATGTTATGGTAATGACTCTTATATTTTGAAAAATTTAATGTTGGAAGTGCTTCAAAGTTTATTTTTATCAGAAAGTCAAAATATTTTGGTTCCAATAACCAATATTTATATCTTTTACTTAATTGCTTAGTGTTAAAAGACAATAGTGTTTCTACTGCATTTTATGTTTGGATAGACTAATTTAAATGTTTCCCAGTATTTATATTTAGTACTATTTGCTTGAATAGAAGGTATTTTACATTTATTAATGGGTTCAATAGAGCTTTCCAGTAACCTTTGAATGGTGATGGTGGTGTATCTGTTGGTATAATGTTAATTATATGTGATATCTTTGGGTATATTTTTATACAAGTTGCTATGATGATTATAGTTTTCTGTATATGAAAAATATTAATATTGTGTAACCTAGTCCATTCAAAGATAATGGCAATTGTAATTTTTTAATGGAAACAGATGTGGCTTTTCCCCCCCATAATAACTTCCTGCACAGAGTGTAAATATTATTAATCAAACTTTTGGAGAAAATTATAATAGGGGGAAAATATGTTATTCTAGTTATTACTAACATGTTAAACAGTGATATTTTTTGCATATAGTGATATGTATGCCCTCTCTATTGAATTTATTAATTTCTCAATTTTTTCCTTTAATTTGTTTTGAATTTGTATTTTCATTATCAAGGTACTAAGATGGAAAGAGAAACCTAAAAAAGGGGTTGGGTTTTCCCTTGAAATAATCTGTAATCATATTTGCTGTGTAAATTTTTCAGGCACATGATTTTTTCAATGTTTACATTAAGATTATATGTATTGGAATAATCTGCTATTATTTTTAAAAGTTTGAGTATCTGTTTCTTGCTCTTTAAGAAGACAGATATGTTATCCATATAAGCAATGCATGGAATATAGAAACCCAACTGTGATATGTATATTCCATTTAATTTAGCTTCAATTTTTTTAATTAGTGGATTGATGCATATTCAAATAGTAGAAAACTTAGTGGAGATCCTTGTGGTATGGAGCAGTTTGGTAATATTGATGTAGCTGTTTTACCATTTATAATAATATATATTTCCCTGTTAAGTACCAAATTATGATTATGTAAATATAGCCTTGGGGATTGTAGAGTATATTAACAGTTCTATTAATTTATTTATTAATACATTATCAAAAGCTATCTTTATATCTAATTGTACTACTATTGGTGCATATTTTTTGTTACTTCTTATTGTGCCTATGACTGTTTATAAATTAATGTTGCCTGGTTAATTGAAGAACTTTGTTGTCAAATTAACATTTGAATATAGTTGGAATGATGTATGGTTCTATTCTGTCTTTGATGATAGATTCAAATATTTTTATGCCTAGTGAGCTCATTGAAATTGAACGTAGATTTTCAAGTGAGGTTGGGCTTTCTTGCTTTTTTTAAGAAGAGGTTTATTAAGATGGAATTTAGGTTTGGAATTTTGTATACTCATTTTATAAGCAAATTTGCTATATCCACTAAATATTGTGTGATGTGTGATTTTAAATGTGAAAAAACCATCCTTGGAATCCCATACACACCAGGTGGCAAGAATCTGGGATTTCTTTATTTTTTGTGTGAATTCTATTTTTTCAAATGTTATACTTTCTTCTGCTTCTAGAAAGAAAGAGTCTGAGTCAAAAGACTCACATGACTATAATTTTTTTAAAGTAATTATATATTGTATTTATCATGAATTTCCCACTAATTATTTTGTTATTTAGTGTTAATACTGTTGGAACTCTATGTTTAGATGGCTGATTAAGGCACCATCTAAGGCATTTCTTTGTCAATACATGCATTTGTTTGAGATATAATGTTCTTTTCTTATGTGCTCTTTTAATTTGTTTTTTGCTAAATTATATTTTTTAAGAGCCATACTTTTGTCTTATATGCAATTTTTCAACTAATGCATATAGTCTTGTGGGTGGGTGTGCTCTTTTTGTAACATGCTGTATTGTGTGTGAGATAATGTTTATAAATGTTAACCATGCTTGTGCAGGATCGATTTTTAGTTTTTAATTTTAAGATGTATATATATTTCAGAATATAAGAATTTTGTTGTTTATGATGGGAAAAGAATTTTCATGTTTTTTCCAGTGATAAAATACTTTTGCACAATGAATTCAAGGTTTAAATCAATCATTAGTGCTGTGTGGTCTAACCTGGATGTATTAATTAATGAGAGATTGATCATGTGATAAAGTGAAGGTGAGTAAAACATTAAAACAATCAATGATGTAAACCTGGCATTGTTGAATAAGATGGCTCCATCAGTAAGAAAACCCTCCCCACTGACTAAAGGGAAAGCAATCATATGAAGCCATTTTTTATGAATTTATCATATGTCATATTTAAATCCCCCAGTAGTAAAGATAGACAAAGTGAAGTTGATAACCTAGGGTTTATAATTTGTATAATTGTGTTGATCATTTTTGTGTTAGGTGGAATGTATACATATATTATATTTATTGCATTTGATAGATGTAGAAATATTATGATTCTGGAATAGATTATATTTGGTGATGGTTAGTAATAAGGTTGAGTATATGCTCATTCTAGAGGGATCAAGACTGAATATCAGTTTGTAAGTTGGACTGCTCTTTGAGGAGTCACTAAGTGGCCATGAAAATGTCTGGGGACATGCTTTTAACTGCAGTAATTTGATGGTAAATGTAGATGGATGCCTTCTGGTATTATTGTCAAACATGAAAAGTGCAACAGATTCACTAGAAGGCAAATAGGAGAAAGGTGGCTGTACATGCTTTTGGGGGTGGGTGATCATTGGAATGGCTGAGTTATATGTTGTATAGTGGTGGATAGTCACCAATATCTATTTAACATGATTTTCTATATAGAGTTGAGTGCTTGGAAGTCATTGAAAAAGTGTTGTTGAGTCTCTTTGGTTGCATGACATAGTTCACAGAATAGATCAACATTTTGTAAAGGCAATGGTAGCATGGAAAGCCAGATATTGGGAGAGAAAAAAAATTGAGGAGGACCAGGAATTCAAAAACTTTGGCTTCAGGAAACATTTTTTAAACTGGTAAAGAAGATTATGATTATTAATACTGAGTATAAGGAGGGTCATTTACAGGGTATGGGTAAAGTAGATTATAGATTTTTTAGTAGGTTGTACAAGAAGCTGATCTAGTTAATTTTGGTTAGTGCAGATAAAATAAGAGTTGTGAGACATGGAGTTAAAGAGAATTATCAGTAAGAGTAACTTAAAACCGGCTCTGAAGGGATTTGAATTTTTTGGTAATTCCTATTATTAGGTTGATGACTTTCTGAATGTGGAACACCCAATTGCTGTTCTGGCCTAGATCATTATAAATAAACTGCCAGCAGAGATTTATACCCTCTTCCAGTTCCAGAACAATTTATTGCAAATGGAATTGACAGTAGAAATAAATGCTTTTGTGAATTTTATAATTGGGTAATATTATGCAATTTTGGTAATAATAAGGATACTGAATAGGTGAATTTTGGAATAAATGAGGAGGAGGGTTAAAGAGTGTATTGGTAATTTTGAGTCACTATCTTGGAGCCTGGTTTGTATTACTTGCCTCATACGAAGTGAGCCTTTGTGAAATGGGTAGCTTAAAAATGAAGTAGGTTTTCTTTGGATCTTTTGGGTGCACATTTTTTTAGTAAATAGAGACAATGTGGTGGCTTTATTGAAATTGAATTAAAGCAGATAGGCAAATTTATAATCATTGATCAATGCTTTGTAATATGGATAGTTGTTTTCAAAAGAGTAGAAAGATGATAAAATTAACCATGTAGGCTGTGAAAGGAATGTATTGTTGTGTGCATGATATTTGGATTTCAGTGGATTTTTATTCTTTATTTGTTGTAAAAATGAATTTGTGTAGAACATAAAAAATAATAGGCTGGATGGTGACTTTTATGGGATGGATAATGTGAGGATGAAGTATGGGAAAAGATTTGGAGAGTGGGTGGGAAGGTGGTATTAGTGAGCATCTAAATCAGTATGTTGATGGGTTTGGAATTGAATGCTATTTGTATAACCAGCTGGAACTACAATGAAATCTTTTTTTTTCTTGAACTGAGTTAAGAATTGTCATAAAAATAAATGTTGTCTATGTAGGGTATAAGTTTTTTTGAAAAACTAGGAGGTGATATTAGTGGGAAATGTAATTTAATGACTTTTTGAGCAATTTTATGGCTAGTTGGTGCATAACAATTGGCTGAAGATTAAACAGGCTGGATATAAAATCAGGTGTGTTAGTGAAAGGCACTATTGTAATGGGGCACAGACTATTGACATCATATATTATTCAAAATAGAAATTTGGTAAAATCTCATATATATAGTGTGGTGAAGTTGCTAATGTGGCTACAGATAAAGACAGTAATTCCATGAGTCACTAGATGACTAGAGTTGTGGATGGTGGCAAGTATGGCAGAAAATTGGCTGATCTGAAAAGGATGACAGTTTCTGACATCCAAAAATGTGTGTGGGTAGTTCGAATTTATTGTAGTTTTGAAGTTTATTTTTGAAATCTAAGTATATTGGGTGAATTATATTTTATCTGATATATGTATCCCTGTCAGTTTGAAGTGCCATGAGAACCTTTGATGTGAATGAGTGCACAATTCCCAGCATATTAAAACAGTAAGATTCGTATTCGAATCTTAAGTTTCACCTTTTTCTGTCATCTCTCACTGACCAGTCTATGCCCCCCCAAATTTAAACTTTTTGGTATCGAATTGTGTGTGTAACAATATTAAAAATGTATAAATATATGTAGAATTCAGCATAAACACGCACACAATTTGATCTCAAATTAAAGGCAATAAATAGGGATAAAATAATATAATTTAGATTTCTTTTAGTTATATAATTTTGTATAATTTTAACCATCTATTTTGGATTATAAAGTTCGTATTTATTGCTTTGTTTAAATTTTGTTTAATAATAATTCTAAAAAAATCTGATGTAATATTTAATTAAAAGTTAAAATAATGTTTATGTTTCCTTTTTGTCTTTGAAATTTAAAAGCATCGGTCAGTGATAGATAATAGGTTAATTAAAGAATAATTCCCCAAAATGTAATTAGTAAATGTAAAATGTAAACAATAGAATGGCAGCTTTCTTTAATTAAAACCAACAAAATGCATTGATTATCCTCAGGGCAGATTAAGTAGAACCTAAAAATACCTTAACAAAAATGTGAAAGATCAAGATAAGAAAAGAAGCCATCTTAGACTTGCTGGAGACATTCATTTAAACTTTAGCTTTGCTCTCGATCACTGAGAGTCTCCAAAATATAAAAATAATTTGTTCCTGCCAAGGTATGACCGAGTAAAGCACCTAGATTATTCTCCATCGGGAGATGGCCTATCGGATGCCGAACTTTCTATTGCCTGTCATAAATTCACCATGAAGATCTGCTGCCTGAAATAAATGAGAAAGCTGCTGCTGCTGTCAAAGTAAATGAAATATCTAAATACAAGAAAGAATTGCCACTTGTGAACTTTTTGCTGCTAAACTAATGGAATCAGAAAACTTCTTATAAAACAGGTACCTGTCTGTGTTCAAACTCTAGAGTACTCTAATAACATGCTATAGCTCTTCTTCATATTACTTATCTAAATTATAAAGTGTAAAAACTATCATTTGTATAACTAAAATTGAATAATTAATGTAATGTGTAAATGTCTCTAATAATCTAGCTTACCTCACTCTTGGGTGCGTATTTCTATAATCTACATTTTATCTATAGGTATTATTTAATTATTGCATGCTCATAATTGTCTCAATTTTCAAAGTTTAAATCTATGATCGCTTAAAACAATGAATGCGTGTCAAATTTTCATTAATATTTACTTTCCTAAATAATTTAACTTTCATATAAATCGACACGCATTCAGTGCATCATTTATTGTAATGCAGGGTCTACTACTTCGCAAATGGCTGGCATATTAGTTGTAATAAAACTCCCAGTTTATATAGGTTAGGTATTTATTAAATCTTAATGAATAATTCTAGAAAATTACAGTTCTTTGAGAGTCACCAATGTTCTTTAGTAAATGTTGATAATGTAAGGCTGAGTTAGAAATCTATTTAAATCTCATCATAATCGTTTATACGTTATACATGTGTTATGTTTTAGAGACGTGATGACCCATTCCGCCGTGAAATTTCCGGATTCTTCAGGGATGAAATTAACCCCAGTCATCCTACACAAGCGGGCTTAATGGGTGCTCCCGTAGGACTTGATAACGTCATGCAGCCAGCTGGCAAACGGCAACACGAACCACTGGTCCCTGGTTATGCTTATGTGACACCTTACTTCATCAGGCCGATGGCAAAGACCAGCCTGACATTCTTATAAACTCATTCACGGCATTGCAGTTTCGATATACTGCCATTCCATGTCACCTTTCTAAAGTGTACCACATGTTCCTTTACTTAATTTTATTATTCTATATATCACTCCATCTCTGCATTATCTTTGTAATTCACTCTCAAATAAATGTTTGCCCTTAGTCATAAAATAAATATTTTAATTAAATAAATATATGTCCGCGGCTACTCTTAAATCTTACTTTAGACTCTTGCATTGCAAAGATATAAATTCCCCAAGGCATGCATTAGAAATACTCACTCGAGAATTTTAGGTAGCTAGATTACGCCTTCAAATAAATGAATTCCTTTTGTAAACATTATAGTATCGGAAATACCGTTACTGAGGTCCTCAAGATAAAATAACGTCGAAACAAATAAATGTATTCCTTTTGTAAACATTACAGTATCGGAAATATCACTACTGAAGTCCTCAATATAAAATAATGTCTAAATAAATAAATGTATTCTTTAAAATATAATAGTATTGCAAATCCCGCTAATGAAGCTTTGAATCCATAAAATATTATTAGTAAATGATTTTCTTATTAAAATGTGTGAATAAATAATTTTAAACTATACGTCTGCAGTTACGTTTCATTTATTTGATACCCATTCTATATAATATTTCCTCGATTATGTAAATATGAATGTTCAGAGCTGCAGGAAATGTTGCAGGAGTTAGCCGATGAAAGTAGAAAAGTAGGACTAAAGATAAATGTTAAAAAGACTAAAGTAATGTTTAATCGATTTGCTCAAAATATAAAAATAAAGATTGATTATGAAGAATTAGAAGAAGTTAACAGTTACAAATACCTAGGTCAGATTATTAATACAGCTGGAAATATAATGGAGGAAATTAATCATAGAATTAAACTTGGTTGGAGTGCTTTTGGTAGAAATAACTTGATACTAAAAGGAAATATGCCTATGTGTTTGAAAAGAATAGTTTTTAACAAATGTGTTTTACCAGTTTACTTATGGATCTGAGACTTGGACACTTAATAGAAGAGCAATACAGAGACTTCAGACCACTAAAAGGAGTATGGAGAGATGTATGTTGGGAGTAACAAGAAGAGATCGAAAACACAATGTATGGGTAAGACAATAAACAGGTGTTACTGACCTTATTGAAAAAATTAAAAAGATTGAAATGGAGTTGGGCTGGACATATTGCTAGAAGAAATGATAATAGATGGACAATTGAAATTTTAAACTGGATTCCAAGAGATTGTAAAAGACCCAGAAAGAGACCACATGTGAGATGGATGGATGAAATAAGAAAATGTGCAGGGGTATTGTGGAAAAGAGAAGCTAAAGATCGGAGAAGATGAATTAAACTTGGAGAGACCTTCATCCTGCAGAGGATTGATAATGGTTGAGGATGATGATGATGATGATGAATTAATATTAGTTTGATTATTGGCTAACTCGGGAATAAAATCATGAATCTCTTGCATATTCCTGACCACCGTGCCTAAGGAAATATTTACTAATGTCGCATCAGATGTGTTGTTTCGTGGATTGTATTGTGGAACCAATAAACTGTGTTCGAACTTAGTAACACGGGTGGCTTCGCTACCTCAATGGTGCTGCTGTTCTGTGTGGTGGTCGAATTCTGCACTATGTTTACGAGTCACACGTTTTCTGACTGTTACATAGTAAATTTTTTTTTTTAGAGTTTGGCACTTTCCAATGTGGAGCTTTCGATACAAAAAAACCCATATATACCCTGAGCAAAATATAATGCATATAAATTTCTTTTAGCGTTCGTTACTCGAGTTAGCTAATTATTCTATATATATATGATTTTGTTTTGATAAAAATAATGAAAAAAAAAATAAATCAAGTAAAATAATGTGGGTTGACTGAATGAAAGGACAGCAGGCATAATAACAAATTTAAGGAAAGCAGGGATGTGTGTGTAATTTAAGAAGGAACGAAAATACTCGGATCTAATGAAATATCTTTTTAAATATATATGTCAAAAAAAAAAGTAATCAGTCGCTAAATGAGAAAGCAAGTAGCATTGAATTTAATTTATTAAAACACCATTATATATATAGCATAGACAGCAGAAGCTTGTTATATATGTTAATAGTAAATATTTTGTTAAAGTACAAATATATATATCATAGACAGCAGTGGCTTATTATACGCATTACCAGTAGTTCGCTATAATATATATGTTAAATATGTTAAACGCAGCAATATAGAGATAGGGAAATGTAGAGTAGGTGAGGGCAGAGAAAGAGTGTTATAGGGCCAATATACTGGTGGGGAGTAGTCAAATGCTAGTAGTATAAAATAAATAAATCATATTAAGAAAATGGAATCAGAAAATATTGATATACAGCAAGTAGATTTATCTGAAGCTTTGGAGTCGACACCTGAGCGAAGGGAAGCTCCGCAACAATACAGAGGATCAATGGACTTTAATTTCAAGTTCATTGAGGAAATACTCAGACAGAATATGCAAGAAATGAAGAAAATGTATGAGGAGGAAATGAGAAAAAGAAGAGATGAAGAATCAAAACAGAGACAAGAAGAGGAAAAGATAAGAGTTAGAGAATATCAGGAATTTAAAGACATTATGTGGAGAGAGTTAGAAGCCATAAAGGAACATTTTGGAATATCCCCAGTTAGTAAAAAGGAAGAAGAGATTAAAGATATGGAAAAGGAAAGGAAGTCAGAGAGATCAGACGAACCGATGATAGTAGAAGGGCAAGCAGGTAGTGTAGTAAATATGAAAAAGTGTGATGAGCAAAGAAACCTCATTCCAGCCGATGAAGGCCCACAAGAACCGGAGAAGGAAGTCAGCATTAAAGAAGAGACGAAGATGGACACTGGCATGACACCAACACGTTTGCATTTTGGTAAAGCGGACTCATTACTGATCAAGACGCCATTACCCATGGATGAACGTGAAATCAATATTGAAACTGACAGACGCAAGGCACACCGCCGCCTTACAGAAAGGGCAGAATGGAAATTACGAGCAGATCGGAGAAGCCAACATTTCCAGGTCGGGAACTATGTTTGGGTACGGAACTCTCAACAAAGTAACCGAGATAAAAGAGTATATAAAAAGTTCTTTCCTTTGTACCGGGGACCCTTTATAATTGATTGCACATGTGGCCCAAATGCATATTTATTAAAAGATGGAGATACCATAAAAGGGACATATAATGCCCGTAATCTCAAACCATGTAGGTATTATCCACCTGACCCGGGGTTGTAAAAATATTAGACTATTAAGACGGTTATTAAATGTATATGAAAATATTAAAACGAACTTGATATAATGAACTTGGTTGAATGGATTGTACTTTAGTCAAATAGGGTTTTAGATAGAAATTTTATTATATATATATTATTGTTTTAATTACTATTACTCTTAAAAAAATTTTTTATATTATACTAACTAATCCTATTCTAAGAATTTTTTTTATATATATACATTCAGTTTAACTAATTATTACTATGATTTTAACCAGACACGGCCAAATTAGGCCATTTTAATTAAACTATAAATTCTAGATCCGGGTATATAAATTGTTCGTTGCTTCATGTAATCTCTGCTTTCTATATTTCAATATATCTGTAAAAACAATAATAATTTTTTTCGTATTTAAATTATGTAATGTAAAATTTTTTTTCTTTCTTGCCTCCTTTTGTCCTTCCTTAATTGTTCACGGGAAGTACAGGGAAATGAAACAGTAAGATTCGTATTCGAATCTTAAGTTTCACCTTTTTCTGTCGTCTCTCACTGACTGGTCTATCCCCCCCAAATTTAAACTTTTTGGTATCGAATTGTGTGTGTAACAATATTAAAAATGTATAAATATATGTAGAATTCAGCATAAACATGCACACATTTCGATCTCAAATTAAAGGCAATAAATAGGGATAAAATAATATAATTTAGATTTCTTTTAGTTATATAATTTTGTATAATTTTAATCATTTATTTTGGATTATAAAGTTCGTATTTATTGCTTTGTTTAAATTTCGTTTAATAATAATTCTAAAAAAATCTGATGTAATATTTAATTAAAAGTTAAAATAATCTTATGTTTCCTTTTTGTCTTTGAAATTTAAAAGCATCGGTCAGTGATAGATAATAGATTAATTAAAGAAAAATTCCCCAAAATGTAATTAGTAAATGTAAAATGTAAACAATAGAACGGCAGCTTTCTTTAATTAAAACCAACAAAATGCATTGATTATCCTCAGGGCAGATTAAGTAGAACCTAAAAATACCTTAACAAAAATGTGAAAGATCAAGATAAGAAAAGAGGCCATCTTAGACTTGCTGGAGACATTCACTTCAACTTTAGCTTTGCTCTCGATCACTGAGAGTCTCCAAAATATAAAAATAATTTGTTCCTGCCAAGGTATGACCGAGTAAAGCACCTAGATTATTCTCCATCGGGAGATGGCCTATCGGATGCCGAACTTTCCATTGCCCATCATAAATTCACCATGAAGATCTGCTGCCTGAAATAAATGAGAAAGCTGCTGCTGCTGTCAAAGTAAATGAAATATCTAAATACAAGAAAGAATTGCCACTCGTGAACTTTTTGCTGCTAAACTAATGGAATCAGAAAACTTCTTATAAAACAGGTACCTGTCTGTGTTCAAACTCTAGAGTACTCTAATAACATGCTATAGCTCTTCTTCATATTACTTATCTAAATTATAAAATGTAAAAACTATCATTTGTATAACTAAAATTGAATAATTAATGTAATGTGTAAATGTCTCTAATAATCTAGCTTACCTCACTCTATCTTTCTTGGGTGCGTATTTCTATAATCTACATTTTATCTATAGGTATTATTTAATTATTGCATGCTCATAATTGTCTCAATTTTCAAAGTTTAAATCTATGATCGCTTAAAACAATGAATGCGTGTCAAATTTTCATTAATATTTACTTTCCTAAATAACTTAACTTTCATATAAATCGACACGCATTCAGTGCATCATTTATTGTAATGCAGGGTCTACTACTTCACAAATGGCTGGCATATTAGTTGTAATAACTCCCAGTTTATATAGGTTAGGTATTTATTAAATCTTAATGAATAATTCTAGAAAATTACAGTTCTTTGAGAGTCACCAACGTTCTTTAGTAAATGTTGATAATGTAGGGCTGAGTTAGAAATCTATTTAAATCTCATCATAATCATTTATATATTATACATGTGTTACGTTTTAGAGACATGATAACCCATTCCACCGTGAAATTTCCGGATTCTTCAGGGTTGAAATTAACCCCAGTCGTCCTACACAAGTGGGCATATTGGGTGCTCCCGTAGGACTTGATAACATCATGCAGCCAGCTGGAAAATGGCAACATGGACCACTTGTCCCTGGTTATGCTTATGTGACACCTTACTTCATCAGGCCGATGGCAAAGACCAGCCTGACATTCTTATAAACTCATTCACAGCATTGCAGTTTCGATATACTGCCATTCCATGTCACCTTTCTAAAGTGTACCACATGTTCCTTTACTTAATTTTATTATTCTATATATCACTCCACCTCTGCATTATCTTCGTAATTCACTCTCAAATAAATGTTTGCCCTTAGTCATAAAATAAATATTTTAATTAAATAAATATATGTCCGCGGCTACTCTTAAATCTTACTTTAGACTCTTGCATTGCAAAGATATAAATTCCCCAAGGCATGCATTAGAAATACTTACTCGAGAATTTTAGGTAGCTAGATTATGCCTTCAAATAAATGAATTCCTTTTGTAAACATTATAGTATCGGAAATACCGTTACTGAGGTCCTCAAAATAAAATAAGGTCGAAACAAATAAATGTATTCCTTTTGTAAACATTACAGTATCGGAAATACCGCTACTGAAGTCCTCAATATAAAATAATGTCTAAATAAATAAATGTATTCTTTAAAATATAATAGTATTGCAAATCCCGCTAATGAAGCTTTGAATCCATAAAATATTATTAGTAAATGATTTTCTTATTAAAATGTGTGAATAAATAATTTTAAACTATACATCTGCAGTTACGTTTCATTTATTCGATACCCATTCTATATAATATTTCCTCGATTATGTAAATATAAATGTTTAATTAATATTAGTTTGATTATTGGCTAACTCAGGAATAAAATCATGAATCTCTTGCATATCCCTGACCACCGTGCCTAAGGAAATATTTACTAATGTCGCATCAGATGCGTTGTTTTGTGGATTGTATTGTGGAACTGATAAACTATGTTTGAACTCAGTAACACGGGTGGCTTCGCTACCTCGATGGTGCTGCTTTTCTGTGTGGTGGTCGAATTCTGCACTATGTTTACGAGTCACATATTTTCTGACTGTTACAATATGTATACTCTGGTCCATATATGCCATTGGGTTAGGCAGATTCTTTTGTTTTTGATGGCAAGATAGTTTTTCATTTGATTACAAATATGGTGCTAGGTTTGAGTGAGCCTGTGTAACTGCTGATGAATTTGATGGGTAGGTTTGATAGTGACAGTTCTCTTGTGTAAATCATCTGCCAATGCTAGAAACCAAGAAGGTGAAAGTGTTTAATCTGGAACATATCTCTAGCATCTCAATAACTCATAACTGAAATAATATAAGGATTTTAATTTAAAATATCTGAAATAATCAATTTTCCAATTATCTAATTATAAAAAAATAGTCAACATGTTACATAAAAAAATAAATACAAAAGTAAATGTTAGATAAATCAATACACCCATTATTTTAATCACATTTTATAATTTAGCATGAATATTTGAATGGAAGATGTTGGTGTAGTCAATAAAGTATATATAGAATTCATTCTAGTATTCTTTGATCTTTTCTAGTATCTAATAGGTATCAGCAATGAGATCTCTAATTTCTTAACCTTTTTTAAAACCAGATTATAGTTTCTTTTCAATGTGGCTAAATTATTTCAATAGAATCTTATGTATGGATTGATTCTCTGTTAATAATTCTTTCTCTAGGATAGAAATATTTGTATGTTTCTTCAATCTGAAATCTATTAAGTACTTTTACATATTAGTAAGCATAATTTGACTACAGTCTTCATGATTTATATGTGTGGTTTTAATTTCTTAGTATTATAATTATTCTATATATTTTCTTCACATTTATTTGATCTTCATTTATTTTTAGATGTTATCTATCCACAGGCACTTTCTGGCAAATTCCATCAAAAGCATTTTTTTTTAATCTCACAAATTCCTCAAAAGATGGGGAGGGGTTCACCTAGTTTTGATTTTGTTATTTTTATTTTTGCAAATATACCTATAACATTAGTCTTGGGTTTTTTTTTAACTATTTTTTTAAATATTGTTTTTAGTTTTGTCAAAATATCTTTACCAATTTTAAATTTGGCTTTCTTTTTAATTTGTAATTATCATTATACTTTCTGCTATTAAACTTGTTTTTTTTTGGGGGGGGAGGGGGGTTAAATGGGTTTTTTTAGCGTCACTTTTAAAAATATTTCATTCACTTTTATGTATCATTCACCTGGTTTATGACTAATTATAACCAAAAATACTAATAGGCTTGGGTTAAGGAAAAAAAGATACATTTTCTAAAAATGTGTTTAAAACATTGGAAAAGTTTTTGGATCTATAACACAATCTTGCTCCATCTTCTTGTTGCTATTAAAGTTCCAATCTTCTATCACTAGTTACCAAAAATAATCTATTTAATTTTTCAAATTATTCATACATGTTGTTGAAGCTTCCGTTTTTTACAAATACATTGGATATAAAAATGTCATTGAGATTTTCAAAAGTTTATTTAGTTATTTTACTAATTTCTTTTAAGATCATACTGCCCAATGACTTGTTTTTTCTTTGCATTTTTAATTTTGCCTTCAAGTTACCACCATTTGATGTACATTTAAAAGATAACTTTTGGCAATTTCTGCCTAAAAATGATCAGAAAACCTTTTAATATTTTATTTATATGCTTTGGTTTGTTGGAACATAGATTGTATATTCGTAATTCTAAATGGGAATTCTCAAAATTGAATTTGTATTACTTATTTACTAATACACAGTTAGAAACTTTACAATATTCTTGCTAATAAAAAAACCACAATAGTTGTTTTTTTTTTTCAAAATCTATTATCGAGCAGTATATTCTAAATTAAAATATTTAGTTCAGCACACCATTCTCCACTAACTTCTGAGATGATAATGCTCAATTCATTTTTGCTATAATGTAACAAAATTTTCTTGGTGTATATTCTACACATTTCAAGTTTCAATGGTGATTTTTTTTTCTGACAATGGAAAAATCTTCTATTATAACATGTAATATGTCTAAATGCACTAAAACACAGGTAATGGTGAAGCTGATTACAGATAATAAAATTAATGTATGAGCATTTTTGAGAAGTTTTGTCTTCCCATAATCATAGCCAGTGAGATGAATGTACATAAAGGAATTCATTGCACACATTTTTCATTGTCCTCATTCAATTCACTGACTATAATTATGAGAAGAAAAAACTTCTGAATGTGCTCAGCCATTAATTTTATTATCTGTTAGCTTCACCAATATCTGCGATTTAATATATTTAAACATATTACTTGCTTAATTATGAAGTTTATGTTTTTCTTATTGTAACAACATATGCAACAAGATGTACAAATGGTTTATACCCTTCTTGTGATATAGTCTGTACAGTACTTGAAAATATTCTTTGCTAATTCACAGAAGCAGTTTGAATATCTTGTGATCTCCAGGACCATTTTCTGGCACCAAAATATCATTATGTCTTTATTACCTATTCATATATACTTATAACTAAATAATTTTAAGTACAATATAAAATGCCAATTTGGTTTTTAAAAATTTGGGACTTACTTTTTGATGTTATTACTTGGTAATAACATTAAAAATATGTATATATTTTTTAAGATTCTATTATTTTGATTATTAATAGCAAAAAATTGTTTATTTTTTACAAACTTAAATTTCTAAAGCTCTGTGTTATAATTTAATTAATATTTTTATTCTTATAACTTTATGTTTTAATGAGACTATTTAATACTCAAAATATTAATAAGTTTATAAATTTGTGTAACTTGAAAACATCTTTATTGTATAGGCGTGTGTGCGCATCTACGTGTACACTACCCTCAACATAAACAAAGTTGAGCTCTCAATTTTGAAATAGTTCACGCGTATTGTATAAAGGTTTTCAACAAGGTCTAGAATTAGATCAATATTCATTCTCACAGAGACAAATGCCTAATGGGAGAGATTTCATAAAGAGATCACAATCTAAATTTCTTCTATTTAGCTTTTACAAAGTGAGTATCAGATATTCATTATTTATTAACGATGCTTAGACAGAGTTTTAGAATAAAACAAGTTCATAATATAAAGGAATCTATAAAAGAAATCTTATATCAAACAAAATACAGTCTAAAAATAGCCAAGAATAAATTTATTTCTAATTAAAAAAAGAAATGGTAGTATGAGTTTAATTAAAAACAAAATGTAAAAACAAGGTTACATATCTTGAAGTTTTCCGTCAGAAGTAAAATCAACGTTATTAAGAAAACGATTATCATACTGAGATAAAGTAATCATTTTTTAATCATCTTTTTGCCATTTCTTTATTTTATTGTTTTAACATAATGTATTCTAGCATTTTTTTTATGTCAAATTACAAACTTTAATAAAAATATTTGTGGGTGTGTTGGTGTCATCGCAAAGATGCAAGCTTAAACTTAAAAAGAAGACTATCTGTCTGTTCATCTTTTTATCTGTTTATTTATCTGTTGATCGATCTGCCTTTTTTATTTATCTGACTATATACTTATTTATCTGTCTTCTTGTCTGTCTATATTTATATATCTTTATTTAAATTTTTAAAAATGCTAATTTAACTTTTCGTAAAATTTTGAGAAAAAGCTATTATTAGCTATGATATACTACCTAGTAATCATTATAAGTTGGCTTTACATTTGCTATCCTGAATTTCTCATTTGCTAATAATGAAACTTTGACAGCATTTAACTAAATTTTCTAATTTGTAATGAATTTTTATCATTCTTGGATTATCTTCTGTTTAGTTTTAGTTCTGGCTGTCTTTTGTTCCATCTAACCAGTTTCTCTGAAAGTAAAGCTTTGATAAGAAGAATGTCAAGAGTGAATTGAATGATTGATCTACCATCATATTATAATTCAATCAATCATCTTGAAGAATTTTTTTTTTTAATAAATGCTTTGGGTGGAATAAATTCATTTGTTTCCAACTTGCTGCTTAAGAGTAACTGCAAGAATAGCAGTAGAATGAAAGCTCATAGTAAAAGCCAGGCTCATTTTTGCTTATATTGATAGAAATAAAATTGATTAATGGTTAATAAACTAATTTAAAAACCTGGCAAAATTCTTCTTAACCTCCCACAATTCAACATTTTTTTCACCAACCTTTAATGGTAATTTGAACTAGTTCAACATTTTAATTTTACTGTTAAAACCTTTATTCAATATTATGAATCAAGAAATTAACTTTGATTTTTTTAGAAATATAAGTTTACAAATGAAAAACATTCTAAAAAATTATATTTGACTTTCCAAATTTGAAATATATAATAATGGCAATTACTTTTTTATTACAGCAAATTGTTGTAATGCTATCAAAAAAATTAATTCATTTTTATTAAATGAATGCTAATTTTTAAACATGAATTGATAATTATAAAGTCAATATAAAACTATGAAACTCTGTTTTAAAATTACATTTATATTTATTAAATTGTCACAAAAATGCAATACTATGGTATTTGACAGATAGTAATGACGCAAAAACAACGGAAATTTTATAATAAAAAATTGCACATCTATTTTAAGATGTTGCAAATTGAATCCCTTTCTAAGTATAATCTATTTAATGCAATGTACCAATCTAAACATGTTTTTCACTTCTTGAAGTAATCCAGAAGCCATTGCAAATTGATGCCTTTGTATGCCTCCATTGTTTTTTTTCTTTAGCACTTCTAAAGTCTGCAAGAAAACAGTTTTAAAATTTGGAGAAAATAAAAAAAAAGTCACTTGGAATGATATCGAGTGAATATGGCTGATAGATAAGCTAGGTAATGCTGAATTTAATTAAAAATTGTTTAACACTCAAGGTTTTGTATGCTAGCATTCTATTGTGATAAAGCTTGTATTCCTCACTTTGCCATAAAACAGAATGTTTAAGCTTTACTGCACCATGCAAATGTTTTGGAACTTATAGGTTTTAAATGCTTGATTATTATGAATGAATTTTGAGTAAACAGTGCCATTTGCAAAAAAAAAACCAGCATCATCTTGACATTGGACTTCATTAGTCATGCTTTTTTGGGATATGACAAATTTGACATTTCTATTAAGCCATTGTGTTTTTCTCAGAGTAATTTTCTTATAAGCTGTTTCATGCATTACATCTATTTTCCCTGTCATTTTCCATAAAAGAAAACAGAATATTATGCTGTTCCAATTTTTCAGCTATTATAAAAATTGATAAATACACAAAATGCACTTGACAAAAAAAATGTTCTTTATGGTCCTACAACTTCACACAGTGGCAATGATAGATTAATGCAGAAGGGTTCCAAAAATGGTATCTAGATGCAGAAGCATGTACTATAACAGGTGCACCTACCAGAGAACAATTCTGATTATTTTTGAGTCCCTCCTCATAGTTTCCTTTTTATTATTACTTCAATTTTTTTAACTTATAATTTTAAAAATGAAATATGTTTTTAAAAAACTATATATATAAATATCTGTATTGTTATATTGGACTATTTCCATCATCTAATATGTGTGTTGAATGTCTTTAGAAAGGTTTAATTTTATTTAAATATTCCAAATGCATTCGACTGTTAATAATATCACAGCAAACAGGTTAGTATATGTACTAACTGTTAGTAATATCACAGCAAACAGGTTAGTATATGCACTAACTGTTAGTAATATCACAGCAAACAGGTTAGTATATGCACAATATTTAGAGAGGTATTTTTCTTCCCTCTTCTTCAGGTGTTGCTGGCCTGACCAGTGACAGTACTAACATGGGATTCGAACCTCGGTCCTTAGATTCTTGATTATTGAATTTTAAGATAATGCTCTAACCAACTGAGCCATCCTGCATTTGGAATATTTAAATAAAATTAAACTTTTCTAAAGACATTCAACACACATATTAGATGATGGAAATAATCCAATATAAAAATACAGCTAGAACACCATCATCACAAACCTTCAGAAAAAACACTATATATAAATATGAATATACTTCTTTCTTTAATAATTACTGTCTAAATATTTTGTAAAAATAATCATAAATATTTTTAAAAACTATGAAATAATGCATTTTTTTTTGCTCATTGCTATCAACAATGGAAGGGGAGTTTAAAAGTTTGTTTATATATCCAGATGTAAATAATATACCAATCAGAAACTATCTAAATGCTTTGTCAGTTTATTTTGTCTGTAGACTACAGACATATCCAGAGTTTTTTAAATAAACAAATCAATATTTATTTTATTTCCAAGTTTTAACGTCAAATGAATATAAAATAGACAAAATAACACTAAAGATAACTGCAAAAAGGTGAGTTAAAACTGAAGCATTGCAGTGCAATCACAATATTACATGAAACATTGTTTATAATTGGAAGAAGATTACTTAAAGCTTATTATAAAATCAAATAATAAGAGATTGTGAAATAAATACTGAAATTGTGGTTTATAACATATTTTTAACTCTCCTGCAGTGTACTAGCACTGTGACAACTTTAAGGGTTTTCTCTGTCTGAAAGTTTTTAATTTTAATATTAAGTCATTATTATTTATCAGAATATAATAAAATTGACTTCATTTGATAGAAATTTTTCTTTCAAAACAAAACAAACTTTTAAAAATGGCATTTAACTTTTGTAAGTATTAAAAAAATTAGATTGTAATCAAAACAATAAATGTTTTTTATTATGTACTGTCTGGAAAAACAGTTTCATTTCAGAAAACAAATGAAAATTTCAGATTGTTTACATAAAAGTTAACTATCAGATAAGTGCTGACTTTGAGTTGATATTTTGGATTATGTGTCTGAAATATTTTAGTGTCTTGCTGAGAAATGCCAAAAGCATGAAACTGGTCTGAGGATAGGTATCGTTTCTAGATAGGGATTTTTTAAATGCTTTCTCTTGCCAGCATTTATCAATAACTATTGCACACTCTTTAGTTTTTATAATTACAAGCTTATTAAATTAAGTCACACGATGTATGACTTATTTTTAATTGCTAAAATAGCTTTTGATTTAAAGTCTTAAGTGATGATATATTGCTAAGACTATTAATATATGGAATGGCTGAAGAATTCTCAGCCCCATATAGCTATTTAAGTTGGATAGCTGGATTTGAAAACATATAGGTGACTGAAATTTTCAGATTGTCTATTTAAAAGTTAACTATCAGGTAAGTGCTATTATTGAGTTGATATTTTGGGTTATGTGTCTGAAATATTTTAGTGTCTCACTGAGAAATGCCAAAAGCATGAAACTGGTCTGAGAATAGGGATCATTTTTAAATAGGAATTTTTTAAATGCTTTTTCTTGTTGGCATTTATCAATAAAGCTTGTTAGAGCTATTGCATGCTCTTTAGTTTTTATAATTACAAGTTTATTAAATTAAGTCATGTGATGTGTCACTTATTTTTAGTTACTGAAATTTTTATTGTTTGACAGTTATGTTTAAAATGTAAAACAATAAATATCAATATCTGATAAATCTATGAAATTATGCTTTAAAAGTTTAAAATATTTAGTAATTTTTACAGTATTTTAACATTTTATAACTGATAGTGCATATGTTAGCAATGAGCTTATAATTGCCTTCTCTGCAATTTTACTTGTTCAAAAATATAACATTTTATTTTTAACAAAGTTAAAACTACAATGGACAAAAGAAACCCATAAAGGCAGGGTTTAAAAATGATTCAAATTGCTGAATTTCCTGTTATCCTGATATCTATAGAATTTTTTTGGAATTGAAAAATCAGAATAAAATATAAATAATTATAGTAATATTTAAAAAAAACTAATAGTGATTTTTCTCAATAGATTACAAATGGACTCTCATAAAGTTCCTTGTCAAGAAAATTAAAGAAGCTAATATTTATTTTTCAGATGAAATGTGAGAAAAGATGTACATAGATCTTTAAATTATTTGTAGACTAATTCATTTCTACTTTTGTATCCCCCCCCCCCGTTTCATTCTTTATTTATTATCATTAAAAAAAATTAACTATCAATAATAACATTCTAAACATATTTTTAATTTTTTTTCCAGTGTTTATAAATAAAAAGATAAATTATTTGCTAGCTTATGTTAAAAACTCAGTAATAGTAGATAAATATTAATAATGTGCCGGTCAAAATCGTGGATTCATTCAACAAGACCAATAATCCAAGCAAAAGTACCTTGAATCCAACCACACACAAGATACAGATGTCAAGGCAAGGGAACCTATTTGCCTGAATTATTGCCTCTCTGACTAATGGATAACGTTTGTGATGACACTAGCAGTCGTTGGTTTTATTCCGTCCCAGCTGGAAGTCACGGTTTACAAAGAGACTCAAAATAATAAAGGGTTTATATGATAAATTAATGATCCAAGTGAATTCTGATGATTGCAGAACAGTTCCAGATGTGATTTGATATCGATTACTAATGGTTTGAACCGTAATAATTGTAATTCTTTCTGGCAACATTACAAAGAAGTGAATTTAAATCAAAGAAATATTATAAATAAATAACTAGGGTAATTAATATTAGAGATTCGGAATGGTGACAAATTAGGCTAATTTAAAATAATAATATTGCAGGAATTTATTAAGAAATTTATTATTGTTATACAAAATAAGTCAAGTTATGTTTATACAACTAGGTTATTATATTTCTTGAATTCGTCTTGATGTGGCTTTGATAAAAATTTAAAAATTTGTTAATTGGTCTGCCAAGAACCAATCAGCAATAAAATGTTATTAGCCCTCTTTAAGAGATTACAAATAAATCTATTTTATATATAAATAACAAGACATTAGTGAGTGTATTTAAAACACTATTACATTTAAATCAGTTGTCTATAATGAGTGTGGAAAGCAAAATAGTTTTTAAATAAATAAATGACAATTATATAGTCAGATTTAATTAATTTGGATTGGTTGGTTAAGGATGTGCCATCATGGCAGAGAGCATTTCAGGTTTGTAAATAACGATATATAAAAAAATAATGAAGGCAGTATGCTGTTATAGATTACAACAAAAGAACGAATGAATGAGGTCTGTTTCAAACCTCTAGGTGGCTTTGCTAAAAGAAATACCTGGTACATACAGGTAGATGATGAGAAATGCTGGCCCTCCAGCCAAAATATGTCTCTGAATAATAATAGATTTGATGTGCTGGACTTTCCATACACATCTTAATGGCAATGCCCAAAAAAATATCCCTTGGTAGGAAATACGTCTACTTTGAGGGAAAGTGAAAGATTGGACTGGTCATATTTAAACTTCCAAAGGTCCTGAAAATTAAATAGCAAAGCAAGAACAATAATAATAAATGAATGGTTGTAGCTATAAATACATAATGCTTTAGACATGTATAGATAGATAGTATATCACTAACGAAAATAATAACTTAATTCCTGATTACAATAATCAGCTCCCTGACATAATAGAAAGTCCCCAGAAACCTTAGGCCATTAAGGAATGGATCATAAATTATAATATAAAAAGAAAGGCAAGAATTAAAACTAAAATATAAATTGTTTTCCACACTTTCCAAATATTTCATTTATTAGTAAGTTATTAAATAGTTCATCATTGATAATTACAAAATAAGACTGTCTTTTAATTAACATAGATGGGGCATTGAATATCAAACTCACTTCTGGTGAAGTTTGACAACATACAGCATAATGAATTGTACATCACAATTTTAATATTTTCTGACATAAAATATATATGTATGAAATATATACTGATAAAATGCTATGATAAATGTGCTTTCAATGATTTTCTTTCAAGACATTTGTTTTACAGAAATCGTGATAGATTTTACTTAACTGATTTAATAAAATTCATTATTCTTTCAGAAATAATTACGATGGCCATTTTAAATTGGAGGTAATAATAAGATACCTAACCTTTTAAAATAATTTCAATTATTTAAAAATAAATTTATAATATAAAAGGTACAAAACTCAATGAGCTTTCTCTATTAATTAATTTAAGGGAAATAAGTCTCCTGTAATGGTTTTTAAATGGAAAAAAATAAGAGGGAGGGTTTAAAGTTAGTTGCTTATTGAGTTTTATACTTTGCAGTTTTAGTAAGTCGATATTATAAATAAACCAGAAAAAAAAAATAAGATAAATTTGCCGCATCAAAATAATGTGAGATTTTTATAAGAATTGATAATTTTAAATTTAAGAGAAAAATTAAAAACACATTTTAAAATTAAGTTGTATAAACATTACAGATATATATAATATAAATTAATATTGATTTAGAAAACAAATAAAATAGAATCAGTGGCTTGTAACAAATTAGACATTACCTCAACTGATTGGGAGATGTTCCATGGCTTGAAACAGGCAGTTATAAAGTCAGATCATTTAGCAGGCTTCCTTGACACAGTACAGTCTCTGGCTAGGTGTTGAGAGCACCAGAATGACATGTTGATGAGCTGGTGGAAGCAGAGCTCTGGAAAGCAATGGCCAATCTTTCCACCCTGTCATTTCTTTAGCCATGATGTATTATAAATCTAAAATACTCTCTTCAGTGAACTTTCTTCAATTTTTGTTCCTCAATTAACTGTTCTTCAATAAACTGTTCTTCAATAATTTGTTTTTCAATAAAACTGTTCTTCAATAACAAAATTTTCCACTATTTATCTGATCTCGCTTTATCTATAGGATTCAATCTACATTGACATCTACCAATTGCAATTGCTCTAAGCAGTTCTCTGAGGCTGGTGTCTGCTCGGGAGGGAAATCTATAATCCTGCATTAAACATGCCCAAGGGTTCATTTGCTAATTAAAAGAAAACAGCAACAAGTATATTAAGTTTATCAGTCATTGTATTAACAAAGCCTATTTAATTAAGATTTAGATTAACAAAAATAAAAATTTTATTCACAAAAATTTAGGAATTTGGTGCAATGACTTTCAAACTTATATTTGATATAAAATTTAAATACAAATTTACAAAATATATTTTACAATTATTAGATTGTTTGGTAATTGATCCTTTAATGTACATTTATCAAAAGATAAATATAAAATGTTATCAACTGATTAATTGAAGAAAAATGAACTTTATTAAAAGAATTTAAAATATTTGTAACATTTTATAGATATCTAGGATTCAATTCAATTTAATAAATAAACACAATATACATTTTTACAAATATAAAATAAATAAACTATTATAAAATGTTAGTATTAATTATAAAATACAAATTAATTAAATAAAAAATTATAATATTGATTATAAATATACTACCACCAATTATGAGATGGGTATCAGTTAATATACAAGATTGGGTTCAAACCCATACTAGTGCTGATGATATTGGCACTAGGTGAAGCAGAAATATGTACTATATTTCCAGCTTCAATAAATATGTTAAATATATAAATTAGTACAATAAATTGACAAAAATATTTGATAAATATTTATAACAAATCTTTTACATTTGAGAAATCATTACTTTAAACTTATTTTAAATTTTGAATTATCACTCAATGTAAAATCTTTTTGACCAATCTCTCTTACTACTTATGTATTTTACCAAAAAACCCTGGTCTGTAAAATGACATAGGAACTTTAAACATCTGAACATTCACACAAAAGTGGTACTTTTTAATGTCAAATTGATCAATTTAATTTTGTAAATAGAATGTTTATAATAAACAATATTATACATATACAGTATTTAATCTGATCAATTTTTCAGTATTCATAGTTTTCACTGAGACTGGTTAATTAATATTCATCTTACAACACCCAATGTTTCAGAAACATGACTTTAATGTTAATTTATGTAATAAATTAACAAATGCATCTGAAAAATTGTTTTAGTCAATCAAATCTTTCAGTATTTGTTTATATACTCCTGCCAACTTATAAATCTTAAACTATCAGTCAATATAAAATTGTTCAATCTAATATTTTTCTCACTATACATATACAATGTAGCCATGATATAAGCTATATTTTGTTCCACTCCCCACCCCCAACATATATATAAATATCATGCATAATAGCTAAGTTTTTGTTGACAAGCTTTGATTACAATACAATAAGTGTTGCTTATTATACTATAGGTGGAGAGTACAGTAGTTTTTAACATATATATATATTATACCTACCACCTCTTAACATCGTCTTAAACTTTTATAAATATCATTTATATAACATCAATAAAATATTCGATATTTATAAGAACGACTCGATACAGAACTTTGTACCTCCCTCTTACACAAAATCCTATCATACGGGGCTGTCAGTACCTCGGGTAGAGTGGTCAATATCATTGGCAAACATTCGCCAATAACATTAATACTCATTTACTAGATTAAACATTAGCCAACCAAACTCTTTATTTATTTAAAGGAAAAAATCCAATGGGCACCAGCCGACCTTTGTCGACAAGTCTGCCTGACCAATACGATCTAGTACCCGCTCCCGCTAGCTCAGCTAAAACATCAATAAAATACAAAATCCGCCTACTTAAAAAATCAATTTACGAATCTTTCTCTGCGCTAGTTTTCTCGTTTCTTTTCCCAAATTCTAATTTAAAATTTTATTTCGCTCTCATAATCTCATAGGATACTCATATCCCATTTCTAAACTATAATTCATTATTATAACATTTACTATTTATTTGATCTACGATATTTATTTCTCCCCTTTTTTTTTTTTTTTTTTTTATAAATAATCACTAACCCATTAAATCTCCGTTTACGCTGTTTCACTTCATTTGGTCTTATAATATAATTAATTACACTTTTGCTCAAATTTAGATAATATTTAATATAACAAAAAATATCATATTATACATACATTTAGAAAATAATTATATGCACACAAATATATTTGAAATCACAATAAAAATCCCTTGATAGTGGAGCTAAAGACAATTAGTAATTATTGTTCGTAACATAAAGTTCAAAGTTTATTATTCCATACATTACTACAGCTTTTAATTAGTGAATTAAGAATAAAATAAATATTACCTAGCATTCTCTTTTATGCCTGGTTCCGAGTGTAGCTTCTGATAGTATTTCTTTCGGTCAGTTAGCGCTAACTCTTTGCGATCCTTTTCCCGATGTCATTGGGATCCTGTGGGCTTCACCATGGACACTCCGCTTCCTTCTTGTTTTACATGAACATGATCGTCCTTCGAACTGTCTGCTGTTGGTATTGCATGGAAGGATTCAGCTGGCTGTCCACACGATGGGTTTAACAATGCAGCATTATGTTTTATTTAAAACTTTGGACGTATATTAATAATATGAATATGAATTTAAGAATAATCAACCGAACCAAATCAAAATCAAATTTTAATCATAATATCAAATTCAATCTAATAATAATAACAATAGAAAGTTCGCTCCTTTTATACTTTATGGTCCTTATCTTGCGGATTCAATCTACATTCTGAATTTCTGCTATTGGACAATTATTTCTTTTCTTTCGAATCTCTACACAGTTTCATTGGTCATTCTTTAGATGATTGCAAATTTCAATTTCTTTGTTAGAGTTATTTCACTAATTAGCTGTTTAATGGAAATTTCTTATGTTTGTCATTAGCTCCCATTGTTTATTACATTCCTTTGATTATATTCCTTTTATTATTATTATTATTATTATAAGACAAAACGAACTCCACCTTGTTTTTTTTTTTTCTAAAAGCAATCTTAAATCAAATTTCAATTAAATCAAGTTTTAATTAAATCAAGTTTTTAATTCTTTAAGTTTTATTTAAATGTGATTCTAAAATTATATCTTATAAAACTGTCTAATTTATGCTTTTAACGATAAACCCTTCTATGATAAAAAAATTTTTTTTTTTTTTATTTTACCCTACAAGACCTTTTATTTTTATTAAATATTTAAACAAATCTTTTATCAATTTATAATTCTCCAAAATTATGTGTAACTCCGAAGAAAACACACTCCTTCCTGATGTATCTCGGTACATTTTCTCCGTCCCCCCTTTTGAAACTAAAATATCAATCTGAAGGTCTTAGTTTCAACGTTTAACTTTATTCTTATTATAAAATCCCCTCGATTTATTTTGATGGAAGTTCGTCCTCTCTCATTCTCGTGTATCTGTGTTACTTGTTAAGTTTTCGGTCCCGTTATACCTATTTATTTATATATGTTTTTTTTTTTATTTACGCTCGATCAGGTGGTTCTCCCTTTCTGCTATGTGGGTTGTTTTACCCATCCCATCTCCTATATCGATCTGGAGGTTCCCTAGCTAGATTGCCATAATCAACCTGTGTTAGAAATTCCGCCATTTCCTCCACTGACCATCCATCTTTACTTAACATTAGCTGTTGTATATTTGGCGACATATTATTGCATAGTGTTCTGATTATCTGACCATCTGACATAGGGAATGCCGTCAATGCCTTAAGTTTTGACACTTGTCGGTAAAAGAATTTCGCATACGTCTCTCCCCGCGCATTTGAATATCTCTCGTGGGATATTTTATACAGGATTCCATCTTGCCTAGCTTCATTCCAAAATGCCCTTAACATAGCCCATCTATATTTTCCAAATGTCTGCGGTTTCTCGTCCAAGGTGTGCCACCAATCACATGCTGTCTCTTGGAGGTAACTACTGGCCACTGCAACCTTGTCCTCTTCCAGTAAACTTTTACTATGGAACAGATTACTCAGGCTTTCTAAATGTTTCAGCGGGTTTTCTCCTACTTCCACTTTGAATACCGAAATGGTGAACTGCTTCTCCATAAATCTACTCGTCTGTTCACTGTGCCTATTCTCAATCTTAAAATCCTCATATTTCTGTTCTACCTGTCTTATTTTCTGCTCTGTGTCTCCCCTACATCTTTACATATCTCCTTTACTTTAGTTTTTATATTCTTGGTGGTCTCTATTTCATTCTTTAAGTTCCCTAATTCCTGTCGCATCGTTTCCTGGCTACTTATTAGATCTTGACATATCTCTTCCACACGTACTATTCTCTCTTCTATCTGGCTTTTCCCTATACTGCTTGACTCTTCCCTCACTTCTATATTTTCTTTTAATTCTAATATTTCATGCCTTTCTTCTTCTACACCCTTTTTCATTACTCCTATCACTTCCTCGTATGCGTCCATTCTTGCTGTCAATTCCTGTTTCATTTCTCTCATCTCTGTCCTAAGTTCATTAATTTCCTGCTTCATTTCTTGTTGATTTTGTTTGATGTCTTCGCGTATCTCTTTCATCATGTTCATCAAAATTTGAAATGCACTTTCTTCCACTATTTGCAGATTTTTAAAAAATATCGGGCTTACTTCTGGTGTTGCTCTCCCGTCGTTTCCACTTTCATCCATTTTTTTGATAATAAACTTACGTACGTACAACCAAAACCTAACCTTCCCAGTTCTTTTTTTTTTATGCTAAAATTCCCCAGAGTGTCCCTATGCCTCCACGTTTTATATAATTGCAAAATCACTTTTACAGTTGCGCTGCTTATACCTTTTCTAATCCTACTATCACACTCCCTCCCGCTTCTTTTTACTAGCTATCACTTATGTCACTCATACACGACTCTGGCCACACCACTTACAAACATCCAGTCATGACTCACATCGGTCCTGCCATTCAAAATGTTTAGTTTCGCCCCACATTGGGCGCCATTTATACCTACTGCCTCTTAACGTCGTCTTAAACTTTTATAAATATCATTTATATAACATCAATAAAATATTCGATATTTATAAGAATGACTCGATACAGAAATTTGTACCTCCCTTTTACACAAAATCCTATCATACGGGGCTGTCAGTACCTCGGGTAGAGTGGTCAATATCATTGGCAAACATTGGCCAATAACATTAATACTCGTTTACTAGATTAAACATTAGCCAACCAAACTCTTTATTTATTTAAAGGAAAAAATCCAATGGGCGCCAGCCGACCTTTGTTGACAAGTCTGCCTGACCAATACAATCTAGTACCCGCTCCCGCTAGCTCAGCTAAAACATCAATAAAATACAAAATCCGCCTACTTAAAAAATCAATTTACGAATCTTTCTCTGCGCTAGTTTTCTCATTTCTTTTCCCAAATTCTAATTTAAAATTTTATTTCGCTCTCATAATCTCATAGAATACTCATATCCCATTTCTAAACTATAATTCATTATTATAACATTTACTATTTATTTGATCTACGATATTTATTTCTCCCCCTTTTTTTTTTTTTTATAAATAATCACTAACCCATTAAATCTCCATTTACGCTGTTTCACTTCGTTTGGTCTTATAATATAATTAATTACACTTTTGCTCAAATTTAGATAATATTTAATATAACAAAAAATATCATATTCTACATACATTTAGAAAATAATTATACGCACACAAATATATTTGAAATCACAATAAAAATCCCTTGATAGTGGAGCTAAAGACAATTAGTAATTATTGTTCGTAACATAAAGTTCAACATTTATTATTCCATACATTACTACGGCTTTTAATTAGTGAATTAAGAATAAAATAAATATTACCTAGCATTCTCTTTTATGCCTGGTTCCGAGCGTAGCTTCTGATAGTATTTCTTTCGGTCAGTTAGCGCTAACTATTTGCGATCCTTTTCCCGATGTCATTGGGATCTTGTGGGCTTCACCATGGACACTCTGCTTCCTTCTTGTTTTACGCGAACATGATCATCCTTCGAACTGTCTGCTGTTGGTATTGCATGGAAGGATTCGGCCGGCTGTCCACACAATGGGTTTAACAATGCAGCATTATGTTTTATTTAAAACTTTGGACGTATATTAATAATATGAATATGAATTTAAGAATAATCAACCGAACCGAATCAAAATCAAATTTTAATCATAATATCAAATTCAATCTAATAATAATAACAATAGAAAGTTCGCTCCTTTTATACTTTACGGTCCTTATCTTGCGGATTCAATCTACATTCTGAATTTCTGCTATTGGACAATTATTTCTTTTCTTTCGAATCTCTACACAGTTTCATTGGTCATTCTTTAGATGATTGCAAATTTCAATTTCTTTGTTAGAGTTATTTCACTAATTAGCCGTTTAATGGAAATTTCTTATGTTTGTCATTAGCTCCCATTGTTTATTACATTCCTTTGATTATATTCCTTTTATTATTATTATTATTATTATTATTATTATAAGACAAAACGAACTCCACCTTGTTTTTTTTATTCTAAAAGCAATCTTAAATCAAATTTCAATTAAATCAAGTTTTAATTAAATCAAGTTTTTAATTCTTTAAGTTTTATTTAAATGTGATTCTAAAATTATATCCTATAAAACTATCTAATTTATGCTTTTAACGATAAACCCTTCTATGTTAAAAAAATTTTTTTTTTTTTTTTATTTTACCCTACAAGACCTTTTATTTTTATTAAATATTTAAACAAATCTTTTATCAATTTATATTTCTCCAAAATTATGTGTAACTCCGAAGAAAACACACTCCTTCCTGATGTATCTCGGTACAATATATATATATATATTAACAGTTTACAAACTATTACAAACAATCCTTAAATCCGCAGAAGTACTTTTGGTTAATTTCTTAAACCTGCTTCAACTGCCATTAAATTTAAAAAAAAGGTGGAAGCAAATGTCATCAATTCAAATCCCACAAATCTCATATTTTAATGTTAGCAGCTTGTCAATTTATTAAATGGATTTTATTCCTGTTTATAAAAATTGCCTCTTTAATTTTCTTTTACTATGGTTTCTCTCTTCACAAAGAATTTTCACATTTTCAAAATCAAATTTAAATTTATATTTACATGTTTTTTCATGAGCAAAGAAAACTGAAGGAGACATTAAATCACCATTATTTTTACTTTTTACACACTTATATAACAATCCATGCTCCCTCAATCTTTTCTCAATACTGCACCTAGATTCACCTATATATGATAGCATACAATCACAAAAAATTTGATATATGACATTACTTTTCTGCTTGACAGGTATTACATCCTTAGAATTATTGACTAATTTATTAATATTGTTTGAAACATAGAATGACACATTAAACACATTCTTATATATATCCTTAAAAAATTTCATTTGTGGATTTGAAATAAATGGAATAGATATTAATAGTAAACAATGGATATCTATTCCATTTATTTCAAATCTACAAGTGAAATTTTTTAAGGCTATATATAAAAATGTGTTTAATGTTTCATTCTATGTTCCAAACAATATTAATAAATTAGTCAATAATTCTAAGGAAGTAATACTCGTCAGGCAGAAAAGTAATGTCATATATCAAAAAAAAATTGTGATTGTATGCTATCATATATATATATATAGGTGAATCTAGGTGCAGTATTTAGAAGAGATTGAGGGAGCATGAATTGTTATATAAGTGTGTAAAATGTAAAAATAATGGTGATTTAATGTTTTCTTCAGTTTTCTTTGATCATGAAAAAACATGTAAATATAAATTTAAATTTGATTTTGAAAATGTGAAAATTCTTCATGAAGAGAGAAACCATAGTAAAAGAAAAATTAAAGAGGCAACTTTTATAAACAGGAATAAAATGCATTTAATAAATCGACAAGCTGCTAACATTAAAATACGAGATTCGTGGGATTTGAATTGATGACGTTTCCTTCTACCTTTTTTTTTAATTTAATGGCAGTTGAGGCAGGTTTAAAAAATTAACCAAAAGTACTTCTGTGGATTTATGCAATTGTTTCATCTTATTTTAAAATATGTTATTTAATACAGCAAAATTAAAGATGGGAATTGTAAATAAACTTGATATAACAGTTATAAAATATGAAAAAGAATATAGAAACAAGTAGCAATATTTTTTTTAATTTATGATACAGTTGCTATTTGCTTTAATAATAAACCAATAAAAATGTCTGACAAAATACAAAGAAGTGTTTGGTGATCAATATAATACAAAGTGAAATAAACTGGTCTCTTTTTTTTTTCATTTTTTAATTAATATTTTAATAAAATTAAAATATTCATAGTAAGACTTCAACTTATTCCTTGTTAAAATCGTTTTTAATTGGACTAATTGGAAACAAAAACAAATTAAAGAAATAAAATCTTGAGTGAGAGATATTAAAATTTTATAAATATGAAATATTAAAAGAATTGAGAAAAATGAATGAATACATTGATTAGAAAAAAAAAATAAGATAAAACAATTGCAATAAAATGTTTACATGTAAATCTAATGGTACTAATAATATTAATCACATGTAAATGATTTTTTATTGTTACCAAATATGTATTATTTACGAATATAAATATTTACATAACAATCATGTCCAAATACATTACTAGGACAAATTGCAAGTATCTTCTAAAGAACTATTTTTAAAAAAGCTTGAAAATATATTTACCCTTTTGTATATCAGTACCAATCCATTTTGTCTGATGAAAGAAGATATCCAAAAGAAATATCCTTTTTATCTGACCTTTGATGGTATATATTGTAAATAAATCCAGCATGGACAGCTGAAGAGGCTGACACTTTATATTAGTGATGTCTTATTTGCTATATATATTGTAAATATCGATAAGTCGATATTATATTTTTTTAAATTGTCATTTGTTATTAAAAAAAAAAATCTCTTTAAGTTGATGTTTACATATGAAATATTTAAATTTTTCTTTTATGTTTATTAAATATAGTTATTATTTGAAGTTATTATTTTATTTATATATATTGATAGTACATCAATATGAACATTTAATTATTGAAATAAATAAGGACATATAAATTATAGATTATAAAAAAATTATTTTATTTATAATAATTATTAAATGCAATAAATAATTATTTATGTATATTTTTAAAGATGTCAAATTTTCAATTTAATATTTTTTATATATATATACTTGATATTTTATTTTAATTTTAATGTTAATTGTTTTAAAAAGAGAACATATATAACATGAGTTTTAAAATAGCATCTGCTGGCGCATGGAACAACAGCAACAACAATAAGGAAGCCATTATTATTATATATTATTATTGGAATAGATATAGAACAAACAACTGAAAAATAAAGATTTTATTGTACTTTATTTCTATAAAATTTACTATTCTTCAAAAATACTGAAATAATATGTATATATCTTATGGTAAATACATAGATTATGGCAGGTTAATCAAGAATCGCAGCCAGGAGGCTGCATCATCACTTTCATTTATTCCAAGGCAATTTTCAATGGAACAACTAAATAAAAAAATTCAATGTATAAATTTCGTCGCGTCTGGAGTTGAAACTTGATATAGCTATCTTAAATGTATAATCGTCAATTTAATCATAATCTGGAAGTAATTGGAATTGACATGCTGGATTTAACATTTTAATTTGTTTATTTATTTTTTTTTAAAAAAAAAGGGAAATTTTAAAACGGATAAAATATGCATATATCTAAGGATTAACAATTTTCTTTAATATAATAATTTTTTCGCCTTTCGATAGAATGCATTCTAATAATAATAGTAAATGGATAAAAGAACTCATGGAATAAATTAACTTTTAAAAGGAAAATTATCTAAATGAACTTTAAAAGGTATTTAATAATTTTATATATGTATGAATAATATATAAATATATTTTTGAGATTGATATATTTTTTTTATTTACTTTTATTTTTCATTATAAAATACAACGTTTTATAAGTGGTCAATTTAAGCATCTTGTTTTATAATAATATTAGACGTATAATAGATGTTCAGATAATTATCTTAAATAATTTAAAAATCTTAAAATGTAATTTATAGGTTGAAGTTATATATGAATTGTTATATTTATATTATAATGGTTAGGCAAAAATATGTCTTTATATATATATTTAATCTATATATACTTATTACAAGTATATACATATAGTTATTCTTTATATTTATATTTAAAACATCAATATTATTTAAAGTTGAACTATAACATAAAATAAAGGATGTACTATTTGTTTTTATAAATAATGCCTTTGTAATTATTTAAAAGAGCGATACTATATTATTCTTATTTTCTTTTAATGCCAAAGTTATTATGAAATTAATTGAATTTATAAATAATAAAAGATAATTTCATATTTCATTTGTTATTTGGTTTGTAGGTCACTTACCCATATTATTATTCATTTATATATTTAGAGGTACATAAATTTACATAGTTAGATGTGTATATTTGAATTTAGTAAAAGTCCTATTGTTTCTAATATATATATTTGATTGGTTAGTCACATCAACCTTAAAAATAAATTATAAAGATAGGTCTCATTGCTTTACATGATTTTAGATTTGTTTTATGTATAGCTAGCTGGAAGGGCATTTAAACAATTTATTTAAATATAACTGGAATAATTTTGTTTTTGTTCATTCTTTAATTTTAATGGAATACCTAATAGACGTTCCATTATATTTGGCTTGTCCAATTGTAAGCCACCATATACGTTCCATTACAATATATATATATATATACATGTTTGAAGATCAGATGAAAGAGAACATCTCCTTTGTAAATCTCCGTTTATCTGACAAAATGAATTGGCATTGATATATAAAGGAATATTTGAAGTTTATTTAAAAATAGCTTTTTAGAATCTGCTTGCAATTTGTCCTTGTAACATCTTCACATGTAATTGTTCTATGAAGTATTTAAATCTAGTAGTGTAGAATATATTAGTGTGGTGTGATATTATTTAAAACTTTAAGAAAAGTGAAACTGCAGTTGTTATTTTTTTTATGTAGCAAAATGAACGTTTATGTTATAAATTAATTATAGCATAACATATTGTGCTTATTAAATATATAATAATAAATAAACATACATATTTCTAAGTTAGTGAGATACTTTTTTTATTTTCTTTTAACAATTAAAGTGAAAATTTGTTAAAGTTAGTAAAAGAGGTGGATATAAGGCTAAACAGTTTTTTAAATGTTATTTTTGTAATTAAACACTTGATAGAAATATATATATGCAATTTTTTTAAATTTTAAATTGTCAAAAGATAAAATGTTATGCAAAACTTATATAGTAATAAAAAAAATAAAGGCCATTTTTAATTTATAAACACAAAAATTATGGGAAATGTTTCCAAATATTCATCATAAGTTATTTGTAACAAATTTAAAAAGATATTTTTTCTTCTGCTAATAAAATTTAACAGTGGTTTTAAATTTGAAGATAAACTGCTGATGAAGAGAAAAAAGTATTTTATACTCAATACAAACATGCTAGTTGTAATTTTTATTCATAATTTTTTTTGTGTGTGCTTATTACTTTACATCTATATTTATATTTGTAAATAAATCCATGTTTTGTGTAATACAATATTGATTGAGCATATTTTATATAAATATATAAAAGTAAATATTTATATAACAAACAACACACAAACTTATTTTTTTATAAATCTTGATTTATTGATAAACTATTATAGTGTGGAGAGTGGTGGGTCATGTGAAAGTCTGTGCTCATACCCTGTCTATTATAATGTAAGTAAATACTGAAGTAATTTTTTTCTCTGGTCTAAAATTATAAAAATTAAATTTCTTTTAATAGACCAATATAATATATTTATGGACTAACAGATAAGAAGGATTGGATGAAATTTTCATATTTGTTTATATTCTATCAAATAGAAATTTTTATCCTTATAATTTTTATAAATATGAGTCGTACTCATTTTAAATTTACTTCCATAAAAATAATAACTTTTCCATTTTCACTAAACAAAAATTATTTTCTATATTTTTTTTTAATTGTTATCTATTGAAATAAAAATGGACCAAGTCTTAAAAATAGCTATATTTAATATATTATTTATCACTATGATCAACTATTTCTAATCCCCCCTCCCCCACCTTAAAAAACAGGAATTAAAACTGATTAATTATCTGGCAGCAATTACTAAGAATTTCAATATGTATTGGTTGTTAAAAATAATATGAGTTTAATTATTCTATCCACATTCATGAATTATGATAGATATATGATTGTAATTATCTGATTTTAGTCAGACAGCTGCTGTTGAATATTTTATTATTCTTGTTTTAGTGTACTTTCTGGTCAGACAAATAATAAAATAGTGCTAGTCAGATTTAGAAGTAAATATATTTTTATTGGGATGAATTACATAAGACCTCAATTCTTTTGTAATATATAAAACCACAAAAACATTTTTATTAGTAAGATAAAGAACTCGTTAAAAACTATGAATTAATTTTACAATGCTTCTATTCTTTATATTCTTAAACCTATGTGAGCAAAATAATGTGCTTTTTATTTGGCAAAAAGGATAAATGTCCTAAAAAGAAATCAAACTTAAAACCTGCCTCAAAAATATTAGATAGATTATGTCATTCATGAGTTTCAAAGTTTACTGAGCTGTACTTATTTTAATTAAAATTATAGTTTGTTTAATACTTATAATTTTACTCAAATTGTTATGTATCTATATAAATCTACCCATTTCAAATATATAAAGGATATTGCATTTCACAGTTTGTGATAACTGTACATTTTTAAACACCACATGATTACCATTTCTTATGCTTACACAAGCTGTTTACACAGAAGGTAATCTCTCCATACAGTAGCATGACCATTGGATCCTAAGATCTTGGTGCAGTGCTCTCAAATTCAAGGCTTTTCACTGAAGAAAGCCACAACTGAAACTAATCTGGGAATATTGGATGAGTAGGTACTAGATATGGATTTTATGCACTAACCTTTTTGCATCAATTGATTACTCTGGCTTGCACTGGTGACGCTACTATATGGAGAGTTTAACCTCTGTGTGTACATTTATTTATTTATTTTAAAATTATTGAAAAAAAAGTATAATTTTTGAATTCTGTTTTAAATATATGCCAAAATATTTTTTAAAAATTTAATTTCAGATTTATATGATATATTTGCTTACATTTCTTCAACATTATCATCACAATTCTATTCTGCTTTATTTTTCAACAAAAATTAATAACATTTCTAATTAGATTCATAAATAATATTTTTTGTTTTGTTTTATTTGCCCTGCATAATTTGAAAATACATTTATCACCTTTAAAAATATGTTCATTTCCTCTTCCATTTCCATTTTTTTTTTTATTTCATTTGTACTCACCTTTTTCAAATTTTGGTATTTCATAATTGTTTTGCTTAACATACTTAATCTTTTTTTTATTTTCTTCTATAAATATCATATTTCAGAAACTCTAATTTTTTTCACTGACTATATGTCTAATCTATGAATGCTATGCTTCAAATGACAATCAAAAGATATAAAACTCTATTGCTTAGTCATACTGAAAGAGAACTTAATATGTGTGCAAACATAAATAGGGGGTAATTTTTAAATCAGTAATGCTTTTTAGACAAATTTTAATGATTCATATTAATCTTAAAGTAATGAATAGGAATGCCAAGAATTTTTAAAATTCACTTATTTTAATAATGTCTAAAAAAAAAAAATACTAATAAAATTTTTAAAAAATGTTTCAATATATTTAAAAAATGCAATTATATTGGTATATATCAGTTTTTGCTTTTTTGAATTATTGATAACAACAAAAGTTTATCACAGGCTTGCTAATAGAGTTACAATGAGAAAGATCTTTAACTGGTTGGGCATATCTTTAAAATAAAAAGAGTATTAATGCTTTTGAATTTTGATCTACCCAATAAAAACTTTTAAAAATGCTGTAGGCAGCAAGGGAAATGAACAAGTGGATGCCTGATTAAATGTCACAATACACACGATCAAGTTGAATAGTGTTATTCTGGTTATATTATAAGATTATTTAATTTCTTAAAACAGTATATAGCATTAATGAATGTAGAAAAAAATGACCAATAATTAGTAAGATGAATCTTTCATCACAACAATGAACATATCATAATGGAGCCTTAATAATGCAATCAAATATTTGAAAGAAATAACATTATGATATTAATTGCTTGATAATGACTCAACGATGTTTAATATTAATAAATCTATGAAGTATTTATTTAAAAAACTGGTTAAATTATATAAAAATAACAAGACTAATTTTATTGATGATATATAATACAAATACTTGATAATACTGAACCACCATTTTTGAACGAAAACATGAACTAATATTAATAAAGTAGTTACATAATAAGATTATAAATTTTTTATTACCATTAATCACTGAAATGTTAGAATAAAGACATTTGATCATTAAATCCAAAGGTTTAATTTTTTTATCAATTTACATTTTGTTTTTAAATATAGGGGCAATCGTTATCACACAATTATTTAACTTAATACTTGTTAAAAATATCAAAGCTGATTGATAATAATCATTTTACATGTAAAAAATAATGTTTGTTTTCTTTTTTTTTTTTTGTAAGATTTTTACTAAATTATAAAGAATGTTATTTGAATTTTAGTGCATTTAGTAAACAGTTTAGATTTTTAATCCACTGAACCTAAGTAACTGTAATAAAAGCTTGGTAGTTTAACATAAATTTCTAATATTAATAATAAAAAAAGTAGCTTGAATTCACAAATCATTCTTTTCATACAAACAAAACTTTATATTAGACCTTTAATTCATCTAAATTTATTGTGTAAATATGTCAAATTTTGGATATTCCTGTTATTCAATTTTTAATGCAGGCTACAGGAATAAGAATGTTAATCCATAAGAATTCATCATTTCTTCAATTGAAAACTTTATATCTCAATTAACACACATCTATCATTACATTTTGTTATCCTTCATTTGTCTTCAAGACCAATAATATGTACCTATAGAATAAACCATTTGTCCATCAATTTATTCACTATATCAGTGTCATACTTTGTACAAATTCCTACTCCATTATATCTTTCAATGGGTCTCAAACTAAGTTTATATGCAAATATTTTTATTTAATCTGTAAGTCATTAATAAGTGGTGAAGATTTCTTTTAACTGAATTTTTTCTTCTTTTATACTAAATCCCAATTTTACTTGATTGATTGATTTTTCTATTTCTCTAAATTCCATTTTTAATTAATCATTCTTTAACTTCTGTTTTCTTCTCTTATTGTCATACATTTAATACATAGCTTAAATTTTCAATCCTGACCTACAGTCAAGTATAAGAATATTTCTCAAATTAAATAAACTTCTCTGAAATCTATATTTATTTTAAAAAGTCATTCGATCCAATACAAATTTCTTTTAACATTTATATTGGCACTCATTAAACACAAAATAACAAATATTGCATAGGCATCTTGAAAGACATAGATAAAATTTGTACCAAATTAAAAAGTATATTCAATGTTCTGCTACGGTATTGATAAAGTAACAAAAATTGACAGACTATTTATTTACTAAAAAAAATCCAAATTATTTTTTTGCATTTACATAACTGGCCCTGATGCTATGTATACTGGATTTGTATTTAATCTCAATAAATGTACTCCTTTTTCAATACAAGGATATTGATTTAATCATAGAGAAAGACATGATGTTGGACAAATGTATCCAAAAAAGAATTACATACTCAATGCTATCCTGACTTTTTGCAACTGTTTTTTGGTTCCAGCATAGGACAACTTGGAATTATTAAATAGGACATCATTCTGAAAATCAGTTCTTACTCTGCTTGTACTTTTCCAAATATTCATGGAATACTAACTTTATCCATATTCACTTTAGGAAATTTTTTATTGCTATGATCTACAATTTTGTCTCTTACTTAAACCAACACTCCTAAGATAGGATATGAATATGGGATCTAAAGATTCCTGAAAGCACTCAGCTGTATAATTATCTTGAAATTGAGCTTCACTTGTTTGTGTAACATGCAATTTGTAACTTACTACCTGAAGGTAAAGTATAAACAAGAACTTTATTTCAAAATAACTATTTGTAACTTCTTTTTATATATAAGCACTGTATCACTACTTCATAATTTCAGATCAATATCTATAATACTCTTCTTGATGAAATTTATAAAAATAAAATTTAATCTAGTTTTCTTTTATAAATATCAAAATTTCAATTTTTTAAAAAGGGAGAGCTCAAATTCCATTCTTTATTAAACTCATAATATATATGTTACATGAATAATCTCTCCATACTTTTTATTTTTAAAAAGTTAATACCTAAGCTAATCTCTATTTTTGTTCATCTTATCCATTACTATTGAAGGATACATTCTTAACTTTTATATACATTATTTTAGTTTTTATAGACCCTTTATCAAAATTTATTGAATTCCTTATTCATTTATTCCTCAATATTCTTAGAGCTAATATTCAAAAACATCTACTAACATCCAGTGAAAAAAAAATTAACTCTCTTCCAATAGTTATCTTTTCATCCCAACATACTTACTTTTTCCCAAAATCACTTACTATACTTTCTTTAAAAAGCATAATAACTTTTTTTATTAGAAAAATGAATCCACCTTGTACTCATTGATTTGTAACAATAAAATTGTTGCAATCTTAATCAATAAATTGCAGTGAAATAACTAAATACAACAGATTAGCATTACATTCTAGTCAAGATTGATTAATTTACTTTTTTATTCCTTAAATGCTTTACAGAAATCCAAACATTTTAAATAATCACTCCCAATTATACCTATCATCTCTACATAAAAAAAATTTTCACAGTCACATTTAAATTCATAATAGCTCTTATAGACATAACATCTTTATTTTTTAATAAATGAAATACTGGAGTGCTTTTACATTAATGTATCCACCAACTACTCTAACTGTACTCTCAACTCGGAGTTCTATTTTAACAATCATATTATCATTAAAAAGTTCAAAAATTGCTATTTTGAAAAAAAATATTTGGTTTTTTTGATGAAGCTTAATCTTGAAGTTCTTCCTATAAACGCTTTTTTGTTGGCTAATGACATACACTTATATCCAAAACATTTTACACCACTGTTAACACTTAGCAATAAGAAAGGGCATTTCCAAACACTAGAACTTAACTACCCTTGCACAAATTGATACAGTTGGTAAACCATCCACTTGGGATTGGAAAGTCCTAGAATCAATTCAGGCACTCACAGTTCTGGTATTCAAACTTCTTATGAATTCCTAGCAATAAAGCCATTAGCAGCTTAACCCTGAATGTTTGGCACAGGTAATATAACATCCATCTTGCAAATGGGAAGTCACAGGATTAATTCTGGTGACCACAGTACTAATGTTGGAACTTATTATAAACTCCCAAACAATAAAGCATGTTTTTTAAAGCCCAGCTTTTATTTTTTTCATATTGGTTTTTGAAGATGCCATTTTGTGTTTAATACTGCTTATCTAAACTCCAATCTCTTTTATATAATAAAATTAATAAAACAAAAACCATATTTAAACAGCCATTGGAAGCCTTCTCTTATTATCTGAAAGTTTATAAGTACAGATAGTTTTAGAAATATTTTATTATTTTAATGCTTTTTTAATTTTTTTTCTTTATCTGTAGATATTTTAAAAAACAGCAACTTTGTGACACAAAATTATGTAAGAAAAGAAGGAAAGGTATTTTTTTATGCTATAATTTTAAAAAATGTATATACCATGTTTCTCTAAAAATAAGACACTGTCTTATATTAATTTTTTCTCCAAAACACAACCTAAGACTTATTTTCAGGATTGTTTTATTTTTTTCATGCACAAGGCTACATTTATTTATGTTTAAAAATTTACATTTATTCAAAATGGTAATTGAAGAATTATGAAATACACGGCAAAAAAAATGCAGGAAATAAAATTCTGAAATCGTTTATTTATTTCACATGAATGTATAACTGTAAGAATGTCTGTTATAACACACAATGTATATAATAATAAAGTTAGTAATTCCAAAATGTAAGTCCTTCTGTTTAACTTTTGTTTTAAAGAAAAAAAATCTAATGCATTTGACAATTCCCATCATTAGAAGTTCACATGTGTGTTGTGTCTGCATTCTGGTTGATTATTTGGAAGGCTTATGATCTTAGAGCTTCTTTACATTGTCAGGGTGACACTGTTGTGATTTTACTGAAATGTATTTGCAAGACAGAAAAATAACATATGTACAGTATTATTTTTTTCTTTCTAACTAGGCCTTATTTTTGGAGTAGGGCTTATATTATAAACATCCTAAAAAATTATGCTAGGGCTTATTTTCTGGTTAGGTCTTATTTTTGGAGAAACATGGTATCTTTTTGTAAGCAATTGCGCAATGTATTTGTGTGTATGCACATAATTTTTTTAAATTTTATTTTAATGGGTCACTATAAAAGGTCACCTTTTTGTTTGTTTATATATTATTTAATAAAAAAATTTGATATAAAATATAATTTGTGTACTTTAAATAATCTATTACTAATATAATTGTACTTTTTTTTGTATTCTCTTTATATGAATTTTCCTTATACCATTGCATCAAATAACTGTACTAATGCTTATAAATCATGTATTGTACTGTGCATAACCAAAGGAATTTAGTTTAAATATATGCACATTTATACGTACTTTATGCATTTAGTATTAAAAAGTATTTCATTTATTGTTCAAAAAAGTATGCATAATGTAGATTAGGCTATGTATGCCAAATTAGAGAAAACGGTTAAAATTTTGCACCTGCACAAATGCTCAATTTAATTCAACTGCAATGCTATTATAATTAAGTAAGAATGAAATAAATATTTTTTTTTTCATAAAAACAATTTTGCATCTTTATTTACTCATTAATATGTAAAAAAAAAAAAAAAACTTTACATATTTACTTCTAGAATCACACACAAATAAATTAAATGTAGATATGTGTTAAAATTTACAATCAATGAAGCGTATTTAACCTTTTTTTTATTTTATCTTGAAAAGAGTGTTGAAATTTGAAAATTATATTTTTGAAAATATTTATGGCACTTCTATTTATCTAATTAATAAATAAATTACAGTATATAATAAATTTCTACAAAGCAGCAGTTATCTCAACGCTACCCGTATCAGCCAACGGACTAACGCAACTGTTAATATAGCGTATGTTAAACGATCATAGTTTGTAATAATGGCAATAGTTGTTCAAAATTTTAAAAAATATGAAAGATTATTTGCGCTCTATTACATCTCAAGATTGTTTAGGCGATTTGACAATATTCTCAAAAGTTAAAGAAGTATCAAAAATTTTAGATTTTGATGAGGTTTTAAAATCACTTTTTCAATTAAAAGAAGAATATTATATATATGATTACATTTCTAGAGGCAGTATTGTGTAATAAAAGAATAATAATAAGTAAAAAGTATGTTATATAATAAATTGAATTAATTACTTGCTTTCAATCATGTTATATACCACAGAAGTGTGTGCTTTTTTTATTATCTTCGTATGATATATTTTGGGGTACCACTCTTTAAGTTTGCTCTTTGTTTCAAAAACGTTGTAATGATTCATTGATAAAACTCAAATCAGTAGTAATAAAAAAAAAAAAACAATTAAAATAACTTTTTCCATAATGCTATACGATCAAGAATAATTTCTTTATTGAAGTCAATAATGTCTATTAAACCATATATCTGTTCCTCTATTATTTTGTAGTCTCTATAGTTTTTAAAATTTCAAATCTATTTTATTTTATATGTCATTGCCACACAACATTTCTTTTATTGTTTTCCTGAAGATTTGTGATGATAGTGTTTTAGTTGTATGTATATGTTGTACTATTTCCATCATCTAATATGAGTATTGAATGTCTTTAGAAAAATTTAACTTTATTTAAATATTCCAAATACATTCAACTGTTAGTAATAGCACACTGGATAGTATATGCACAATGTTTTGAGAGATATTATTCTTCCTTCTTTTTCAAGTTTTTCTGGGCTGACCAGTGACAGTACTAGCTTGGGAATCGAACCTGGATCTTTAGATTCTTGAGTATTGACTTTTAAGTAATGCTCTAACCAACTGAGCCATTCTGCCACCCCTGAAGAAGAAATAAAGTTTATATTACATTATGGTGATAATCCAACATAAAAATACAATTTCCTTTATTCATTTAAAAATCTTACTTGTAAAATTATCTTAATAATTGTCCAATTTTATAGTAAAAGCAAAAAAGTACTTTTTGCATAATTAGTTAAGTCATATTTATTCAGTTAAATCCATCATTCCTGTTCTTTTGAATTGTGCCTATACTCTAGTAACATAATTTTTTTCAAAAAACAATTAAGAGACATTCTCTTGTTATTGGGTTTTTTTTTCCTAGTATTGTAAAACTGCTTGCTCATGATAATTTTATTCCTATACTTACTTAAATTCTTTATCTCTAAGTTTTTATCTTCTATTAATTTTAATATTCTTCTATCAAAGTCTTTACAGCTATGGAAATTAATTTTCAATATAGTTTTCCTAACAATTTTTATTCAGATTAATTGATGTAAAATTTTTGTCCACTTTTTAAACAAATCCTACTACCTTTTTTATTCTCCTTATTATTTTCCTTTTCTTAAAACTTATTTAAAAACTGTTTTATTATTCTACTATTATTTACAAATTAATATTTATCAACATTTTAAATTTGTTTTTTGTGTTTTCCATAAAAAATCTTATCTATCTTATCTCTCTATGAATTGCTTTATTTACTTCCTATAAATTCGTATTTCAAATGTGTCTTCAGATATACTTTTGAATTTTAAAAATACCTACTCCGTAATAATAGGTAAGTAGTTAATTGCTCAGAAATCATGTAACATCCTCCAATCTGGCATCCTATCATTATGCTAAATTACACAGGATGCTTACTCAATCATCCACACATATTAAGCATGGAACCACATGAAACTTTTATATATTTCTTACTGTCATCATCCCTATTATATAAAAAACCAACATTAATTTTTTTACAAATTCTCTTTCTAGTATCATTTATAAATTTTATTTTTCTTATTACCCAAATACTATTCTAAATGATCTCTAAAAATCATATTTGTTTATCCTTTAATATTTAGGTTAATTTAATTTTTTTCTTTCTCTGCCATTATTTGTCATTGCTTATTTCTTTGCTACCATTTGTTTACTTCCTCTGCACAAGTTCTCAAAAGTAATTTTATGTTGGCTCTATTTTCTTTATATATAAACATCATCTGCAAAAAAAAAATGCCTGACATGACACAAAATTCATTGTCATTTATTAAAAGTACTTCTTAATCCTTAATTAATATTTCTACTGATACCTTTATTTTTAAAAAAATGCAACATATTTTTAATTAATAAAACTATTTCATATAGTTGTCTAAGTATAGCTACAACTTCTTACATTAAACTGGACTACATTTATTGAATGGTTAAAACAGGCAAAACTCACTATACATATGCCACACACAACAAGCTATGGTAATCAATAGATGCCAGAAGGCTTGTGCATAAAATCTCCATCTAGTGCCTACTCATCTAATATCCCCAGACTAGTTTCTGGCTTGTGGCCTTCATCAGTGAGGAGCCTTGGATCTGAGAGCACTGCATCTAGATCTTAGGATCTAATGCAACTCTCCAGCAACCACCTTTGATTACTCTAGCTTGCTGTGTGTGGCATACGTATAGCGAGTTTTGCCTGTTTTAACAACAGTTATACACAAGCATAAGAGATGGTGGTCATGTGATGTTTATTGGCTTAAAACCAATCCTGCCTAATAGGATATTGGTGGCTATGGTTATTAAAGAACCAAAGACATTAAAGTGTATGGAAACTGAACTGGGTTCAGACCCATATAACTATATAAGCTGATGGGCTTGAATTGAAAACATAGGGGTGTTTTCAGTTTAAGACTCATAGTTTTGTAGTTAAATGGAGATAAAAGGTGTTTGCTGGAGGGTTGCATTAGATCCTAAGATCTAGATGCAGTGCTCTCAGATCCAAGGCTCCTCACTGATGAAGGCCATAAGCCAGAAATTAGTCTGGGGATATTGGATGAGTAGGCACTAGATGAGGATTTTATGCACAAGCCTTCTGGCATCCATTGATTACTCTAGCATTTTGTGTGTGGCATACGTATAGTGAGTTTTGCCTGTTTTAACAACAGTTATACACAAGCATAAGAGATGGTGGTCATGTGACATTTATTTATTGAATGGCTGAACTACAAAAAATGTTGAACTATTAAACTTCTAGTAGAAAAAAAAAAGACATGCAAAGGACAAAGAAAATTGTTAAATTTCTTAACTATAGTATTAATTATAAGTTATAATTTTTAAAAAATTATTTATTTTAAAGTGACATATATTCTTAAAAACCTTACATTAAGGTACTAAATTTTTAAACTGAAGTCACTAGAAATTCCAAAAGTTAACACTATTTAAAAGGAAGAAAAGTAAAAAATAAAAATGTCAAACAATTACTCAATCTCAGTTGCTAAACTATATCTATTTAATGCTAGTACATTGCAGGAATTATGTACAACTTATTCGGCTCATCTAAGATCTCTTCATTATTTTATATTTAATAATTGCAATGAACTTTATTATAAATACTATATTCCTCATATTTTAGAAATAAAGTAATTGAAAGCTCATATTTTGGCAATATTTATATAACAGCATAGTAATGTGAAATGGTTATTTAAATATTTGAAAGAGCAATAGATTACCAAGAACTTTTGAAATGTTTTATTCTGATATATATCAAAATATGCTTTCAATAAATGGTTTCTCTTGGATAAATTTATCTTAATAAATGAACTATTGATTCAAGATAAATAAATCATTTATGTTAAAATTGACTAAAATGACATTTTTATTGCTCTTAATAGTTTGCTGATGAAAAGAACAAAAAAAATCACTCATTTACACTTCAATTTCATCCATAAATATTAACCAAATGAGAGGAAATGCATTGTAATTAAAAATTAAATGTCATTGATTTAATAAGACATAATTATCATATGCTTTATGACTCTTATTATAATACTCAAAATATGAATAAGTAAACCTGCTCTCTCTCTCTCTCTATTTTCTGGAAGAAAATTTGCTTAACTTTAGAAAAAAATACTTGCTTTTAAACCTCTATAGTTAAATGTAATTCTTAATTAAAGTGTGTAAATGAAAAACCAGCTTAACACTATAGTATAAATTATTAAAACCTGACTTATCTACTTATATGTTTAAATATTTCATGAAATTAAGTGGCCATTATTAATGTACTTGAGTGTGTTTATTTTTAAGAAAATCTAAAATTATTTTTAATGCTGTGCATCTATTTTATACTGTTTTACTGCCAACAAATGGAGAAATATTATTTGCTTGTAAAATTATCTTTAGCAAATTATTAAATCTCCAAGATAAATAACTTTAATACTTTTAAAAGTTTTTTAAACTGGTTACAATTTAGAATTGTAATTTTGCATATTTATAATTTATTATTTTCTTGTTTTATATGTTCTAGCTTATTATATTTTATGCATTATGGTTCATGATACTATTCAGAAGTTCACATAATATTGGGTGTTTTATTAATGCCATATAATGCTTTTAGTATTACATCATTCTAAGAGTATTGCTTTATTCTTTGTTGTGAATAATTTATCTATTTTAATGAATCCTTATATGTAAGCTTTAAAAAGGTGTTGTATATTTTTATTTTATTAACTATTTAATGTAATATTTTATTAATACAGATTTGACACAAAATAATTATCAGTTTTATACATCAATTAATAATTATTGTTTATTAAGAGATTAGAATTAGTTTATCTTTTGAGTATTGCTTTAAGCTTACCTTGTTAATTTGTTTCCAAGAAATGTGAGCCTTGTCTTTCTCTTGATGATATTGATTTATATAGCACATATATTTTATAAAGAGATGTTATCCTGGTCTCTCTCTTATCAATGATATTTTCCTTGAGTGGTATGTGCTGGTATAGTCCACTCCCTTTTCTCATATGTTTAGAGAGAAAGTCTTAGCATATTTATTTGCCCTCATTTTGGGTTCATGCCATCACTAAGTTCATTGCCTTTATTTATCTTTTCTTCTTAGCAGTGTCATATTTTTGGATTGTAACCATATGGTTGTTTGTTTTTGAAGTGTGTCATCTTTTCCTCAAGTGCACTTTAAGGTACTCTTAGTGTAGATAGAGATTGTCCTGGTGTATAAATCTATTCTGCTGTGCTTTGCCAACATTACAGAAAATAAAAATGATAATTACTTTATTCAAAATTTCAAAATTTATTTCTTAGCCTAAATAAGCAATATTCATCATCATCATCCAGTAGCAAGTCATTGCTGGATTGGTAAGACATGAATAATATTAAAGTTACTCATTGTTTGGGACAATATTATGGTGTGACTGTATGCAAATGTGGAACTTCTTGAAATAATTCATAGTTCAAATAAAAGATTCATCAATTAGAAAGCTACAGCTTGGTTAACAAAATTTTTTTAAGTTAAGAAGATATAGAATTTTTGAAATAATGTTTATATTAATAAAAACTTTATCATGCAAGAGATATAGAAATTTTTGTAATAATTATGACAATAGTAATTTAAGTTTTAATAGTTAATAAAGATGGAACCTCTTGTAACAATATCTGTGTTCATGAGGTATACATGATTCCACTGAAATAGATAATAGTTTGTGAACATTTAATTTATTAATTTATTTTTATATACATATAAATTTAAGCTACAAATTTTGAAAGTATATTTCTCTAATGGGGTAAAATGCATTGTATTATAATTAAGCAGTGCACTCAAATTTTGTAGATTTCCTACAGTGATATTGTTATTAAATTGTTTTATTGTAAATAAATATTGCATTTTATTGTTACATCTTGTTTTAGAATCTCAAATGGTATATTATTTATACAGAAATCTAAGCAATGTATAATTTATGATTCAGTTATATTTAATTCTAATTATTCAAAATATAAATTAAAGATAATAAACCATTTAGCTATAATGATTTACAGATGTTGAGAATGACATTTGTTTTGGTTGTTAACGGAATATTCTGAGTGACCATAAAATCCCTTTCGGCTCTTGGCATTCAAAGGTTATCCTAAGAGATTATTATTCAAAATTAAGAGTTTTATGTATCTTATTTTAACTAAAATATTTTTCTATTAAAATTCATTATCATCATCATCATCATCATCATCATTATTATTATTATTATTATTGTTGTTGTTGTTGTTGTTGTTGTTGTTGTTGTTATTATTATTATTATTGTACAGTAGGTATACATTATCTTTGGAATAAAAGAATGTCTCCTCACACCTTTCATTAGGATACTATTTATTTGATTAACAACTTACAAGTAATATAAAGAAGTAAGAAATTTAACACTAAGAATATTTATAATAATTCTGAGATGTTAATATCATAACACAATAATAAGAAAAAATTATATTTTATGTAAAAGAAATTATTGTGAAAAGAAAAGAAAAGTGGCACAAATAGATGTATAAGATTTAAAACATGATTATTTTTATCTAAATCTTGAACTGTGAATTTGATCATGGAAATAAGATATTGGAATAGCAGCTGTGAGGTGTGTGGTTATATATTGGAGGGGAGATAATAAAAGAAATATTATTATGAGAAAGAGATTATATTATAACCTAACTACTCTGTGTTGAATGTTGTAAATATTGAGAGTTGTTGTAGTTTGTAAGAGTGAGGTGAGGATTATGACTAGAGTATTAATAATGTTTAATAATTATTATCATAGTCATTATTATCCATATAGCTCTTTTTATTATTGGCATAGATCATATTAACAGAGAACCCTGAGCTTAGTCTGACATGATGTCTAATTTTTCAGCTATAATATACATTAAATTATTAAAAGAAATACAGGTGAAAATATCTTTTATTAATACTTTTGATCTCATTATAAAAAAAATTAATGAATATACACAAATAGATAAGTCTTTAAAAAATATAAATGAGAAGTATCGCAAATAATTTTTGGAGAGGAAAAATAACTTTTTGTAACATTTATTATATAAAAATAAATAAGCAGAAAAATTCAGCTGATTTGATTTTATAATTATATAAAAGTCACTACCAATAATATCTAGTGGTGCTGAAATAGTATTGGTCTACATTCATTTTCATTGCAATTTCTGCTTTGACATATCATATAGATCCCCAAAGTCATACCAAAATATTAATTGAAAATTGATCATTTTTACATGTTTTTTCACAAAATGGATGTGGTCTAATGTAAAATAATGCACGTTCACAATAATAAAATATTGTTTGTTTTTTATAAAATATTTTAAAAATAAATACACATTACAAAATCTAATCATGCATGCTGTGAACCAGAGAAACCACTGGCCTTTAGTAGACAAATTTTATGCATTTGAGTTGAAAGGAGAGTTATATTGCTGCCACTTCTTCATGCTGCACCAAGACATGTTGCTTCTGGTTTCCATTATTGAGGAAAAATGTATGTCCAGATAGCCTATAGTGACCTTAAAATGAAGGGAATATGATCTTAAACTGTCAATTATATTATGTCAATCTGGTGGTTAGAATTCTTCAGTAGGTGACTGAACATTCATAGGTTGAATTCAAAGTCAAAATTCTGAAAAAAATGAAAAACACATTTCCAGAACACTTCCAGTCTCATCTGAATCAAAATGTCATAGCAAAACCATGATGAAGTGAACTTATTTTTAGTATTTCTTCAGGACATTTTCACGACTTATCACTCATTACTTATTACTGATAGACCAAATGGTTATCTTTATCCTTTCTTCTCTTTTTGTTACTTTGTTTCAGTTTTTTTTTAAAAAAACTCTTGTACTACATTAAGCTTATCGTTTTTATTATTGTTTACTTAAACCCCAACATTGTATTCTGTGGTTTATTTATTAAATTATGCTTAATTTTTACAATTTGTGTGTTTTAGAATTGTTTTTATGCTGACCTTATTTTTTGTCAATTTTGGAAGAAGAAAAAATATGTAATTTAGCATTATTTTTATAAATGTTGACAACACAATGGGAGACAGAATTTTTTTATATACAAATAGACATCAATGGTCAATATATTAATCAGTATTTTCAATATAATTTCAGTAGATTCACGCAGTACATAAAAACAGACACATAGAGCACATATTATATCAATACCAATGCCTTTACTTCATTTTAAGTGATTTATTTCCTGAAAATTGGAAATACATTAGCCATTCAAATAAATTTAGGAGAAAAAACAGTCTGTCAGCTTTGACATTAAGATATCTCCAACATAGTGAGAAAAAATATAAGCTGAAGGTTTATATAATATTTCTGAATGCATGTTAAGGTTTTTTGCTAAAAAAAAACTGGTTAAGTAACTAAACAACAGATGACCAAGCAGCATTTCTTGATCATCACTAGTAGTTTCCTTATCACTTTTCTAAGATTATTGATTTTAATATCTTAATATTTAAAGTTATATCATAAAGCAAGCTCATCAGACAAGCAGTTGAGCATAAGAGTGAAAATGGAAGATTCAAGAGTGGAAGATTCCTGAATTAATTTCCTAATAAAAAAATTAATACATATATATATATGTGTGTGTGTTTGTGTTTATGTCTCAATTTCCTAATAAAAAAATTAATACATATATATATATGTGTGTGTGTTTGTGTTTATGTCTCATGGCATACAACAACATAGTAATGTGTGTACATGTATATATGTAAAGTTGAAAGGAAAAGTAGAAATAAACACAAACAAAAAATTTTTCTAGATAGTTTTTATATTACACTGAAATAATAGTTAAAAAATAAATAACAATTTTGAATGTAAAATTATTATAAATTGTAGTTTTAAATCAAATATTTAAAAAAATATAACAACTTATTCTAATTTTGAAATTAAAACAAGTGTGTTTTGGAGTTACAATAGATGTACTTGAAATTAGAAAATTCCACTATCTACTTTGATTAGCACATTTGTTAATTAAACCTTCTATAACATTTTGATAAAAATCCTACAAAGTTGTTTTTGAAAGAATTAAGGTGAATTGGAAAGAATCATTAACTTTTTTCAATCAAAATAAAGAAAACAAACTGTTTTTTTATTAAATTCCACCATGACTATAAAAGATTTAAAAAAATATTGGATGAGAGTTTTTACAGATTATGGCAGCAAGATGATTATAAATTTATAACTGAAAGCAAGAAACAATATCCAGCCACTGCTAGTTCACAAGGGTAGAGTTTGGATTCACTTGGAAACAAGGTCTAGCTTTTATGTCATTCATAGCTTGTATATATGTGAGTATTAAATGGTGTAAAAACTGAAAGCAACACCTGCTAACAACAGTTACCAGATTATACCTTTCCCAAAGATAACAATAACACAATCTACTGTTTTAGAAAAGATCACCTTACCCAGAGAGTCCATAGAATTGCTAAAGTCATTTATATGTATACTATTTTATCTATATAGAGAGAATCACAGATAAAGGTACTGCATTATATATATGAAGTACCACTGGTGAGTAGATGTGTTTGTATCATATATATATTTATTGATAATGATATTATTTTAGATAATTTTTTGGAAATGACAGTTAAAATTTCTAATTAACAAATTTTAAAAATAAGTGACTTTTGTCAACTAAAAAGAAAAATAATAAATGACATTTGTGTCTAAACGATTATTTGTTTCCAATATTGTTCATAAAAAAGAAAGTGAGAAAAACTCTAATGATTTTTTTTAATATTAAAAATAAGGTCACAAAGAACTGAATTTTAAATGAAACTTTCCAAATGATAATAGTTTGTTTTTTTAAAAAGAAAAACTTTTCCTTATAAAAAATAAGAGGTTAATTGATAGCTTTAATTCAGATTATCTACATTTTTTTATACACACATACATGTGCATTAATGTATTAAAATATGAATTGGATTTTATTATTAGTTTATCACAATTCTCATAAGTAATTTTAGTTCATATAGCACATCTCTACTTATGTCAATGGGTGTCATATATATATATATTAATTAAGAGCATGCTACATATGTCATGTGACATCTGACTTTTTATTATTAATATATATATGTTAAAATCTGTCATACTTTATGTATTATTAAAATGAATTATTGTATTTTATTATTAGTTTATCACAATTCTGATATGTAATTTTAATTCATACAGCATCTCTGTGCTTATGTCAATGAGTGTCATATCGATATATATGTTAAAATCAGTCATACTCTATGGATTATTAAAATAAATTATTGAATTTTATTATTAGTTTATCACAATTCTGATATGTATTTTTTTATACAGGCACATCTGTATACTGATATATACATGTTTTATGTAAACCTAGTGACATATTGGCAAATCATAATATGATAGCTTATTTCTTTTTGTATTAATCAAAGTCAGAAGAATTAATATATATATATATATATATATATATATATATATATATATATATATATATTAATGAATATGGTTATATATATATATATATATAAACCATATTCACCAGACCTTAATTTAATTTTATATTTATTAATAAATTTATATTTAAGTTATTCCAGTGAATGGACTCAATCCTAAAATAGTTTTAGAATATTGTATGTTTGCATTATATCTCTTATGGTAACAGTGATAGAGTTCTTGTTTCCTGAATTAGATTTATGCATAACAGTTATATGGAGTAGAGGTTAATTTTTAGTATTATGGACATCCAGATGATGATAATCCTTGTGAGAACAAAAGGGATATTCTTTAAAGTCAATGCACTACATTTCATTTTATTTATTACTTCTTTATAAATTTAGTTTATAGCTGCTCATTATTTGACTTATTGTTGTATTTTGGCAAAGTAGCACCTGAATATGTGCATCCAGATAATTATTGTTTGTATTCTTGCCCTATATTTGGCAGTGGCTAAATAATTAGCTTGATCTATAGGGAACCATTTTCAAATCCAGACACAACATTGACTTGATTTATTTTTATTGCTGATTATTCATGATGATAAATGATTATTACCTTTGTGTAATGCTGGTGAATTTATAATTAACATAGTTATCTTTTTTCTTGCTGATCTCTTATGCTCCTCATATTCATTATATATTTAAATTTGAGTCTTTGGTTTGGGGTTGATGATAATGAGTTTTCCATCACTTCATATTCATCCAAAAGCTTTATTAATTTAACCAATTGAATAAAACTTTTGTGCTTAAGTTGTTAATTTAATGCTCAACACCTGATCTTCATTAATATCTTATTGAATTATTAGGGAAACAGTAATTTTACAAACATTTGCTAATTGCATTTTTAAAATGTATTTAGCTATATATTCTAGAGAACATATTGTTCAAAACCAATTCTCATCTATTTTTATTTTTTTAAACAGTGATTAACAAATTTATCCAATATAAAAAATGAGTGAGTTATTTTACATATGATTAACTCTGAACCAAGGAATTTGAACTAAACTAAAATCAGAATGACTAAACTAGTAGTCAGTTATAAACTGATGTAATAACTAATAAGATAGTACAATATAATAGTAGAAGGGGAAGGGTTAAACTTAGAATTTTATAATTTTATTTTCTAACGGTAATACCAGTTGTAATAATTATAAAGCAATAAATGAGTGATTAGAAAAAGATTTTAAATACTTTTATTAAGTTCTAAAGATTTTTTTTTAAAATCTTTTAAACAAGAAATAATAATAGTTGTCTAGAGATTCAAAACTTCTCAAGAGATTTTAGAATGACAGGCTGTCACATTATATTAAGTTTATTTGTTATAAACAGTACAGTTTCACCAAAATGATATAAACTACATTTGAAAAGAAACTATATATATGTAGTAGATGAACACACAATTGTTATTGATTCACTCTACAGACAAGATGATTAGGGCCAACTTCTATCTATTGTTAAAACAATTATATACAGGTACAATAGTCTTTCCCCTCAAAATAAATCTGTAATTATAGATTTTGACTGTACTTTTTTTAGGTAAAAGATTTATATACGGTTTTTTTTTAACTATAAAACACAAAGATTCACACAACCATATTTATAATTTCTTCAAAGATGCTAGGTAGCCCTAGCAGAGATTTGAGATTTTTTAAATGCTGAAACTATTAAAAGAATCATCAGTAACTAAAAGGACTCATATGATGAACCATATTGAATGCATCTCAAATCATTATTGATCATTGTGACAAAACAAAATTCCTTTATCCTGAATTGGTCATCTCCTATGTTATCAAAATTCTGATGTAATACTAAATTCCTATGTTTCAGCCTCAACAAAAAATAAAAGAAAATGGGATTATGAAATGAATTTCAAATAACATTCAATAAATAATAGATTAATGTAAAATGATAGCCAACTTTTGAACATTAATTTAAAATGTTTTCATCTTCACTATATAGAATCAGAAAACTATAAATAATGAATCTGGTAATATGTAACTGCGGATTGATACTAGGAGCATAAGAACCAATTACAAAGTGTTACTGACAATGACCAATTATCATCACTTGGTCACAGAAACCTAATGACTAGTTAACTTTATATATTTATCTGAATCCATTCGGGTTTTTTTTCAATTCTAGAAAAAAATTTTATCACCAAAATTTCTCATTAGTTATATAGACTTTTAAAATATATATATATATATCATTAATCTTTTAACACAATTATTATTATAAGTAAAAGAGATGAGTAAAAAAAATTATGGGTTCAGTGCTCATAATAAGACAACACCTTCTTCATCAGTAGTGAAGACAATATATTATCATTTTATTATTTATAATCAGTTCATCAACAATTAATTATCTGCCAAACTCAGACTAACCTGGGACCTTTACTCTCTACTTAAAAATGCTACATATCAATTTACTGGTCATTATTGAAAAACTATGTAGGTTGTGTATTAGCTTTTTACCTGAAAAAATATTTAAGGCTCATTTATCTTATTTATATTCTAAGTTATAACATGCTATATAAATATGCTAGCTATTTTGCCATAAAGACTTTCATATTAAGGAAGTGATTGGCTCATCAAAATCTGGAAGATATGTTGTTTGCTTTCAAGATTCTCTTACTTTATTTTTTAATGAATCACCACTCAAACTTAGAATAGTTAGCTCTGTAATGGGTAAAAAAAACTACTCATGGAAATATAAAACATGGTGTAATGGGAGTTAGTCATCCAAATTTAAATATTACTTTCAAGGATGTATGGTAATCTTTCACAATCATTAAAATAAATTCTTCTGATGTTTACTAATTGTTGAAAAAATAACTCAAATGAGAACCCATACCAAGTTAATCCATATTCTCATTTTAATGAGAACAAAATTCATTCATTGTAAATTAGTAATATTTTTCATTTATCATCATAAGTGGCAGCAACCATTCTTAAATAAGTAAAATTATTTCAATTTCTTATCAAAACATATATACCATGCTATAATTTGGATTAACAAAAAGTAACATGGTTTAATCCTCAAAATTATTACTTCAGAACATAAAGTGATTGAATAAAACCTCAGTGACATTCAATAAACATTAGATTTATTAGGCAAACAGAGGTAGCATTGGCTATAATCTTTTTAAGAGTAAAGATAATTCATGGATTCAGTTTTCATAAAAATTTGACACCTAACTCTAAGAATGTAAAGGTTGCTTTTTCATATAATCATTTTTTGTTGATGTTGTTGTTGCAATCATCCCATTGTCATTTATCAAACCAATCCATATTAATTCAAAACTTTTATTCTTTAATTAATAATAACTAGATACCCATATACTAACCAATGGTAGATAAATAGTTATTGAGAAATAAAATTCAAACTATTTGCAATCTGAAAAAATTTCAAAAGTTTACCTGGACCAGACTCATTCACCAGATTATAAACAACGCTTCTTATGGGTCTAATTATTAAACATTGACACTCTTTAACTATTATGTTTGTATAAAACAAAGACTTAAATGGTGTTCCCCATTAAATATTCTAAAACAATAGTTAAATTAATATTAAGAGTAGATAGGATGATTTTTGTGGCAATAAAAAAATACTGTACCTACCAGTTATAGTTTGATAATTTAAATCTTTATTTAATAGAGTTTAATTTTAAAAATAAATACAGATTTTATTTCTGCTGAATTCAAAAATAAAAATCTAAATTATTCATTTAACATGTATAAAATCATTTGGTGCAATTTTAAGAAAAAATAATGGGATCTATTATTTTCTCTTTGTGTGCTGTTAAATGTAAAGAGTATGGCATAATAAGTTTGTTATCTCATCCTTCAAAAATATTTAAAGTCAAAGAATTTATGAGAAGGTAGAATATTATGTTGGAAAGAAACAGTTTTGTTTTCAAAGAGAGACAAGTACAAGAGTTGCTATTGGGGTCATTAGAGTAAATGCTAAGAGATATATTGAATAAAATAAGTGAATTGATATATGAAAACAGGCAAAACTCTCCATACAGTGGTGCCATTCAGTGCAAACCAGAGTAATAAATGGATGCCAGAAGTCTTGTGCATAAAATCCCTATCTAGTGACTACTCATCCAATATCTCCAGACTAGTTTTTAGCTTGTGGCTTTCATCAGTGAGGAGCCTTGGATCTGAGAGCACTGCACTTAGATCTTAGAAGGTAATGCAACCTTTTATCTCTACTGAAAAACTATGAGTCTAAAATTGAAAACATATTTTCAATCCAATCTCATTAGCTTATATAGTCATATAGGTTTGAACTCAGTTCAGTACCCATACATTTTGGTATCTTTGGTTCTTTAATAACCATAGTCATCACTATTCTATTAAGCATGGTGATCATGTGATGTTTAGTGGTTTAACTAATATATATTTTGTGGATTTGATCTGGAATAAACTTTATGACCTTTTTGAAAAATAAATAAGTATTTTGAACAGAGAGAAAATTGATTTGGAATAAGTATACTGGATGAAGGATAATAATCAGGCAGGTGAATAATAAGACAAGAAGTGAATATAGAAAGAGGAGTTAGACAAAAATACAAATGTTTCCTGTAATGTTTAGTTTATTTGACATATGTTAAATAAATATTTATCTCTGGGAAGTTAATTTTGAAGGTAAAATAATTAAATGTATAACATTTGATGATGATATGACTCTTATAGCTAAGGATGAAAAGAGTCTATCATAATATGTTAAATAAATTGAAAACAAAGATGTATAAAATGAAGACTAATGTTAAGAAGACTGAGTGTTTATGGATAGAAACACAAAAATACAACTTGATATTTATGTTAATATAGTTCAACAGGTAAATGAATTTAGATATTTGGATAGTTTATTGAGTAAGGATGAAACAAGAAAAAATGAATTAAAAAACAAACATGGAATTGAAAAAGAACATATTTATTAAGAAAATGAAACATTTTGTGAATCTTTAAAAAGAGAATTAAGAAAAAGAATAATTAAGGACTGTGTATAGAGTGTATTATTATATGTTTGTCAAATGTGTACAATGAGTAAAAGAATTATGAACATATTGGAAACCTTTGAGATGTGAATATGAAGAAGAATGGAGAAAATTCATTGGCTGAATAAAATAACAAATGAGAAGGTTTTAGAAAGAGTAAAGAAATTAAAAAGATTTATTGAGGAAATTAGTGATAGGAAAAGAAATTGAATTGGTTATATACTAAGAAAAAAAAAGTTTAATGAATGACTTTTGAAAGGAAGGATAAATGAAAACAAGAATAAAGAATAGAGAAAGATTGACCTTGTTGAATGATATAAGAGAAAAGATATGTAGTATTGAAGATCTAGGCAATGAACAGAATAAAGAAAGATATGGGTTGACTGTGTGATTGCTCTCTCAACCTGGATGAGCACTATTTATTGACGTGTGTGGTATGTAGATGAAAACAAAACTTGCTTGATTTTATATTTGTGTAAAAATATGATAACAAAAATCAATATGCATAAGCAAAAAATTAATATTTAAAAAACATTAATGTTAAGTCAGGATAAACCAACTTTAAATAGCTTTCACTACAAGGCAAATCCCCTCCTCAGCATCTATTTACAGAGAAACAATGAAAAAGATAATACTCACTAGCTTGGCAAAAACAAGCTGAGGCCAGATATTATGTTTGTTTTATTCTTTAGCTAAAAGTAATGTAATGGGTATAGTCTATCTAATAAAAAAAAATAAAAATTCAAAATTCATCTGAATTTAAACTCAGATCATAGCTTTGGAAATGAATATGTTAACCACTATATGACAAAGGCTTTTCCATAACAAAAATAACCATTAGAAGCTATATCTTGGTTTATACTGAAAGCAAAGATTAAAATTTTGTTGAAAAAAAGACTTTTAAACAGTCATTGTTCAAATGTAATTAATATTCACCAAGGAATGAATAAAAACCAATTTTTGCATTGTGTGAGAGTGATATAATGGGAAAATATTGTTTTATAATATAGACATGGAGATGTAGGTGTTTAATACTTCTGGGTCATCTGGGCAAAAAAATTTTATGCAAATGCATGCATGTTGAACATGGATGGTCTGATTTAGTGAGCTTGTGGGTGATGCAGTATAATTAAATTGGGCTGGTGGATGCACTGATAAAAATAAAAAACTGAAAACTAATATATGAATATTTATATATATTGGGTGCAATTTTACATGACAATACCTCCATATCTTTAAATGACAAAAATTCACAATAAATATCATTTAAAATCTTGAGCTTTACATTGATTGAAAAAAATTTTTTTAATGTTTTCCATTATGTTATAACTTCGTGATCTAATAAGATTAAAAAAGATAATATATATATTTATTTAAAATATTTTTATGAATATGAAAATATCTGTTCTATTTTTATTTTAGAAAAATCATGGTCAGATGATAGAGACAGTGACCAAAAAAAATAGTAAACTGTAAATGCTTTTGGCATCCAAAAGGGATTAATTTCTTTTAAATGCATTCTCTTGCTAATTATAGAGATAAAGTGCTTAAAAATGACTATGTTTTCCCTTAAACATTTATATGCTTACTGTAGCATGTTATCTCTATAAATATAAAGAGAATGCATTTAAAAGAGGTTCCCCTTTTTGATGCAAAAAGTATTTAGTTTACAATTTTCATTAGTCACTGTTTATATCATCTGACTCTAATTTTTCTAAAATAAAAATAAAACAAATATCCCCACATTTTTTAAAATATTTCAATTATAACATTTGTTAAAAATTAATATACATTAAGACGGTAATGTCTTATGGCTGTTAACAACATAGTAGTGTATGTGTGTATATATATAAAGTGGAATGAAAAAGTAGAAATAAATACAAACAAAATTTCTTATAGATATTTAAAATATATATATAATGGAATAATAGATTAATGGTTAAATAATAGCTTTGATATTTAAAATTATTATAAATTATCATATTTTAAATCAAGCAAGCATTAAAAAGAGTCTATTGAATGTTTTAATTAATTCTGATTTTGATAATTTAAAAAAAGTCTAGAATAAGTCCGTTTCATGTTATAACAGAAATTATAAAATTCCCTGGCTATTTTAACTGGATTAAGTAAAAAAAAAAAATTAATCAAAACTACTTTTGATAAATGAAAATTATTATAATATACTTTGATTTTAAATTCCAAAATCTGATTTTGTTTGAAGTATTAAAAACATTTTTAGATAAAAATTGTTTTTCATTAATGTGAATTGAAAAAAAGTTATTAACTTGTTTTTTTTTTTAATCAAGATAAAAAAAATTATTTAGTTATTGTAATAAATAGACTATTGTTTTTCAATTTCCACTATATACTATTACAGGGTGAGGTTGAAAGAAATGTAGGAACATTATAGTTATCATGCAAATGCAGATATAGAGTGCAAGCCAGCTGTTTCTAGTTTCATGATGGTTGAGTTTGAAATCACATGAAAGTAAGAGGCTGTTTTTTCTGTGATATACTACACTGCTTGCCAGCCTAAATTCCATTGAACTATAATCTCAATGACACTGACTGACTGCCAACATTTACCAAATATGTGATTAACCTGAAAATGTCAATAAGCCAGTTTACTGTTTTATCATCAACATGGTACCGAATGAGCTAAGCCAGTTTACTAAGTGGCTATTATGCTGTATTTAATACATATACTGTTTTATATTGTATGGGTCAAAATTTGTTGATCCATCTAACATGAGCTGGAACTCAATGAAATGTACTTCAAACCCAGTCAAGCCCAAGATTTAGATCAGGGACCAACCTACATTGAAACCCATTCCACAAGCCCCAGATTGAACACCTAATGAATATCTCAATAATGATGGCACACAATAATTAATTCTTAAGTCTGGCCCACTAGAAGAGCAAAAGAGACAATGAGACATATTTAACAAGAACACACATATATGTTGGAATGTATGGAAGTTGAGAGAAGATAATTCGAACTACATAAGTGGCTTGAATAATAATAAAACATTTAATAAACAGTAAATTACTTACATATTTATTTGAATGCTCTTATGAAGAAATTACATATTATACATCAATAAATATATTTGGTGGGTTAGGTTAAGGTGCCAATCATTTGATCGCAAAACAAACTTACACTTTTTTAAGATAACTCTTTAGCGGTGGCTCTGAAAGGTGATGATGAGCGTACAAATTTATGAAGCATTCTATGAATCATTATACATATTATACAAACTATTTTCATGCTGTTTTGGTCGTTAAAATCAAAATATATGTTTTAAAAATGGATTAATCATGGAGTACAACATTTGTGAGGATTTAGTAAAATAATATACATTTAAATCAAGTATCATTTGTTAGTGAACATAATAATTTTAACCATTCTTTAAATTCAGAGTTTAAAAAGAAAAGAACACTTTGTTTTATAAAATATGTATACTCTTAAATAAATGGAATGAATTACGATGGTGGGATTTTACAAAAAAAAAAAAGCAATGTTATTAATTAAACTAATGACTATTGTTGGAAAGACATATATATATAAGCAAAGCACAAGTTTATGATTACAGCATCAAAATGAGGTCATTAAATAAATAAATTAATAATAATTGAAAAGCAGTGGGGCTGATATAAAGGCAGAAAAATCCCAAGTGTTATCGTGCTTCCAAACGAAGAAAATGAAGTGGCTAAGAGTTCTTTTTCTAAGGTACTGCTTAGAGAAGTTTAATTAGACTTGGAATAGTCCCCAGGGTTCTCTAGGTAACTGATGTGAGAGGCCTATTATATGAAAATGATCCCTGGAAGGTCAACTACCCACAATATAGGGTGTGAAGAAAGTTTATGGATTTGAATTTATCATAACTCTCCAAGTTAGAAGCACGTAATATTTAATAAATGAAGCCCTATATCAGCAATGCAACATAATACTGTCTTTAATGACATGAAATGGAAATCACTATTTTAAAACACAAGACCCTCACTTGAATGCTATAATTTAGGCAATTTAACACTATGCTATGTAATATATATAGGAAAGATTTAATTCGTACAAATAGGTTTTAAAAATTACTTCCCTTTCATTCCTTGTTATTTAACAAACTGAAATCCCACCCTCATGAATTTTGTAACTTGAAAATAATCAAGTCTTTGAAATATTAAGAGTATATCTTTATAATACAGATGATATAAAAAAAAACAATAATAAGAAGAAAAAATCATCTTTTCAGAATGAAATGCATGACATAAAAAAATATTTGATAGCGTTAATTTTTTGGAATAATAAAATTATACATAAGGAATATATATACTTCTTTTAAAGACATTTTTAAGAAAATCATGTAATTGGGTTAACCTGAGAAACAATCTGACGAGCGTATTAATTAAGAAAGTATGTAAATCTAATTCAAAACAGAGGGATTTTATTAACCTCGACTCAGGAAGGTCTAAGTAGATAGGGAAAAATAACTTTATATATTAGGCTCACAAGATTGTTTAGATTGGCAACTTAAAATAATAAAATAAAACCGTTTAAAAGTAAGAAAGAACTGCACCAAGATTAATGAAATAAGAGCATATAATAGACTTTATATAAAAAAGAAAAATTAGTAGTATGAGAGCAAATACAGTTAATAATTAATAATAAAAAAAACATTTAATTTAATGATTTAAAAAATGAAATTCAGAGAGCTGAGGTTGAGATTAATTTAGAAGGAATAAGATGTAAAGTTTATAAGCAGTTCTTAGGTTAATTACCTTGCTATATTAAAGAGTCCATTTTAACAGTTTGGCTCCAGCATGGCAAAATTAACAGGATTGAAATCATTTTAATAGCAAGCTTCCATTAGGCATTTCTCCATTCTTAGATCATATTTTGGGGCATCAGTGAGATAATTATTTGGGGCGAGATTGACCCACAAAGAGGTGAGAAAAGTGATTAGTTTTTACTATTCGTCCAACATTTTTGAAAAAAAATCGTGTGGAGTTTTTGGCAACAGCTTTGCTACCAACTAGTTCTATCCAGGCAGTCAAAAATCAGCCCATTATATACAGCCCTCAGGTATTTGAGAAATGCTTTTAGTATTTTTTTTTTAATTTTATTCCCTTCACCTATTGTTTTGGAGATGCAACTGTTAGATAATTTGTCCAAAAATATATTCAAATCCATTTCCAGATTAGAAATAGATTTGATAAAATGTTAATGGCAAAAGTATAAATTCTTAATTGGATTTCCCTTTTTACTTTTAGTCCATTTTAATTAAACATCCTTTCCCAAAATTAGATAATATAAAATTTCCACCCTTTTAGTTATTTTTGGACTATTAACAGTTGCATACTCCATCTTGGATTTTTAAAAGAAAAGTATAGTTTTTAACAAATTTAAACAAAAAGTTATTTTTTTTTTACAAACTTAAAACAATATTGGTAAAATTAATATAGTGTTAGTAATTGCTCCTGTTATATATATATATATGAGCTGCACTTAATATATTTTGTTATATATATATATATGAGCTGCACTTAATATATTTTGATTTTAATAAAAGAATTAATAATAGTAAAAAAATGTTAAGAGCTAAATTTTATAATCTTTTAGGTGCACATCTCAAACACATATATAACATAAATATACATTAATATAGAAGCAGGAGGGAACATAAGGTTCAAACATGGGTTAGTAATTTGGTGAGTATAAAGGACCATGAAGCTCAACTGCTTCAATATATATATATTGTAACCATATATTTTAGTATAAAATATATTAATTGATGGAACTGTTATAAAAATTTCTCTTTCTTCTTTTGGTGATTTGATTGGCTTGATTTGCACTTTGAACAGATTACTCTCTTATATTATTTAATAAATTTAAATTTGCTTCATTCCATATACTAACTCATATCAAAACGTTTAACTTTTTAAAAATTTGACAACACATTAAAATTTGGTAAAATATTATTAAAAATAATAATATTGTTTTTATTTGTTTAAAATGATCTTAAAAATTATTTCTATTGAATTAACAAAAAACCATTTGTTCAATTAAAATTAATTATTAAAAATAAATACAGTAATTACATATGCGTCTCAATGTAAAAAAAGAAAAGAGCGCGAATTTAAGAGAAGATCGTCTGTTAGTTTGCTTTTGGAGGGAGAAAGAAAAGAAAATGGTAAAAGGCAAATGGTGTAAATTTGATAAGCTTATTTTAAAATAGTTAACAAGTAAACTGATTACCACAAAGTTTGCTATAAACGTAAAATAACATAGTGGTATTTAATTAAAAAATGAATTGCTAAATTTAAAAGTCTGTTCAAGTCGGCTGGCCAAGTGGATCAAATCATCGGTAAAAATTTTCCAATATTACATTTTTAAAATGTCGGAGCTTTCCAGTTTAAAAGAATTAATTGCAAGAGTTTGGTATGTTTTAAAATGCTTATTATTCTACAATTTGGAAAAATTAAATAAGTATTTTAATTACAGAAGTTTTATGAATATGAAAATTTGCTTTTTAAAAAAGAAGAAGTTTAAATTAAAGTAAAATGTTAAAGTTATCAACATAGTTTAATATTTCCGTTTCTAATTCTAATAAAAACATAGTATTGATTGATATTTAACTTTACAATGCCAGTAATATTTGCTAGTTAATTTGTTTAACATTTGGATAATAAATAGTCTTCAAATAATTAATCAAAGCTATTTTCTAATTTTATCGTCAGTTTGGAATGATTAAATAAATTGCTATAATTAGTATTCCTAGATTTAAGCGTGGATAAATAAATATTAGCATGGATGTGATAAACTTGGAACATTTTTAATAGAGAAATGTAGAGATTAATAACTTATGAAAAACATTTTCATTTAAATTCTGCGTGTCATGTTTTGAAATTGTTTCATGTTTATGTAGCCACGTAAAATCGTTAATCTAATAGTGATTATAATAACTAATACAAATGGATAAAATTGCATGTATGGAATTCTACTATAATTATAGCTATTACTTCGTATATTTATTGTTCGACACATCGTACATGGATTCCACGAATCATATTTGGAGTTATAAAATGCTATACAATCCAATTTGTGACACACACACCTGCTATAATTCATGTATTGAACTATAAAATGCTATACATTTAATTTATATCATACACACACCTGTTAAATTTTATGTATTTGATGAATAATGCATTACTTTAATTTTATCGTTATATGAACTTGCATGTGAAGTTCATAAGTTATATTTTATTAAGTTTAAATTAATAGGGGTTGAATAAAATATTTATTCAAGAGAATAGCGCTTGCGAAAAAGCTTGAAAAGTACTAAATGAATTCATGAGATGTATTAATCTTTATGAGGTATTTTGTGAGTCTTTCCAGATTTATATTCCTATACTAATATTACTTATACTATATTACCTATGTTTGATTTTAAGCAAGATAAGTTAGTACATTAGGTGTCCTGATTAGTGTAACATTTTATTATGCAAGAACCCACATTTGTTAAAGTGTTAGTGTTTTCTGAATGGTCAGAATAACTGAGGAGGATGATTTTGCACTTTAATGTGAAGTAAATAGTAATGTTGTTTTAGAATGTTAAAGGGCATTAATCTGTGCTGGTGGTTAATCCGCAGATTACTTAATTGCCATTTTTGTATTTTACACACATTCCTGCGCTGGTGGTTAATCCGCGGAATTGTGTGATTATACGTATTACTTTATGATGGTGTATGAATACACAAAACGTTTAGTGTTATTTAATTCCTACGTGTAGATGAATGCATCCACAGGAATATGTTTTACTTCATAGATATAAGTTGGGCAAAGTATTCTAGTTAATCTGCTAAATCATCTTCTTTCATTTGTAAGCATAATTTATAAGTTAGATCATCAAATTGTAGCAGGACATTCTATTCAAGTTACTTCATAATAATTAACTGTTGGTTGATTATTATTTACCGGAATGTAAGTTTAAATTTTCACTTTATTTAATGATTGCATTATAGCTAAATCCTACAGATATAATATTATTTATTATATTATTATAAGTTTACGGTATGGATTTATTGAATCTGGAAATGACGTTAAATATTTCATGAGTTGATGCTGAATTTAGTATAATTTCCTCAATATTCATTATATCAAATTGAAATATAAGATATGATTAGGTTAAAAACTGTACCTATGATATGTTATTGAAGAAAGTCGATGGAATTATAATTTATTTATTTTATTTGTTTATTTATGTCTTTAATTATAACATTGGAATTAATTACTTATTATTCATAAATTTGTAAATAAACGTTGATTTATAATTAAACTTACTGTGCCGTTGCTATGTGTCATTCATAAAATCAGAAATCATAAACCTTGGATAGAGCATACATTGAAGTACATACTATCGTCAACATGATATAAGAATTTAGTGATATTTTGAGAAAACATTTGGATGCTTTTCGTCTTTGGTAGTTTATGATGTGTGGGGTATAATAAAATCCCATGTACCTTTTCCATCATTTTGGCTTTGCGTAGTTGATTCTAGTATACAATACAAATTGATTATTAAACTTGTAAACAGATTTACCAAATAATGACATGATTGAATATATTTACTTAACGTTTTTTAAATTATCATTCGTCAGTATAATGAGAGTCTCAGTAATATAGTAAACTATAAAAAAAAGAACCCAAGTATTTATGTTTATTTATTGCAAAGCTTTACCTGGACTAGCATTTGTATTAAAAATCATATAGATGGTTTAAAAGTTCATAATCTTATGTAATTCCACAAATTATGCCATCTTGTACATGGTCGGCCAGCGGGTCTCATACAATAAAAATCGCAAATTAAGGTCTGAAAAATAATAACATTACACTTATAATTTGTTTAATGTATTTTATCATACTACTATGGTAGTTCTTCGCGGTACACCCTGGCTGCGATCAAATTAAATCATAAAAGTTTATGTTAGATCATTGGTTTGGTCTGTGGTAAGTTGCTCTAGATGTTGATTGTGGTCTTTGGTACATAAAATAGATAGCATAATATGCTTTTGGATACAGCTCTTAATAGCTGACAATGTGCAGCGGGAATTGATCAGTGATCGAAGTTAAGATTCTTAGTGCACTTACATTATGTAGTTGGGACCACACAATTACGGTTACAATTTTGAGTGTCGCAGCGTGTTCGGCATGATAGGTGGTTGAGAGGGCAAGCGAATGGTTACAATATATATATATATATATATATTGTGATGATCACACATACTGCGGTCACACATGTATATGTAAAACATACAAAACTTAGAAATATTCGGGTTGGAAATAAATAAATAAATAAATAAAGAAAGAAAAACGAGCTTCAAAGTTAACAAAAATCAAGAAATGTTGAAAATTAATAAAACAAAGGAAAAGAGAGGGAACTAGAGTTACCAAGATCGTTATCTTTTGCTATTCAAAGTCTGATTTTCGAGAAAAGTAAAATATTAAATTATAATACTAAAAGCATAAGCTAGAAAAATTAAAGCAGAAAAGAAACCTAAAGAAAAAATGTAGTAAATATGATTTTGGGGAAAATAAAGTTTAAAGGAAAAACTTCGGTAGCGTGGAAAGAAAAAAAAAACAAACCTAAAAATTTAATATGTTCAAAAAGATAAGAATCTATGTTTCAAAGTACACCTTTGACGATAAACGAAATGCGGGTTTTATGGAGTATAGTTAAAGCATGAGTTTAAATAAAGATAAATGATCGTTGAAATTTAGATTTAATTGAGAAAAAAAAGATATACTAAAATTTGTGTAATGAATTAAAGAAAATAAAGAAATAAGTAAAATGTAAATGGTGCTATAAAATCATGTAAAATAAGTTTAAATATGGCCGGAGGCATAGCATGGAAGGTGTCAACAACAAGTGGGAACAAAGAATCCGAAGGACAAAGGACCATTGGAATGTTTTAATTAAAAAGGAAGTTAAGTGGAAAGCGAAAGAAATTATAGCAGAGATTAGAGCTTGAGACTTCGAGTCGAGAAGGTGAAATTTTGCGGCTCCAAGAATCAATCGATATAACTAGCCAATATGACATCTACTATCGGTGCCTCACATACTATGGCTGGCTAAGGCTTTCATGATCGCTGGTCGATCCAGACTGTCTGTACCAATGGTTCTGCTATAATGTAACAACTGCTGTAGTAACACCTGCCTGTGGATTCCTGTAGTTGCCCTGCTTGTGATGCCTCGTCCTCCGTGCCTGAATAACCAAGAAGCTACACACCGCCAAATATGATAGGCGACCGTCCCTCCTAAAGAAGTGGAGAAAATCCACGTGACGGTCGACCACATCAGAAGGAACTCAAAGACTAAACCCTAGGTAACTTGAATATTATTTTTATAAATCGTCATAAGTGCACTTAAATTCTATAGACAATGGCCAAATGCCTTTCCTGAATAATAATGACATTCTCTTATGATAGACAGTGAATCTAACAATTATAAATGTGAAAGCATTTATAAGAATTTCAATTAGTTATTTTAAGTATTTATGTATTGGTAGAATTTCAAATATTTATTCCTTATAGCACTATCAAAATATAATATGTTTAAATTTATGTTAATATTTCTTATGTCTTTTTTTATCAAACCTAATTATTTTTATTATTAAAAAAATGTATTAATTTATCTAAATCTGTCTCACCTCGTTCTTCGCCACTCCAAAAAATAGTTTAACATTAGAGAGGGGAGGGGTAAACTATTATTCATGTTGATATTCTTTTTTAGTTATTAAATTAGCACGTGAAACGTTGATGGTGCAGTGTTTTAGCCCGTAAAATTTATAAATTAGCCAAGCGCTGTAACAGTAATATATTACAGCAGTCGGGAGAAAGCTGATCGGGAAAAATAGTCTGGAAGCTATATCCGTATAGCTGACAGATTCGGTCAGGTACGGAAATCGATTCATTTATTTCCGTATTTCTCTCTGCTTGAGGTAGCGGCAAGTGGACGATTTTTAAATTAGAAGAATTCCCCATTACATGTTTTAAGTGAAAGGGAAGTTGGAGCATTCGATCGTCCCATGCCCGTTACATATTTTGGGGGCCTAGTCCGGGATCTGAAACTTCTGCACATTTAATAATCACGTGTTAAATAAGTTATAATGTAATAAAATTTTGCTAAAATAAAATTCGTTTAATATATGTGGATTTAAACATATAAATTTAGTGTTGCAAGTTAAAGTGGTGAAAAGCGAAGACGAAGGGGATAAGTTTTTTTTTTTGATGACACTCCATACGAGCATTTCACGTCAAATGTGTACAAAGAGTAACGAGGGGGAAAATTTTTTTAGTAGTATAAAAGTTATTGAAATGAATAGTGAAAGATATTCTCAAGCAATAATTAAACATGTATAACGAACAAAGAAATTATAATGTCAAATGATTACCGCCATATAATATGAATCGTTTTGAAAAAAAAAAAAGAATAGCACAAAGTTGTATAAAATTTTAATGCTAAGTAATAAAAGAAATAATAGTCGCGCAACTAATTGATGGTGAAGAAATATAAATTTTATTAAATAGTCATATATTCCAGTAAGTTAAAGTTAGAAAAATAAATGTGTATAGTCTCGTAGGAAAATAATGAAGCGTATTTAGCTATAATGATAGCGCTCAAAAATATAGATATCGTGATGTTTGTGTACCGGAAAAATATAAAGTAGTTAAATTCAAAGAAATAAAACAGTTCAGTAAAGAGGTAATTCATAAATGAAGAGTCTAAAATAGCCACGTATCACCGGTGAATTGAAAAAAAATATATATGTATGATTCTAAATATTGTGTCTCAGTCAAGCCGAAATAAAATATTTATAATGGTTAATGAAAATATTCGAATGTGTTTGTTAAGTTGAAGAAAATATGTACGTACGATTTTCAAGGTAGTGAAAGGAATATAATTTACAAAAACGTTTTATATGTAACGAAAGAGATTATCCCAGTGAAGAAAATGTATGTGTGACTCTGTTTTAAAACGACCGTGAAATAATTGAAGTTTATCATGAAATATTAAAATATATGTGTCATAGGTGCATGTGTCTGGAAACACAGTTAAATGAATTTTATTTAGATATATCGTCAACAAATAGAAATAAGTATAGTGATGGATTAAAGTTGAAAGAATGTAAACAGGCATCATTGAATTAATTATAGTGAATCAGAGGTACATGAGCAGGGAAAATCGAGGACAAAGGTGGACAGACAGTTGGGCAAGTCTAGGGCAGGCAGACAAGAATAGGAACCGGAGTACAGATGTTTGGGTTGGCTAGTGATCTAACTGCTAACTGAATAAATCACAAATATTAAATCGTTGATCAAAGGAAAAAGGAAAACAGAGAGTCAATAGAAAAATTTTCTTTATATAAATATAGCCATAAGAGTTAGTAAGCCGTATTATAAACATAGATTAAGGGTTAAATAAAATTATTATTCATGAATACGAGATCCCAAGCTAAAATGGATTGTCAAGAAAGGGAAGTGAGAGAAGGGAGTGAAGATAAAGAGGTGAAAGTACCTGGTAAAATAAGCAAGAGTGATATCATGGATATGCTAAGGCAGATGAGGGTCGATCAACAGCAATTCATGGAAGAATACATGGACCGACAGGAGAGAAGAATAGAAGAATGGATGATCAAGGTCGAAATCGATAGCCAGAAAAGAATGGTGGCATTCAAGGAAGAAGTAAAAAATGAGATCATCCAGCAATCAAAGCCTAAGGATACATGGGCTGGATGTCATCCAGAGATGGAGATGGAGGAACAAAGGAGTATAGGGCCGTGTGGATATGCGAAATCTGAAACAGATGAGGATAAAGTTAGAGAATTAGCAGAATTGGATTGGGAAAGGGATATAGGACAGCCAGAAAGGGAGATAAGACCAGTAGATGAAGAGATGGAGGTAGTGAGAGATAATAGTCAAAAGGTGATGATGAGCGGGCAGGAGAGTTTAGGTCAAGTGGCAAAAGTAGTAGCCAGGTTAAACACAAGAGTGGAAGAATGTGTAAGGAATACAACCTATAGCAGCCTTAATGCTGATATAAAAGAACTACCTGTTAGAAGAAATGTTTGGGATCCTGGGGAAGAACATTGGACCGAAAACCGAGGACATTCTAGGGAGTGTTACCCAAGAGGGCCGGAAGATAGACGATGTAGATGTAAGATTGAATGGAAGTGGCCATACAAATGGACAGAGGGCCAGGAACTTAGGGATAAACATCCGCATTCCAGAGGAGGCAGAGGTGATGTAAATCGAGGAAGACAACTGCCAGATAAAACGTAAGAGCGGTCCCAAATAAAGAAAGAATTAGATGATGACAAATCCGGAAATGGAAATGGACCTCGAATCATGGAGAACGGATAGGAATACGGAAGCTAATGACATAAAGAAATGACGAGCCAATAAATGGCTAGACAGTATGAGGGACTTTAGGAAAATGATAAAGGATAAATTAATTAGTAAGATGGGGTCGTAGATTGAGGTTGATGGAATGTAGGGTCAGATATTTGTAGCTTGATCCTGTTGCAGTATTTGGTTTTGCCTTCTTCATTGTCATGTGTGGGTGTTCTGCGGTGCACCAGATCTTATCACAGAGAACCCAGGGACAGAGATCCCAGTCTCAATGACTCACTGGATTAATATTTCCAGTTAGGTATTAAGCACATATATCGTGAGTCAATGGTCCAGAGACCAATCTATGGGGAAAGAACCCTTTATATGAATATAGAGCTTTCAGAAATATATGGGCTCATGGATGAGCTGGACGAAAAGATGCCAGCCTCCCAACCCACCTCGATAATAGTGGCCAGAGTTGGCACTTAGAGGTTCCTTATTGCATAAATGCGATGTATGAACAGGTTTAATCGGATCACAGAGATATCCTGTGGATTCGAACCTGTAGATACGAGTAGTGGCAGAAATGAAACGCATGCATGGCAATGTCAGGATTAAATTGGTTTGGCTATACTGCTTGGTTCAGCAAAGGAAGGGATAATTTACCTGGTCACCTCTCTATAGATTAACCTCATCCCTACATCATAGTAGCAATGAAAAAAAAAAATAAAAGAAAGAGTTTGAACAATAGTTGGGAGCATATAGCTTTCGATGCATAAGATTAAAAATTTTTTTGTCAGGAAAAAAATTTTTTAAACGGGGGAATGATCGCACATACTGCGGTCACACATGTATATGTAAAACATACAAAACTTAGAAATATTCGGGTTGGAAATAAATAAATAAATAAAGAAAGAAAAACAAGCTTCAAAGTTAACAAAAATCAAGAAATGTTGAAAATTAATAAAACAAAGGAAAAGAGAGGGAACTAGAGTTACCAAGATCGTTATCTTTTGCTATTCAAAGTCTGATTTTCGAGAAAAGTAAAATATTAAATTATAATACTAAAAGCATAAGCTAGAAAAATTAAAGCAGAAAAGAAACCTAAAGAAAAAATGTAGTAAATATGATTTTGGGGAAAATAAAGTTTAAAGGAAAAACTTCGGTAGCGTGGAAAGAAAAAAAAACAAACCTAAAAATTTAATATGTTCAAAAAGATAAGAATCTATGTTTCAAAGTACACCTTTGACGATAAACGAAATGCGGGTTTTATGGAGTATAGTTAAAGCATGAGTTTAAATAAAGATAAATGATCGTCGAAATTTAGATTTAAATGAGAAAAAAAAGATATACTAAAATTTGTGTAATGAATTAAAGAAAATAAAGAAATAAGTAAAATGTAAATGGTGCTATAAAATCATGTAAAATAAGTTTAAATATGGCCGGAGGCATAGCATGGAAGGTGTCAACAACAAGTGGGAACAAAGAATCCGAAGGACAAAGGACCATTGGAATGTTTTAATTAAAAAGGAAGTTAAGTGGAAAGCAAGAGAGATTGTAGCAGAGATTAGAGCTTGAGACTTCGAGTCGAGAAGGTGAAATTTTGCGGCTTCAAGAATCAATCGATATAACTAGCCAATATGACATCTACTATCGGTACCTCACATACTATGGCTGGCTAAGGCCTTCATGATCGCTGGTCGATCCGGACCGTCTGTACCAATGGTTCTGCTATAATGTAACAACTGCTGTAGTAATGCCTGCCTGTGGATTCCTGTAGTTGCCCTGCTTGTGATGCCTCGTCCTCCGTGCCTGAATAACCAAGAAGCTACACACCGCCAAATATGATAGGCGACCGTCCCTCCTAAATCCACGTGACGGTCGACCACATCGGAAGGAACTCAAAGACTAAACCCTAGGTAACTTGAATATTATTTTTATAAATCGTCATAAGTGCACTTAAATTCTATAGACAATGGCCAAATGCCTTTCCTGAATGATAATGACATTCTCTTATGATAGACAGTGAATCTAACGATTATAAATGTGAAAGCATTTATAAGAATTTCAATTAGTTATTTTAAGTATTTATGTATTGGTAGAATTTCAAATATTTATTCCTTATAGCACTATCAAAATATAATATGTTTAAATTTATGTTAATATTTCTTATGTCTTTTTTTATCAAACCTAATTATTTTTATTATTAAAAAAATGTATTAATTTATCTAAATCTGTCTCGCCTCATTCTTTGCCACTCCAAAAAATAGTTTAACATTAGAGAGGGGAGGGGTAAACTATTATTCATGTTGATATTCTTTTTTAGTTATTAAATTAGCACGTGAAACGTTGATGGTGCAGTGTTTTAGCCCGTAAAATTTATAAATTAGCCAAGCGCTGTAACAGTAATATCTTACAGCAGTCGGGAGAAAGCTGATCAGGAAAAATAGTCTGGAAGCTATATCCGTATAGCTGACAGATTCGGTCAGGTACGGAAATCGATTCGTTTATTTCCGTATTTCTCTCTGCTTGAGGTAGCGGCAAGTGGACGATGTTTGAATTAGAAGAATTCCCCATTACATGTTTTAAGTGAAAGGGAAGTTGGAGCATTCGATCGTCCCGTGCCCATTACAATATATATATATTGTAATCGTTCGATTGTTGTCCCAACTACATAATATCACCAAAACATAAGTGCGCTAATAATTGTAACCTCAATCACCGATCAATTCCGCTGCACATTGTCAGCTATTAAGAGCTGTAACCAAAAGCATATCATGCTATCTATATTATGCACCAAAGACCACAACCAACATCTGGAGCAACTTACCACAGACCAAACCAATGATATAACAAACTTTTTATGATTTAATTTGATCGCAGCCAGGGTGTACCGCGAAGACCTATCATAGTAGTATGATAAAATACATTAAACAAATTATAAGTATGTAATGTTATTATCTTTCTAACCTTAATTTGCGATTTTCATTGTATGAGACCCAATGGCCGACCATGTACAAGATGGAATAATGTGTGGAACTACATAAGATTATGAAATTTTAAACCATCTATATGATTTTTAATACAAATGCTAGTCCAGGTAAAGCTTTGCAATAAATAAACATAAATACTTGGGTTCTTTTTTTTATAGTTTACTATATCACTGAGACTCTTATTATACTGAAAAATGACAATTTAAAAACGTTAAGTAAATATATTCAATCATGTCATTTTCTGGTAAATCTGTTTACAGATTTAATAATCAATTTGTATTGTATACTAGAATCAACTACACAAAGCTAAAATGATGGAAAAGGTAAATGGGATTTTATTGTACCTTACACATCATAAACTACCAAAGACAAAAAGCATCCAAATGTTTTCTCAAAATATCACTAAACTCTTATATCATGTTGACGATAGTATGTACTTCAATGTATGCTCTATCCAAGGTTTATGATTTCTGATTTTACGAATGACAAATAGCAACGGCACAGTAAGTTTAATTATAAATCAACATTTATTTACAAATTTATGAATAATAAGTAATTAATTCTAATGTTATAATTAAAGACATAAATAAACAAATAAAATAAATAAATTATAATTCCATCGACTTTCTTCAATAACATATCATAGGTACGGTTTTTAAAAACCTAATCATACCTTATATTTCAATTTGATATAATGAATGTATTGAGGAAATTATACTAAATTCAACATCAACTCATGAAACATCTAATGTCATTTCCAGATTCAATAAATCTATACCGTAAACTTACAATAATATAATAAATAATATTATATCTGTAGGATTTAGCTATAATGCAATCATTAAATAAAATGAAAATTTAAACTTACATTCAGGTAAATAATAATCAACCAACAGTTAATTATTATGAGGTAACTTGAATAGAATGTCCTGCTACAATTTAATAATCTAACTTATAAATTATACTTACAAATGGAAGAAGATGATTTAGCAGATTAACTAAAATACTTTGCCCAACTTATATCTATGAAGTAAAACCATATTCCTGTGGATGCATTCATCTACACATAGGAATTAAATAACACTAAATGCTTTGTGGATTTATACACCATCATAAAGTAATAAGTATAATTACACAATTCCGCGGATTAACCACCAGCACAGGAATGAGTGTAAAATACAAAAAATGGCAATTAAGTAATCTGCGGATTAACCACCGGCACAGATTAATGCCCTTTAACATTATAAAACAACATTACTATTTACTTTACATTAAAGTGCAAAATCATCCTCATCAGTTATTCTGACCATTCAGAAAACACTAACACTTTAGCAAATGTGGGTTCTTGCATAATAAAATGTTACGCTAATCAGGACAACTAATGTACTAACTTATCTTGCTTAAGATAAAACATATGTAATATAATATAAGTAATATTAGTATAGGAATAGAAATCTGAAAAGACTCACAAAATACCTCACAAAAATTTATACATCTCATAAATTCATTTAGTACTTTTCAAGCTTTTTCGCAAGTGCTATTCTCTTGAATAAGTATCTTATTCAACCCCTATTAATTTAAACTTAATAAAATATAACTTATGAACTTCACATGCAAGTTCATCTAACGATAAAATTAAAGTAATGCATTATTCATCAAATACATAAAATCTAACAGGTGTGTGTGTGATATAAATTAAATGTATAGCATTTTATAGTTCAATACATGAATTCTAGCAGGTGTGTGTATCACAAATTAGATTGTATAGCATTTTATAACTACAAATATGATCCGTGAAATCCATATATGATGTGTCGAACAATAAATATACGAAGTAATAGCTACAATTATAGTTGAATTCCATACATGTAATTTTATCCATTTGTATTAGTTATTATAAGCAATATTAGATTAACAATTTTACGTGGCTCCATAAACATGAAACAATTTCAAAACATGACACGCAGAATTTAAATGAAAATGTTTTTCATAAGTTATTAATCTCTACATTTCTCTATTAAAACTGTTCCAAGTTTATCACATCCATGCTAATATTTATTTATCCACGCTTAAATCTAGGAATACTAATTATAGCAATTAATTTAGTCATTTCAAACTGACGATAAAATTATAAAATAGCTTTGATTAATTATTTGAAGACTGTTTTTTATTATCCAAATGGTAAACAAATTAACTAGCAAATATATTACTGGCATTGCAAAGTTAAATATCAATCAATACTATATTTTTTATTAAAATTATAAACGGAAATATTAAACTATGTTAATAACTTTAACATTTTACTTTAATTTAAACTTCTTCTTTTTTTAAAAAGCAAATTTTCATATTTATAAAACTTCTGTAATTAAAATACTTATTTAATTTTTCCAAATTGTAGAATAATAAATATTTTAAAACATACCAAAATCTTGCATTTAATTCTGTTTTTAAACTGGGAAGCTCCGACATATTTCAAATGTAATATTGGAAAATTATTACTGGCGATTTGATCCACTTGGCCAGCCGACTTGAACAGACTTTTAAATTTAGCAATTCATCTTATTATTAAATACCACTATGTTATTTTTACGTTTATAGAAAACTTTGTGGTAATCCGTTTACTTGTTAACTATTTTAAAATAAGCTTATCATATTTACACCATTTGCCTTTTACCATTTTCTTTTCTTTCTCCCTCCAAAAGCAACACTATCAGACGATCTTTTTTTTTTTTTAATTCGTGCTCCTTTCTTTTTTACATTGAAACGCATACGTAATTATTGTATTTATTTTTAATAATTAAATTTAGTTGAACAAATGGTTTTTTTTTTTTTAATTCAATGGAAATAATTTTTAAGACCATTTTAAACAAATAAAAATTATTATTATTTTTAATATTTTACCAAATTTAATGTGTTGTCAAATTTTTAAAAGTTAAACATTTTGATATGAATTAGTATATGGAAAGAAGCAATTTAAATTTATTAAAATAATATAGACAACAAGTAAGGCAAAATATTACCCATTCTCTCTAATAAATTATTTTGAATATAAGAGAGTAATCTGTTCAAAGTGCAAATCAAGCCAATCAAATCACCAAAAGAAGAAAGAGAAATTTTTATACCAGTTACATCAATTATTATATTTTATACTAAAATATATGGTTACAATATATATATATATATGAAAAAGCACAGATAAAGTTATGGTAGTCATATATATTCTGCCTTTTTATTGGTACACCCCACCATTAAAACAAATTGGAAATAAACTTTATTATATAATTTTAAATTTTAGAAAGTTGAAAATATTTATTTGTTAAAACTAAGAAGAATAAAAAGTATTTTAAGTATCTTAGGTTGGAACCTGAGATTAGTTAAGTGAAAGTAGTATAAATATTAAATCTGGATAAAATATTTATTTTCAAAGGTATATAAATGATAAAATAATAAACTATAAGTTAATAATATTTTGTAATAAATAATCATTTGATAATACTTAAAATGATAAGGGAGTTCAAGTCTAATTTGATAAATAAAAATATGCATTATATTAATAAAAAATTAGGTCTGTGAACATCTGGTATTAGTTAGCAATAATTATTTCTGGTGAAATCTTAATTTATTTTCCAATTAAATAACTAAAACTATGTTCTGAATTTTGTGATTAAAAGTTCTTAGGATTAGTCTCAAATTTAATATATATAAAAATAAAATGAAAATTATTTAAATTGTAGCTTTATTAAGTTCATTAAAGGTATTATTTTTTATTATTAATAAATATTTTAAAGAGGTAATATAAGTTTTTAAAAATAGTTCAGCTAGAAGCAAGTTATTAAATATTCAGAATCAAAGAGGTGGAAAAATTAACCAATGGGGATGCACATTATGACATAAATTAGCATGCATATGATAATTGTTGAAAAAGAAAACATGAGAGAGAAATTATTAGTTTTGGGGAAAAAAAGATTTCAGATCAGAAATGAAAACCAAATAACTGGGTTTGATTGTAAAAAAAAAGTTTGCTGAAATCTTTTCAACATTATTATTTTAGAAAGACAAGTAATTAATTATGACAAACTCAAAAAATTCAAACTTTATATTATAAAGTTTTCAATAATATGAATGGGTAAATCAAAGTACATCTCTTCTGGCTAAATTGACAATCAATACGTTTGCTAAAATATCTTTGAATTGTTATATCAGAAAAATATGGAAAGAATAGAAAGAACAGGTTATATATTTGTGCCAAACTGTTATCATGTAATTTCTGAACAGAAGGAACAGACTGTAAGTATTATGTTGATGTATAATTGGATAAGTAATCAAAATAAAATATGTAGAAATTTTCATTATTATAACATTTATGCAAGACTAAAGTGGACTCAACACATGAATAACAAGAAAATTATTCAAGACAAAGTTAAATGTTCAGTTTTCAAGATCATTAAAACTAAATTAAGAATAAATCAGAAGGGGAATGTATGTGTATAGAAACATGTGCTTAATATTAAAATATAACTTATAAATATGTCTCTGAATGGAAATTTTACTAGGAAAAAAGATCTAAACAAATTATTATCAGTGAATATAACTTTCATGTATAATAAAAACTTATGATAAATTATAAACACTATCAGTAACATTAGCTTATTGTAGAATCTAAACTATGTGGAGGATAATATCATTTTTATTACCTTGAAGGAGATGTAAAATGCTCTCTATTAAATGAAAATATTAACAAGGAATATATCAAAAATAATATAAAGATGAGTATCATTAATGTTAGAAGGGTCTAAACAAAATATACCACACAGATGGAGAAATAATCTTTGATCATGAAGAAAAAAACTTGAAATATTGCAAATAACATAAGAGCATTGGAATTCTGTAGCTGTAATAATTTTCTTGTAAGTGTAAAAGGAATAAAAGTGAAAAGAAGATTAATGTGTGACAAACTGGAAGCATAAGAAGCAATTGAAATACTATGAGTAAAAAAAAAATTTTTTTTATGATGAACTTGTATATGAGAACAAAAAGTGGTAATGTAAAGTTTTTATATAGTTAAGTTCATGTTTTAAAATAATCATTATTAATATGAGGATAAATCAAGAGATAAAGAAATTAATAATTAATATGCTTGGTTTATCTATACTAGTAGTTGGTTGACATTCTTTTTATTTGATTGAATATTACTACACCATTAAAATGATGTATATATGCTATGAGTTAGTAGAATATACACCTAAAAATAGTAAAATAAATGCATTATAAGAAAGTGGGGTGTATCTGTGTTCTAGTACAATATTAAAATGACAAATGGTGACATTTAAAGTTTTATCTGGTGTTTAACTATCAATGCTGTAATATAATTGTAATATAGTTATAGCTAATTTTATTTTATAAATCTTAATAGATATTATTTATAAGACATTGTATAAAATAAGTATAATTCGGAAATAGACAGTTAATACATTATTACCTAAAACAAAGGTAACGATTTTTTTTTTATTTAGTATGCACCAAAATGTAGTCTATCAGCATTCCTAAATTGTAGATGGAAATTAATCCAGGAAAAAATAGGTAGTAATATTTGATAGTGTATAGTACCAAAAGTTTTTTTGTTGTATTTTATTATATAGTTGAGTAATAAGACTACAAGAAAATTGAGTGTAAGGTAAAAAGAGAGATCAAATTGTGAATATCACAAAATATAAACACAGATAAAAGTGTAATATTTCATAATATTATAATGAAATTATTTTAATTAGGAAATAAAACATTAATCCATATTTTTTAAATCTTTTTGTTCTCATCACAATCTATAAAGGGTAATGGATGAGGGGGGGGGGAATTGATTATTTAATATACATCTTATTTTGTAATATAAGGCACAAAGTTAAATATCACACATTTTATTGTATTAGCATAGAATTTTATGTTGAATACCTCAGTATAATTCAGGGGAAATGTAAATGCTTAATGTTTTACATATACTATTATATTATATTGTTGTATACTTTTTTTTATTGTTGTATGTTAATCCATTTATTAATACTAATCAATTCTTGGAAATTTGTAAATAAGATGTTAAAATTAATGTTTTGTAATTTAAACCAAGTATCTAGAGTTGCATTTTTTTTTAGAAATCATCATCATTACACCATCATCAGAGAATATGATTTATAATATACACATTGACCAAAACATATCATTTGAAATTTGGAGAAGAAATTAATTCAGTACAAGATATCGTATAACCATTATCTGGGAAAATATTTTTTAAATGAGATCTTAAATTATTGCAAACTGCCTTGATCATATCAGTCATTGATAAAATATTTAGTAAAGTATGTTTATTTTTAGGAAATCAGATCATGAAATAGTATTTTTATTTAAAGTTCTAAATTATGATTACAATTTAGATAACAGTGATTTATTATTCAATAGTAAAGAACATTAATATCAAGTAGTAATATAATTTTAATTATAGACTAATGTTATATGTCTTTTCTGAAATGATACACTACCTATAGAGTTAAGTAAAATCCCTCTTGATATTTTATAGGTGATATAAATAGCTAATTAAAATCATTGATAATTCTGAGATCTCCTTAATATAATAATATTATTATGGTTATTCTTAATGATAATCTTATAAAAGTAATAATAATAAAAGCTCAATATACACCTGGGTCTCATTTTATGCGGATTTATTTAAGGTGATTTTGAAGTTATGCGATTCATGTTTCTTTTTAATATTTTTGTATGTGGTTTTTTTTTTATGTGATAAAAATTATTAGATCAGAAGTCAAGCTCCGATAATGCATTTTTACTTTAAATGTTATAAATTTTGCACACTCACATGTCATATTTAAAGTAATAGCACATTATCGGAGTTTGACTTCCATCTAATAATTTCAATATTTTCAGCCCTTTATAATAGTACTGTAATAGATTTTATGCAATAAAGAAGTTCATAATTCACTTAAAATCAGTATTTTCCCATTTTATATACACACTTTAAATTTTAAAAGATTATAATGTAAATCTGTTCAAACATTATAGATTCCCATACTATGCATGTTGTTTTTACATTTTAAATCACATTCTGTTTTTGCTTTTTAAAAAAAGTGTACATAATCAATTAATCATTTAGTGTCTGCAAGTTTATTTTTAAAAGGTGAGTAACAGCAGTGGGCACAATTAAATTTGACAATTAAAAATTAAAACCTGATTTTTAATTATAATTAACAGTTTAAAAATTATGTAATGTGATCTGAAATTAATGTGGTGTGAAACAATGAAATTTGATTTTTAAATGGAATTGAAAATTAAAAAATTAAAGACAAAAATAAAAATTTAATTTTTGATTGTTAGTTTTAATTAAATTTTGCCCAACAGTGGAGAGTAGGTGTCTTTATTATTATAAGTCTAAGTTCTCATTTTTATTTAAACTCTTAGTTTACCCTAATGGAGAGGGAAAAACACCCCAAAAAATAAATTTCTTTGGAAACAAAAAAATTCAATTAAATTATCAAAAAACGAAACAAAATTTTCAATTTTAGATCGCTTAGAGAAATGGGAAGGATCAACAGCAATTGGAAAACATTTTAGTTTGGGCAAATCCACTATAAGAGCAATTAAAACAAATGAAGTTGGTGCTAGTTGTATTTTCTCTTGTGATGAATCTGATGTCTTACTAGTTCACAAACGAAACTGCATATCATCAAATAGAAATAATGATTAAAATACTGTACATGTATGAAAAAATGTAAATTACACATTAAAATGTATTGTTTTGAATAAAATTAAATACTGTAGTTAATAAAAAAAGTAAAAAAAGTTTGACTTGTATTAATTTTTTTCAAATTTGAAATTTTTTATTACTCATATTTTATTTCATTATTTTTTTAATGTGAATTTTAAAGTAATTTATGTTGGTGCTTTGCTTTTATGCGATTTTTGAAATTACAATGTAAGTTAAGTCTATTTTTGTGCGATTTCTTGTGTGTGCATTTTCTGAGGAACCTATCTACCACATAAAATGAAACCCAGGTGTATAATAAATTGATAATATAACACAGTGATTAGGTTAACTTAAAGGCAATAATTATAGATGTTTTATTATATTTATTAAAATAATATTGTTAGTCATGGGAATATTCAGATTCTTAATAAGTAGGAGTGTCTTGGAATTTGTATGCCATTAAACAAATAGTTTGGTAGTTGTTTAATGTTAAAAAGTATATAATGGTGTTAATAGGGTAAGTGGGACTCACAATTGCTAATATTAACTAAATATAGTTTAGAAATTATAAGTGTTAAATTGTACCTATTATAAAGTCATAGTATAGCCCAATTTAGGAACTTGTCATGTCTTTTAGGGATCATCCTCCTATTGACAGGGTACAATATATATAAAGCACATACAGAAGATATAATTTAAAAACAGATATTAGCTAGTGAGTAAAATATATCTATTTAAAATGACATTATTTTGAACACTTAACTTTACAAATAAAATTAAATATTTAATATGCAAGTTTTAAAAGTAAATACTGAATTGTTAAAAATAATTGTTAAAACTGAATTGGTAAAAATAATGCTTTCTTTTAAAACTTTTACTTACAATTAAAAAATAATGTGTTAATTTGTACTACCTATTTTATTTTATATTTTTACAGGCACATATGTGTGCTTATATAAATGTGTGTCATGTAAACATATTGAACTATCTGTAAATCACAATGCTATACCATATTTTTTTATTATTTTTAAAATCAAAATCAGAATGATGTGTTTATATTTGTAGTGTACTTAACAGACTTTAATTGGACTTGTTTCTAATTAATAAATTTATATGTCTTTGTTTTAAGTTACTCCACTGAATTTATTTAATACTAAAATAGGTTTAAAATATTATATGTTTGTATTTTTTCTTGTTTACAATGGGATTAGTCCTTTCCAAGCTTTCAGAGCAATGATGATTGATTTTTATATATGTGAAGGTTTATGTTTGTGGGTGGACATTCAGATCGTTCTTTGGATGGTACAATGGTCATCACCTTTAAAGTTTATTCACTCCATTTTATTTTTTAGAAAGCAAATTAAGTTCATAGTTGGCCTGTACACTCATGGTACTCTACGGCCACAGCACTGATGGTGATGCAGCTTGTAATTTATAATTATTATTATAATTACTTATAGTTTTGTTCAGTGCTGATAGTCATGCTCTCATGCTCTTATTTTTTTATACATGCTCATTTTCTTTCTTTTATTTGTGTTAAATGGGGATGATGGTGTTTTCCCATCTTCCCATGATTATCCCTATTTTCTGTACCATTACAATATATATACATAATAAATATAACAGTAATTAATTACTGTTATATTTATTATTTTTATTGTTATTAGAATAGTTTTTAATTAATGGAAATACTTTTTAATTACAGCCTTTATTATATAATGAGATCTGGTCAAATTAATTAATTAGTTTCAGATGGTCTTTTGTTATATTATCTTCTTATTACACCTTACATTGAAATATTTATATTTAAGGGTAATTCACTCCAGGCCTATATGAAAAATGGCACATATCAAAAATGTACATGTAAAAATACATATAAAATTAATAGTTGTGTATACTGTGTGATCTTTAAAAATAAAGTAAAAGAAAACTTTCAAAAGTATGAAATAAAACTTTGAACAAACTTACTCTGATAAAAATTCACAGAATATTAAATTTAGCTATCTCAGTTTCAGTACTTCCATTTTCTTGCTTGGAATTTTTATCCTAAAGTTATGTTCTAAGTCTATTGTCTCATCTGTTTGCTATATCATAATGAAAATTTAAATGATTTTCTAACAATAAAAACAAACACTAATAAAAATAAGTCATCTTTCATTATTTTTTCATAGTGATAAACAGCTTTGCAGAAAAGGCCTGAAACATTTTATGTATTGACATTTCTATGTCAGTCAATGACATTCTTATAGTATTTTTTATTAAAATATTTTTCACAGCTTTTATCTTATTTAGAAATTTTTTTATTTAATGTTCAAATGCTGAATTTTGACTAATAATAAAAATTAAAATGACCTTTTGAAAATAAAAACAAACATTAGTAAACAGTACTTTACTTTCTCCCTTGGAATGTTTTTTTCACTGCCGTAATAAGATAATTCAGTATTTTTTTTCCAGAAAGGCCCTGAAACAACTTCTGCACATGTGATCTTTGTCAACCAATGACATTTATTATAGTATTTTTGTTCACTGGCAGTTTTTCAACTTTTTTATTTGGATTTTTTCCATTATAAAACTTTTTTATTTGGATTTTTTCCATTATAATGTTAATCAATTTTGAACTTAGATGTTTAGGCTCATAGTCAAAATTATTATACATATGCAACAAAATAAGTAAGATAATAATATTAAGTACAGTATATTTTTATTGCTAAAAGTGCAATTAAAAAGGTAAGTGTTTATTGTCATCATCCTATATTAATTGTTAAATTAATAACTTAAATTCTTATATGAAAAAATTGTCTGTTGTTATATTGTTTATTGAGTGCATTTATATTTATTGTACAAGCTTTAATTAATGTGAAAAGGTTATGATATACTATATTTTTTCTATAAGCCACCATTGTATCAGACTTCAGTATAAATGTAAAAACTTTATAAATATGATACTTATTAATTTACATATTATTAGGCAATCCTCTTCACATTGATTGGGCAATAAATAAAACACTATACAGTAATAAATTAACATCTCTAGACTTATGATCTTTATCAGTGAGGAATTTGGATCTAATGTACTTATATATCTAGTTAATAATCTGAAATTTAAATCTCTATGATTCTGAATCCATGACACTAGTTTTTTTTAAAAAAATCACTGCTTGGTATTCCCTTAGACTAAAGTTCAACATTTACTATCTTCAAAAATCAATCATAACCATAGTTTGCAAGATATTTTTTGCATGATCTGTCCATTTTCTCAAATTTTTTTGTTGCCAGCAAAAAATTAATTGTCAAAATTATATTTTTTATCAAATTAAATTATCTAAGTTAACTTGAAAAATTATCATGTATATTATCTCTATGTTTTAAAATAATCACACATAGAAATAGTATCATGTATAGGTGTGTACAGTTTGTTTGCATTAACATCTACTTTTAATAATTTAAATTTGAAAGAAAGTTAATTCCTTTAAAAATAATTTTCTAAATGTTAGCATCACTGCCACTGATTAATTGAAATTAAAATTTATTTTGCCTTCTTTTTAAAATTGCAAAAAAACCAAAAGTATTATATAAACATAAATCCAATCATTCTCTGTGGCTTGAGTTCCTTTTTAAAATGGTGTATAGCATGTTAAAATTGGACAAAATTTCAGTTTTTTATCAATATTTTTATTAATAAGTACATTTAATTTTTTTTTAACTCAGTTTACTAGATTGCATAGGGAAGCCAAAGGCATAAATTTTTCATCAGCCAGAGTTCTTAATAAAATGGACTCAACATGCTTTGATGATTTACAATTTCAAGGCCTTCATCCTGAAAATAAACGTAATATAGGTGAGTATTCAATTTTAATTTTTATATTATTTGAATATTATTTCAAATTTTTATTATTATTTGATAAATGTAGAATTTATTAATGTGTTTGTAATGAAATTCAAATATAACAAAAGTAATCATTTATGTACAGTGTAATTTGGGGGCTTAAATCCAAGTTTGAGGCAATCATATTTTATAGACATAATGATTCTCAAAAGATTTAATAATTTATTAGTATGTTTATATTTATATTAGTGTGTTTGTATTTGTACTTGCATGTATATGTTTATATAACAAGTAATGATTTTTATAAATATAATTAAGGTATTACAGAGCAGTGCAATGTACATTTTAAGACTGATTATTAGATATACAGAAAGGTTGCAGATGATAAAGCAATCATAAAATGTACTCAGAATATTACCATGTGAAAATATAACTCTTAAAACCAATAAAGAGAGGTTTCAAGTTGTGTGGGTGATGATGGCCATAATGGTTATTATGCAACATGGAATTGTATGCAGGCAAAAAATAAAATCCTGGTCCTTTCCTATGTGTTTGTACTCATGCTGTGGTGTCAGTAATTTTGCCACATCTTGCATAACATTATTTTCAAGTCTATAGCTAGCAAACAAGCTATATGCAAATAAACTATATCTCTGTGGGCCAATAAATATAACAAAATAGAATCACTGGCATGCACAAATAATATAAACATCACTAGTGTACACAAAAAATATAAAATGAAGAGAGGAAACTCATTTTATTATTGATATAGACAGTAGCCTTCAATTTCTAGATTTTGGTAGACAATAAGCCAATTTCTATGTTTACAAATGCATATCCACCTTTTGAAAATGATTTATTTTTGTATGAATCTTTTTCTTATAGACACCTTGAAATTTTTTAACTTTTGGGTACAAAATAAAAATGAAGTATTCTTATGCTACTAACTTTTTTAAATCTGATGCTATGGATTATCTCAGGTATGAAATATTATATATGGTTTGTATGAAAATTTTGTGAGAAATACAAAGAAATTATCAATGAAGAAGTAATTTTAAACTTTAGTTAATTATGAAATGGAAATTATGAACAAACAATAAAGTAATAATTTTTTCAGATTTTAAAATTTCCTTTTTTCTTACCTTTTTAATGAGAATCACTATTTGTCTTAGCCTTATTATTTTCTTTAGTTTTTCTATTGTTTATAAATATATACCATTTTGCTCTAACATTACTAAAACTGAAGTTATTGTGAAAATTGTGTCTCAAGTCAGATATTTTAAAAATTCAATATGGCGCTAAATACCCTGATATAGTTAAAGTAATAAAATCATGCTTCACTATTTAGTTAAGAAACTAAACAAACTTTTGTTAGTTTTTTAGGGCTAAAAAAATACATAAAACTTTTAATAACTATTTATATTTTTTACACTTACTATAATGTAGTCGATTTGATGGTATTTCTTTATCCTTCGTTTTAAATAAACCATTCTTTTTTTTTTTACTAAATCAAGAAACATTTCAAAGAAACATTAATTTAAACAATATAAATTAATTTTTATTTAAAGGTAAAATTTTATTTACGATATAACTTTGCATCTGCAGTTTCAGTCATCTGTGATTTTAAAAAATTTATATTATATAAGTCAAAAAAGTAAAAATTAATTTTAAAAAATTTAATTTGATATTTTTTAAATTCACAATGCATATTCATTATTGTAAATACTGCTATATTTTTAAATAATATTTTCAGTATGTATTTATAATGAATACATATATATATATATAGATATAATCAAAACTTCCATTGTACCACAATGAGTTATTCCAAGTATTTATGCTTAATTTTTAAAAAAAAAAACATATATTAATCTTTTGCTGAGGTTTAAAATTTATATCTGAGCTGGAGATAATCTAGCTTATTAAATGACTAGTAATATTCATTGATGTATTAATATAAATGGGTTGTTGTGTCAAAATTGTGAGCGCAGTTAAGTTTGACACTCATATAATATTTTAATATTATATGGGTGTATATGTGTGTTAGAAGAGATGATAATAGATGGACAATTGAAATTTTAAACTGGATTCCAAGAGATTGTAAAAGACCCAGAAAGAGACCACATGTGAGATGGATGGATGAAATAAGAAAATGTGCAGGAGTGTTGTGGAGAAGAGAAGCTAAAGATCAGAGAAGATGGATTAAACTTGGAGAGACCTTCATCCTGCAGTGGATTGATAATGGTTGATAATGATGATGATGATGATGTGTGTCTGTATTTTAAAAACTTATAATATGGTAATGTAATCAATAATATTTCTATAATGTAATTTTTATTACAGAAATATTATTCATTAAGTAAATAATTTCTAGTCTAACGAATGACTTATAAAAATTATTAATATGGTAATGTAGTTTGGAATTCGCAGAAGGAGGGGGGGAGTACCGCACTGTTCCTGTTTCAAAGCAGTATACGTTGTTTTTTTTTTGTTTTCATAAGTATAAGAATACTAGTTTAATAGATTATTTTAAAAAAAATTTAAAATTTTTCTCCAAATTTGCATATAAAATTTGTGGGTTTTTCTTTTCTTTTTTTTTAATACATGTCAACTTTAAAATATTTTCTTTTCTGGAAACAGGACAGTATTACATTCTGTGTTTATAAACACTTTGAAACACTGTATTTTTTGAAAATGTAATTTGTCCAGCGTTGGTGGTAGAGAGGTCAGCACAGCGCCTTACAAGCAGTTGCCCCAGGTTAGCGGGTTCGCTTCCCAGCCGATGCTATGACACATGAAAAAAAAAATTATATTTATTTATTTTTTTCAATACAGAGACTTTTTTGTTACATTATGTCATATTATATAGCTTGAAATAATTATTATAAATTTTTAAAATATCTACTTATGTTTCAATGTTGATGGATTGTCATATGTAGTTGGAATTAAAACTAATACTAACCTAACTGAATGTACTCACTTATCATTTCACATTTTTGCCAATCTTTAAATAAATTATTGAATTTCCTGCAGTTAAAATCATATTTTTTATTTATTTGTTGTTTTTTTTAATATTAAATATGTGAACTGGAATGGATAAAATTGGTTAATATAACTTCATAATGGACGGAATAGATACTTTAACAACTGCATCAGATATCTCTCAAAAAAATGGAAAAATTGATCAAGTGCTTGTCAATGTGAGTTATGGAAATAGCAAACTGAAAAATTAAAATGTATATTATTTAATAAAAGAAGGGATTTATAAAAACTAAAGAAATAAATATAAAAATCTGTAATTTAAAATTTATATGCAAATAAGTATTTTAAAAATGTATATAATTGTTTTTATTAATAATAAAAATTTTATTATTTAAAAAAAAAAAGAAGAAAGAAAGTAGCTAGAATTTTTCTAAAACATTTCTCAGAACAACATATTTTAAAATTGCAAAATTGAATTAAATTAAAGATTCAGACTTAAAATACTAAATTATTACTTATTTAAATTTTGGTGTCTTTTTCATATGTTTGTGGGTCATGTGTATTAGTTGTATAAGATGGAATGGACAGCTGTAAGGGACTTAAAAATCCAAGTTCAAATCCCTTCTAATTACAATCAGTATAGACAATATACTTGTATTTAAATATTACATACTCAGCCTGTATTCTCCCATCCCTCTTCTGTGTATTTAAATGGACATATTAAATTCCTATATGTGAGGGATCAGAGTGACTTAAGTCAACATCTGCATAGCAATAATGTTACATCAATAAGAGCTTTAATCATTCCATTCATCAGATTTTCAATTATCTGTATTGAAGAGTTGGAGAGTGGAGAAGATTGAAGCATGTCCATTAAAGTTTGAAGATTTGCTATCTTAGTATAAACTGGGTACTGATTATATATGTGTGTGAGAGATAATGATCTGGATCAACTGATGAGTGGTGTTTCAGCATGAATTATGTATATTGAAGATCATTTGCCTTTACCACATGTAAGTGATCATGTATGTCAATTGTATAGCATAGAATGGATAGTGTAGAATTCAAAGTCTGAGTTCAAATCCCTTCTAATATATATAAACAAAATCTCTGGGATAAACTATAATATTTAATAATATACCAATATAAAAATATAATGTCATCCTGAGTAGCATTCAATTAAAACTTAAGAAGCTAATCACATTAAAGTCACACAACATTAATGTTTTCACAAGAATTGTCAACTTTTCATAATTTATGTAAGTTAACACAATTATATTGTTTATTTAATAAGTTTTCCGTCATATTTATAAAATAAGACTCTTTGATTTTTTTTTCTTCAACTCATTTTCTACATGTAAAATAAAAACTCAGTCAAAACAAAAACTTCCATTATAAATAAGTGAATGTTTAGAAAATACAGACTTAAATTTATCCACAGAATATTGCAATTTATTATAAATAGTTTATGTTCATGAATTCTCTTTTTCAATGCACATTTTGAATCACAAATGTAACTGATCTCATATGGCACACCAATATTTTAAATAATATTACTTTTTTTTTAAATTTTATCAACAGCATTCTTTCCATTAATAATTAATCTATTAGTATTTGGTTCAACATTCATTATGTAATCATACTACACCCTCTATTTTAAATATATCATAATGAAATTCATGTTTTCTCTTCAGTATTTTTCATCCTGCTTCTGTGTGTAAATTTATATAATGTAAGCAAAATATCTTTCCTATTATAACTTACATTCAATAATTCATTAGCATATATTTCAATATTGAATAAATCACTTTGAAATTCACCATAATCATAACTTTCTTAAATTCCTAAATAAAAACAGTATATATATATTAATCTTTAATTCAGTTTTAAAGTTTATACACGTGCTAGAGACAATTTCTAGTTTAGTAAATGATTAATAATAGTCATTACTATATCTAAAATGGATGGTATCAAAGATATGGGTAGAGTTAATTTGACACTCGTAATTCAAAATGTAATTATATATATATACATATGTTATACTCGCCTATTATTATACATTTATATGAGATTTTGTTACAAATATACAACCACTATTCATTTGTATATGTGCATAATATATTATAAAAAGATAGTTTCTTATTTCTGTAACCAGTGGATCAATGCCCTGATAAGTTAGCACAGTAAAAGAGTGATTAACTTAAGAATTAAAGCTCTGCTATCACTTCTAGTGTTTTAATACCAAATGATTTTCTGGGTGATTAACCGTCTGGATATTCATCAATGAATGAAATATGAACTTAATTATTTTATTCAAACATACACAGAGTATTAAACTTACTTTAAAATTATGTTTAGCAACTAAATGTTTGATACATTAACTTGTTATGTCTACTAATCATTTATTTTTCAATTTGCAGGCCATAGTTATAAGTTGTATATATATACACAACTAAATTTATTATTTTTATTCGAGAGATTCATTACCTCATACCTTTGGCAATTTCTGCTCAAGTTGATAATAATAATAAAATGTTTGCTATTTTAATTTATTTTTTTTTAGATCTTAATTCTGTCAAGTAAAAACATATGCTGTTATATATGTTAAGTGAGAAAAAGATCACTCATTCATATTAAAGAATTATTCTAATTTTTTATCTGAAAGATTTATTTACTGTAGTAAATGTCAGAAGAAAAAAAATACATTAAAATTCATTTATAATTTTGTACATAAAAGAAAACTTTTTAATTACAATGTTTATCTAATTTATATGGATCCTAACATCTGCAGGCTATTAAACAAATTTTCATTCAATAGCTTAATATCATTCCATATTTATCTTGTAAAATGCAAAAACCATTAAATATATTTCACTGTAAGCACTATTTTAAAAATTTATCATAAATAACCATATATATACATAAAGCAATCTTTAAATATTCAACCATAGGGCCAAGATTTTTCTAACAGCTCCCATAAAAAAAATAGTAGAGAGGTCATCACTCTCCATGATTTCCAACTGCGGCTGGTGAGAGTTTTAGTGATTTTCTATTCTTATCGTTATCCTCGAGTATTGAAAAGATGGCCAGGTTGGCTAAGTTAACTTGCCTAGCGGAAAATCTTGTATATATGAAGTATATATAAAATAAGTACTATATAAAAATAAACAGCTCTAAATATTTCTTTTTACGGCAAAACACTTTCTAAGACTCCCTCCCGACATATAAAAGAATTGTGAACAAAAAAGCAATATTCTCCAAACTTTTGAATTATGGATAGTAAAAGTTTTAAAGACCTTTTCATCTTCATTTTACTCCTTAGTTATGATTGGTTAAATACCCATTTACTGACCATTATTAGAAGGATTTTTGGTTTGATTATGAATCAAAATATCTGACAGAAAAATTCTGAACCTATATTATTTTTACCTAGTCTAGATTGCAAATTGATTCTCATCAATGCCTTTCAGTGAAAAATGATCAAACAAAAATATCAGCAGCGGTAAAAGTCAAAAACTGATTGGGAAAAACTAAGCATAAAGATTGCCGATAAAGATTGATGTTATTAATTGACTGAAAATTGTGGTAATTAAAACATATAAGTTTCATATTATACTATGTTTTATTGAAATTGAATAAAAATAAATAATAATGATTAATATTAAATTTTAACTTTAAGTAATGATCTGAAATCATTCTAAATGAAGCATAAACTTTAATTTAAAAAATTTGAATATAAATTCAGCAAGCTTTATTGTAAGCATTTTCAAATGCCTATTCTACCATTGAAAAAAATAATAACTCCGTTATTTTAAAAAACATGAGTTCTATCAAAAACATTGATTTCGTGCAAATAAAGCAGAATTTTGTATTTTGCAATAATTTTTAGTGGAAATAAAATTTTAGTTGTCAAGCATTGGTGGTCGAGAGGTCAGCGACAGCTGCTTTACAAGCAATTGTCCCGAGTTAGCGAATTCGTTTCCCCGCTGATGCTATGATACATGAGAAAAAATAAATAAATAAAATTTTAGTAAAGGTGTGAAAATTTGGAATGCTTGAATTTTTTCTACAAATTATAATAAATGAGAAAAGCTATTCTTACTTTTTTTTGAATAAAACTTAATAAAATACAAATTGTATACTATGATTTTAAAAATGTGAGTTCAAATCCCTTCATTGATATATGAATTTTTTGAGACTAGATAAAATCACTTAATATTTATAATTATAACAGTAAAATAAAAAATGTTTAAAAATACTGTATTAACATAATTTAAATGTAACTTTTTAATGAATAGTCTTAATATAATAAAAATTAAAATAAATACATTTGAATTCATTATTTATATTTACTCGATAATAAAAACAATTAGTATTTCTAGGTTAAAAAAAAATTAATACGGTAATAAAGCGTAAGCCTTATTCAGGTGTTAAAAATGAATAGAAAATAATTTATACATTGTGTGACATCTAGTTGTCAACATAGGCATGCAAATTTAGATATTTGATACCTATAGCTGTGAATTTTGGTGCTGATTGACAATGGATATAGTAAAGATAAAAAATGCACTGATAAAAATAAAATTAAAAATAATATATTTATACAATAGTGTTATTTTATATAATATATTGTAAATATGTATATAAAAATTTATAGGATAATAGCTTATTAAGAGGTTATGAAACCTTCTACTACTAGAAAGGATTGAAAACATTGGTTTTTGAGACATCATCATTTATTCATAAATAAATATGTCCATTTCAATTCCATGATAAGAAATAATAATGCAAAACAATAATAATTCATAATAGATTTGCTTTGCAATGACTACACAAACTAATGTGTGAACTTTAAAAAAAACCACATATAGATCATGCTGATTTATTATTCTATTTGATATTTGTCATGCTGTTTATTAATTTATTCTATCACAAACTTTTCTTCCTGAACAACTTTAACATCTCACTTAATTATAGCTGTTCACTGCATTTCATTCGCAGCTATATTTTTCCAATGAAAGCAAAACTTGTTTAGAATGTCTTTGAGATAATATTTATAATGTAAATGAAGTCTATCTTTTGAAACAGTAACAATTCTCTCTATGTAGCAGTGTCACCCAGTAAGAGCCATAGAAATTAATGGATATTAAAAGGTTTGTGCATCAAAATGTCTATCTAGTGCCTACTCATCCAATATTCCTGGACTAATTTCTTGTTTGTGGCTTGAATCTAAAAGCACTGCACCTAGTGTACTGCTCTAAGATCCAAGAATCCTCACTGATGAAATCCACAAGCTAATAATTATCTATGGATATTGGATAAGTAGGCACTAGATAGAAAATTTGATGGACAAACTTTCTAATATCCATTCATTACTATGGCTCACAGTGGGTGGCACTACTATATGGAGAGAGTTATTAATGTTTTAAAAGATTGGGTAAGCCTAAGAAATGGTGATCATATAAAGTTTTACTACTTTTAAGTCAATTTTTACCATAAATAAAATTATTTAAGTTCCTATACTTTTTTAAAAAAGTTTATTTTTGGTTCATTTATTTCTCATACCCAATACAAAGAAGATTGATTTTTCAATAACAGACTCAATAATAGACACATCTAACAAGCTGAAGAATACATTGATTCAATTTATGATATTATTATCATATTTGTAAATTTCAGGAACATATTCAAATGAAAATATTTTAATGTCTTTATGGAACATTGTCAAGGAGTTTAAGTCTTACTTCCATACAAGAAATTAGATAAATAACAAACCTAAATATAACTAATTTAGTTACAGTAATTATTTCAATAGGCTAAAATAGCTGTCTTTAAAATTGTTAAAAGTAACTGCATAACAATAGAGTCTGTGCTGCACCTCAAAATCTAAATCTACATTTCTACTTAAAAAGCTATCAAGACATTTGAACTGACTCATATTCTCAAGTTAAAAATCATCCAAACTAAAAATTGCTGAAGATTTCTTTCCCATCACCAGCTGATAAAAAGAATTTTAAAACATAATAAAACAAAGACTTCATATGTTGTCAAGCATTGGTGGTTGAGAGGTCAGCGATGATGTTTTACAAATAGTTGTCCCGGGTTAGCGGGTTCGCTTCCCGGATAATGCTATGACACATGGGGAAAAAAAGACTTCATATGTTGCATTCAAAACATTAAATATTTTCTGATGAATGTATTTTTGAATTTGCATATTAAAATATTTTAAATCCATAAACCAAAATGACGTTTTTATTTTTGTTTTTAATCAATTCAATTGAAAAATTCCATCACCAAACCTATGTCACATCTTGACTTGTGATTCATAAAAGCATTTATCAATAGTTCTAAGAATCACTGTTATAAAAATTGAAAACAAATTTAAAGTTTGTACAAAGTATTGTTTGGCATCAATTTTTATTTTAAATTTTTAGGATTTTTCATTTTTAACAATATCATATTCTCTCATTCTATTATTCAGATGCTGTATGATATGAATAAATTTTGGTGAATAATCAACAAATTTCCTAAAGATTTGTTTAGTTAACTGAGTCAAATGTTTTGTTCAAATTAATACAAACAATATATAAATTGTTTTTTTTTGTTCCTGACATTTTTTATGCCCTTTCATTTATTTGGGAGGGGGGTTTCTCTAAAACCACCCCAATTTTTTTGTAACCATTCATCTATGACTGAATGCAACTTATTCAATGAAATTCTGGAATGTAGATTTACTGAAATGGATAACAATGATTTTTCATAATACTTATTGAAATCTTGTCTATCCCTTTATTTTAAAATAAAAACAGTAAAATTATCTTAAAAGTCTGATGACTTAACTTCATGAGTTCATATATTTCTAAAAAATTTCCAATATTTTTAAAACTAATACATTGCCATTATATTTTAAAACTTTCTATGGCATCTTATACAATCTGAAAAATTTCCATTTTTAAGATTATAAAATGTTTCAAGTTTCATCTCAATTTTTCTTACCACTAATCAAATAATAACAAAACATGCTAGTGATAAATTTGATAGCATTATTCTATCATATTACAAGTCCATACATTGCTTTTATTGCATCAAAAAAATTTCAAAATGTCTTAGATTAATAAATACCTGTATCTCTTTTGTAATTTTAATCCATCAATCATTCTCATCATTCTTATCAGTTGTTGAACTTTCTTCTTTAGATCTCTATATTTATTTAAAGCTTTATATTTGAATTATTGTTCTGCCAATCAGAATGTGTCACATGATTTTTTTTTCAGCACTTCACTAAGTAATAGAAACAGTGTCAGAAAACCAAATCATGCTTTTTTTCATGAATCCAAGAATATATTTAGATATATCTATAAAACAATCTTTATAAAAATAATAAACTAACAATTTTAGTATTTAATAGCTGTTGAAAATTAGCATATATAGTAAACATTTTCAAAAACATGAACATCAAGTTGAAATATGTCTCTTTTTAATGCAATTGTCATATTAATCTTGGTGCATAATACTTTATGATTTGTCCAACAACTACACTTGTGAATGCTTATGTAATATAATATTTTATTGTATTCTAATGCCATTATTTTCAGCATGAAGGTATTTGTTTCTTTATGGCAATTCTTTTAAAATATGTGTGATAGTTATATGTTGTGCAAAAATTTAATTATATTTTATTTTATATCACCAATACCTTTATTTCCATTGGCCAAAGTCTATTATTTATACCAACACATACATTAAAACCTCCAAAAAGAAAACATTGATATTTTAAAACTTTGTTATAATAATGTTACTCAGTAAGAAACAAAAATGTTCATTCTCTGAATCTAATCTTGGAGCATATATGCTGATAAAATTAATACAGGTACTATTGTGTAAATTAAATTTTATTATTAGCTTTTCATTAATATATTAAGAAATTCCATGATTCAAAATACTATATTAGATGCGCAAAAAGTTCATCACCGTCCAATTTTCTTCTTTGTCAAAAAAAAACTCATAGTCATCTGCCTTTTCGATTAAATTTTCTTTCTCTGAAAGATAAGTTTCATTATGAAAAGCTATAACAATTTTGAATATTGATGGCTTCTTAGTTACATATGCTGTCTTTCATTCAGGTTTTAAAGAATTCGCATCAAGCAAAATATGCGCATTTCATGTATCTGTATTTAGAAAAAAATAGATTTAAGATAGTGAATTTTATTATTTATTACTATTACAACCTGCTGTTCCGCCATAATTTTTGATTTTAAAATTATTTGTATTGCTTTAATGAGTTTATTTTCCAAGCATAACAATTTAGGCAGACTGTACTAAAAAGACTATTTTAAACTATTTTACTAGGTCCCCTTTGTGACAGTAGTTCTCTGACCTTACCTCCAAATGGATTGACTATTTATTGCCAGATTCCCAGACATAATGAAAACATTGGGATCCAGTGAGCATCATTGCCTATTGACCCATTTTTGCCATTGGATAGACATTATCTATCTGTATATACATTGGTTTATGGCAATGAATGTTCAGTCTGACATAGATACGATGGAATCTCGACTAGTTCATTATTTGAAGGTAAGATGAGATATGACACTGTTCCATTTTTTCGTTTGATATTTTGCTTACTATCTTTTAATTTATTCAGTAGTAAACTATCTAAATTATTTATACACCATATCCAATTATTGCTCTCTAATTTAGTCTAATTTTTGCCATATCTTCCCAATAAAAACAATCAATATATATGTCAAGTGTTGTTAGCTGAGAGGTCATCGCAGCCGCCTTGCAAGCAGGTAGTTGGTTGCAGATGGTTGTAGGTTCGCCTCCCGGCCGTTGCTATGACATATGAGAACAAAAAACAATCAATATGGCATTTTTTTTAGAATGACTTTGAGGTAATCGTTAGAAGATAAACAGAATCTCATTTACCACAAAAGACATGCTCAAGTTCACTATAAAACCCTCTTTTTCGAAAGTATTATATTATTCATTCGTTTTATATGACTAATACAACGAAAGAGTATGATTTTACAACACTGAACCCTATAATATTACATCCAGCAAGTTGATTTTATGATCTTACCATTGTATTTTTAAAATTTTACGGAACATTCCTAAATGAAACTTTTCTAATGCTTTTATTTTGCGTCATATTTAAAATATCAATCAATATAATTGTAGAGTCTACAAGTCTTTTTAGCTGTCAGTATATAACACTTTTTAAACTAAAATTACAGCAGTTTTTAAAATTAAATTTAAAAATATAATTTAAATATTTACGATAAAACCAATTTTAAATGTCAGAAAAAAAATCCTTATCTGTTTTTTCTTTTTTCTTTAGTCTGTTTTTTTTTTAAATAAAAAAAACGCGTAAATATATAATGTTTTTAAGGTGATTTTATTATTCCTATCATATCTTAATTTTTCATTACAAATTGGTTTCCAACTTGTCATTCACGTACAGTATTTATCAATCAGATATTAGAAACAGGGTTAGATAAAAATCTTTGAAGGCCTTAAGCACTGAAAGATTATGATGTTTTTACACGAATTTAAAATTAAAAAGATTATAATTTAAGAAATGTATACATACAAAATAAAACAGCCTCTAAAAAAACTCACTGCGGGGCAAAGATCTTTATACAAAAAGAAAAAAAAAACAATAAAGAACAAAATACTATAATCTTTAGCAAAACAATCAAATTGCTAATCGATTACATTCATAATTTCCTTTTTTATATTACTTTATTGATCAACTATTGGCTATTCTTTGATTGCCTAAAATAAAAATTTTAAACTTGCTTAAAATGTGAAAATTTTCCGCACTGATTTGAATCCTAAGTTCGGTCACTACTTCCTAAATCCCTTCTGTATAAATCAAATAACAAGTTGAATTAATTTAATAAAAAAATTTATCCTAAAAAATGGTTCTAATTGAACTACAAGTCTCAAACTTAGTCAAGTGTTGTTAGCCGAGAGGTCATGCCAGCCGCCTTGCAAGCAAGTAGTTGGTTGCAGACGGTTGTGGGTTCGCCTCCCGGCCTATGCTATGACATATGGAAAGAAAAAAAGTCTCAAACTTACTTCACTCACAATTTTGACACTAACCACTCCAGATAAATATAGTAATGATTATCATTAATGATTTACTAAACTATAGATAGTTGTTTAATATATATATAAAAATATGTACATATTGTAATAATTAATGGTTGAGAAAATATAAATATTTTACAGTTCATTCATCTCTACTTTCCAATTATCTACTTTGCATTCTGTCATATCATTATTACTTATTCTTAGTATGACATGGCATCATTTCCTTCCATATTGAGGATATTTCTATTACTTCATAATCACCTTGCAGACTGCAAAAAAATTATATATACTAATGGATGGTAGTACGGTTGCAATATGCATAGCTAAGTGAAATACAAGTTTTTATTACAGAATAGTCTGAAGTGTTTATGATAGATAATAATTGTGATATAATGGAATTTGACATGAGGGAGGTACTTATAAATTATATTTCTTTAATACAACTATTTAATATACATAATCTTCAGAAATATTACCAAAATCATCCTTTTCTTCATTTTTGCTGTAATATCTTATATAAATTCAATTTATTTAAACCACTTTCAACACTTTTTAGCAAAAACTTTTTATTGTACATAATATACACATACACATACATTTCGACTTATTGCAGTCTTCTTCAGAGCCAGTTTTTTTAAAAGATTAAAGTAGAATGGTTCTGAAAAAGACTGCAGGATGGTCAAAACATAGAATGTAGGTGTATGCGTATATATGTACAATAAAAGATTTTTGTTAAAAAGTGTTCAAAGGTGTTTGGATAAATTGAATATATATAATCTTCATGTTGGTTTGGATAAATTGGATATATATAATCTTCGTGTAACTATTTGTTAAAATCTTTTAATCTTTTTATATAGAGTTTTCAAACTTTTAAAAAGAAAATCCATTTGAATACAATGTTTTTATAATTATTTGTTCATTTACAGTTTTGTCTGATTTACAATCTTCTTCAAAGCCACAAAATGTAATTTTAATACATATATTGAAATTTATTAATAGTAATTTTACTTTTCCTTATAATATTTGATGCTAAAATAATTTAACAATAAATGTAATTTTAAATTTTTAAATAAATTTAATAATTTAAACATTCAATATGTATTTTCATATATATACAGAATACATACGTATATGCATGCACATATTGTATATATGTGTGTATTATATTTCAGATCAATAATCTCTCTTAGTGTCATATTTAATAATATGCATTGTCTTGCAGTGTTCACATCTAAATTGCTAAGCAGACAAAAATAAATCATTTTTGACTGCAGACCAACAACTTATAACAGGAAATAAATTTTGATTATGATAAAAACAAGAACAAAATTCTATTCATCATGAATATAAACAACGATTTAAATGAAAACATCGTAAGACCTTGCAGTCATTTTGAACAGTGGTTAAGAGAGATTATTGCTTTTAAATACTTTACTTAATACATACATGTATGTGTGTATCATACATCTATGCATTGGATATATGTGAAAATTAATCTAAATTAATGATCATTTAAATTATTAATTTCATTTAAAAATTTATGATTATAAATATTATTAGAATGTTTTAAAATGAAGTATTGAATGGAAAAACAAAATTATTAGTAATAATTTTAATGTCTGTATTAAAATTATATTTATAGCTCTGTTGAATACTGAAGATTTATCAAAACTGTACTTGAATAAAATGTTATGGATTTTTTTTAAAAATGCTGTAATGTGATTCCATCAGAGAATGCAGTAAGATAGAAAAACAAAAGGTATTTTTGGAACACTATGGAATAACGATATTTTCCACTGCTTTGTTGACTAAGGTTAACAAAGACCAGGTACTGCTTCTATTACAGATATACTAAATGTTTTTTTCTTTGATTTTTTTGCCATTAATTTTCCTTTCTTCAATCATTTAATACCAGTAGAAATATCTTTATTCAAACTATAGCAATGGATTTATGTGGTTATGAACCATATATCTACTCTTCAATTACACATCCAGAAATTTGAATTATCTTTTCGTTTTTATTTTTTGGATCCTTTTTTTTGGGGGGGGGGGGTGCTAAAATATTCATATTTGTTTATAAGTAGGTGCTAATGACATTGACAAGTGTAATAAGATTAATATTTATTTTAAAACATTTTTTTCATTAAAAGAAAGTGAATTATTTTGTTGAATATTCTAAACAAGTTTCAATAGGATACTGAAGAATGCACTAATTGATTTTATGATCTCTCGATCATAATTTTAGAATTTGACAGAGCATTGTTAAATAAAAAATTTCCCCTATCTTTATATTACAATGACAGTAAGTCCACATCTTACTTTCATATAATAAATTGGGGAAAGTGGTAGCTTTATACATTATTAATTTAATAGCAGTAATTATATTGCTATGGTAAAATATCCTATTTTTTAATTGGTTAAAGCCAGCAATTTGGAATCTAATTTGTACTTGAGAAGCAAATAAATGATCACATTTTTTTCATCTATATTCTGGTGAACTTAAGTATGGTTTATTATCTCAAAGTCTCTCTAAAAAGATTCAATATTGTTTTCATTGGGGTGCTATGGTTGAGGATAGATTATAATAAAGAAGTATAATTAGCTAGATGTAAAGTTTTTGAAAAAGTCACTACAGAATAAATGAAAAACAGCAATATAAGGTGTCAAGTAAACAGATTTAAAAAGTAATATGATATATGTGAACTGATGTCCATTTCACTGACTGATTTATATTGTCATCTCAAAATTTCTTATTACTTTTTTTATTTATTTTGTATCTATAATTTTTTTTCTTCCTGATGTTGGAATAGTCATTAAATTAGTTATATCTTAATTAGAAATTATTTGAATAAAATGCGTGTTTTCCCCAAAGGAAATACTTAACAAAGAAGTGTAACATATAGATGTTTTTTTTTAAAAAAAAAAAAAGCATTTATTTAGATGAATTGCAAAATAGGTATTGGAAAAAAGTAAATCATTGTTACAAAATTGCTTATGATATGGATAATAGAGATGAATTTAAATGAATGTTTAGTATTATTAATGAAATATATAATAAATTTTAAATAAAGAAAACTGCACACAGTTAAAAGATAACAAAAATAAAAGTTTCTAATGATACAAGTAGTCTTATCATTTCAAAATAAACACTTCTCTTTTTGGAGTACCTTTAAATCAATATCATCATCATCATCATCAATCATTATCAATCCACTGCAGAATGAAGGTCTCTCCAAGTTTAATCCATCTTGTCCAATCTTTAGCTTCTCTTCTTCACATCACTCATGCACACTTTCTTGTTTCATCCATCCATCTCACATGTGGTCTCTTTCCGAGTCTTTTACAATCTCTTGGAATCCAGTTTAAGATTTCAATTGTCCATCTATTATCATCTCTTCTAGCAATATGTCCAGCCCAACTCCACTTCAATCTTTTAATTTTTTCAATGAGATCAGTAACACCTGTTTGTTCTCTTACCCATACATTGCGTTTTCGATCTCTTCTTGTTACTCCCAACATGCATCTCTCCATACTTCTTTGAGTAGTCTGGAGTCTCTGTATTGCTCTTCTATTAAGTGTCCAAGTCTCAGATCCATAAGTAAGAACTGGTAAAACACATTTGTTAAAAACCTTCCTTTTCAAACACATAGGCATATTTCCTTTTAGTATCAAGTTATTTCTACCAAAAGCACTCCAACCAAGTTTAATTCTATGATTAATTTCATCCATTATGTTTCCATCTGTATTAATAATCTGACCAAGGTATTTGTAACTGTTAACTTCTTCTAATTCATCATAATCAATCTTTATTTTCATATTTTGAGCAAATCAATTAAACATTACTTTAGTCTTTTTAACATTTATCTTTAGTCCTACTTTCCTACTTTCATCTGATGACTCCTGCAACATTTCCTGCAGCTCTGAAGCATTATTTGCAAAAACAACTATATCATCTGCAAAATCTAAATGACTTAAATAATCTCCATTTACTTTCACTCCTTTAGTTTTCCATTTTAATCCACAAAATACTTCTTGCAACACTGCTGTAAAAAGTTTTGGAAATATGGAGTCACCTTGTCTTACACCTTTCTCAATGTTGACTTTCCCAGTATCATTATGTAATCTAATTGTTGCTGTTGCATTTTTATAAATATTCTTTAAAATATGACAATATCCTGGATCTATACCTTGATGATCCAATGCTTTAATCACTGAAGAAATGTTTATAGAATCAAATGCCTTTTCATAATCTACAAATCCAAAACATAATGGCAACTCATATTCATTTGTCCTTTCTATAACTTCTCTCAATACCTGGATATATGATCTACTGTACTAAAACCACTTTTAAATCCAGCTTGTTCCTTTGGTTGGTGGAAATACAATGTTTTTTGTAGACGAGTTGTAATTATCTTGGTAAAAGTTTTGTATAAAACTGATAAAAGGCTGATAGGTCTGTAATTTCTAATATCTTCTTTATCACCTTTTTTAAATATTAATATTATTACTGCATTCTTCCAATCATCTGGTATATCTTTATCATTTAGACATTTGGAATAAAACTTTGCTAAAAAAATTTCTATTTCTTCATCTGCTTCTTTTAATATATCAATTTATAATTCCATCATTACCAGGAGCCTTTCCTTTCTTTATACATTTAATTGCATGTTTCACTTCTTCATTTAAAATTCTGGGCAATTCAGAAGATGTAATAAAAATAGGAGGTACTTGTTCTTTATTACTATATAATTCTTGATAAAAGTCTTTTACCCATTTCATAATGTCATCTCTCTTTTTAGTAATAATTCCAAGTTTTTTTCTTATTGCAGATATAAATTTCCTACCAATACCAAAATGTTGTTTTACATTCTTGAGACTTTTATTTTCTTCTACAACTTTTCTTGCTAGTTCACAATTATACTTTCTTATATCATTTTCATCTCTTTTCCATACCATTTTACAAAATTCGAGATATTCAACCCTTTTTAATGCATCATTTTTGTATATCTTCATATTCCTTCTTTTCTTCATAAATTCTCTAGTCTCAGTAGAAATTTTATTGGTCAATTGCTGCTTTTTCTACCAGCTATCTTTGTTGCAGTTTTTAAAAGTGTATCAGTTATTTTCATATTATTTTCATTCAAATCTGAATCATGTTCAAAATCTACTAATACTTGAAACCGATTTGTAAGTTCTAATTTAAATTCATCAGAATGTTTCTGAAGATTAGGAATATCAACTGTAAAAATTGTTTTTCTTAATAATTTTTGTCTCTCTAGTTTTGCATTAACACGTATCTTACATCTTACTAATCAATGATCACTTCCTGTGTTAAATTTATTAAGAACATTACAATCTTGAAATATGTATTTTCTGTTAGTCAAAATATAATTCAATTCTGTGGTACTTTTATTGCGATGCTTTTATGTCCATTTCCTTTTAACATTTTTTTCAAAAAAAGAATTCATAATATAAAGTTTTTCTTTTTCAGCAAACTCCACTAATCTATGTCCTTTCTCATTTCTATTACCATAACCAAAATTACCTACAGCACTTTCATCTTTCATTTGTTTACCAATTCTAGCATTAAAGTTTCCCATAACAATTTTAAAATGTTGTTTACTCTGATCAAAAGCCTTTTGTACATCCATATAAAAATCTTCTACTACTTCATCACTATGAGAACTTGTTGGGGCATAAACCTGAATTATCTGTATTTGGTATCTGCTATTAAGTTGTATAACTAATCTTGCCACTCTGTCTGATACACCATCAATCTACACAATGTTGTCCTTCCACTTTTTATTTATAATGAATCCTACTCCACTTGTATTTCCAATATTTGTGCCTTTATAATAGAGCACATGTCCACTTTTTAAATCAATTGCCTCTTCACCTTTTCTTCTAACTTCAGAAAGTCCAATAATGTCCCATTTAATATAAGACAGTTCTTCTAATTCTTACAATATTCCTTCACTTGAAAATGATCTGCAGTTGTAAGTACCTAAATAAAAAGTCATTATCAAATGGCAGCCTGTGTCCACAAACAGGAGATTTTTAGCACCCTCCACCTTCAGCCACAATGGTTGGTGACTTCAAACCTCCTGGGAATAAGGGCCATGATTTATTTTTGTCTGTCAATATAGTATGACAGAAATATACACCATCACTATGATTCCCTTAGTATATACATTAATCACAAGTTGAATTGTTAAAAATTAAGTCAAAATGTGTTGCCTTTTATGTTTTTAATATATAATAATTCTACTTGTCTATGGCATTTAAAACCAAAAATTTTATAATTCTATATTAAAAATTCATTTTTAATACAAACAAAAACAGTAACAACATGGTGTCAGCTTTTAACATTAAAATTAAAAAAAAAACTTTTGGTCAGGATTTAACATCAGCAATAAATTTTAATAATGAAGTTGAGCTATGTAAAATTCACAATTACATATAATATTCAGAACCAAAAAGTTTGCATTTCTTTGCTAAAAGTTCATTTTCAACATAAACAAATATGTAATATTTGAATATAAGTATAATGTATATACTAAACTCTAGATGTAATTAGAGAGGATTTGAACAGGGACTTTCAAACTCCCTTCTGGTATCCACTCCATATTACATAACCAATACATATGACCACTTACATGTGAAAAAGATAAATGATCTCCAATATATATATTTCATGCTGAACCAGCACAGTTGGTCCAGATCATCATATCTTACACACACACACACATATATATATATAAATTCAGTGTCACTTTAAAATAGTAAAACTTCAAAATTTTATGAATAGGCTTCAATCCTCTTCACCCTTCAACTCTTCAACCATCTATATTATTGAAAATATAATGATGGCATGTTCAAAGCCCTTGGGAGTGCCAGTTTTGTTTCATACCCATGTTGGCTTTAAGTCAGCCTGAATTCTGCCCATCTCTCATACATATCTAAATGGACATATCAAGCTCCTATATATGAGGGGTAAAAGTGATTTAAAGTCAATGTGGGTATTACAACAATATTGGCATCAACAAGAGCTTTGCATTCCATCATTAGATTTTCAATAATATGAAGTTGGTAGGTGGAGAATATTAAAACCTGTCCATTAAAGCTTGATGATTTTTTTACTTTTAATATAAACTGAGCAGTGATTATATATATATATATATATATATGGGGGGAGGTGATTATCTAGACTAGCTGATGAGTGCTGGTTCAGTTTGAAATTCATATATATTGGAGGTCATTTATCTTTATCACATATATGTGGTCATATGTATCAATTATATCAGATTGCGAGAATAGCTAAAGATAGGTTGAAAATCTGTGTTCAAATCCCCTCTAATTACATATAGAGTTCAGTATATACTATATACTTGAATTCAAATATTATAGATTCAGCCTCAATTCTACCAATCCCTCTTCTGTATATTTAAATGAATATATTAAGATCGTATATATGAGGAGTCAGAATGACTTAAAGTCAACATAGATATGGCAACAATATTGGCATCAATAAGAGCTTTGAACATTCCACCATCAAATGTTCAATAATATGGATGGCTGAAGATTTGGAGGATAGAGAAGATTGAAGGATCCATTAAAGTTTGAAGATTTGATATTTTAATATAAACTGAGCACTAATTATATATGAGTGTGAAATATGGTGATCTGTACCAACTAATGATAGCATGAAATACATATTTAGAGGTCATTTATCTTTTTCACATGTATGCGGTCATGTGTATTGGTTATATAACATGGAGTGGATAGCTGAAGGAAGCTTGAAGGTCTGTGTTCAAATCCCCTTCTATAACATAAATGAATAATAAAAATACAGTAACAGCTTTCTATTCTGTTGCATTTCTAAAATAAATGATGTGTGTGATCAGGGTTTAATGTATGTAATATATTTTTATAAAGAAATTAAGCTGCGAGAAATTCTTGTACAAATACAAAAAATTTGCATTTATATGCTAAAGGTTCACTTTTAGAATAAATTAAATCAGTAGAAATATAACCCAGCTTTATATATTATTGCATAAGCCAGAATAAAAGGAAAGACAATGTCAGTTTAATATCTGTCATACATTTTTATTTTTAAAAAATTAAATTTATTCCTAAACTATATAAAATTCCCAATGGCATATGATATCAATCAGCAAAAAATTTATGATTTTATGCATTTATCTTCTAAACAATAGCTGATTTTCTGAAACAACAATGAAATAATATTATTTTTACTATGAATTTTCTGACTCATACACGTGCATACTTTCTTTGAAAGTAATAATGAATTTATTTATTTTTTGACTAAATTAATATTATAAAACAATTTTATTATAGTAGTAAATTAAACAACAAATGCATTATAGGAGAACTTTTTAAACATTTTAACATCTTTATGAGATGCCATCTTTTTTTTTTCAGTTAGAAATGTACAATATTTTTATTGAATTAGTATGTTAAGAAATATTTGCTAATAAGTTATATTTAAATTATAGTCATCATCATCATCATCAACCATTATCAATCCACTGCAGGATGAAGGTCTCTCCAAGTTTAATCCATCTTCTCCGATCTTTAGCTTCTCTTCTCCACAACACCCCTGCACATTTTCTTATTTCATCCATCCATCTCACATGTGGTCTCTTTCTGGGTCTTTTACAATCTCTTGGAATCCAGTTTAAAATTTCAATTGTCCATCTATTATCATCTCTTCTAGCAATATGTCCAGCCCAACTCCATTTCAATCTTTTAATTTTTTCAATAAGGTCAGTAACACCTGTTTGTTGTCTTACCCATACATTGCATTTTCAATCTCTTCTTGTTACTCCCAACATGCATCTCTCCATACTTCTTTGAGTGGTCTGACGTCTCTGTATTGCTCTTCTATTGTGTATCCAAGCCTCAGATCCATAAGTAAGAACTGGTAATACACTTTTATTAGCAACCTTCTTTTTCAAACACATAAGCATATTTCCTTTTAATATCAAGTTATTTCTACCAAAAGCACTCCAACCAAGTTTAATTCTATGATTAATTTCCTCCATTATGTTTCCATCTGTATTAATAATCTGACCAAGGTATTTGTAACTGTTAACTTCTTCCAATTCTTCATAATCAATCTTTATTTTCATATTTTAAGCAAATCGATTAAACATTACTTTAGTCTTTTTAACATTTATCTTTAGTCCTACTTTTCTACTTTCATCTGCTAACTCCTGCAACATTTCCTGCAGCTCTGAAGCATTATTTGCAAAAACAACTACATCATCTGTGAAATCTAAATGACTTAAATACTCTCCATTTACTTTCACTCCTTTAGTTTCCCATTTTAATCCACAAAATACTTCTTGCAGCACTGCTGTAAAGAGTTTTGGAGATATGGAGTCACCTTGTCTTACACCTTTCTCAATGTTGATTTTTCCAGTATCATTGTGTAATCTAATTGTTGCTGATGCATTTTTATAAATATTCTTTAAAATATGACAATATCCTGGATCTATACCTTGATGATCCAATGCTTTAATCACTGAATAAATGTGTATAGAATCGAATGCCTTTTCATAATCTACAAATCCAAATCATAATGACAACTCATATTCATTTGTCCTTTCTATGACTTCTCTCAATACCTGGATATGATCTATTGTACTAAAACCACTTTTAAATCCAGCTTGTTCTCTTGGTTGGTGGAAATCCAAAGTTCTCTGTAGACGAGTTGTAATTATCTTGGTAAAAATTTTATATAAAACTGATAAAAGGCTGATAGGTCTGTAATTTCTAATATCTTCTTTATCACCTTTTTTAAATATTAATATTATTACTGCATTCTTCCAATCTTCCAGTACATCTTTATCATTTAGACATTTGGTATATAACTTTGCTAAAATTGTTTCTATTTCTTCACCTGCTTATTTTAATATATCAATTATAATTCCATCATTTCCTGGAGCCTTTCCTTTCTTCATACACTTAATTGTATGTCTCACTTCTTTATTTAAAATTCTGGGCAATTTGAAAGATGTAATAGATATAGGAGGTACTTGTTCTTTATTATTATATAATTCTTGATAAAAATCTTCTACCAATTTCATGATGTCATCTCTCTTTTTAGTAATAATTCCATCTTTTTTTCTTATTGCAGATATAAATTTCCTACCAATACCAAAATGTTGTTTAACATTTTTGAGACTTTTATTTTCTTCTACAGCTTTCCTTGATATTTCACAGTTATACTTTCTTATATCATTTTCAACTCTTTTCCGTACCATTTTACAAAATTCGAGATATTCAATTCTTTTTAATACATCATTTTTGTATATCTTCATATTCCTTCTTTTCTTCATAAATTCTCTAGTCTCAGTAGAAATTTTATTAGTCAATTGCTGCTTTTTTCTACCAGCTATGTTTGTTGCAGTTTTTAAAAGTGTATCAGTTATTTTCACATTAATTTCATTCAAATCTGTATCATGTTCAAAATCTCCTAACACTTGAAACCTATTTGTAAGTTCTAATTTAAATTCATTAGAATGTTTCTGAAGATTAGGAATATCAACTGTAAATATTGTTTTTCTTAATAATTTTTGTCTTTCTAGTTTTACATTAACACGTAACTTACACCTTACTAATCGATGATCACTTCTTGTGTTAAATTTATTAAGAACATTACAATCTTAAAATATGTATTTTCTGTTAGTCAAAATATAATCCAATTCTGCTGCACCTTCATTTGGATGCTTCCATGTCCATTTTCTTTTAACATTTTTCTCAAAAAATGAATTCATAATATAAAGTTTTTCTTTTTCTGCAAACTCCACAAGTCTATGTCCTCTCTCATTTCTATTACCATAACCAAAATTACCTACAGCAATTTCATCTTTCATTTGTCTACCAATTCTAGCATTAAAGTCTCCCATAATAATTTTAAAATGTTGTTTACTCTGATCAAAAGCCTTTTGTACATCCATATAAAAATCTTCTACTACTTCATCACTATGAGAACTTGTTGGGGCATAAACCTGAATTATCTGCATTTGGTATCTGCTATTAAGTTGTATAACTAATCTTGCCACTCTGTCCGATACACCATCAATCTCCACAATATTGTTCTTCCACTTTTTATTTATAATGAATCCTACTCCACTTGTATTTCCAATATGTGTGCCTTTATAATAGAGTATATGTCCACTTTTTAAATCAATTGTTTCTTCTCCTTTTCTTCTAACTTCACAAAGTCCAATAATGTCCCATTTAATATAAGACAGTTCTTCTTACATTATATTCTCTGGCATAAGATAACTTAAATAATTATCTATCCTCATCACATCCTATTTTTGTTATACATATTCCTATATAGCTAATTATCTTTATGAATGTAAATATTACATATTTAATGTAACCACTAGTGTAATTTTCTGTCTTAGAACAAAATCACATGACTTATATCTTTCAGTGAATGCCATGCATCCTATCTCACTGGAGGATATTGATCAAAAAATGTTGGCAAGAATCATTCTTAAAAAACTAAATGATCTTATCATTCCTATGTTTTCCTCATCAAATTATGCATTTAAAACCCATGGTGCACCTCAAGCTATTCTTTTAGCATTGGTGTCAATACTGATTGCAAAAAAAAACACAATTAACAAATTACAAGCCAATTGACTTTAAGGCTGCTTTTGATCTGGTAAACTGGGAATACTTAGCACATAAGTAAATTTCTGAAAAACCATACACATGTAATTACTGCCATAAAAAAATTATATTACCAACAGATTTCTCAAGTATAATAATTACAGACTTATCTTCATATTTTAAGTCAAGCTAAAGTTTTCCACAGGGCTCACCACTTGTATCATTATTGTTTGTAATATATATATAAATCCCATGATCAAAAAAATTGAGCAGTGGTCAGAAGGTCTGGTAAGGTCCTGATAATTTTCAGAGACCTGCAAAAAATTCTCTCTCCTCTCATCATATTCTGGAACAAATCTGAAGCATTAATAGAATCTACAATATGAGTCATCCATGTGGCAGATAGCTACAGATCACAATCTATCTTTGCAGTTAAAGATTCATTTTTTCTTGGAATTCCAATAAACTTATCTAAAACACCATTAAATCATCATCTAAATTGTCTGGTTGTCAGAAAATTCAATACAAAAATAAAAACTTTTTACCTACAACTGCTTTATTCTATAGTAAAAGTTTGCATAGTTAATGCTATTCTGAGGGGTATACTTGCTTACTATAGTGCATAGATGTATCTTTCGGAACTATTGTTAAAAATCTCATATTCATAATAATCACATTTTCTATCAATTATAAGTGTTTGTTTTCCTATTTGTAAAGATAATCTTAAACTAATATTTCTTCAATTACTTGTCTTGTATATTAGAGCTAAAATATACATCACAATCTTAAGTAGTCCAATCATGAAAGCCGCTTCTCCACCTATAACATTGCTTGCTCCACTTCCATATGGAAGTCAGTCTTTTTTTACTGATCATGCTATTGAACAATTATAATAGTAAATCTTTGTTTGGTGTTTCATTTAATGATTTGAAAAAATTATATATCCTGACAGATATCTATGATCAACCGGCCCAATTGCCAAAATACTTTAATCCGATTCCAAAGTATGTGTTTTTCAATCATGGTTGAAATTTTTAACTTATTATTTGAAACAATTCCTACTAAAATCTGCCACATTAATTGTTTTAAATTAAATCTGGATCCCCCATGTGTTTGTGTGTAATAATCATCTAGAATATATGACACACATTTTCCAAAGCTGTTAATACTTCCCATCACTATGACACTTTGTCTTTTACAAGCAAATAAATTAATCTTAAACAATTACTCTAGAAAAATACAAAAAAAATTTTTATCCCTATAATGCCATAGTAATCATTCATACTATTAGAACCATGTGACTTGCTCACTGCTCTGTAATTTTTGACAACAAATTTTAAAAAAAAATAATAATAATAATAATAATTAATGGTATAATACATATTTATATGTTCTAAAATACTTAGCTAGAAGTACTATGAGCAAAATTTGGCTAAGCAATATTTTTATCTCTTATACATTATACTTTAGAATGATATATAGCTTGAAAATTACACATTCATTTACATAAAACGGAATCATTTTCATCTGCCCTCAAATACTAATCGTAATTATAATATTTTTATAAGCTATGTATTGCATGCCATGCAAATTCTTTTTTTCATTATTTACATATGTTAATACGTGTATATAATTTGTTATTAATAAAGTTTATTTTATAAATACATATATAAAAATAAATAAAAATTTCACATATCTATCTTTTACGATTTACCATTTCCATATATAATTATTTCCATAATACAAAGTTCATTTCTTTGCGGGAATGTCTCATTGATTCAAAGATATTTGGTACCAGTGTCAATTCTAAAGCAGAAACTCTAAGTTGGCTATGTTTAATATTCTTTTAACCGTATTATTACTTATTTATAAAAATAATACTAAAGCAAATTTTAATATTAAAACAAATAATTTTATTCACACCACTAAATTAATAAAAAAAATAATAAATTATTATTAAATATTATAATTATCTCCTCCTCTTTTTTTCTCTTTCTATTACGCATATTTGATATCTCCGCTCATATTAACTTAGCATGACTAATGAATTTTAATTGGTCTAGAAATTTATCTTGCTGTTATTCAAATATCTCAATTTTAAACTTGTATTAAACAAATATCAAAAATATTTCTCAGTATAGGAATTTTATATTCTTATTTGTCTTTTATGAAATGCTTGATAGATTCTAAATTGATTATCATTGATAAGAACTGAAACTTGCATAGTATTATAATGTGATTTTATGTATATATGTGCGTTATCTGTTTATTTTGACGATGCATTTCATTATCACACGGAATAGTAATCATGCAATGTGTGAAATAAAATGATAGAAACAGTAAAGATGGCATTTTATAAATAAAACAAATGACTGGTATAATCTTGGATTGTTCACTTCATAAAAAATACCCAATATATTAAGTTGATAAAACAAACCTCAATAACCCTTAAGAGGGCAAACAACATTTTTTTATTCACCCTTTAACTTTTTTTGTGTGGAACAACTCTTTATAATATACTTTTTGACTATTGTTGATTATTTCTCAACAGGTATTCTATAACTTTTATGCATAAAATTCATTGTAAATTAACATGAAGGGCATTTTACTAGCCTCTTTCTGGATTCTTGGTTTAATATTTCATCATGGAGCTCATATCCTTAATTATATTAAATCATTAGTGTTAATATAATACCTGTATTTCAAAATATAATAGAAAATGCTGAAGGTGTCGATGACCTTTGACAGCTGGAAATTGCTCTGAAGAAATTATTTTTTATTAAGATAGCATCTGTTTTCTTAAATGATTATCCTTATAAAAACACTGCATTTATTGGGTCAACATATTAAAAGGTTTATTATAGTTTGTGAATTTAAATATTATTAGTTCATAATTATTACTTTAAAATTTTTAAATATATAATTCATCCGAGATAAGTTAATTTTTTTATCTGTTAACTAAATATTCACATTTCAAAATATATTTATAATCAAATGAAAATCCTCAAAATAATTCTTTTAAAACAATTTCAAGGAAACATTCATTACTATTTTATTTATACCATTAAAAGTATCTACTTTTAGGTATTTTCTAGATTTATTACAGTAATGGCAATAAAATAAACTACTGCCCCATCCATTTAACTTAAATATGAAAGATGACTAAATTCTCCATACAGTAGCGCCACTCAGTGCAATTTAGAGTAATCAATAGGGTGAGAAGCTTTGTGCATAAAATCCCTATCTAGTTCCTACTCATCCAATATCCCCAAACTAGTTTTTAGCTTGTGGCTTTCATCAGTGAGGAGCATCCATTGATTACTCTGGCTTGCATTGAGGAGCACTTCAGTATGAAGAGGTTAGCCTCTATGAAACAACTCACGTAAGCATAAAGAATGGTGATTCTGTGAAGTTTGGTGGTTTAATACCATCCTACCCAATAGGATTATAATGACTGTGGTTATTAAAGAACCAAATACACCAAAAAGTAAGGATGCTGAATTGAGTTCAGATGTATATGGCTATACAAACTAATGAACTTGAACTGAAAACATTGTTGTGTTTTCATTTTGGACTCAAAGCTTTATAATTAACTACTAAAGTAAAAGTTGGCTGCAGGAGGGCATTAGATCCTAAGATCTAGGTGCAGTGCTCTTAGATCCAAATCTCCTCACTGATAAAAGCCACTGATTAGAAACTAGTCTGAGAATATTGGATGAGTAGGCACTGGATAGGGATTTTATGCACAACCCTTCTTGCATCCATTGATTATTATGGCTTGCACTGAGTGGTGTGACTGTATGGAGAGTATAGCCTCTGTGTAAACAGCTTGTGTACGCATAAAGAATGGTGATTCTTATTAATATTGGACATTAAGTAATTTAATGGTTTATAAATGTATTGCCAAATTTAATGTTATTTTATAATTTTTTCTTTATTGTAAACATAGTTGAATAAACCTGTTTTTGATAAAGAATGGTGATTATGTGATATGAAAGATGATGTTACTTCACACACACATTGATAATGTACATGATGATTTAAGTTTAAATCTATATTAATATTATTTTTAAATACAGTATCTTTAATTTTTGAATTGATTTATTAATAGAATATATAAATCAGACTAGATTTATTTATATTTCTAAGCAATAAGGTTTACCTAAAATTATCATTTAATATTATACATAAAGAATATTTATTAATATTTTATTGCATGTTCATGTAAAGTTATTTCAAGCAACCAATAAAATATTTAATCTTTAAATTACTTGTTAATACATACAAAATGCTTCATTTGTAGATGGTGTTTATGGTCTTTCAATTTTTCTTTACTCTCCTGCAGCTATTTGTAATACTATTTTGCTAATTTTGCATTCAAGTGGGATTAAAATAATATTGAGGTAGTGTTCAGTGATGCATACTGTGGCCGCTAGGTGATGCTGCAGTATCATTAAGAAGCCTACAAGTGATAGATTTATTTCCAAAGTACTGATTGGTAGATTCTTTGAGAGAAGAATTGGAAGTCTATTTATAAACTTCACTTTTATTGTCACTACTGATAAAAAATTGTGTTGTTTTTCTATAGTTTATTTAAATATTCATGATTATTTTCACAAAATAGTTGAATAGTAATTACTAAAAAAGAAATAATTTTATAATTTTTCTTAGTTTTTAAAAAAAATATGTTTCATTTCTAAAAATACAAGTTAAGAAATTTGAAGTAATGATAAAAATGACACTACAATCATTATATTTTATCAAATACCATAATACTGAACTTTTATGATATTTTAATAATTATAAATACAATTTTAAGTTTTAGAATAAAATTTTATAGCTTTATAATGTCTATATAATTATTTATTCGTGTTTATCAAATGAAATTCAATCAACAAAAATTTCATTAATCTACATTTTTCAATAGTTTTATGCTAATCAACGAATATGGAAAAAGTAATTGTTATTACATATATCTTTTTTTTTATATTTGTAAAGTTCAAATATAATTTTTAAAATATTTTTTATTTGCAAACTTGTATTTCTAATAAATCAACTCAGTTTATTGCATTTTAATATAAAATAAAGATTTAAATATTAAAGGCAAATATTGAAAATTTACCAAAATTACCACCAGGAAAAATAATGGAAATATCAACCTGTCGAAGAACTAAACATTTTAAGAATGTAAACAAATTTCAAATAATAATATCCTTTAAGTTTCAGATTATAGTGATGATATATATTAATATATAATTTCCACATCATGTTTTAACATTTGGAATAAAATTCAAAACTAAATTGTGTTTACATTTAAATATTATACATAATTTAATATAACTTACAAACTGTAGATTAAATTACATAAAACTTATGAGAATAGTAATAGTAATAAAATATATATTCAGAGCTACTATCTTTATTCAGCAATCTTTATTTTCTGCATGGGGTATTATAATTTTATCTTTATTATTGCATTTCCAAATTCATATAATATTAATATCATTTACTTTCTTTATTGCTTTTACAATGCTTCATATAATTATAACCCATTATTGACAGTTTTGATTGCACAACAATCTTCTTCAGAACTTCTATTCACATTTAAATTAAGCTTTGAAAATATAAGTAGAAGTTCTGAAGAAGATTTCTGGGGCAATCAATACTTCAATAGTGGGTTATAATTGTATGAAGTATTGTAAAAGTCATAAAGAAAGTAAGTGATATTAATATATCTTATTCAGCAAATTTTTAAAGTGCGTTTAAATTTTTTTTTGCTTTGGTTTTTGTTGTTGTTGTTATTGTTGTTGTTGCTTTGCTTTTTCCTTTTAAGTTTAATTATAATAGAATTTTATTTCGAAAAAAGGAAACTTTCAATGTATTATTTACTGGGAACAATAATTATTGGATATAGTTTGAAATAAGGAGTCTGTGAAATTAATTTAATTCACTTTTTAATTTTTTTCTACATTTGTATAAAAATAATTTTCTCTTTGTAATAGCAAAAATATTATTTAGTGAAAAAAAACTTTCAAATTCAAATTTGCTTTTCCGTAAGACTGCATCATAATGCTTGATGTCATTTATATAATATATTTTTGAATTTTCTTAAAAGAAATAATATATATATATCAATAAAATGTTTTCTATTTTCTTGGGAAAATATTATAATGATAATACTAATGTGTCTAATATATATATAAAAATAAATTTTATTTATTATTGAAATTTAAACTTTTGCACTTTTCTTTATTCAACTTTAGAGGTAAATAAGATTTTAGTATATCAAAATAAATATAGAACTCATAATATTTGTTTCGATTGGCCATATGAATGAGGTCTTTCATCTGAGTGTTTAGATTAGGTGTATCCGTTTTATGGGGCACTGCTTAGGTGCAGTGCTCTCAAATACAAAGATCCTCACAGATGAAAGCCACAACCTAGAAACTAGTCTGCAAATATTGGATGAGTGGGCATTAGATAGGGATTTTATGCACAAACCTTCCTGCATCCATTAGTTACTCTAACTTGCACTGAGTGGCGCTACTGTATAGAGAGTTTTACCTCTATATGTGGTTTAAATATCTGGATACATTTGATTTCACTACTAGGCTCTAATAAATGCTAAATGCTGGTTGTGAAAAAAAAAATTTATTATTTAAATTATATTAATGTTACAGATATATTTGAGTTTTAAATATATAATGATATATATATATATAAATTTCACTACTCCACTACATCTTACTTTGGCTTCTAAAAAGTGGCAAGACTAAATTATCACCACTATAACCAGCTATGATTAAATCATTTTGAGGTTATCACAGGCATTAGATAAATTTATGGTATAGTAATCTATCAAGCAAACTGAACAACTATAAAGCAGAAAAATACTCAAGAGTTAAAACACAAATAAATTGAAATTACTTATATTTGATTCTAATTAGTTCAATGAAAAGATTTTCACTAATATCCTTTTTTTCTTACACCATATAAATTGATAAATTTCTATGAAAATGATGAACCTACATTAGAATTATTAAAAAATTAAAAGCAGATGAATAACATAATAACTTGCATATAGCAGAATTGAAGGAAAACATGCAGCAAAATCAAATAATCAAATAAATATGGAAAATTAAAAGAAAATATGCAACAAACTTTGAAGAAGAATCAAATTGGTATGAAAGAAAATATGAAGTAGAGTAATGGAAGTATAAAAAAAGTTAGAAAAAAAATAAAAGTATGGAGTAAAATCAAATGAAATTAAAAATAACAGAGTCTAATGAATAGTTAAAAAAAGTTTAAAAGTTTGAAAGATAAGATAGACAAAAATTTGAATATATGGAAAAGAATGATGAGCATAAAATGGATCTAAAAATTAAACTGAAGAAACTCATAGTTATATGGAGAGCAAAATAGAAAGCTTAAAATGTGAAATTCATAATAATAGATCACTTTCAGCAAAGCTTCTAAAATTACATATAGTTTGAAGTTGAAAGCTGTTCAAAAATACAAACAACATAGAAATGAGCTATGAGACAATTAAGAATGAAAAGCTAAGATTAACATCATGATAAATCTTAATGGTCTTAAGTTGCTTCCTAAAATTAACAAACTTGTTTTCTTCTGCTAATATACTTTCTGCCTTATCTGCAAAATTCAATACAATATATCATCTTAATAACAAAGCTATATTCTTATTTAATTTAGAGGCTGTTATTGATATAATTGTTGTTTTCTATTTATCTTCAACTATTATATTGCTCTGTGCTCTCTTCATTACATACCACAACATCTCTGTGTCTTATTTCTGCAAAAGAAACTAGAGATACCATTGTAGCTCTTGGCTTCTTTTCTTTCAGAATGTTTGTAATCTTGTAGATTTTAATGCATCTTTCATCACTTCCCAATCCATCTGTACAATCTTTTATGTAGATTACAATCTTCATTCCATTTTTAGAATCTGTTTTTTTAGCATATTTGCAACAATTTAACCATACAATTTTTATGTAGATTACAATCTTCAAGCCACTTCTTAGTATTTGACTTTTTTTTTCATATGTTAAATGCAGGAAGTGAGCCCAGGTGAGCTGCTTGGAAGGCAGCTATGCTAACCACTAGGCCACCAACTGTCTATTTACTTTTTTCCATCATTTTAGAACTATAAGCAATATCTCATGTTTTTCTTTGATCCTTGAAGACCAACTACTTTACATTTATTATATTATCTTCCAAGTAGAAAATAATGTTTTATTTTAATTAAACCATTAAAAATACACTTATTGTCAGAAATCTTAACAGGATTTTTTTTAATGAACTTAAAATCAAAGTTCCACAAAACTCTTTTTTAAAAGTGTTCATGTTCTAAAATTTCTCTCTTCTATCATAATAATAAATATTAAAATTATTTTTAATAGAATTTTATTAACTTAAAATTTTTATTTTATTTTATTTTTAAGGGGGGAAATGAATAGATTTGCATTATCCCATAAAAGCTTTTTTATCTTTCTGTTTTAATTAAAATTATAACATTTTTATGGATCCCTTAAAGCAGTGATCCCCAATCTGGAATCCACGTACCCTTAGGACTACAAACCATGATAATTGAAGATAAATGAATATTAATATTAATGGTACAAAATGGCATAAACATAAACACTGTATGACAATATATAAGTTATTGCTAACTCAAATTATTGGCTTCATCTCTAAAAGCTTTTTATGATCTGGATATTAATGTAATTGCTTTATTAATTTTCAAATATCAGAGAATTGTTTTCAAATTTGAAATATTAAATTTTATTCTCTCACTGATGTGCAATTTACATTACAAATTATTTGTAAACATAATTTTAATATACACCTACATCCTACTTAGCAATGGATCATTGTGCTAGGATTTACCATAGCAATCATCATCAATTTGTTGATTTAAAATGAATATTCACCACAATGATTGTAAAAAAAAATGTCAATTTTTTTTAAACTACCATTTTTGTAAGATTGATAATATAATAGGATACTGACTTTATATCATATGGGGGGGGGGGTAACATTCATGCTAAAGATGTACAGTACAGAGTCCATTCATTATACACAGTACATTATAAAATATTACAGGATGCAGTATTTTGATTAGAAAATTAAATATGTTCATTAATGACATATCCAAAGTAAACATTTTCACCATTAATGATTACAAAGTGAAAACAAATGTATTATATTCAGTACAATAAGTAATCCAAAGCCTATTTTTATGATGTATTAATATTATATTTTTAAATGTGCACATTAACTTAAAAACTGTATATTCACTCATTTTTATGAATTAAAATTTTTATGAATGATATTTTACTTGTGGAAAAAATTATGATCATGTTAATTGTAAAATTTAGTTACAATAATTGCAAGTTATTTTGAGGAGAAAAAATGATTCCATGTGTTATGCAAATAATAATCAACTTTATATAATCAAACCTTAGTAAATCTAAGTCAAAAATAGCATTTTCTTATTCAGTTTCAAATTATAATCTCATAATTTGCTACAGGCATGTCAAAGCAAATGGCAACATTATTGCAAATTTTAAAAAAATACAATACTGAAAAAGAATACAAATTTCATTTAACATAAAACTAAAAATAAATTTTGGTTTATACTATAAATAATTAATTTTAAATTGTCATACTATACATATATCATCTAAAACCTTCAGTTATGCAATTTTAAATTAAAACCTTTATGAATGCTAATTTTAGCCAAATTGAAACTGTTATTATTATAAACATATTTTTGGTGTAAAAAAAGCAAGAAGGAAGATGATTTCATGCATTGTGCATTTAATAATATATTTTGTATGATGAAATGCAATACAAATAAATTGAAGAAGATTCATGTTTTAATTTATGGCCTGTATCTCCAACTATGCAACATACTGTATTATTCAACAAATTGCTTGGACATTCCAAGAAAGTAGCTACCCCATGTAATAAAACGTGATACCTCATGCTTAAAACAGATCACAACTAGTATATTTGTATATAAAGTGCTGTTTATTTAGATCTACTTAGTATATATTATATATTGTAAAAAAAAAATCTTAAATATTGACTATAATACATTACGTACTTTTTTTTCCTTTTTTAATATGTCAGAATTTTTATTTTATTTTAAAGTTAACTGGATGATTAGCTTTTGGTAATGTACAGTATTGCCACCCTTAGATGTGATACTTTTATGGTCAGAACAGAACAGTTGTGAGATATTATTAAACATGGCTTTTTTAATTTTAAGCAATTTCACATAAATAAATATATGACTATGAATTTTTTAAAAACTAAAATTTCAGTATAGATTTTTTTTGTTCAGTGCAATGAAAAACAATTTTGTGGAAGAAATTCAAAAAATTGTCAACTATGAGTTTACTTTCCCTTTCCCAGTCCACTTTGCTATACATTTGCACAGTGAAGCCATATTTTTTATTAGTGGTGAAAATTTTGTTTTACAGATTTTTTTAAAGTTTACAATGATATATATTGTCAACTGAAACCATGGTAGCAGCTAATATCACTGAAAACCATATCATTTCTTTAGTCTATGGATTAAGAAATCATTGCAACCTTCAAGATGTACTCCCATTGATAACTAATATAGCATCTTGGCAACATTTTAGATAAGGTTGCTGATAAGACAATTCCATAATTTTGAAAGGTCTTCAATATAAAAAGAGCTGTTGATTTTATAGTGAATGCATGAACCAAAGTCACTAACATAACTCTTAACATTACATGGAAGAAAGTCTGCCAGTAATTCATTACAAACAATGGAATCAGAAAGAACTTATTTTTTTATATGACAAACTATATTTGACCTAACCAAGAAAGTAGGATATGCAAAAGTTGATAATAACAACATTAAAGAGCTTTCAGAATTGCACATGAAAGAATTAACTAATGAAGAATTAATGGAACTTGATGAAGAAAAGGAAGACAATAAAGAAAAGAAAATTGGCAAGCCAGTAGAGAAGAATCTAAGCATCAAAAAACTGAAAAAACTGATTTTGTATCATGAAGCCATAAACAGCATATGCTCAATAAATGAGACCTTATAAGGTATACAAATAAAATTAAAGAAGCAAGCCAACTATGTATTCTAAACTTTTTTGTAGAGATTATAAGCCAACAACACTTGGTACAGCTTCTCCAAAAAAACAAGATTGACAAAAGATTTAGAAGACAATGATGAACTCTTAGAATGTATAACTGATGACTCAGAAAACTGGTTAATGGTGAGTACTAAACGGTTGGATTATAAAAAAAAATTTTAAGCTAATTGTTTATATATATAAGCTACATTATTTTTCCTACACATTTTAAATGCATACTTGCATAATACACACATAACACAGTTTACACTTGCATATATTGTACATTAGAATTTGCTAAAATACTATGTATACTATGTTGTTTGTTAATACAATATTTACAATATAATTTTTATCTACAAAAACAAGTTAATTTTTTTTTTTATAAAAAGTCGTATAATTCTTGTTTTTTATATGATATTCTTATGGGTTTTGAGGAATCAATTGTCTTTACTACTTGGGTAGAGGTGTACTTTTTTTATTTATATTCCCTCTATTCTATTCTTGATCCTTTGTTGAACATTTAGAGTGATTTTAAGTTACAGCCTGGGCAAGGGCGATTTCCTTCTTTGTTTATTTATACTCTCTCTTTAAACAAATATATTTTTAAATTAACAATGTTAACCTCTATCTTTTTTCATAAACAATCAGTGAAAAGGCTGGTTTAGTTGTGACATGTTTTACTGAAGCAATTTACATTTTTCTTGCAACTTCCCCAGATTGTTTATGAAAGTGAGGATAACTGTTAACTTTATTAATCTTTAAAAACTCAAAAACTGTGATACTAATTAATTATTATCAAGAGTGTCAAAGCAGATTTTTCTATTATCTAATCTTGGAAAAAAGCCTCACTCTTTGTTATTTTTGGAAATGCACTATAAATATGCTATTATAGTGCACATGCTTAGTGGCATTTCCTTCACAAACTCAGCTTTCACTCTCACAAACATTCAAGTCCTATCATAGTGATGTATTTAAAAGAGGACACTTCAAATACAATAATTATATGCTAGTCATTGAGAGAGTTCTTCCAGCTCTTATCTATGACTCATCTCTTTGTTTCATTTTAAGTTTAAGTTAATTATTCTAGCAGCTGCCAATAATTATTTTCGGTAGATAACTTCCTTGTGTGATTTAGCATATTGATAGATGACAGACTCTATAACTAGTAGGATTTCTGGATAAAAAACTCAACCAATCATTTCCATTCTGGGAAGACACGTGACTTTTTTTTTTAGTGAGTAACTATTCGAATATATCCATCGATGGATAACTTACAAATAGCTTACCTTTATAGTGTACAAATGACATTGACGTAAGACTTTTATGAAGTACATTATATAAACTAATCATTCTATTAAATATATCGGATTAGAGTCTTAAAAGTACATTGATTTTAAAATTTATAGACGACATCAACATAAGACTGTTGTTAGGAAACATATATATATAGTATATAAATATGTAACTAAGTAGGTGTACATTTTTTCAGTTTTTATCAGCGCATTTCTCGTCTCAAATTCGATATGCTCGCAAGATGAAGTTGTATTTGTTTTTACGTCAAAGAAATTATTATTTCTTTGTCTTCTTTTACTCATCTTTTTTTCAAACAAGTTATTTTTAAAAAATTCTTTTGATATTTGATTATTGTGTAATAATTTTCCTCTCCAGTAATTTTATCAGACTGTTATACAATAGTAATAATAACAAAGAATTAAAAACATTTTATCTTTTTTTTTTATTCTGGTGAAAATTTAAAAGAATATTTAATCATATAATTAAAAACGAAAAACTGAAAATATTTGCGAATGAAAAATGTTGTTTTTAAACCTCATTTTAAAAAAGGACTTTTATAATATATATAAGCGATGAAAGTATTTTGAAACGAAGATTTAATGCAAAAAATTAAGGTAAATAGATAAAAATAGGAAAATTGAGCAATTAAAAAAGATTGACAAAAAAATAATAATATCGAAGAAATTAAAAAGATGAATTGTATTGAGCATAATTTCAGAAGCAAAATAAAATAAGAAGTTGAAGAAAATGGGGGAAAAAATCCTAGTAATAATTTATTTTTATGAATCATGTGACATTCGAGCACTCAAATGTTTATTTAAAAATATATTTATTGACTTTATAAAATTGTACAGATGTATAATAAAAACACTTTGTAAATGTTAGCTCATCCATTGCTGGCGTTGGTCTGGAAAAAGTATGCAAGAGCCATTCTCCGCACTAGCAGGTTATAAAATGAGCAGATACGTACTATTTAGTTGGCATTGCCCACCCCTGCCAGTGCAAAGAATGACCCAATAATGCTAACTTATCAGCTGGAATAGATGTAGTATGAATTCAATGCCCCTCTAGAAGAATCTGACATGTTGCAACACAGACTACTTCTTAGGTTGAGTACAACAAGTTCTTGCAAATGTCTAAACTGAGAATTTTTTCTTTCCTCATCATGGGATTTCTTAAATTCTTAAGTACCATCATTCTATCACTAAGGTAACCTAAATAGAAAACAATAATAAATAAATAACCACGAGGGGCGGGGGATATATTTAATCAGTTATTGACGTAGCTACACCGCATCAAAATAATTATAGTAATATAAAATTTTTGATCAAATATTTTTAAGTAGGTCTACAAAACAATAGTCATTTTTAAAGAAAATATATGGAAATGATCAACATTCAAAGTAAAATTCTTTATTAAGACATTTCTCTAGATCAATTTGACATAATGCTAGACTACATAATAATTATAATAGAGAGTATAAATTCAAAGTAAACTTTCTCAAACAAAATTCTTTTTTTTTCTTTTTTCTTTTGCTTTCATTTTTTTTAATTATATGTAAATATGTGTTGAGCAATCAACATAGAAACCCATGTGACTTCACAGAATTTCTTAAACATCACAATCAGATCATAAACATTTCAAGAATCCACAAAAAATTATTGCACTGCAATCTGACATTTAGTCCTTTACATCGATAATCAATAACATCATTATTAACATCCATTTATTAAAAACTGTGGCAGCTTTAACTTCAGAAAATAAAAAACAAAATAGAAAGATATATAAAAAAAAAAAAATGAATTTTGCAATAATTACATTAACTAATCCATGAACTCTAATGATTACTCCATATTTCACATACTGTTACTTGAATATATATTTATAATACCTTGTGGTGATGTTTCTTAATATCTTCTGCAACAGCTTTCTGCCTGAGATTCATCAAACCTGAGCCTAATGTTCCTATCTAATTAAATTGTTAAATGTTTTGGAAAAATTCAAACTTTATTTATACTTATCTAAGTAAATTTAATTGTTAATAATAACATTGCTCAACATGTAGTGACTTGGAAAAATTAATGTCCCACGTAGAATAACCATTAAACTTTAAAAACACAATAAAAAAAACATTTAAAAAAGAAAGATGTCAGACAAACTAAGAAAATTCACAAATATTGGGCAGAGGAGGAAAAATAAAAATAAATAAAATATAGACAAATAACTTCATAAGTCAATCTAATATTATAATCTATGATATTTGGAAACCCTTCATTAATGACGCCCTTAAAAAATGGAGAAATTAAAAGAATGTTTATAGATATGTATATTAAATTTCTATTAATTACAGCCTGTGTCAAAATAATCTACTTGATTATAACAACATCTTAAATTCAGTATTTAAGAATATAAAGATTATCAAGTGGAAATTAAATAATAAATATTTTGGGGGATTAAATTCAAAGTAGGTAAAAGTAAACTTTGAACAAATTATTTAATGTTAAAATGATTTGTAAAAGTAAATTACAAAAATGAAAGAGATTGTCATAGAAAGAAGTCAGATCTGAACTAACTGAATTGTTTTATGATCTGGAATCATGCCATTGGCTGAAATAATTCAGAAAGAACAAAAGAATTGAAAGATATATAAACCATAGCAGAACAGAAAATGTTCTCTTCTCCTTCATCTTTGAGACCAATTTTGGAAATAGACAACATGTTGCAGTACAAGAAAATCTGCAGGTGACAGTCTTTTCCCTAGGGTCTCAGCTACTGACAATTATCAAGCTGATTAGAAAATTGAACATATCACCTAACTTTATTATGATATTATAAGCTTAAAAAGCCGCAGTCTAAGGAAAAGATTTGAAGGTAGTAGAATATTATACTATCATATGTACCTTAGCAAATAGATAATACTAGTCAGAAATTAACTGCTGTGTTCGACAATAAAATTAGAATGTGTGTATCTATGTATATATCTATATATTTGTAAATAGTGTACATATTAAATTATTAGAATTATAAAGCATACTGAGTCACTGATTTATTGTGTCCTCCATTCATTTCCCAAAATTTTATTTGTTATTATTACTTCTAGAAATTTAGGGATTTTTTTATTAGAGAATCAGGTGCTAAGATGCTTTATCTAGAAATAATCCCTATATTACCAAACAGTCATAGGCTTATATAAATTTCACCTGATATAATTATAATAATACTGCAGCAACTTGGAATTATGATTTAATACATAAATAATTCAAACATAAAAATATTAATATTATATATGCATAAAAACAAATTTTTTACAGCTTAAATACTTACAGACATGAAGACCTACTAAAATAATAATAAAGGCCAGTGCAGCCTGTTTAAGTTCCTAGACTTACTTAAGCATGACTGGAGGCAAGTCTCTCCATGGTAGAAGCTATCTAAGCCAACATATGATGACATCCAACATCATGTTGTTGCAAGTACATTTGCATGCACAAAGCTTCCATGATCAAGTGTCTTCTGGTTCTTCTTTCAGACCAATTCTTCCCATATAATTTAATTATTAGAATTCTTGTTCTAATTGGTTGAGCCATTTAGATCCTGTTGACATTGTTTCATATTTTATCTATAGATGCATCATATTACTAGTAAAATCTTATTTTTAATTGTTATTAATTAATTAATTAGTTTATAAAATTAAAAAACTTTTCTTAGATAACTGTAAATTATAACTATAGGTACTGACATGCTCTCGTAAGCTATAACTGCATGAAAATTATTATTGAGGCTAAGCACTTTTGAGGGCATTAAATGTTCTCATAAGCATCACCTTGGAATGTATATAATTATATGGGTATGTGTACATATAAGCAATAAAATATGTGTAAATCAGATTGCTCATTTCTTAGAAAAGAGGAAGAATGATTTTTTTTCCAGTTTATGGCATTAGAGTTGTTAGTTATATTTCATGCTTCTTAGACTTTCCACATAGAGTTGTTTTGCTTGATGCATGCTATGTTGGAAAATATGGGCTCAAATGTATGGCCTATAGTGTTTTGGTGTTCATGGAAGATTGCCTTATGCTTTGGATTATTTGTGGCTTATTTATAAAGATATCTGTGTTAATTTTAGATTATTTTCTGATAGAATTCTGTATCTCTTTTGCCTTTTAAGAATTTTATTTAGGTTGTTTCCTGGGTTTATAATTAATCTTTTAGTAACTGATTTTTTTTATCTACTAATCCAATAAGTTTTAATTTTACTTTTTATTTAAATTTATTGTTTAGCAAGTATCATTCGTTCAAACATAACAAATGTAATTTAAAGTGATCGTGTAACATCGTCACACTCTTATTTCCACACACTTAAGATTTGCCCATACATAAATGTTTAGGGCAAAAGAATGGGTGGATTCATTCCATTCTTTTTAAAATACTATATCTTGTGTCTGGAAAAATTGAGTATTCATTTATAATTTATCTTTAAAGCGCATGTGCATTGGCTTAATCGCTAATATTACTATTACATAAAAAAACATAGCGCTATATAAAATAATATCTCATTATATACTTATTTTTATAACTTTAATATGTATTTCAACATACACACACATATATATAATACATAAGTGTTTATAACTATTTTCTAGCTTTATATGTGTATGTAGTTCAATATATACAAATAAACATAACACCTTTCTCTCAGTTTCAGAGATTTACATCTTCTTTAAAGTCAGGATAAAATCATGAAGGTAACTTGTTTTTTTTTTATTTTTCTTTTAACTCAATCAGGAAATGGATTAACATCTATGTCAGATTATTTTGTGTTAGTGTTTTCTGCTACACATAATTGCTTTTCCTTGTTGTGCTGGTTCAGTTCAAGTTCTTGTTTAGGTGTCACAGATTGAACTTCCAGTTCAGAAGCAGCTTCTTTAAATATCAGTGGTAGTAAATCTGCACCCTCATCTTTTCACAATTGGTTTTGTGTTTCTATAATAGTTTTTCTTCATTTGTACAAATCATTATAACTTGCTTTAACAGATGTTGTTTTACTATTGCTTTCATCCTAAATTTATTTAGGTTACTTTTTTTCCATACTCTTTCACCTGGTGCAAACTACTTGTAATGGGTTCTATAGGAGTGTTCCCACACTCATTCACTTACATGTATTAGTTTTACTTCAACAAATAAGTAGATAGACTGCTGGGTAATTAAAGTTTGTACAATTTTTTGCCTTTGTCTTATCTTCTAACAAAGAATAGGTAGATACTTAGTTACTAATCAATAATGGATGGTTAGCTAGTTTGGTTCTAGATCAATTAGCTAAACAAAACATTTCAAGCATGATTGGAATAGAAATGCAGGTCCATATATATTACAAGGTTTTGGAAAGAATAAAATATATCTTCAGAAGGCTTGTTGCTTAATTTGATAGCATTTTTATTATTTTAATAGCTAATTTAATTAAAGTACTTTTCAAATTGGCTTTCAATAAAGAAAGAGAGAGAGAAAATATTGTTTGTCGTCATAGGATGTTTTATGTATGGAAGGCAGAGTATTATATTTTTTTTACTTTTAAAAAAATCATTAAATATCAAATAATAGTTAGTAAATAGTTAACAAATTGAGTTAGACAAATACAAAATAAATAATTGGAAAATTAAATTTGGGCTATAACATAATTTAAATAACTACGCATACAAAAAAAATATTTTATTGTAAACATATGTCTGTTTAGATTTCAATACAAAGATAAACTTAAGAGGTAGAAAATATGGTATTTTAATTATTTGTTGTTCACTGCTATTTTCTTATTTTTTTATTCTAACATCACTACTAAAATAGATACATACACTTTTGAAAAATTTCAAGTAAGAGCAGTATTATAAAATAATTAAGCCACTTACATCATTTTGATGTAAAATTCGGGAGATGTTGAAGGGATTCTGTTTTTAATTCTGTCGTATCTAAAATGTTCAATTTGCTTAGAATTTTTCTTTAAATATATTTCTACTAATTCTTTAATAGAAATAGTTTTATAAGCGGAATGATCCTAGTGAATAATATACCAATTATTTTCAGGAAATTATCTTTTTCCTTTTTATATTCTTTACAATTTAAAAGAAAGTCTTTTATTTCCTTCAGTCGTCCCTCGTCACACATTAATAAGGAAAGTGACTACCGGTTTATTTTAACAGACTTGTAAAATGAAATACTAAAGAATGAATATATATATGTGTGTGTACTTTGGAAAGTAAAAAATAAAAGAAAAAAAATATGACTAGCATCAAAATGCCTCACAAAACTAAAAATGTTGTAAATAAAGGTACAGATTCCCATAAAAGATAAGTATATTCGTGTCAAAAGACGATATTCTTCACAATACATGTTTAAAGCACTATATATACATATGCATGTTGGGAGTAACAAGAAGAGATCGAAAACGCAATGTATGGGTAAGAGAACAAACAGGTGTTACTGATCTCATTGAAAAAATTAAAAGACTGAAGTGGAGTTGGGCTGGACATATTGCTAGAAGAGATGATAGTAGATGGACAATTGAAATTTTAAACTGGATTCCAAGATATTGTAAAAGACCCAGAAAGAGACCACATGTGAGATGGATGGATGAAATAAGAAAGTGTACAGGGGTGATGTAGAGAAGAAAAGCTAAAGATCGCAAAAGATGGATTGAACTTGGAGAGTCCTTCATCCTGCAGCGGATTGATAATGGTTGATGATGATGATGATGATGATATTATAAATATGCACTCTCATATATATGTAATTCTTTTAGTTATTATGAATGATCTATCAAAGTGTTAAAATGCAGAATGAAAAAATTAATCATTCATGAATAGATTTTCAAATGAATAAAGTAAAAACAAAAATCTCAATTGTGTCAATTAAATGAGACTATTGTGTTAAAGTTACTTTGAGGCTGCTCAAATACCAAATGATCTAAACAAGTACTCATATAATTACATTACTATAAATAGTCTTGTAGAATAACAATTAAGATTTTAACCTTCCATGTCTCCAAAGTGAATTTTAAATCCAGGATAAAATTGGGAAATTTTTTTTAAAAAATAGGATTTTTTTTTCAGTTATTATTCCAATATTGATCAATAAAACATCTATTCAATTGCGGTTGATAAGTCTGAATTGTCAACTTCTTAGTATTTCTCAATACTTAAGAAAAAACATTTAAATGCATCTTTATATATTAAAAAAGTATGTGTGTGCGTGTTTATTGTAAAATTCCATTTTTATTTACTTTACTATTAATTTACATTTAATAACAAAAGGTATTTTTTAATGATAATAAAAATACAAATGAACATCATTTTTAGTTAACTTTTTTGATTTTGTACATTTTCCTCTAATTAACTCAAATTTATTTTGTAACTATAGTGAATATAAAAGAGTAAAAGAGAAAATCAACTCATTATTAGAATGTAAGATCTATTATCTAATATAAGTATTAAATGTCTAGAATAATTTAACTTTATTTAAATGTTCCAAATACTTTCAACTGTTAATAATAGCACACAGATTAGTATATGAACAACGTTTCGAGAATAGTTGAACATATTTGGAATATTTAAATGAAGTTAAGTTTTTTTAAAGACATTCAATGGAAATAGTCCAATATATAAATACAACTAAAATACTTATCATCACAAATCTTTGGGAAAACGATAAGATCTATGTAAATTAGATGGTCATATTATAAAAGTTATAGTCCTTAACAAATAAAATAATTTAAAAAAATATATTCATTTAAGAAGAATTACTTATCTATTCAACAGAAATGAAAGATAAAAAATGTGGAAAACTATTTTGGCAAATTACATCTTCATAAAACGAAATAATTTTCTCTATTATTTCTTCAGTAAAGTTCTAGCATTAATAATGTTTAAGTTTTCAATTTACCAGACAAAATTGTGAGAATAGAAAAAATAAATAAATGATTGATGTAAATTTATTAACAGACCACTACATGTTCATGAAAATGATAAAAATCAAAAGAATATTATATGAAATTTCAAATTGGCATTATTTATATGTTCAAACAAAAAATTTATATGTATAACTAAAACTAATAAATATATCAGTCTAGAGTATATAATCAATTCATGATTCTATTTAATTAAAACTGTTCTCTCTCTCTCTCTCTCTCTCTCTCTCTCTCTCTCTCTCTCTCTCTCTCTCTCTCTCTCTCTCTCTCCCTCCCTCCCTCTCTCTCTCCCTCTCTCCCCCCTCTCTCTCTCTCTTCAGGAAAAGAGAATTTATGGCTTTAATAATTGATCTCCAAGTTGATAAACTATTCTAAAAGTTGCTATGGAAATTTTATGGCTAATTTTATGAATAAGAATGGGTTTATTTATTTGCATATTAATTACATAATATGTGTCTGTTAAATTTTGTTGAGAGAATTATAAAACACTTCATATCCACTATAATAAATTACAATTTTTTTATGCATTTATTTAAAATTAACTTAATTTCATTTTAGTATTATGATTATTATTTTTTAAATAATGATATTATTATGAGAGTTCAAAAGAAGAAAAGCTTTGTATAAATTTCGAGAAGTTTCAAGATGTGTGGTATTACATTTACTAATATGAATTGAAGATGAAATAAAATAGATGAAAAAATATTCAGTAACATTATATGAATAAAAAAAAATAAGGATGTGTTTGAATAGCTTTTAATAAATTTGATATCAAAAAAAATAAAAATTATTAAAAATTATAGGCATGATCTGAGAATATATCATTTTTTATATGTGATTGTGGGATATTTATAACATTTTTGTTATTATTTTATTGAAATAAATGAGCATTTTGAAATTATATGTTTATTGAAAAATAATTTAACAAAAAATGAATAAAACTTATCTTCTATTATAAACATTTTAATTAAATTAATCATCTTAATTATATCATTTGGAATGAATATATTAGTCTTGAATTATAAGATTTTAATTAGATTATAGCATTATTAGTAAAATTTAAAAATTAAATGTATAATTTGTATTCTAATGCAATAAATTCAACTAAAAAGCTCTAATTTTTAAGCTAGTTCAATGATCTTGTTAATTATTGGGTTTTTATTACTTTAAATATTATTTATTTAAAATTGATCTCTGCTGATTTTCAAAAGCATTTAAATTCGATTGTATTCCCATGCATAAGATGTGATATATTAGACTATTTCCATCATTTATGAGTGAATGTTGAATGTATAGAAAATTTTAAATTTTATTTAAACTTTTCCAAATACAAACAACTTGTTAGTAATAACACACAAATAGACAATACAGATTAGTAATTACATAACATTTCAAGTCTTTTTCAGGTGTTGCTGGCCTATATGCACAGTGACAATATTCACTTAGAAGTTGAACTCACACCTTTAGATTCTTGAATATTGAATCTAAGGCAAATGCTCTACCAACTGAGCTTAAATTCAATATTCAAGAATCTAAAGGTGCGAGTTCAACTTCTAAGTGAATATTGTCACTGTGCATATAGGCCAGAAACACCTGAAGAAGAGTTAAGAATAATACTACTCGAAATGTTGTGTAATTACTATCCTGTATTGTCTATTTGTGTGTTATTACTAACAAGTTGTTTGTATTTGGAAAAGTTTAAATTAAGTTTAAAATTTTCTATACATTCAACATTCACTCATAAATGATGGAAATAGTCCAACATATCACATCTTATAATATATCATCATTACAAACCTTCAGACATATTCCCATGCATGTTTAGAAAATTATTTGAATAATCCTATCAAATATAGCTAAATAGAAAGTATAACAAAAATGAACAGCAACTATTTCAGCATTATTTTCTCTTATTCCTTCTGTTTTCAGTGTTGTTCCTCTATCACTGTTCATCAAAAAATTTTGGTATTCAATTTGGGTTTGTTGAACTAAATTATCTCTATATGATATAATGAATTAACTTGATATAGTGGATTTGCAGTTATAATACTAACCCTCAACTGCTAACTTAGAATTAAGAATTTTTACTCTTCAATTAGAAGTAACTATACATCTATTTATTGAACAATAGTAGATATTTATGATCTGACAATGTGAATTAAACTCTTAAAGAGCAAAAGACATAATAGAATTCCATCAGGCAATAATTAAACTAATTAATTAGTGACAATTACAAAAAAGATTTTACTAGTAACCAGATGCATCTACAGATAAATAGTATTAGACAATGTCAGCAGGATCTAAGTGTCTCAACCAATTAGAACAGGAATTCTAATAATTAAATGAAAGAGAACAATGGGTTTAAAAGAAGCAACCAAAACACTTGCTAGTGGAACCTACATGCATTCAGATTGCTTGCAATAACACAGTGCTAAATGTAATCATGTGTTGGCTTTGATGGCTAATATTGCAGAGAGAGTTGCCTCTGGACATTCCAAAGCAAGACTAATGACTTGAATAGATGACACTTGCCTTTATTATTATTTCACTATACCTTTCTCAATCTTAAACTTCTTAGTATGATCATGAAATCTAATCACTGCCATTGTACCTTAATAAATACTTTTCAGAATATAATATCTGGAGTCTATTTACAAATTCAAAGCATAATGATAATTCATATTCATTGGTCTTTCCTATAACTTATCTCAATTCTTGAATGTGATTCACTTTGGTAATACTATTATCAAACCAAGTTTTCTCTTTTCGTTGGTTAGAATCCAAAATTTCATTATAAATGACTTAATTATCTTGATAAAGATTTTATATAGAACTAATATGAAACTGATAGGTCTGTAATTCTAAATATTTTCTTTATCATCTTTATTAAATATCAGTATTATTACTATTATTTCAATCATTTGGTGCATCTTTATTATTTAGACATTTGGTATATAAATTTACCAACAATTTTATTACATCTTCACTTACTTTTATTTAAATATTAATAGGAATTCATTTTCTGGAGTTTTTGCTTTCTTCATAAAGTTGGGCAATTTAAAAAATGTAATAACAGTAGGGAATACTTTGTTTTCTTGTTCTTTTTATTCATTTTCTTGTTCTTTTTATTCTATAACTGTTTAAAAGCCTTCAGTACATGTCTTTTTTTAATTTTATTTTTTCTTCTTATTGCAGAAACAATTTTCCTTCCAATACCAAGATGATGTTTTGCATTTTTGAGCTTTTATTATTTTTATAGCTTTATTTTGACAATTAATAATTATATTTTTTAACCATTATTAAATCTTTTCCACCATTTTATGGAACTCTAGATTTTCAATTCTTCTTAATGAATTATTCAAAAATATATATATATTCGATTTTTCTACATATATTCTCTTGTCTTGGTAGAAAATTGTGTACCAGTTATCCCTCTTTCAGTTTCTAATAGAATATCACATATCTTTTTATTGATAACAGTCAAGTCCGAAACGTTTTTAAAGTCTGTTAATATTTTTAAATGATTTACATTTGGAATATTTCTGAAAATTAAGAATATTAACTAATAATATTATCTTTCTTAATAGCTTTGTCTCTCTGGTATTGCATTAACACATATCTTATATGACATTGATCAATGATCACTTCCAGTGTTGACTATTAGGAGTATTAAAATCTTGAAGCATATATTTTCTGTTAGTCAAAATTTAACAATTCTGCAGTACCTTCATTTGAATGCCTCTATATTCATTTCCATTTAGCATTTTCTCAAAGAAAAAATTCATGTAATTCTTTTTTTCTGAAAACATCACTAGTCTTTGTCTTTTCTCATTTCTGTTATTTTATTTACCTGCAACACTTTTGTCTTTTAATTATTCTAATAATAAAATCACCATGACAATTTTAAAATATTGTTTGGTCTAATCAGAAGCATTTTGTACATCTATATTGTACTGTATTTTATCCTAGTACAAATAGCGTTGGCAATTTAAAAGTTAAATTAATAAATTTCTAATGAAAGATATATTTATGTAAATATATTTGATCTATTAGTTTAAACAACATGAGTGTATATATTTTTTTGGTTTGTGTTTAATGAAATTAAAAAGAGAGAAGGAATGTAGAAAGTACAATAAAAAAAAATAATTTAATTAAAAGAAACCTTTATTGCAAGGCCATCAGTAGCATGGAAACAAAGCGATAACATTCATTAAGTAATTAAAGATGGCGATCAAGAAAAAAAGGAAGACTTTGTAGGCTAAATTATTTTAAATTTGGTACACATTGGCAGGTGTCAATAGGAGTTGCACAGAAAGAAAAAAAAAATAAACAGGACAAAAGAAATAACAGTTGGTGCAGAGGGTTCTTCTTAGATATCCTTCCTGCAGAGATCAGTAAAAATAAAAATAAACATGAAGAAATTATGAAAGTGGGCCAAACTACTGTTACTAATAGACTGAAATATTAAGATGTGCGAGTAGTAGCAGTTCATTTGCTGGAGTTGCCTTGTACCTGTGTCGCGAACTACCTGAGTGAAGAAGCCATCTCCTACTAGATTTTAACCACAAAAACTTAAAGACTGCCGAAATACTGGACCGCAGATCCATTTTAAAAAAATCCATGCATGGTCAACATTAGAAATCCTGCACGTTAACATTCAAACTTACCGGTAAGTAACTTTATTAAATCAACAAAAATTAGTGATCACTTTCTTGAACTCTTAAGCGTGATGAACTGTCGCCATGAGTCATATGAATAAAAGAAACAAATGTTAGCTGTAGTTTTATATTTTGATTGTCTTTTTATATTTTATCCTCTCGATCTTATTAATGTTTTGTTTCATATTAATAAAGTAAAATATAACTTGTGTTGTTACTAATTCTTATAGTTCTAAATTCATTACAATTTAGACATTATTATAATTCAAATAAATTGCCAACGTTGTACTGAAACACAATCCTCCGGATATTCCAAAATGTTGTCGTAGCTAGATAAATAAAAAAGGGATTTTTGCCAGTGGGTTCTGATATAGAACTCTGGCACCTTTCAAATAAATTAAAAGCTGGCTTACTTGATCCCATTATTTTAGTAGCTACATTAGTTAAAAGAGTGTTGTGTGACCAAGAAAAATAATTGCGTCCATTAAATCTTACTGAATTGTATGATGAAACAAATTTAATAGATAGGACATAATTTGGTCACTGAGTACGAGTCTTTAACTTGTAATAAAAAACACTAATAACGTAGTGGACGTTACAATGCCGCCCAACTCGAGGCTTCGATGAGAACCATGTCCTGAGATAGAAGTAAATAATAAAAGTTAAATATAAAAAAGTTTTGTGTTTTTTTTTGTTTTGTTTCACTTATGTAGGTTTAATATATATATATATATATATATATATAATAAGAGTAGGCAAAATGATGGAAATAAAGTAGCTCATAAGGTAAAGTGGCAGCAGGGGGGAGCAGCTTTGGCAAATGTATTAATAAAAGATAAACAGTAAAATAGAAATCAAGCAAAATAATAATAATTTTTTTTAAAAAAAAATAGAAGTGTATGAAATTGAGAAGTGGACAAATACAGAAAATATGGCAGAAGACGAAAAGGATCTAAAGAGGGTATGAAAACATTAGTGAAAAGGCTATTATATGAAGCACTAAATGAAATCAAAGAGGATATGAAAAAGGAAATAAGAGAGTTCAAAGAAGAATTAAAATGAAGTGGTGGAATGATTAGGGAAGTGAAAACTGAGATAAGGGAAGAGAGTTCAAAGAAGAATTAAAATGAAGTGGTGGAATGATTAGGGAAGTGAAAACTGAGATAAGGGAAGAGATTAAAGAAATGAAAGAAGAGTTAATAGAAATGATAGATGAGAAGGTTAAAAAAGGTACAAAGTGAAGTGATAGAAGTAGGATCTAATAAACAGAAGAGTCAGGAAATAAAACCTCTAGAAAATAGAGAAAATATGCCAAGTGCGATAAATCCTTTTCTGAAATTGAAAATCTTTTATGGGCAGAAGAGGGAGTCACTGATGGAACATTTAAATAGTCTTGAGAGATACTTCACGATAAACCCGATGTCAGAAGACATTAAACTAACTCTAGTCATTAGTCATTTACAAGGAACTGCACAGGCTTGGTGGGAGCCTCTCTTCGAGAGACCGAATAACTTTGCGCATTATGGTCAGACATTAATGAAATTTTATTGGAACGAAGACCACCAAGAGAGAATCAAGAGTAAAGTGGCTCAAGAAAAATGTAGTACAGAGCAGCATTACGTGTCATTTTTCTGGAAGCAAGTAGCGCAATTACGAGCGTTAATGAAGTATAAGTTGATGGAAAAACAGATTATACAAATTACACAGAAAAATTTCCCTAATCCAGTAAGGCACCTATTGATAAGTACCAGATGGGAGATGGTTGAGCAGATGGCTGAACTACTTAATGCATTTGAGATCAACAAGGCTAGTGATGAAGAAACGAACCCAAAGTACACAAACAAGATACCAAGTCATAAAGGTCAAGTGCAATTGAACACTATGATGTTGACCGATAATGTGAGAAATCAAGGAACGGATAAGATAACTAAAAAGAAAGGGAATAGGGCAAGATCGCCATCCCCTGGAGAAAAGTTCAGGAGTCAAGATAAATACGAGGAACATCTTGATACACAGTGGAGAGATTGGTGTGAGGGGCATAGAGAAATGGGCAGATCATTGTCGACTCAACTGGGTTATACATACCCAAACAGATAATGGTAGACAAACGAATGGATGGACTAAAGCCCTGAAGACCGCGGAAAGAAATTAACAGTAAATGAGATAGGATAGGGATTACATGATCATTTATTAAATGGTGGAAGGTTAATCGACAGTGAACTGGGGAGGTCGATGTGATTCGTGGGGTGCATGTGCTAGTAAGGGATAATAATAACCCTGAAATTCATGCTTTTTAGATGGTATGCAAAGATCATCTTTATGTGCCTGTCAGACTTATAGAAGCAGGGTCCCAAGAAATGGGAGGACAAACCAAGTGCCCGGAGCCATAAATCTCAAACAAATGAGCAATGCTCTGTCATGCTTAAACTTGAACTCTTTGTTAAACTATATGTGGTTGTATATGTGTACTGTGAGCAGGAAAGAAATTAGTGTGCAATGCATTATGTAAACCTCTCGATCATGTATTCAACATCAATATTTCGATTAAGCAATCAGTTGATGTATATATAAAAAATACATCAGTAAAGAGTGATTAATAGAGCTTTGAGAATAAAATAATGTCATACCCCATATTTTATTCTTGTCATTGACCACGGAGGTATTGTACTGTATTTTATCTAGTACAAATAGCATTGGCAATTTAAAAGTTAAATTAATAAATTTCTAATGAAAGATATATTTATGTAAATATATTTGATCTATTAGTTTAAACAATGTGAGTGTATATATTTTTTTGGTTTGTGTTTAATGAAATTAAAAAGAGAGAAGGAATGTAGAAAGTACAATAAAAAAAAATAATTTAATTAAAAGAAAGCTTTATCGCAAGGCCATCAGTAGCATGGAAACAAAGCGATAACATTCATTAAGTAATTAAAGATGGTGATCAAGAAAAAAAGGAAGACTTTGTAGGCTAAATTATTTTAAATGTGGTACACATTGGCAGGTATCAATAGGAGTTGCACAGAAAGAAAAAAATAAACAGGACAAAAGGAATAAAAGTTGGTGCAGAGGGTTCTTCTTAGATTGTCCTTCCTGCAGAGATCAGTAAAAATAAAAATAAACATGAAGAAATTATGAAAGTGGGCCAAACTACTGTTACTAATAGACTGAAATATTAAGATGTGCGAGTAGTAGCAGTTCATTTGCTGGAGTTGCCTTGTACCTATGTCACAAACTACCTGAGTAAAGAAGCCATCTCCTACTAGATTTTAACCACAAAAACTTAAAGACTGCCGGAATACTGGACCACAGATCCATTCTAAAGAAATCCATGCATGGTCAACATTAGAAATCCTGCACATTAACATTCAAACTTACCGGTAAGAAACTTTATTAAATCAACAAAAATTAGTGATCACTTTCTTGAACTTTTAAGCATGATGAACTGTCACCATGAGTCATATGAATAAAAGAAACAAATGTTAGCTGTAGTTTTATATTTTGATTGTCTTTTTATATTTTATTCTCTCGATCTTATTAATGTTTTGTTTCATATTAATAAAGTAAAATATAACTTGTGTTGTTACTAATTCTTATAGTTCTAAATTCATTACAATTTAGACATTATTATAATTCAAATAAATTGCCAACTTGTACTGAAACACAATCCTTTAGAGATTCCAAAATGTCATCGTAGCTAAATAAATAAAAAAGGGATTTTTGCCAGTGGGTTCTGATATAGAACTCTGGCGCCTTTCAAATAAATTAAAAGCTGGCTTACTTGATCCCATTATTTTAGTAGCTACATTAGTTAAAAGAGTGTTGTGTGACCAGGAAAAATAATTGTGTCCATTAAATCTTACTGAATTGTATGATGAAACAAATTTAATAGATAGGACGTAATTTGGTCACCGAATACGAGTATTTAACTCGTAATAAAAAAACACTAATAACGTAGTGGACGTTACAATATAAAAATCCTTTATTTATTTCTCACACTAAGAAAATATTGGGGCATAAACTAGAATTGTCTGCATTAGGTATCTTCCATTAATTTAAATAACCAATCTTGTCAGTCTATCTGATATACAATCAATCTCCATGGTAATGTTTTTTACTTTTATTTATAAAGAATCCAACTCCATTTATATTTCCAATATTTGTGCCTTTATAGTAAAATATATGTCTACTTTTTAAATCAATTGTCTCTTTATATTTTCTTCTAACTTCACAAAGTCCAACAATGTCTCATTCAATATTAGATAATTCTTCTTCTAATTTGTGCAATATTCCTTCACTTTAATGTGATCTACAGTTGTAGAGATAACTAAATAAAAAGTTGTCAAAAGGCTGCTTGAATTTACATCCAAGAAGTTCTTAGCACCTTCCATCTTCAGCTTCTAACCATTGCCTTAAATGGTGACTTTACAATATCCTAGGAATAAAAGTCATAATTTAGTTTTGCCTGCTAAGGTAAAAAAAAGATTATTCACACACACATTCATCGTAATTGTGACTTCAATGAAATATAATTGATATTTCAGTTTAAAAACTATTGGGAAACTCAGAAAAAAAGGTCATCATGTTTCTTGATTTTAAACTCAAAGATAAAAAGACAGTAAACTCACTACAATGGCTGATGCATTTGGTCAGCCATGTTCATTTACTATGAGAATAATCATATAATAATAACTATTGAACACTTTAAAATATAATTAAAAAAACACTTCCATAATTATCTATAATTTTCATCTTTCTTAGTTTTGTCTAACTAATCTACTTAATTTATTTATGATTCTTATTTTTTATGTTTTTATTTACTTATTGGTTTTGTTTTGTTGTTGTTGTTGTTATCTAATAAAATCTTGTAATTCAATGTTCACCTATTTTCCTGTTGGCAATATATTTTTTTAGACGTTGCAAACAACTGTAAAAAAAAAAAAAAATTGAATTTTTAATTTTATGTAAGAATAAATTTAAATGTAGAAAATAAAAAAAATTTAAATGCTTTTATTCACATAAATACATTAAAAATACAAATAAAGATATATTAAAAAAAATTTTAAAAAGTACTAAAATAAATTTTATTTAACTTTAACAGTATTCTGATTATTATGCAACTCAAATAAAAGCATACAACACTCATATTTAGAAATAGTCTTAGAGTACTTCTGAACTTGCACATATAATATTATGGAATACTGTGAAAACTAAAGAAAATATTTTTTACTTTTTTAGTACATTTTTGTATGTAAAAGCATTTGTTTTAGAAAATATATTATAGTTTTTATTACTAAAAAAATAATTAAAAATATAACTTCTTAAAACAATATTACTATAGTTGATTGTGTTACAAAATTAATAATATTTCAATTAAAGCTTTATCCAATTAGAATCCAGAGGTCAAATTGAGAAATAAACGTAGTGGTGATATAACAAATATGTTCTTTTATGAAGATGATATATTGATTTGTTGCTTGTCAAATACATATCAAAAAAGAAATTATGTTGGGAAAAGTTTTTAAAGAAAGTCGAAAGTGATTATATGGAGGTTGGCTAGTGTAGAAATATCTATCATTTTATATGTTACCCCTGTAATTATTATTTACTTTTTTATAAAACAAACTTTACTAATTACAAATTATATACGAGTATTAACACATGTTCAGAGGGATTTTATATATATATAACATAAGGTCCATAGCTTATAAAATATAATTATTAAGACTAATGTCTGAAAGCAAATATAATTATTCAATTTTAAAGTATAATTTATATCATTTTAAAATAATGAACAACTAAGAAAAATTACTTCGGGATATATATATAATACCACTCTTTTTTTTTCAGAACATATTTTTGTTATCGAAAATTACAGAACAGTGAGCAAGCCACATGGTTCTAATAGTATAAATAATTATTATGGCATTATATGGATTAAAAAAAAATTAATATTTTTTTCAAGCAATTTTTTTAGATTAATTATTTTCTTGTGTAATAGGAAGTGTTGTATCTTAAAGATGGAAAGTATTGACATGTTTCAAAGATGTGTATCTAATATCAGGATAACTATTACATAAGATATATGTGGAATCCAGATTTAATTTAAAATGATTAATGATAAAAGCTTTTGTAGGAATTGTATTAAGTCATAAGTTAAGTAAAAAATTTAACCTTGATTGAGGAACACACACATTTTGGAATCTGATTGAAGTTTTGACAATTGGGAGAGTTGACCATAGATGTCTGTTACTATATATAATTTTTTTCAGATCTTTAAATGAAACATCAATTAAAGATTTGATGTTATAATTGTCTAACAAATCTGCAAGCTCAATAGCATGATCAGTATAAAAAATGACTTGCATGTGGAAGTTGAGCAAGGAATATTGGAGATAGAGGAATGGCTTTGAGGATTGGATTAATCTGTGGTTGCAATATACATTTTAGCTCTGACATATAATACAAATGATTGAGGACATTATATTAAGACCACCTTTGCAAATAGAAAAAAGCACTTGTAATTAATAGATGTGATGTTGATTCCCAGATGTATGATTTTATTGTGGTCATGATATTTTTCACAGTTCTCATTAAAAGATGCATCCATGGACTATACCACCCAGAATAACATTAACAATATGAATTTTGACTATAGGATTAAGCAATTTTATGCAGAAGGCTTTTATTTTTGTATTGAACTTGTTTTTAACCAGATGATTTAGATGTTAGTTTAATTGTGTTTTAGATAAACTAATTGAATTCCAAGAAAAAATGAGTGTGTATCTGTGAAGAATGTATGTAGATTGCAACCTGTAGCTATCTGCCACATGGGTGACTTAAAAACTTGTATTGTAAATCCTGTTAGGGTTTTAAATTTGTTCAGAATATAAAGAATGAGCGGAATATTTTGTAGATCTCTGAATAGGACATCAACAAAAGATATCACTTTACCAGTAGTACCAAAATGAGAAAGGAAGAGGCCTTCTGTGCACTGCTCAATCTCTTTGATCATAGGATCTATATATATTGCAAATAATAGTGAAACAAGTGAGGACCCTTGTGGAATATTTCAGCTTAATTTTAAAGGAGAATTATTGTAATTATTAGTGATGCCTAACAATATAAATTATTAAATTAAATAATTTGATAAAGTAGGTATAAAACAATATATATTTATATGTTTCAAGTAAAACTTTTTATTATAAATTTTTTTATAAAGTTGATTTTGTCATTGAATTTTTAGAATACTGTGAAGACCTCCTCAATTCTATGCAATAAATTAGACAAAATAATAGCTCTATATACAACTAATTTTGTTGACTAATAGATTTACTAGCACAGTTTCAAACTGTAAAATAGAAGTAACCGACCCTTTACACATGCACTGTACTGTTATATTAAATCAATATTGTTGTTTTTTTAATGTGAGAGAACTCTCTAAGACACAAAATAGAGACTTTGGAAAGATAAGACAGCCAATGTGTTTATCTTATTTTTGTACCTAAATTCAATTATGTAGGCCAATTTTAAGAACCTTGGAACAAGTGTGTGAGGATTTATATTCTTCACTTTACTTTCATTTTCTTTATTACACATATTAAAACTCATGAAATTTTAATATTTACTGCATGTTAATATTCAGAGATGTTATAACCAATGTAAATGAATTATAGATTTACTAACACAGTTTCAAAATGTAATTGTAAACAGAAGATAATAAATCTTTTACACATGTGCTGTACTGTTATATTAAATCAATATTGTTTTTGTTGAATATGAGAAAACTCTCAATCTGAGACACCTTTGTACCTAAATTCAATATATAGGCCAATCTTAAGTATTTTGGAATAAGATCAGATTTTATATTCTTCACTTTACTTTTATTTTTTTATTCATGTATTAACATTCATGAAATTTTATTATTTACTATGAGTTATAATCAGAGATGTTAGAATTAATGTACTTGAATTATAAATTTACTAGCACAGTTTCAAGCTGTAATTTTAAACAGAGGTAATCAACCCTTTACACGTGTGTTGTACTGTTATAAATTAATCAACATTGTTTTCATTGAATACAAGGCACAAGCTAGAGATGTTGAAAATATAAGAGGGACTTATATAATTGAATTTTGATACAATGGTAAGATGGCACATTAGTTGCTCTTATCTTTTCAAATTCTCTACCTTGTGCCTTGGATTAAGAGTTTCCTCATATTCAACAAAAACAACATTGATTTAATATAACAGTGCAGCACATGTAAAAGAGTTGATTATCTTCTGTTTAAAATTACAGTTTGAAACTGCACTAGTGAATTTATTAGTCAGTTATATTAATTTTTAACATCTCTTAACCTTAACAAGCAGTGAATATTAAAATCTTGTGAGTGTTAATATGTATAACAAAGAAAATGAAAGTAAAGTGAATAATATAAAATCTTCATGCTTTCATTCTAAGATACTTAAGATTGGCCTATATAATTGAATGTAGTTACAAAGATAAGACAGCTGCTCTTATGTTTGCAAAATCTCTGTCTTGTACCTTGGATTGAGAATGTCCTCACATTCAACAAAAACTAGATTGATTTAATATCATGAGTGAAGGGTTGATTACCTTCTGTTTAAAATTAATTTAGTTGTGTTGTTACATTACTATGATGAAATATCTATCTTTTAGCTTGCTAATTTTTTCATTTCATATTGAAGTCCACTTTTGTATGAAAAATTTAAAAAAAGCAAATAAGATATTTAACTAGAATATCATTCTCAAAATGATAATCATCATCCAATCTAAAACTTACTGATGAATGTTTTGAACTTTTTGAACATTAGTTAGTAAAACAAAGTTTTTATAAGTTGTATTTAAAATATTAAGACTATCACCAGCATACTATACATTTAGAAACAATAATACATTTCTTATAATCAATTCAAATTAAAAATTCCACTGTCAAATCAATTCACATCCTAATGCCTGCATTACATATTCAATATCCAAAGTTCACTGTCATAAAAGTAGAAAACAAAGTTGAAACTAATATATATTTTTGTTTAACACCAGTTTTTATTTAAAATTCTTAGATTTTTCACCAGCAGTAATAATTTAGTTTATTTTATCATATAGGAATCATGTAATATAAATAAAATATTAATGGGTCAATGGCTAATTTTAAACATTGCCTCAAATCTTTTTGTTTAACTGGATCAAATGCCTTGAGTAAATGAATAAACCTTATATACAAATCATATCCTTGCTTGCGACCCTTTTTTGCGCTTTTCTGGCAATACATTTTCCCCATAATTCTTATTGATTCTTTAAATCACAGTGAATCTCTGGTATCCCTTTTTTATGAATAAAAGAAATATCTATTCAAAAGAATTCTTAAAAGTATCATTTATATAGTAGATAATGACGATATTCCAAAATAATTACTGCAGTTTTGCTTATCCACATTCCTCTTATAAATTATTACAACAAGCCCATTTTTAAAATCAGGTGGAACAACTTTATGAACTTCTATAATTGTAAAAAAAAAATTTTAATAGTTTTGAGCTATTATATCACCAACAAATTTTAAAATTTCTCCAAGTACCTCAGCAAAATCTATGGCTTTCCCATTTTAAAGATAATAAAGACCTATTTTAAATTCTTTAATTTGGATATCTTTAATCAAATTTAAATGAATAGATAACATAGTATATCTTCTTTAAAAGCTATCATCTCAAATCTTGTATATTTATTCAAAAGATGATTAAAATACTTCCTTCCACCTTCTCAAACTATTATTGTCATCATGTAAGGGACTGCCAATCATGGATTTATTAAGATTATGGCATCATTATTTAAACCATACATTAACTTCAATATATAAACAAAATATTTTATGTGGAAATGATCAGCAAATGATTGTACTTCATTCAAAGTTTTAATCCATTAGTCATTTCAAAATCTTTTCAGCCATTGAAAAAGTCTTATGAAGATTACGTTCATCTTACTACTTTGCCAAATAAAAAACTGTCAAATATTTTACTTTAATATAGTTACTAATAATAAAATTACATTCAGAAATGCAATCAAGATTTTTCTGTTTAGGCAAACATAAACGTACCTACACATTCCTTAAAAAAATTCCAATAACATAACTATCTTGAAAATCCATATTCACCATTTTACTATCTAATAGCTATTGAAGTTAACACAAATACCATTTGTTTCTAAAGAATGGATATCAAATTCCCTATCATTATATTTAGAATAGAATATATTTCTTTAATGTCTGTGATCTAGCCAACAATACCCCCTATATATGCTAGTGAAAAATGAACGTTTTTTACATTCTGACACTGAATAATAATATAATCAAAGATGTGTCATTATATTGAGCATGAATTCATCCAAGTTTTTTTATAGTAAATTTTTGCCTTAAAAAAGTGTATACTTGAGTTCGTAAAACTAATATCATTATTGTCAATACCCTTATACTATCATAGTTTAATATCCTAATCAAGTGTGCATTAATGTCTCCAAGAAGAAAGTTTGAGGCTTTTAATGGAATTGATATAAAACAACATATCAACAAGGAATAAAACCTTTTTCTCTTAATTTTTTGAACACAATGATACAGCATAAGCACTGATAAAATATATTTAGATACTGTAATGTGTTATAGTGTTATAATATAGATATGGGTGCAGATATATGTATATCTATTATAATGGTCAGAGGAATAGATGGCTCTTATTGTATCTATCATACAAGGCACCACTAGACCATTCGAACCTAGAATATTTATATAGTAGGCAGATACACATTGTGAAAGATCCATCTTTTATTTTATTAACCATTAGCTCATGCCACTAGCTCAAGAAGATGGAGAGATTTATAATAAATACTTAAACATTTTAATAAAGAAAAAGATTTAAATTCTTAAAATATATTTTTAATATAAAAATAAAATAAGCCACTGCCAGTAATTATCACACAAAACCATTTATTGTCACACATATATAAATTTAAAATTGAGGAATAAATTGATCTTGTTTAGATTTAAAATTTAAATTATTATTTTATACTTAAGTTAAAAGTCTGCACAGATGGACAATTTATAAAAGTTTGTATTATAATGTTGAGTATAGATAGGCTATATAGACTACTCAGTTAAAACTTGTCAAAAACAATCATTCAATCTCAGGCTAAAAGTTCATAGCCAAAACAACGCTTGCTTTCTGATATATAGATGCAACCAATGCAATATGAAGATGCTAACATAAAATCATGCTGTCAGGAATGTGTGTTTGCAGCATGATTTTATTTAAAGGATATGATTCTTGTCCAATACAGGAATATGTGTCTGTCTGGCAAAGGAATCATGTATATAAAATATTTAAGAGAAATGCTATGTATGGGGGAGAGCAGTCTATTTGCTGACTTATAGTCCCTATCCATAGAGCTAAAGGGGTCAATGTCATAGGAAATAGTCTGCATCCATTGCAACACAATGACTACACTTTTGGGTCATGCATTCAGTTGGGCTTTGCCCTGTATGCTAAACATGCTTCACATTACATTGATATAAACACCCATATATCCCTCCACCAGCAATGACCTAACTACAAAACAAATAGTCTGAAATCATACCCCTTTAAAATAAACAAACAATTTTAAATATAAAGTTACTACTTCAATTGCTTAGGAGAAATTTACAGTAAATAAATCTCTTTGACACTCATCATAAGGTGCCTAATTGACAACAATAACTTATAAGCTATATGGGTAAATACCTTTAGACACTCTGCATGAGGTGTCATATTTATCTATATATATCATGTGGCTGTGCACATACAGGCATATATATTTTATGTATATAAAAATCTTAAAGAATAACTAACATAAATGTTAATGAATCTATGCAGCCATCTATACCCAACTTAAATTTAATACATTTTAGAAAATTTAGTTAATAACTACAAAATAAATAAAAATGAAAAATGGAAATGATTAGCAAACATAATTGATTTAGAAATCTTTAAGTCAGATAAGAGTTCATACTTATTAATGAGGTTTTAACTAATTGCAAGTGTGTAAAAGTTCCTTATGTAAAAGAGTTCATACTTTCCATGAGAGGTCTGAAGTCTGTCTTGTCCAAGTGCATCGCACTCATCCAACTGAAGTCCATTCATTATTTCTGGGAAGACCGGTCAGTTGTTTGCTGCCATTCAGTACTCATTAGTTTGGAGGCTGCCTCAGCTGGTGTATATCATGGAGTCTGCAATACAGCTACAGCTCAAATGTAGATTAATAGTCAATTTTTCTTCTTTTTTCCAACTGTTATTATTTTGTCTTTTATACTTTTATAGCTTCTTATCAGAAATCCTGTGGATCGATCTAACATGATGTCACTGATCCTAATGTTTGGATGTTTCCATTTTGGTCCATACACATGTTGTTGCTTCAGAGAGGGGAAACAATCTTTAATTATTATCTATATCTCCTATCTGACCTTTTAATTATTTAAGTATCAAGGGCTAGTTTGCTTTAAAACAATCATTTCCATTTATTAAGATCAAACATGATGGAAATTACAACATTTATTTCTATTTTCAAAATATTAACCTTTATATTTTTACTTTTTTTTTTTTTACAAAAAAGTACCTTTAAGTACTTTTTTTTGTTAAAATAGTTTTAAAGTTTTCCATCTGTGCAATCTATATATGTTAAACACAACTCTTTTAATTTTCTTTTAGTTTTTAATAAAATTATTTTATTTGCGATCTTTTTTCCCTTTAAGTATTAATTTTAAATTAATGTAACGGCATATGTATACTGTTACACTATGGATATTGTAAATAAAGTATTTACTGCTGTAAATTGTTCCTATGCAGCACCTGCATAATTTTCTTTATTATATTCATTCTAGAAAATTTACATAAATAGCATGCACTGAACTCTAAATAAATTTATGCTATTTAATTATATGTTAAGAACTTGCATAAGAAAAGTCAAAATGCAGTTAAGTACATGTTTGCAAAAGCTCGGTAAAGTAGATGCAGAATAAAATCTGTTTAAAGTTGTGCATGTATAGAAATATCACACACAAACATTATAGAAGATGGTCAACATATAAAGGTTGTCTTCCTAGAAGATAAACGTTTAGTTTCATTGATTTATCTATTATTATTATTATTATTATTATTATTATTATTATTATTATTATTATTATTATTATTATTATTATTATTATTATTATTATTATTATTATTATTATTATTATTATTATTATTATTATTATTATTTTTATAATTATTATTATTATTATTATTTTATTTTTTTTATGAATATAATAAACTCATATTAAATTTTCTGCAATCCAGCTGGTCCACAAACTAATTTTTAACATCAGTTTTTCATTGATCATTGATACATTTGGAGATTCAGGAAAGGAAGATACCAAGTTAAACCATATCATGAATTCAGTATCACATTTAAGTTCTAATATTCATTTATCTCTGAAAGATGAGTTTGATTCAGAGCAAATTTCTCAATCTTAAATCAAGACAAATTTTTAGATACAAGTGCCAACTTTCAGTCAGGAATTTGCTAACAAATAATCATGTTTCTTTTAGCATATCATAATTTAACATGTAATAACAAGATATATATATATATATATATATATATATATATTATGTAAGTCAATGGGCAGTATGATCAGAATGCCTAAACATTTCCATGTATCTGAAACCTTATTTAACAATCTTTTAGAAGGCAAATTCACACTTGTATTATTTTCATTCTGTAATTCTTTTATAATTTGTTTTCCGCTAATCACCAGTGTTTTATCAGATCAAGTATAATCTAATTGAGTGTTAACATTTATGTGAATCATGCTATATTTAATGTAAACCTTCTCACCTCCTTGTTTATATGTATAAATTCCTTTATTCAATCACTGTTTGTAACTCTGATCCACCCCTTGTTGGTTGTCTAATGAGATAGTGGATACGGATCAACCTAATATATTTTTCTTTGAATTCAAATAATGTTTGTTTTGAAATGAAGTCATTGGGTTCTGGATACCAGTGCAAAAGAAAAAGCCCATTAGACAAAATCAATAAAAATGGGGTGACATGGCCATCTAATATGTTCTGATTAGTCAAATTTGAATTTAATCAAAATAAACTTAATATTTTTAGGTTCCAAATAGACTTAGACATTTTTTTAGATATGTGAACCAGTGTTGGTCAGTAAATTGGAATCTTTATTTTTCATCAGAGAATACACCAAAAAAGAAAAATCATTCAATTTTCACCTCTAGGAATTGGAAAATCTGCTAATATTCTCTGATCTACAGTTCTTTTACAATTGATTGTTGTAGAGACATTTGGCCAATAGTATGCTATTAAAAGCTATTTTACCTATTAACTTACTTTTGATTGCATGGATTAGCCAAAATAAGTCATTAAAGAGCATGATTGTTAAATTGCTATGATATAGCACTACATATTAAAATGCCAGAATTGTTTAAGGAATAACAAACTATTAACAATAATAACTGCATGGTTATAGCGTCTTAGACCCATTAGCCTTCTTTCATACAAATTTGACATATACATCTACATCTAAGTAAAAAAAACAGACAATTTTTAAGTAGAAAATTTGTTGTTTTTTTTTGTCTTTTTTATGATCTTAAATTCTTAAAACAGTTCAATATTTCAACTGTAAAACACATTAAATCTAAATACTAAGTTTTATTTTTTGAAAAAAAAAAAAAAGTCTTGGAATTATTTTTTCTTGAGAAAAAAAATTAATTTATCAAATAGATTGTTTTACTACGGCTTCTAATCATATTAAGAAATGAGACAAGAAATAAGCCCTTTTTATTACATTTTAATAGTACACGCAATTCCAAGAAGCCTAGATCAATACAATTAAATGTTTTTAAATATTCGCTCTACTTGTTAAGCGTTCACTCTTTAATGTATATTGATTTATTTGATTAAATATATTTTCCAGTGCAATTAAATTTTCCATTAATAGTCTGATATTTTATTGATTTCAGACATGGGCATTTCATTGTCTTATTACTATTTTTTAAGTATCAAATATTTAGCAAAGACAATGAGTAAATTATTTGAATTATTAAACAGATATTTTAAATTAAAAAGCAATTTTTACAGAAGCCATTTCAAAACCAAAAATGCTTTTTAATATTAAATTAAAATGGTTTGAGGCATTAGAAAAAAACTCAAAAACTCTTGGGTTTCTCTTTTAAGTAATTATTTTTTAGACTGAATATATATATAATTGACTTGAACAGAAAATAGCAAATTGTTGAATTGTATCTTTTTACAGTTTATATATATACACTTATATAAAGCAATATATATACATACTCAATTATGGAATACTGTCGATGTTCTTAGAATACTATCTACAATATAATTATTAAGTTTATGCTTTTATGATTAATTACGTAGAAGGAAATTAACCTTCAAATCTGTACTGTTCTTTTTTAGTGTATAAATCTACGTGAATTCGTTCACCCAAGGAGTTTTAAAAACACAAGCCTTAGAGCAAGCCAACCCTTACTGACTATAATTATATATATATTGTGCTAAACTATTAATTTAAGTCATAATGATTAATAAATGTTGTTCAAATAAATAAATCTTTTCTTTAATGACTTTTACAATATTATATTTTATTTTCTACCTGACCAATCTTAAAGTTTCGACTGACCAGCAGTCTTCTTCAGAATCTTTCTAGAATTAATTTAATTGATTGATTGATTGATTGATTTAGTTTATATTTGAAAGTAGTCTTTTAAACTTTTCTCCCAAATTAATTTATTCAAAAAAGATTTTGAAGAAGACTACTGGTTAGTTTAAACTTTAAGATTGAGCAGATAAAAAATAAAATATAGCAATGAAAATTTGATTTTAGAAAAGGAGAATTTATTTGTTTTGTAAAAATAATCAATGCATAAAAAGATATAACGTGAAAGAATAATATAATAAATATTGTTACAATTTTTAAAATTTTTAATTTAAACTTTACATTTTAAATAAAATTTTGAAACTATATTTGCATATGGCTGCAAGGAAGCTGCAATTAAATAAAACAAAATCTTTTGATTCATCTCTTAGATCTTAAAATACCTAAAAAGCAAATTACTAATGTTATTCCCATATAAATGCTTACATAATAAATTAACTACTCACCAATACTTGCAAATCAGTATGAAGAGTTATTGGATGTCACAATTAAATTTGAGACCATAAAAACATCATAGTTTTTCAGAATTCCAATATGTCCTGATTAAAATATTAGTTAAATTTACATTATGTTTATTTTTAATTTTGTAGAAATAATACACAAGCAGGCTTTCTGTTTTTCTACTTATATCATTATTAATTGAAAAAATGTAGTTTAAATATGACAGAGATATATGTCTTTTGACATGCATTATTTCAAGTTATAATTGAATTAAACATTATGTTTAAACTATAATAAATTTTTGCATTAATATATTTCAAATTATATTCAATGTGTCTTTTATTAACATCCTGCCATCTAAGTAAACCTTTTCTCTTTTTTTTTTTTTGGTAATAAAAATTGTCTTTTTAGGTTTTTTTTTGTTCTTCATGTAAGACAATTATATTGGCACAATCAAAATTTTTAATGCATTTTAAAGCATGATCATTAACAAAAATTGACAAAATTTGTGGACCAGTCATTTCATTTAGCTTCATTTCTTCATTTAAAAGTTTACATTTTAAATCTTTATAGAGAATATTTAGATTACCCAATGTATAATTTTCCACATGTGCAGTTAATTTTATGTATAATGGTATTTTTTTCTTTGAATGAATTTTTAATATTATTTACTAACCTGTTAATAATGTTATATGCAATTAAATATTCTATATATATATGCTTTATATTTTGATCACTGCCTTTTCAGTTATATTCTATTGATGTTATTATTTTTATTGCTTTTTATTAAATTTTACAATAATATTTTTGTTACTTTTAATATTATATCTACTGATAGCATTTCTTGTTTGTATTTTTTTGTGATGCTATTTATTTCATGTCTACATATTTATGCATGAATACAAACACACAGTAATTTTTCAGAAGCTATATAAGGGGGAGAGGAATCATGGGAATTGTTGTACACCTGTTGTAGCATATGCTTCTGCTGTTACATACTTTTTTAGGAACTCTTCTGCACAAATCTGCCAAATGATATCACCTTGTAAAATCATGAGACCACATAGCACATTTTTTGTAAAGTGTTTCACATATTTGTCAATTTTTACAGTGACTAAAAGATTAAATAATATAAAATTCTGTTTTTGTTTACAGAATGTGATAAAGAAAACAGTTGTAATGTTTGAAACTGATTATAAGTAAGTTGATCTTGGAAAATCATAAGTTTATGAGTGGTTTATTTAAAATGTTAAATTCACTACATCCTTAAAAAGCTTGGCAATTGAAGTCCCAAGTCAAAACATTGAGTTGTTTGTTTTGACTCAAATGGCATTTTTCTCTCAGATTTAGTTTGTAACTGTCAGGTATTTTATCTGCAATATCTACAAGTTCTGAAATATTTGTGATATGGTAAAAGGTAAACATCCACTTTTGTGACAAAGAAAAGAGAGCAAGCTCCACCCCCACAAAGTATCATTTCTCACAGCCGAGTATGAAATACTTTTTAATTAAATTCAGCATGATTCAGCTTATCTATAAGCCATATTTGCTCAATATCACTTCATGCAATTTTTTTTATTCTCTTGAATGAAAAAATATCTCAATTATTTTTTTTTTGTAGATTTAGCAATGAGTGGTAAAAAACAAGACATCACTTTGCAAGTATTTCCATAATACTTTGAAAAATGAAAATCATGTTTAGACCAGTGTATTGCATCAAATAGATAATAATTTGAAAGAGATTAAATTTAAAACATTAAAAATAAATAAAAATTTTATTATAAAATTCTGGTTAATTTGCCCCCCATAAAGTATCATCCAAGTGAAAAGTAATAAAAAAATTACTGAGTTATGATCTAAGTGGATATTCAATGATAATATTATATTTTATATTATATTTGGCAACTAAAAATTACTGTCATTTGATTAGAAATTGTATGACTTAAATGAGGCATTATTAAACTTTGTGAAACTAGAAGGAAAGATAAAGATATCATTTCAATCTGGATTATGTTTTGTGAAATATTCACTGTATGGATGCTTCTAGAAAAATTATATCAACAGTTTCAGCTTTACAAATAGTAGAACTTGGGTAACTAATGACCTTTTTTTTTCAACATTTCTTCAAATAAAAACATTTCATATGATCAAATCAGCCACTTATTAAGAGTTTAAGTTTATTAATAAGTCAATCTTTGATGCTAAAAGTGCTTTGCTATTAATTAATATTTTTTGATTCAATTTATAAAGATTTTATAATTTTATATATTATTAATGCATACATTATTCATAATGTTAAATGAGGATTTTCTATCAAAACATTCACTATAAACTTCCAAAACTATATTATTTAAAAATTTGTTCTAAAAAGTTATATAATCCATAATCAAAACTAAGATATAGTACTATGAGTTTTTTCCAGCTATTTTTTTATTATGTTTGCCTACAATTTTTAGAATAATTCATCGAAGCACTGAGAAAACATGGATTCTATTAATAAAGTTTAATCATTTGTTTTGGCTGATTTGAATTGCTGGATTTAGCAGCATTTTATAATATTAATACTGTTTGTACAATAATTTTTTACTGACATTTTTTCAATAATTATTCATGCATCCATTCACTGTTTAACTCAGTGGCAAGAATGGTAGATCCATGATTTAGAATTCCTGGTTTGATTCCCAGCTGTATAGATGTTAATATATTTGTCTTAAAGCATATAAAGTAGGTAGAAATATTAAAATAGGCAAACTCTCCATACAGTAGTGCCATTCAGTGCAAGCCAGAATAATCAATGGATGCCAGAAGGCTTGTGCATAAAATCCCTATTTAGTGCCTACTCATCCAATATCCTCAGACTAGTTTCAGGCTTGTGGCTTTCATCAGTGAGGAGCCTTGAATGGATCTAAGCCTTCTGGCATCCATTGATTATTCTGGCTTGCACAGAGTGGCATTTCTGTATGGAGAGTTTTGCCTGTTTTAATAACAGTTATGAGCAAGCATAAGAAATGATGATCATTTGATGTTTAGGTAGAAATATCCTACAATCAAGTAACAATCATCCATTGTTTGTCTTTGCTTGACACTCTCTTAATATAATTTATTTTAGAATCTGACCAACATGTTGAGAAAATAAAATAAAATGCTCACTTTGCTCAGTTGAATGGAAAGGTTTTGTTCAACCCATCTCTCTAATGCTGAAATGATGTTGATCTCCAGAACAATTAAATACATGATTTATTATTGCAAATATATTTTTCGCAAAAAAATATAAAAAGTACTAACATATATTTTTACAGCTTGAAATCTCTGGAGCCAACAAAAACAATCACATGGTTAATCATTTAACAGTAAAAAAAAAAAAAAAACTATTAGCTTTCAAATATTTCAAACTGGTCTCCTTTTTTATTAGGAAAATAGTAAATTCAAAAATTCGTTTTTTTCTTCTAAAGAATCTTTTGACAGGTTTATTTTGTTTGTTTGTTTGTTTGGGTTTTTTTTTACTTTTCTTTTAAGAGCCTTCTGTGACAATAAATACAAAAAATCAAAACTTAAAATGTATATAATGATAACAGAAAAGTTAAAATTCTCTTAATTAATAATTTCATTTTACTAATATATCAGTGTGTGTGTGTGTAAGTTTCAAATAAAATTTATAATTCTTTTGCTATTAATATATAATTGCTGTGTGTATACGTGCATTAAAATACATACTCAATGGCGACAGGTAAACTAGTTACTGATATATATATAAGTTAAAGATCACTTTTAGTTGGCTGAAACTAAGCACTCTGATGGAATAATTTCGAATTCTTTTTTCCCAATTTTATTACATTTTCTCTTTCTTGTCCTGTAGTTATAAAATTCGTACTTTGACAAAGTAATTGTATGCATGCTATCTGGTATTTGAAATCCATTCAAATAAATATGAGAATTGCATTAATTCATGATTTAGGTTATGGCAGGCATAAATCATGTAACACTTATTGTGCCAGTAAATGAAATGTTAGATCTTCTGGCTGTTCATGTAGAATCTTGGCATTCAAGGCAGTTGATGGAGGTATTTTGAATTCTGGAATTGGCGGTTAGCGAAGAAGCGGCTTCTAAAATAACAGTTCTATGTTAGCATTGCCATGAACAGTATTCACTGGTAAGATATGCTGAAGGCGCAGATGGTGTTAAAGAGTAATTCAGAATATGTTTATGCATGCAAAACATAAGCTAAAATGGCAATTTTGTACCAGGAATGCATTATTTTTGTCCTATCTTCAGAAATTTTTATTCAGGACTCTTTTTTTTACTTTATTATATATATATTTCTGAGAACTGTGCAGGTTGAAATTATTCCACCAGAGCATTATGTGTTAACTCGCTAAAGATAATGTTTACCAAAAAATATATTCCAATGCTTATTGCTAGCTGAAAATTAAATAAATATGTAAATCACCTATCCCAAACATTATGATATATTTAGAAACACCACCTATGAAAAATATTAAATCTGATAATGTTTGGGGTGGTTGATTTATATATATATATTGTACTGTTTCTCGGTATTTTTAGAGTTTATATATTTAAATTACATGTATTCGTTGACCAAATTATGTCAGCAATGATAGTTCATTCATTCGAATATGTCAAGTATTTTCATAAACATAATATTTTTCCTTGTCAAATACCCCAGTTTATTATAATGAAGTTTAATAATAGTCAGAGAAAAATCATTTTTTAATTTATTTACTAGGCATCAGGATTCTATATGAGAATCTACTGGCTCTCCTCTCTATCTTTATTAATTGCTATTGCATGAGACTTTGTTGCCCTCAGTAGGATTGCAATTTATGATATGGCATTGGCATTTATATTTATCAACTAATAATACAATTTAACTAATCATATGATAATAATAAATTTAAATCAACAACAAAATAAATTATGTGATTTTATTAATTTCATAACTCTAACAAATGTTTATTACTAATAATAAGAGAATAAAATATAATATCAAACTACATTTAATAAAAGTCAATGTTCTTGGAATTCTGAGCTTCTGTAATCTGATTTAATACAGTATTTATAGTTTTATGAAGGTGATCAATTATCTTAATGGTAAGTTTCAACTGTTCAATTATATCACTGCATGAATTACCATGCATGATTTTGGTCTTTAGTGGGATCTATCATATGATCTTCTTATAGCAGTTTGGTAGGTAGTCCAGGATTCTAAGATTCATATAGATGATGGGCTTCAGTCATGGTGTTACTGTGACTCCAGGAAGAAAGTGTCAGCAAACAAAATCTTCTCTACTCACACATTTAATAATGGCTCAATCTGCTGGTGAGAATATATTGAAGCATTTTATAGTGACCTCATAAAAAAATCAGTTTAGAGAAAATTGCTATTTAAGGTCACACAGAACACCTGGAAAAAGAAAAAAGATCCCTGCTCCCCAATGTCTTTTTTATACCCCCTCCCTAATTTGAATCTACCATGCACATCCCATTTACATCTTCTTTTCTTTTATCTCCATCTTAATTTTGGACAATTTTTTTTTTTTGTTCTCAAAATTATTTTTCCTATCTTTGGTGGCCATCTTTAATTAACTGTGAAAGAATGATGTGATTTAACTTTAAGTAATAGTAATTGTTTGATGATAAGAATTTATATTCTTATCTCAGTAAAAACAAAAAAATAAAATTGTGTTAATCTCTTTTTTTTTTTTAAATAGAAAATATAATTTACATTGTCTAAAATTTTTAAATAGAAAATATAATTTACATTGTCTAAAATAAATCAAATCTCTCTTTTTTTTTCTTTTTTTTAAATAGAAAATATAATTTACATTGTCTAAAATAAATCAAACTGAATTTATAAAAATACTATTTTATCTTTTCAGTAATTTAATAATTTTAATTCTAAAATATCAATGCCATTTGTACAACAAATACAGTACAATACCTCTGCAATTGAGGGAAAGAATAAAATAGAGTATTTTGCCTTTTTTATTCTTAATAACTTCTAACATTATTTTACTCCCTTTTTGTTGCTGCTGCTCTAACTTTCTACTGACTGTTTACATGTGTTGTACGGCTACTAAGCTCACATTTTAGGATTTAATATGATGCATAGAATGCAAAATGTATCATACAACTTTTAACATCTGATGTATCATATAACTTCTAACATCTAAGCTGGAGGCATGGTGCATGAAGCTAAGAAGACTGTTACATCAGCTTAAGAAGACAAAGTATTGTAAGGAAAATTTTAAAAAATTTCATTTCAATTAAGTTACAATCTTGTAGCAGAGTGTTTTCGACTTCTTAATTTTGTTTATTAAGTGCCCAAAATTGATAAAGTGCAATGAGGAAGGTTTTATAACCTTCCCAAGATGGATGCTGACTGTCAAAGTCAAAATAAGCAAGCATTCAGTTGTATTAAACTAAATGACATATTGAGAAGTGATCAAGTAATTCTGGAAGTATTTAAACAACCTAAATCAGTTAAAAATAGTTCAGAAAGATGTTTAGAGGGGAAAGAATTAAAGGAAGTTCAGAAAAAAATAAAATTTGAGGGTTCAACTGTTCTAAAGGAAAATTCAAATAGTACCATAAATTTGGTAGATATTGGGCTAAAGATCAATGAAAACATTGAGATACAGCAAATTAAAGTTGATACAATAAAATATAAGCTAAATCTTAATGCTACTGCCAAGTTTCGTGAAAATCGGTCAGAAAATAAAGTTGTGAGGGGTCCGTCATAAAACTACTAAAATTTAAAATGATAAAAATTAAAAATCATGGGAATTTTGTCACACAAGAGGACTCTGTACCGGAAGTGCCCCAAATTCACAATATAGAAGCAGAACTGGACCAAAATAAAGACAAATATCATCAAAGAGACTTTACATTGATCAAGGACAAACTAAAAACAAGCTCAGGAAAAGTACACAAAGTAATTATCTAGACAAAATTATGACAATTAAAAGCCAAAGCTTGGAAAAAAATAAAGAAAAAGTTACAGAAGCCCAGCAGTATCCAGTCAAACTTGCTGATGAGAGCCATAATGCAGAACTAACACTTCCAACATTTGCAGAAAAATTAAAGAAGGATACAAAGACTTCCAAATGGCAAGGTTTCAATATCCCACATGCCAATGGCTTTAAATTGGGTCAGGGAGTTACGAGCCTTGAGACAAAGCTAGAGCTAGTGGTCAGAGATCATGAAATCAAACTGAACAATACAAAGTATGGAAAAACTAATCATGCTGGCTTATCCCATGAGAATATGTTTGAGAAGAAATAATTTAATTTCAGGAGACTTTCAATGAGTCAATGATGAATTTAATAATAGAATTCCTCAGACATTATTTAATTCTTTTCTTAACTTCCAGAATCAGTATACTTTAACATTGAGCACAATGAATAAAAAATTTGAACTTTTCATATTTTTAATGAATGAGCTATTTGTCTTAATCAAGGACTTAAATATCATTGATTCAATAAGAAGGGTCTACTATCACCCTAACAAAAAATACATCACAATAGAATTTAGGAACACTTTAGCCAAAGAAATATTCAAAAAATCTCAAATGTTTCTAAATGGAAAATATTTAGTGAAAATTGACCTGGAAAGATCAAGATTGATAACAGGTATGGTGTGGAATGGTCCTATGGCATTTGAAAAAGATGAATTGCATGGACTATTAGTACCGTTTGGCTCTATTTAGCAGTTTACTTTCCTAATGGAAAGAAGAGTAGGAATTCAGCTGCCACCCAACAATGCAATATTTACAATGAGGTTGACAAAAGGCATCAGTCCCTGGATATACCATCTGTTCTTGAGCAGAATAAAAGCCTGATATACATTGTAATTAAAGGAATTCAACCTCAATGTTATGGATATGGGGACACTGGTCATTTAATTAAGGCCTGACCAAAAAGAGTAAGCACAGAATATGGGGAAAGCTATAGTGGAATCCACAAATGTTCAATAACATCAAGCAATCCACTAATAAATTAACAATTCAAACTGGAGTTACAAGAATCTCATTTAAAAGATAACAAAGTCAAACCAAATAAGCTACATTATAAGGAAAATCAAGAAACCTTGCCCAGTAGATTTGAAAATGGAACAAATGCAGATTGTTAGAGATAGGCTGAAGAGGTAAAGAAACTATCAGCACAGGCAGAACTGACCAGCTTTGAATCAATACAATCTGAAGAGTCTGAAGACACATTAGAAGAAATTGACCAATTAAAAAAAGCTAATATGTTCAGTGATACTGAACTAAGTGAGAATGGTTCAACTCAAATGAGTGAAATGACACAAGGTGCAAGTTTCAAAAAAAAAATCAGAATGGTTCTGGCTTGCAAACTGACAAGCATAGTGTTGTGGGCTCAAACATCGAGTGGTGTGGTGAATAAAAGGAGAAAACTAAGGGTCTCTCAAAGAAAAAGAGAAAAAGAAGACAGATGAAGGAGCTGGCTCAACATGAGTCAGGGATGAGATGGAAACTAAATCAGAAAGTGAGATAGTCAATGACCCAGAGGTAATGAACCATGATATTTTAGCTCATCCCATGATCTTCAAATGTGAGGTTGAATCTAAAGGGGCATGTCTTTTTTGGAAGGAGCATGTATGTAGTGAGAGTGAAGTAGGGCAGGTAATCTCAGAAGAGGAAGATGATCCAGAGGAAGAAATCGATAACATAAAAAATCAATGGAGCAATGAAGCTCATAGTGACAGGTTCGAAAGCAGGCAAGCTACAGTAGCACAGGTAATCTCAGAAGAGTCTGATAATCCAGAAGAAGAACTTGACAATGTAATGATGAGCCTCATGGGGACAGGTCCAGAAGTGGGAAAGTAGATGGCTGTCCAAGGAATGAAAGGAAAGAAATCACAGATGATGAAGAAATAAGCTCGCAGGAGGAAAATTTTGATGACTTGGAACAGGAAGGCAATGAAAATTCAGAAATGGTTTAAAGTCTATAGTCAAAAGTTATAGATCACATGACCCAATTTTCTTAAGCTTGTAAGATATAAACAATGAACAATGCCAAATGCTTAACAAGCTTTGTGATAAATGCTTAGCCAGATAAAGCATTTAAAATATCTCTGTCAGGAACCCCCCCAAATCTGTGACCATAGTTTTGTGCTTTGGCACTCCTCAGAGAGGTGCTATGATAGGTTCAGACACTAGATCTAAAAATACCAATCCAAAGCCAGCATTTATCTAAAAGTTATCTATTGAGTGGAAAATCTGAAATTTTCAGATACCTACATGTCTTCAAACCCAGCTATTCAACTCAAATAGCTATATGGCACTGAGAGATCTTCAGCCATACCATATATTAGTAATCTTAGCAATATAATACTGCATAAAACTTAAAGCAGAGACTATAAATAGTCAAAATAAAAGTCATAGATCACATGACCCAATTCTCTTAAGCTTGTAAGATATAAACAATGATCAATTGCTAATTGATCAACAAGCTTTGTCATAAATGCATAGCCAGAGAAAGCATTTAAAATATCTCTGTTGGGAACCATTCTCTCAAACCGCTGACCATGGTTTCATGCTTTGGCACTTCTCAGAGAGGTGCTAGGGTAGGTTCAGACACTAGATCTAAATATAGCAACATGGATGAAGTTCTAAGGATCTGTGAATTAAAGAACTTGGGACAAAGTCTCTTATGAATCAAAGGAGAAGACTAGGCTTTTGACTGTCATACGATCTCAAGATTTCTTTAAACAAATGTATTTACATCATATAGTGGATGATCAGTCACCTGCATTTTTTTTCCTTAATAAAAACGAACTAGGTCTTAATTCATAAAAAAAAAATTCTAACATTTATTGATTACTACAGTTTGCATTAGATGGCACTATTGTCCGATAAATTTGCTACTGTTTTAATATGTGAAATTATTTTTTAATATTATTTTTATCACTTTCTCATCATGTCTATTGCTATTCTTTTTCATCTTTAAAATACTGATATCATCCACCTTGCCTACATATAAACACATTTTTGATAACTTGAAAAACAAATAAATGGTTGATCATATAAACTGATAGATAAACAGAAATAAATGAATGAATAGGTAGGTAGGTAGGTAGGTGGGTAGGCAGGTGGTAGGTGGGTAGGTGGAAGGTGGGTAGACAGACAGACAGACAGATAGACAGATAGAGATAGATAGATAGATAGATAGATAGATAGATAGATAGATAGATAGATAGATAGATAGATAGATAGATAGATAGATAGATAGATAGATAGATAGATAGATAGATAGATAGATAGATAGATAGATAGATAGGTAGGTAGTTAGATAGGTAGTTAGATAGATAGATAGATAGATAGATAGATAGATAGATAGATAGATAGATAGATAGATAGATAGATAGATAGATAGATAGATAGATAGATAGATAGGTAGGTAGGTAGGTAGGTAGGTAGGGAGGTTGGTAGGTAGGTAGGTAGGTAGGTAGGTAGGTAGGTAGGTAGGTAGGTAGATAGATAGATAGATAGATAGATAGATAGATAGATAGATAGATAGATAGATAGATAGATAGATAGATAGATAGATAGATAGATAGATAGATAGATAGATAGATAGATAGATAGATAGATAGATAGATAGATAGATAGATAGATAGATAGATAGATAGATAGACAGACAGATATTCAAGCTTGTGTCTGCCATGGAGGTCTGCGTTTATATGTATGTATAATAAATCTAATTTTCGAATTGTTATGAGACACTTTCTTTTCTGATTATTTTGCAAATGCAATCATTGAATAAAGTTAATCTGTTCTACAACATAATCTTGACAGAGACTTTGGAAAAAAGTGAAAATCTTCCGTCACTCAAGAGATCAACAGAAGAAAAAAAAATCAATAAATGCCTGTGAACATTTTTTTTGTTTGACAAGAACCAAAAAGTAGAGAAAATCGAGAAAATTCACAGTTAAGTATTTATTTAAGACAATATTTCTAATATTTTATAAGAAATATTGGTTAGAATCCTGTACTAATTATATTTATATAAATATCTAAGTACAAAATAAGCTCTGATTAAATGTTGCAATAAAAATCCTTTTATTTTTGTTTGTTTGTATATATATATACACATGCAAACACATTCGTGTGCATAAAGAAATGCAGATCTACATTTATTATAAATTTATTTATTTAATTATCTATAATGCTAAACAAATTTGACTAGTAAATATCAGCTAGAATATTATAGAAATGAAGTCACCGTATTTGCCAAAGGTTTATATTTACATTTATTGCATATATGTATGCATGCTAATAAGTGATCCTTTAACAATGCAAATAGAGTAAATAAATGATAAAGTAATCCAGCCAAGCGATAACTTTTAATCATTATCAGTGGTATTTTGTCATTCTTAGCACTCTTTAATATTTTTTATCCTTGCATGTCAGTTTCAGATTTGTGGAATTCAACATAATGGCATAATATTGGCCCTTTAGAACTACACTTAATCTGTTACTTTTAATGCTCAAATGTTATATGATCTCACAAACAATAATCTACTTGATTCCTTTTTTTATTATAAAATGATACATCAAAGATGATTATTGGATCTAAATAACTGTATTATCAAATGAAACTTTATTACAAGATATAAATATAGATATAATTAATTTTGGTCAAACTTAAGAAGTTTACAGAAACAGAAAGCTGACTGTAAGTGCTTTGGAATCTTATCATTCATCAAAAAGGGTTCATAATGTTGGATTTATTGTGAATTCAGAAGGTCTTATAGATAAATTAAATAATGTAAAGACAAATAGAAATGGAATGACTTTATCATTTGATATTGAAAAAATCTATCAGAGTATAGATAGGGAAGATATAATTAGTGAAAAAATAAAAATGAATAATATAATTTTAGAAGAATGGTTATATGTTATCAGAGAAGCATTATTAGTGATAAATGCTTTATTTTTAAATATAATGATGAATTTTGGACTATAACAAAGGGATGAGTTATGGGTTAATCTATTAGTGAGATTTTATCATCAATTATGTTTCACTATATAGAGGAAAATATAATTGATAAGTATATAAAAATAAGGAAATTCTAGAATATCATAGTGAAATGGTATTATTTGATCTACCATCCTGTTTCATCTATTATGTCCATAGTAATATTCTGTCCTTAGTTCAAACCCATCTGAGTCCATATATATCACCATACAATAATGTAATTTAATGCATAATAGCATCTTTTATGTATATGTATATACATTCATATATTTGCATACATCTAGTAGATTAATATCTGTATGCATATAAGTATAATGTACATACATAATTATAAATTATACAATAAACAGTAAGTTGTGTAGACATTCTTGTATGTGTATGAGTGCACTTACATATATATGTGAATAAGACTGCATGGTAATAGATTTTATAAGCATTGCAATGCTAAATTTAAAGATTTAAATACTTTTTTTTTTTTCATATATAGATTTTTAATTCCAGAGGTAACAAGATTAAACATATAACAAAATGTTTATGGAACTTAAAATCTCTTTTTACAAAATTGTCTGATTCTTGGAAATTATCTCACATCGCACACACCTGGTTTCATTTGTGTGAGAACCAAGAACAGATTATTAAAGTAAATTTTAAAATAGATTTAAGACAAAAGAAAAGCAGTCAAGCTGTACTATTTCATGAATAATTTGGATTTTGCTTTTATCTTCTTTAAACTTAATAAAGATATGTTAAAACTTAAGATTAAAAACTTCAAAATTGTAAATAACTTCATGGTTTTGCAAGAGGGGGAGTCAAGGCATTGATATAAAAACTCCCAAAATTTAGCACTAAAGTTCACTCTCTTAAATTTTGCAATATATTGCTGCCAAAGGCTATGCCCCATTTTACAATGGAAACTGTTGGCTAGAAGGCAACCAAGTTGCCATCTTCCTTTCAGAAAATCAGTCCAGGATAATTGGAGGAGTTTGAGACCAACAGCCTGCCATGAAGATAACGGATAAGCCAGTCCTATGGAGAATGCGAATGCCAAATGTCATGAAGGACACCTCAGCTAGAAGAAGATCGGTAAAATTTCTTTCCACAGAGCCCTTTAAAATTAAATCTTAAGTTAAACTAATTTAATAATTTAAAGCTAGCTCTTTTATTGAATGTTTATAAAATTATAATTTTGTTGAGCATTCATAAACTATAATTTTAAATGTTTTCTATAAATTTAAACTAAACTATGTAATAATTTAATGTAACTTTTAATAATAATAATATTTGTAAGAATCTTGTCTATTTAAAGAAATATTTAATTTAATAATCTCCTAAATTATAATAACTGTAATCAGTTATTATTAACTGTATCTTTTTAATCTGTGGATATGCCTATTTTCTTTTATATTATTTATTTATTATATTAAAATATTATGAGGTGCGATGATTCAAAATGGAGATTATTAATATTAGTAATTTTAGAGAGATGATTATATGCTCTCTTGTAATTGATTTAAGCTGCTCTTAAGCACACACATAAATCTTCATTTTGATAACTATTATACAATTTTAGAGAGATGATTATATGCTCTCTTGTAATTGATTTATACTGCTCTTAAGCACACACATAAATCTCCATTTTGATAACTATTATACATGTATTTAGTTAGGCTACTATGTTTTAGTTTAGCATAAGGTTTGCATGTTAAATAATTATATTTAGTTAGGTAATAGCAAGAATGAGATTTTAAAGCATATTATAAGTAACTAGTTAAGTCCCAAATATGCTTTACTCCTTCTTAGTTTATTATCATAAACTATAGCATATAAAAGCGATTTATCCACTGACGAAGAAGCTGCAAAAACCAAAAACAATTAAATGGGCCAAGCACTTTCGAGGTTTTCCCCTCATATTCATGGCCAACATAAGTTATAAATCATTTATGTAGTATTGTTAACTAATAAAATATGCAAATGTGAATGCAAATTAGTTTGTCCATTTTTTTGAGATAGAAAAGCACGTGTCGCGTCTATTGATGGAATTGTTGTCACTGATAATAAAATATGCCTCCTTGACTTTTCTTTTGCAGTCGTTGGCTTCAGAGCATACTATCTTGGGGTTGCCTAGTTCAAACACATGGCCAGCCTGCTTCTCATGTTCCAAAAATATTGAGAAGTTATCGTTGTTCTTTTTTGCTCTTCTGTAAGTATAAATGTGTTGAGCAGCTCTATTATGAACAGTGGCCTTGGTTTCCCCATAGTATGTGGCACTGCATCCAGCCTGAGGGCATGAAATATTGTATATGACCTGGAGTGTCTGAGATGGATCTGTTCTATCCTTCGAATTATTAATAAGTCTGTTAGTATTAGGGGGAGTGCAGAAGCCAACCTTAAATTCACCAGCCAAAGTCTTTATCATCTGTTGTGATAATTTGGTAATATAAGGGAGGGTAATTTGTGGTTTATCTTTACTTATGTGGTTAGTTATTGATTTTCTGTAAAATTGATCTATTTTCTTTGTAATTAATCTGTAGCTGAATCCGACACTTAACAAATCTTTTATATAGCATGCAATATTAGTCTTCCTATCAGCCTCAAATTTACACAAATTTTGATTCCTAAATAAAAACGCGTTTAAACCTGCGAATTTATGTGCTGTAGGTGAAATGGATTTTGGGTGGGTAAAATCTCTGACATCAAGAGGCTTAATAATCATGCAATAATGCAGAGCTCTGCCTTCTCTATATAGATTTAATTAGTAAACTAGATCACTTTAATTAACCCCTTTTAGCATGTTTTATGTATGCTAATTCACAAACTGGTGTGTAGTAGTTTCGCAAATTGAAACTATAGATTTAGTGCTTTATTAATTTCAATATTTGATATTTGGAAAGTGTTACAAATGTGTCCTTATAAAGAACATGCATGCAATATGCCTTGCTATACATATTTTTTTATTAAAATGGGCTTCTGGTATTCAAGGCCACCCCATTATTCTTAGTTCAGACAGCTCTCTTTTAGAACTGGAACATGAAGTTCCAGAACCATATATTAAGCTGCTCCAATCACCTGAACTAAATGTTCTTATATTTTATGATAGCAAGTCATATGGTCCATGGGAACTGATTACTTGGTACTGAATCCCATGAGTAATCACACATTCAGGCTGCAACCCTTATCTACTTTACATAGCGCCATAGTCTCTGAAGCTACACTGCAAATTGCCAGTTCACCCTTCATAATATTATGCAGTTCAGCATTGATCTGAACATCAGATCTAGTTTATATAAAATGATCTGCATATGGAGCACTTTATTACTCATAATGTAATATTAATAAATAAGTTATGTTTAATGTTATCATTCTTGTAAGATTTAACTCTTAGCAAACCTCATAGGAGTGGCATGGTATAATTAAGGCATGATTAGAACAGGTATTAATCTGTAATGAATGTTAAATCTAAATTATTTTAAGTGCATAAAATATGAGAACTTGTATTTTAACCCTGCTCATCATTGTAAAACACCTTTGAGTGTAAATACCAATACATTTTCATTGTATTAATTAGCTTACATTTTAATAATTAAATATTTTAAAACTTATAAATATTTAGTATGTTATTCACAACTCATTCCAAATCTTACCCAAATCTACTTAAATTTATTGTTAGTTCTTAATATATGCATTATCTAGTCAGCCATATGTGTGTATTAATTTATTAATAATTTATTCATAATTCCGAGACTCATGTTCCACCCTTTGCTACTGCCAGCATGCGAATTAAAAGAGACTGACTTTAATCTCCTATCTGTCATCCATAGGACAGTAAATCATGGAGTGTTAGTGGAGGAACTGAGGTGCAATCTGATTTAAAGTCTCAACTCTTCATCTAGATCGGATAATTTTCCAAAACTCTGGATTTTGTTGTGTGAATGTACAAATATTATTGTTATAATAGATATGTTGATGATATAATTCTAATAAGTAACAGTAGAAACATTATTAATGCATTTAAAGAATTCAATGATAATAAATACAGTATTAAGTTTTCAATGGAAAAAGAGAGAAGAAGGGATTAAAGTATTTAGACATTTTTAAGAAAAGGAATTAATGATGAAATACTTATTAAACATTAATAATATCAGCTTTAAAAAAGTTTAGGTTCAAAAATAATAGGTTAACATTGAATATAAAACAAGCACTTTGAACATATATTAGATGGTGGAAATAATCCAATATAATAATACAACTAGAATACCATCATGACAAACCTTCAGAAAAACACTAGTAATTGACTTATCATTTTTTTTGTTTATTAGTTACATTTAAATACAAATAAAAAGCCCCATTCGTCCTGTTTTCAGTGTTGCTACAAATGTACAGACAATTTAATAAATGAAAGAACAAAGTTTGTTTTGTCTGTGTGTTTTAGGTGAGATATTTTACATAAGTGGTTAAATCCCTGACTTTACATAAATTTTAAACAAATTAATATATTTATTTCATTTTATTATCAAATAGAAGTAAAAACTTAAAAATGATCTAATAATGATTGGCACATCCGTTATCCAAGGCCATGTTTTATGGTTAAGTGAAAATTGTATTTTTTTTTAACTTTAAATCAGACTTATAAACCCTCACACACACATACTCATACATAACTAGCCATGTCATTTTAACTAATCATCCATAATTAGTTGATAAATGAATATCTAGTTAGGATTAGTAGCTAGCGGATAAAACCAAAATTGAAAATTATTCAAATTCTCACCATCTAGCCATTGGCAGATCTAGTCAACAGTGCTTTCTTTTTGGAGGGTAAATGGAGAGACTTTTACTCTGTTCTGGCTATTAAAGAATATTTTAGATTAATCTATTTAAAATTTGTTTTAGTTTTCTATTAGCTCTATTTTTTCCTCACATTTGGAAACATAATTATTAGTTAATTTATTAATAAATAATTTGTAATAAATCAATACTTTTATATTGTAAATACCGAACTTTAAGAGGTAATTAAGGGAATTTGAACTCAGACTTTCAAGCTTTCTTCAGCTTAATTTACTAATAAATTTAAATTTTTATTTTTACAATAAATATTTTTATTTTTTCATTTCTATTGTAAGTTACTACTCCAAGTAAATAAATACTAACTAAATACTAGAGACAAATTTATAACTGAAAATCGTTCGAATATATATTTGTATAGTTTTTGCTTATAAGGCTTATTTTAAAAATAAATAAAATTAATAATGTAATAACAAAAATGAATCCAAATTTATTTATTTTTTTACTGAAGGCATCCTTTATTTATTTTAAAACTATTATCTATCTTAAGTATTTTTTAATTTTTTTCTTGAAGAAGTAACTCTAGATTTACGACAGCTTTTCAAAGTAACAATCTAAATAAAGTTGAACTGTAAACTTTTTACAAGATTGCAAGCCTATCACTAACCATCATGTCTTGTAAGCGTGATGTGATATAAAATGACTTCTTTTTAAATGAAATCAGAAGTTTCTGCGTAAAATCTATATGTCCAAAAATCCTATTAGCAAGGTTAAATATTTATCTCTTCAAAACTCTTATATATCACAATAAATTCATCTACTTCTTAGTTTTTATTACACAATTATTTTTGCAGGACTGGATTTTTTTTTCCTATCCCATTTTTATAAAAGCTATTGTAATAGTTCCACTATCCCGTCCTCTTTTTTTATTTTACTTTTAAAATTCTATCGTTCTCCAAACAATTTATCCTGATCATCTTTTAGTGTATTATAATTCAAAAGTAACTGTTCAATACCCTTTATCTAATTATTTCATAAATTACATTTTCAATTCAATTCCTTAATCCATTTTGCCTTCTTTCTCTGATATCCAAAGCTCTTGACATTACAGCAAATTATTCTTATATAAATCCGAATATTTTTTATTCATATTCAGTTTCCATAATTCTAATATTTTTTATTCACTTATTTATCTTCTTTTCTCACCTCACATCTCATGGAAATAAATTTTCTATTATTAACTTTGCATATAATGATACTTTTCTTGCCCAATGTAACTGCTGTTCTTTCCACATAAACCAATTAAATACTATTTTCACCAATCCACTTTTATTCATATATTAAAATTTCCCAAATATTTTTAACTTACTTTTGACTGCTCTTATTAAAAAAGAAGCCCATCTCATTACATCATGAATATTATGGCTTGCTGTCCACAATTCACCATTCACTGTATATCTACCAATTTCTGTTTGTATTCTTTGTAAAAATGTATGAGTTCTTTGGCCAATACATTGTGTTTCCTTTCAAAATATTAAAGCAAGTACCATAACTTCTTTTCAAATAATTCTAAATATATTGTACCAGACCCTCAATCCATCCTTGATTACAGAGGGCGCCACCAGAAATATAGGGGAGAGAGAGATAGTATTACTAGATGATGAGGGAATAGAGTGTAGCTCTAGAGAAGATTTAGAGAGAATCTTAAATACTTATGTAATGAATAAAGAAAAGATATTAGATGTGAAGGATAGAGTGATAGAAAACATGAAAGCATATACTAATGGGAATATTAGGTTTTTAAAAAATGAACTCAATGAGGTAGAGAAGAATTTGAAAAGTGGAAAGGCAAGATGTTTAGATGATGGACAGCAGAGATGGTAATGAATTTAGGATATAGAGCAAAAGTAAATTTATTATCCTGTTTTAATAAAATGGTACAGAATAGAGTTTTCCCAAGTAGTTGAAGTAATACAAGAGTAAGATTATTATTTAAAGGAAAGGGTAAGGATCATAGAAAGTGGAATAATTAAAGACATTAATTGAAAAAAGGAAATATTATATTTTATTAAATAATTTTGTTTTTCAAAATGTTGTGTATGTTATGATGGATGATCCTTTGGATTGTCAAAATCATCAGATCCCCCTCCATGTGAATTCCAACACTATGTACTGACATGGATAATGTTTTCAAAATTATTGCACAAGTGATGGATGATTTTCGGATAAGCAAAACCATCGAATCCCCCTCTTTGCGAATTCCAGAACTACCCACTGACATATATAGTATTGTATCAGACTAGTGTAAAAAAGTAAATTGTAAATCAGCCAGGTAACATTATATCTATTGGTTTTTGACTAGCAGCAGAGCCTTTAAGTGGCACGTGGGGGCTAATCAATGATAACCCAATATTTTTGCATCTAAAAATTTATATTATGATTAACATTTTTTTATTAGTAATGCCTTTTTTTTTCTCTATTATTATTATTATTAATACAATATAAACTTATAAACCCATTTAACATTGAGCACTGGAGTAATTTGAAAATTATAATTGCAGTTTGAATGTTATAACTGACTATTTATTAGTCTGCATTCAGAACAGGTTGTATTTATCTGTTTAAGGAGGTTTATTTAAACTTCTTTCTATCAATAATTTCAGTCTCTGGGGTTAAGTTGCAATCTTTAGTGTCTATATAAATATATCAGATCATACATAAAAGTGGAATTCCACCTTTACTGTTAAAAGGAGGTTGCTTTGACAACTGATTGAAATTATTGATTGTTATTAATATTGGGATTGTCTAAGTGTTGACTGATTTTAATGAATATATCATTTTTATATTTTTATGTTCAAATTTATGAAATGTTTTTTTTATCTTAAAATATAGGTTATTTTTTTAACTAATCTATATAGCTTTATTGTTATTATTTTTTTATTAAATTCTTTATTTCTCCAACATATTTATTTGTAATGCTTTTAAATAGCAGTTTTTGCAATTTATTTCATAAATTTTGTTAATATCATTGTTGAGATCTTTATTATAATTTATACATTTATTTTCTTTAAAAAAACAATAGATCTTTATTTATTTATTATTTTAGTATCCATTAAATTACTATGTTATTTACTTATTTATGTTTTTTATTTTATTGTTTTTATATTTATACTTATTAGAATAATAATTTTAATATATTTTAAAGTAGTTATAAAAATAAATTTATATTTTATATCTTATTAAATTGTGTATATATTGTTGTTTCTACATTACTTTTTTTGTATTTAAATGTGTTATTATTTAATATATTTAAGTAGCTTATTTTATTTTACTATTTTTTTTCCTATTGTAAATTTTATACTTTTACTATTTTATTAATGAATTTTATAAATTTATCTTATCTTTAATTTCTATTAAATATTAATAGATTATCATCTATATATTTTTTTAATAAAATAGATCTTTATTATTATTGTTGTTATTATGTTTCAAAAAATTTTATTAAACAAATATTACATAGAATTACAAAAAAGATTGCATTCTGTTACATAGGAAATCATGTTAACTTTAGAATAAACTCTAAGTTTTAAATTCAATTATATTTTACAGTTTATATAACTTTTTTTTGATGGTGATTCTGTTATAGGTTTGATGGTTGTTTTATGAGTGACCACGTTGCTGCTGCAATGTCTGGAGGGCTACTTTTGTAATCCCATTCTTTTATTTGTTAAAGTTTTTGTAAATGTTGCTGGATGTCTTCTTGTATTGTTACCAAATGTAAATGAGTATCTCATGCACCAGTATACATATAATAGAAAAATTATTGCTCGTATTGTTGGGGTAAGGTTTTTTTTTAAAGGATTGTAATATGTTTATTATTGATATATTTTTCCTTTGGTAGGTTTCTATTAATAGTTTACATATATTAGATAGACTTTTGTATGAGTAGAATATATGCTGTTGTGTTTCTTCTGCTGTGAGGCATAGATTGCAAAAAAGATCAATGTTTTTATATAGACATTTGTATCGAAGGAAATATAATTTTGGTAATGCATAAAAGTTTATTTTTAATATAAAATCAAAATATTTGGGTTCTAATGACCATTTTTTTAAATTTCTTTAGTAATTGATAATTGTTAATTCCAAGCATTGCTGTTTGTGGGTCTTGAGAATTTTCTGTGTATAATAGTTTGTAAATTTGCCAGTATGAATATTTGTATCTTTGATTCAATGTTAATTAAGTAGATATTGTTGTGATACTTTGTATTAATGAAGGAAAATACTGTGAATGGTGGAGTATCCATTGGTGTGATTATAAGCAAACATTTTAGTTTAAGGAATTGTCTTATTGTTGGTGCTAATATGTTGATTGATTTCTGTATATGGAATGTGTGGACAGTGTGCAGTCCTAATTCATTGTTGTTGTTGTTGTTATTATTATTATAGGTATTTCAAACTCATTCCTATATATACTTCTTAACAGTACACTTACTATTCCTCTTGTTAATAATAATTTTACCATAAATAATACTCATTATTAATGTCTTATTGAAATAGATATAAAAAATAATTGAATACTTTATTACTAAGGAGGTCATACAACATTTGAACACAGAAAATGAAGATTGTTTTTTTAGTTTATTACTTTATTGCTGCTGTACAGAGCAATGAAATAGATTGAATAGTTTAATACAATAAGTGGATAACACATGTAATAATAAATAAAGCAATTTTTTTTTGTAATTTAGATCACTTCTGTATTCACTTAGCTGATGAACTTTCACACACATTTTTATTTATGACTGAGTTATATTAAGTTGAAAACATTACAGAACAATAATCCAATAGAATTATATTTCTACTAAAGTGCTTAAGCTATTTCATCACTATTCAATCTATTGAGGTCGATAATCAACTTATTTCAATTGAGGTCTTTCTATATCTATGTTATCCATTTAGTACAGATAAAATGAAGTGTTAATATTATTACTATTTCTAATTATGAAAAGAAAATTATTCTTGAATTATTAAAACTGTGAACACAAATACTCTTATATATTAATCTAATTTTATTACAAATATTTATTATTTTAAAACATATCTCTTTACAATAATCATCTTTTGTTATTTATATATAACCATTTAACATTTTTCATTAGGTTAGACATTTTTATAACTTCTGACCTTGATTTTTGAATTAATATGATTCAATATATCTAATAGTTGTTGTATAATTGCTGATAATCATTATTTTTGAACTTTACACCTCTTTTCATGTTCCTTTTTTTTTTTTTTTTCATTTCTGTAACTTACCATTAAAGGTATGGTTGAGTGGGTGAAAAATATTATTCTAATGGCTCCCAAGAGATACTTCAACCAACAAGATTTTATTAGCATTGTACATATTCTTCTGTGTGTATATAAAAAGATGCTAAAGGAAATTTGTAGACCACCAATAAATAGTCTCAATATTGGTTTGATTCCTGATTGAATATACAGACATTAGATAATGTAATATTACTTCTTTTTATAAATTACTATAATCAAATTTTCACAATGAAATATTGATCAAGCATACATTTGATTGAGATCATAACATTGGTGGACTTTAATCACAAATAATTTTCAAAATCATATTAAAGAAAGTAATTGAAGCTGACTGATTTGATATGTTTGACTTATACCACATATTTTTATTGGTATAAAAATTTATACCTCAGTGTATATATTTTCAAATTACAATAAAAGCTACATTACTAATAGAAATGTTATTTTTTGAGATCTACTGATTTTATATCTACCTGATAAATTCTTCAGGATTTGCGCACTTTTCTTATTACATTTACCATTCATATTGCCAATATTAAAAGCAGTCACTGGAAATTCTCACTTTTTTAGATTTGACACTTACTGTTAAAAAGGCTGTATTTTTTAATAATATTTTTTCATCATGTGCCTATTAGTATAAGAATCGTAAATGAGTTTGCTAATAAATTGATTCATTAATATAAATCTTCTCTTTGGGTAATTGGAACAAGAAGGAAAGTTTCATATTATTTTCAAACTGTTTTAATTTTTTTTTAGGAATGTTGCTTAATGCTTATATATATATATATATATATATATATATATATATATATATATATATATATATATATATATATATATATATATATATATATATATATATTTCTTCAAATCAATATACTAATCTTATAACTGAATATTTATAAATACAGCAATTAGATATATTTAAAATATAACTTCAAAAATTTTATTCACTTAGGAGCACTTTTTCGACTATCTTTCTAGTAAACGTTAAGATCACAGAATTGTGGGAAAGTTAGCCTTTCAAAGTGTTAGTTGGCAAAGACTATGAGGATAGTCGAAAGTGCTTCTAAATGGATAAAATTTTTAAAGTTATATTTTATATATATATCTAATTACTGTATTTATAAATATTCAATTATATATATAAATGAGTTGAGAGGATAATTAAATAATCTTTTAATAAGTAAATTACAATTAAAATAAAAATATATTTTTCAATATATCTATTCTAAATTTAAAAAAAGTTAAAATCTTTAATGAAAGTGACTAATTTGTCATAAAAGAGTATATGTAAGATGATTTTTCACTTCTACTAGCCATGAAAAGTTAGACATTATAACCAAAATTATTTATTTTATTGTTGTTAAATTAATATGTCATATTAAATAATGCATATCTTTAACCATTATTTTCTCTAAATAATCTACTGTAACAACTTTAAAATTTCAGCAAGCTTTTCTATGTAATATCTTTTTATATCAAGACTGACTTAAAATTAGATTATTTGATATTTTTTCAGCATTTAAAAATGAAAAGATAATTAAATATAAAAAAAAATTTAACTTTGGACCAGACTGTACATAATAAAAATAAATAATATGTTTTATAGAATCAGTATATCTCAAGATTTTTGTAAAATTTTATTTAGACTTTTCCATTACATTTTTTTAAAGAAAGATTTCTGGTGAATTCAAATTTAGTTTTAATCTGTACTTCTAATTCTATGGTAAAAAAAAAATGAAAATCATCTTTTTGGAACATGTAATTGTTTTAATTATCTTAGTCATTATGTTTTGGTAGACTAGAGATTAATTAAAAAAATATAAAATTAACACAATGAAAATTTTTGTTCTGTATGATATACTATGCTCTCATTTCATACTTTGAGAACTTTATAGAAAGTTAAATTTACATTTATTTTTAATGACAAATATATAACTTTCCACAAATAAAATCAAAACAAAGTAATAAGAACTTTATGTTGACTCTATCATGTAGATAAAAGTATTCTATGTTGTATCAACTACCTATGTTCACATGTAGTAACTTAATGAGTCAATGATTTGTTTTAAAATCCTGCAATTTTACAGTTACAGTGTTTTAGTTCATTGTAAAATATATTTGTGTATGTGTTTATCAAGTTTTTACCTGAAGACAGGAAAATTTAGACAAAAAAATAATAATATCCAAGAAATAACACATTTGATTATTCTTGCTAATATTTTGCCACTGCTTTCCTTCCTCTTAATGCAATTTATTTTAGCATCTCAATTTTAAAGCCATATTTTGAATTTTATGGAAATCTTACATGATGGGAATAGTAAGTAAGCATTAATAAGAATTGATATTCTTTGCAATATCTTCTGGGGGAACATTCTATTAATTCTCATAGGATATACAAGCACTTTAACATGCTAGGTGAAGAAGCTGTTTAATGGTAAAAAAAAAAAAAAAACAATCAAAGTAAATTAATGCAGGCCTAGCGCTTTTGAGATTTTGTCCCCTCATATTCATGGACAAAACAGATTTTAAATCATTATTGTGATATTGATAAATGGTAATGTATGTAAATGTGTATGTAAATTAACTTGTCCATTTTCTAGAGATAGCAAAATATGTGTCACATCTATTGATTGCATCGTTATCGTTGATGATAAAATATGGTTCTTTAATTTTCATAGTGATAGCTGACTGCAAATTTATAATAATGATTACATAATCAATAAATATAAAAATCAAATGCATAATTTTTGCTTGTGGATTTTAGCATAGTAGGAAAATAGCGAATCTATTAATTAATGAATACTGGATCAAAGATTAACCTGTTACTTTCACTTGATCTCTCAAGGGATCAATCACTCAAATTTTTTTCTGGTGTTTGAATATTGATTACCTGATCTCCCAAAAGTCTACTCATGATTTATTTTTACAAATTTAAAAAGCATTAATGACAATTGTGGAACATTATTGAAAAACACTATACAAAGCTTCTTCTTCTTCTTCCTTTTCCTATGTATTGATTTCTACTTTAACATATCATACCATTTACAACTCTCTTAAACATTTTATCAATACTCTTTATTTATATCAAAACTAACAGTTTCGACTGTCCTGCAGTCATAATCAGAGTTCTTTACTCTGATTATGACTGCAGGACAATCGAAACTGTTAGTTTTGATATAAATAAAGAGTATCTGATTATGACTGCAGGACAATCGAAACTGTTAGTTTTGATATAAATAAAGAGTATTGATAAAATGTTTAAAAGGGTTGTAAATGGTATGATATATACTATACAAATCTGTAAGCAAACTTAAATGCTTTTTTAAAATATAAAAAAGAACTTGTTTGCCACAAGTTGATTTTAAACTTTTACAATTTTGAATTCTTTAACATTTCTTCTCTTGTAAATACTTCTAAATATAAAATATATTATTATTATAAATAAAAATAGGACAAATGGTTTTAAAAAAGGAAAAAAGATAAAGGATGCAGTCATATTGTAGCAAATAATTATTGAAAAATACATAAAGCAAATAATATATTTCTTTACTATAAAAAGTAGACAATAAATAAGATTCCATAATGTATAATGCAAAAACTCTGTATTGATTTCTATCGGTAAATGTAAATAAAACAGCGCTTTGGTCAATACACTGGAATCAATGTGATCACTTCGATGCTCAAATATTATGTGATTTCCCACCCAACTGATCCCAGTATTTAATTACACATACTGAAACGATCAATAATTAAATGAAAGGTGTAAATAAAACAAGACCTATTAGAAGAAAAGATAAAATTATATAGAAATAGAAAAAATAAATCAAATTATCTCATTAATAGTAAGGCAGGGCAAAAGACTAAACAACTTTTAAAATTACTGCAGGATAAAAATCTCTTTATTAACTTCTCACAGAGAAAAGTTAAAAAAGACATTTCTGATCAGGCTTGCCAAATGCTATAAAAATTTAAAACGTTTCCACCCATGTTTTATACTCCAGCTAAAAAGAGTTAGATCCCCATTTCTGATTATTACTGTATGATTGGATGGGATGATTATAGATCAGTTGCCTAAAAAACACAAATTACAATTTTAAATAGCTGTAATAGCATGATATATATATATATGCACTACTTTGTTTAAATACCAAAACATTTAAAAAGTTGGTCATTCCAATATTTACGTATATATATATATTCCAATCTTGGCTAATTAACTAAATGCTGTTAATAAATCTTTTAGCCCTCCAATACTTAACAATATTGCTATGCTAATGTAAAATAACCCCCTTGCACTAGCTTTCCAGATATACATAGGAATTAGTAAATCTAGCACATTTTTAAATTAAAATGAAATCCCATGAAAATTAGAACTAGGCTATATATATATAAGGCTGGATTTACAACTGAGAAATAATGGATTTTATTCTTGTTTAAAAACTTACTACATTTGCTAATCCTTTCATATACTTGAAACAGCTAGTGCAAATAGTATTCTTTGCATTCACTTAGTATTCTAGTAGTAGTCAAGATTAAAAATTATATATTATGTTTGTAGAGTGTTATATTTAATTATATGTGTGTGGGCGTGCATGCTTGTATGTATACAAAATATATCAAATAGAATTATGTATATTTATTAATGTAGCATATAAAATGTAAACTAATGATTTGTTGTTGTTTTTTTTTACTTTAAATATAAATTTCTGCAATCAAGTTTATATTAATGAAATAATGTAAAACACTCAACATTACAGGTGGCTATGGTTTGTGTCTGTGTATAATTTATTTATTATTGGTAGGTTGAACTGATTACGTTTCTGGTATAAGTTCAACACACTCTAACAAACCTATTATATAATCTTTCTCTGTTTACATTTACTCCATGATTTTAGGTGCTATTTTGAATTACTATCAAATATATACAATTACACAAACAGGTTTTGTTCAAAACGTTGAGATGTTGGTTTTTATTAAATTTCAGATTACTAGTGTGATAGTATTAACAAAAACCGAATATGGCTGTTGGATTTAAGGTGCAATAATTTCAAGCATCTAACTTATAAAGATCATAAACCAGAAATTTGATTGTTTTTATGTAACAGTGTCCAGTCATTGCTCAAATTTATCACTTTGGAGTAAGATAGAGAAAACTGTTCTGAAAAGCACATGTTAGTTAAAAAATAAGAGAAATCATGTAATGCTTTATTGGCATACCAAAGGATAAAAGATGGATGCAGTTATAAATTTGACATCATTAAAAAATATAGCTACTATCTTGGTGCCAGCTTTATATATTTATAGAAGTAAATTGAATTTGAATTCAAAACCTTGTGATGTTTTAATTTCAGGCTATTATCTACATCTTATAAAAACAATAAAAGGTTATTTCTGGGATGTGATATGTATTAGATCTAAATTTTTCATTTAATGAAAAGAATAAGCCAGAAACTAGTTTTGATATATTGATATGATAGAACTGCCATCTAAAGTCTATTGACTTTTTAAGCTTCAAGCTTATAATATTATAGATTTGGAGTAGACTTTTAACTTATTTTTTGGCATGTCTGATCTATTATAAAATTCAACCAAATGGGGCAAGATTACATATAATTTCATTTATTAAACAATCCTGCTATAAATAAATGTTAATATTTTCCTTACAGATCTCTGGGACAAATGAATTGTTATTTGAGATAGTCAAAAAAATGTGAATTTAAGCCATCACAATTATAGAAAATGACTGAGTTTAAATCCATATAAGAACATGGATTAAAAATAAAAGAAGAGTTCACCTTTTGTTTCTAGTTAAATTCAAGATAGAAAATGCAGTTTAGCTTATAGCTGTCAATAGTAATTGATAATTATTTAGCAGTAATATATATATATATATATATATATATATATATATATATATATATATATATATATCAGCATTACATCAAAATATTCTCACTGTTTTTTTTGTTTACTTCATAAGAGATTCATAGAAATATTTAATCTAATACATGCAATTTTCTGAGGGAGATGAACTGTTACTTCCAGGATTTCAAGAACTGTAATTCTTTTAAAACCTCATATTTATAAAAATGTCCACCTGCATATAAATTTATATATGAACATGCATTAGAAATTAAAAAGGAAACCAGCTTTTGTTTCTAATTAAATTCAAACCAAAAATTAAAAAATGCTAATTGTAGAATTACCTAAAAATAGCATTATTAAACATAATTTTCATTATTCTTTTGCATAAACTATCAAACATTGCAGTTACAGAGCAAATTAATTATTTATAACAATAGCACTTCAATAGAATAATCCCATTCATTACATATTTTAGGCACTATAATTAATTATGAGTATATATTAATTATTTGAATCTTTATTTATAGAATTTTAAAATGAGTATAAATAGCTCTACTTTGTAAATTAAAATATAAATCTATTCAAATTAATATATCTTCAATATGTTGATTTTTTTAACATTCACTCTTCTTAGCTAAAGTTATTCATGATTATCCTCTATATAATATAGAGTGCAATAAAACAACATTGCAAGTAGAGATCAAATCAATTATTTAGTAGTAATCCTTCACAAGAATAAGCTCATGTGTTACTTATATTTGGTATTATAATTTTTTAACTTTATTTCCACATCACATACTAATTTGTAGCTAAGGATTTTTTTCAGTTGTCTTTAGATAAGGTAACGTTAAGTCACATGAATAAACAATTAAAGTATTGCTTCTGGTTTATCAATTTAAATTGTTTGTTACAATGTATAAGATGTTATTAATATATATTTTAATCACAGATTGAATTTTAAAAAAATTTCTTAGATTTATGTAGTATATTGTAACGGTCATATTTGTACATTCATGCAACAAAATCCAGAATTCTGTCAAATTATACTAAAGCTGATCTATATGAGGGCTTGAGACCTCAAATATGATCACACTTCAGCTCTTTCACCAATATTCTGTGATTCACTAGCCTATGAATGACATGTATGAGGTTATACTCAGTCTCAATTTAATTTGTGAGTTGGCAATAGAACAGGGTGGAACATAAGATTTGGGAATGACTGATATACTAATAATATTAACTAATGCACTTATGGCTAAATAAATGAATATATAAAAATAACATGCTAATACTAAATTTGGATTGATTTGGAGTGGTTTAAAGTAGTTTATGAGAGACACAGAACACAATTACAATCTAAAATATCTTTAATAAATTAAATGAAACAAATTAAACAATATAAAACAAAACAGAAGTGCATTGGTAAATCTTACACATGCAGATGTTATAACAATAATCACCTAATTTAGTTACAGGGATCTCATCTTTAGGATGTACTTTTAATAATTTATTTTTAAAGTTTATTATAATTTAGTATCTGCAATAATGTTCATGTGTAAGTATGCTATGCCATCTATTCTAGGTTTGCTATGGAGTCAAATCTTACAATGATGATAAATGATAAAATATATCTTATCCTTACTAAAAATACATAATGAGCAATAATACACTCCCTATGCAGATTCTTTAGGCAAACTATATCTGGTGTTCAGATCAATGCTGAACTTCATAATAATGTTAAGGAGGGACAAACTGGTGATTGTTGTGGAGTTTCTAACACTAAGGCACTAAATTAACTAAATAAGATTTGTGGCATGAATGTGTAATTAGTCACAGAATTCAGTACCAAGTACTCAGTTCTCTTGGCCTGTACAACTTGCTATCTTAATATGAACTTAGTTCAGGAGATTAGAGCAGCTTTACAAATTGCTTTCTGGACACTCATGTTCCAGTTCTAAGGAGGCTGTCTGAACTAAAATAATGGGGTGGCATTTTACCATAAGCACATTTATAAAGAAACATAGCAAGGCATATTGCACATGTTGTGCTTTGTAAGAACACATTCGTAATGCTTACTAAAGAATATTAAAATTAAAACTAATGCGAAAAATACTACAGTTTCATTCTGCAAAACTACCTTAACCTTTTGACTGCTAATTATATTACTGGTCATCTGAGGTAAAAATCAAAGCTTTTAATTGGCCAACTCACAAACTGAAGACAGTCAATTGTTAAAATATATTTATCTTTTAATGTGATATTTACTTTAGTTTTGTTTGTAAAAAGTATATTAATAATTTGTCAGGTTATGAAAGTGAACGAAAGTGTTTTCAAAAATAAATTTCTATTTATTTATTGTATAAATATTTTGTAGCGGCAAATCTAAAGTGAAATATAGTAATCCAATTAAAAAGAGTTGCTGATGTAAATTTTTTTTTCACTTTCATGTTACAGAAAAGTAAATATTTTTTTTGCTAAAATCTTAAATATTTTTACTAAAATCTTAAATATTTTTCTGAAATAGTTGTATTTTTAGCCTGTTTTATCAAAATTGTTTATAATTCATCAAAATTACTCAAAAAAACATTTATTTATCATTTTCAAAATAAAACAAAATACGAACATAACTCTTTACTTTTTGGCAGCCATTTCCTTTGCTGTCAAAATTTACACAGCCAATAATATTCAAGAGAAGGTGAAGCTTTGCTATTCTCTGACATATTTTGGCATTTTATTGATTTTTTACTTGTAAAATAATTCAAAAGAGGGCAGCATCTTACAGAACTTTTAAAAATCTAACTATTGACTATAAAATGACTATCCTAGCATTAAAAATAACGGAATTAGAGTGACGTCAATCGTCGACGAAAGGTCTCTTAAGCTTCATCACAAAGGTTAATCCAGTTTGCTAATTAGCATACTTAAAAAATGCTATGAGGGATTTCATTAAAGCAATCTAGTCTAGAATGCTAATCTGAATAGTTTATTTAATAAACTAATGAGAAGAAAAGCATATTTGGGGCTTAAGTAATTATTATTAATATACTTTTTTAAATATCATCCCTGCTATTAATTAACTCAACATATATTATTATGCAAACCTTAACTATTAGCTAGAATATAGTAGCTTAACTAAACAAAGATATATAAGAATAGGTTTCAAATGGAGATTTATGTTTGCTAAAAGCAGCATAAATCAATTGCAGGAGAGCTTCTAATCATCTCTCTAAAGTTATTAAATTACTAATCTTCATTTTGAATTATGGCATATCATAAAATATCAATAGAATAAAACAAAATGAAAAAAAAGAAAGAAGTATGGCTGCAGATTAGAAAAGTATATATAATAACTGAATACAGTTATTATGTTCAGATAATTATTTAAATCATAATTATTCCTTTAAAATAGGCAAGACTGTTACAGTTATTGAATTGAATTTAAAGTTACACAAGATTTATAATACATAGTTTAGTCTATTAAAGAATTATTTATAAGTTTATAATTTATGAACATTCAATGAAATAGCTAGCTTAGAAAACTTATTAGCATAGTTTAATTAAAGATTTATTTTTAAAGAGCTCTGTGGAAAAATATATTACCAATAATCTTCTAGCTGAGGCATCTGGAATTATATTTGGCACTGATGTTCTTTAATAGGTTGTCCTGGTGTCTTTTTGGCAGCTGGTATAACTAGTTTTTTCCATTCTGTGGTGATGATTATTGGCAGTGGATGGACTGTTACCACTCTTCAAAAGGAAGATGGAAAAACTGGGCTTTCTTAGTTGATTATCTTCATTTTTAAATCAAGCATAGCTTCTAGCAGCAACTGCTTCATATATAATAGAGTGGAGGATCTTGACTGTTGAAATGGGAGGGTATATATATATATATATATATATATATATATATATATATATATAGAATATATATATATATATATATATATATATATTCTGACACCCACCCTTCACTAACCTATTAACTTGTTTACAGTTTAATTCAGTATTAACATTTTGGAAAAGACAAAAGCAATTTTAAGTGAATAACAAAATAGTGCAACTTGAGTGATTTTGTTTTGTCCCAAATTATATTTTAGACATTTAAAAATGTTTTTAAGTATCCACACAACTTTAACAGGTGAGTGTGGCATAATAATTTCCAAGAATTAGTCAAACTTTTAAAACAAATTCTGTTAACATAAACATTCTGCTATATATGTATCTCAGTCACCTTGGGAATTAAAATTATATGTGAGTTTTAAATAAATTAAGAGTAAATTTGTATATTTAACTTATAAAAATTAAAAATATAAAATAATATAATTGTGTTGCAATGCTTATAAAATCTACTGCTTTGCAGCTTCACTTGCATATATATGTAGGTGTACTCACACATATATATATAACAATGTTTATACAACTTTTAATTTATTTAGAATTAGATATATGTTAACAGTACCTAATACATGTGAATACATGTAAATACATGTGTACTGGGTTAAGTTTGAATTCAGAATAAATACTACTATGCATCATAGTAGGTGAAATGGGGTGTGTTTCAATAATACCCTTTCATATCCCTAAAGTCACAAAAATAAGAGAAAAATGAATTTACTTATACATTTGTACACACAAATTTTAAAAAAAAATTTAGCATTGGAAATTAGGATTTTAGAATTTGATCTTGCCTGTAAAGATTCTTCCTGGACCTTCATTAGTCTACCACTGGATTTAAAGTATACCCAATGCATAAAATAGTTATAATATAATACTAAATAATACTAAAATGCTGATTACAAATCAAATTATTTTACATACAATTCAGTATCCACGGTGAATTCTTGTCATATCAAAATTAGGAATATATAATATAAAAATATATACAAATTTACAATGTCAGGGAAGGTAAACATATTCCTAGATAAACTTATCTAGTCTAAATATAATCTGGGGGTTTATTCATAAAATCAAAAAAAAAATGTTTATTAATAAATCCAGTTTTGTGCTTAGCAATCACAAATATATCTCCAAGACTTGATAAGTTAATTACTGAAAGGAATCAGCAACAATCGATTTTTGGTTTTATAATTATAATTGTTTTATTCAACTAATAAAATATTATTCTTTGTTTTTCTTAAGATTTTGTTCATTATTTGTTTAAACTTTTGTTTATTAATTTAGTTTTGTATAGTTTTGTCAATTATTCTGTGTTTTTTATCATTCTTTGAAAGTATATATATTAAATTTGTTAAACATTGCAATAATTATGTTTTACTATGAAAACACCCACTCTTTCTTCCATTTTTTTTGCTCAATTCTTTATTTGGTCTATAATAAAAAAAAAAGTTACAAAAATTGTTTGGTCTGTAGCATGTAGTCAGTTAAAAAATACTAAACTAGAGGACTTTAAGAAAGCATCTCATATCTCAATGGATGCATCACTTGTAGGTATCCAAGTGGATATAGAGAATGATTTACAAGTTGACAGATCTTTAATTTTATTTTGTGTAAGCTTTTGTGTTATTTTTATATAAAGAATTTATGTATGAACATTATGTACATGTATTTTTATATACATATATATTAATGTTACCTATGTGTTGAAATACAATATCATTGTTATTGAAATATATGCTCTGTAACTTGTTGAGGCAGGTTATTTCATCATTAGGTCTTTTCCACACTCTCACATTCCTGTGTGTGGTATTGGAGGGGGTAACATAACATTGAAGAAAGCAATATAGCATGGAGCAATTGTAATCAAAATAATACCTGATAAATTTCAGCATCAACACTCAAAACAATTAAATTGCTAAATTTAAAAATAAATTGATTTCACATATACACACAGAGGAATTCTAACAGGACAAACATCCATTGACAAAATTTGATATAATTAAATTCTCTGAATGGTATTGGTGTAAGGTGAGAGTAAATCCCCTTCCCCACTAAATAAGTTTGAGAATGATAGTAGATTATGTGTACCCCTATCATTCTCACGAAGAACTAATTGCAAAACTTTATTATTTTTTTAATATAGAACCCTTTTATTATATAGCTAAACTACATATCAGAAATAGAAAGCAATTCAGAAGTGAAGTCGTTAAGAGAATATGATAAAGCATTCAGGGATCTAACTAAGAAGGTGGTATATAATAATTCCATGGAAGAAGTTCTCTCAAATATTTTTTATGAGAAATAACTGATGAGAAAATGAGGCAACTTCTAGCTGATGTATTCATATATAATAAAAAAAAGACTTAGCACATGAATTATTATTAGTATTCAAAAAATTTCAAAATAATCTTTCAGCAGAAAACAGTAACCTTTATTAAGAAAAATGAAAAAGAAATGCAAGCAAAATTTTAAAAAAAAATGGCTATTGTAAAAAAAGGGTAACACTTAGTCCTATAGCTGCAAGTGAAAAAACTGTGAGATCTGTAAAAATAACTAACACGTGGCTAAAGTTTGTAGGAAAGCAGATCACAATGATAAAGAATCAAATGTCTCAAATGGTTGAAATAAAATGGGCAGTAAAATTAAAATAACATAATGGGAAAAATGTAAAAAAATGACTTAGATCAATATATACTATGAATTGGGATATAAAAACTGAACTCACCATGTTGATAGATAGAGAATCAGTTATATCACATATTGCAAAGAGATTAAAAATGTTTGGCATTTAAATGTAAAAATTTGGTGGAGTTAAAAAAAACTAATTTTCATGCAAATGATTGAATATATTCAATAAAGTTAAAATTGTATTTATATAATTGTAAAAAAAAAAATTCAACTAATTTTAGACCAAGAATAGTTCAGACCTTTAGAAATCAAACTGGAAATGATAAGTTGTATTTTTATAGGGGGATGGGATCTTTTTTTTTTAACTTCTTTAACTGTGGACAAGCAAAATATTGCTTATGGAAAATGCAAAATCTATAATTTAATAAATCATAAAAGGGGATATTCAAAAAACAAAAGTAGAGAAAATTCAACATTTGGCTACAAGAAGAAAATTAACACCATTAGAAAAATTTGAGTAGCCTATCTTATTTACTGCTATTACCAAATCATATGGTTTGATATGCATTTGTAACAATTATCACATAACCATTAGTAAAAATCGATGTCAAAATGTATATCCCACATAGAAAGTTAGGAAAGTGTTATCATCAATTCAAAAATGCTCATATTTTGCAAAGCTAGATATGAAATTGTAGTATTTCACCAGATTTCAGTAGTTGAAGAATCAGTAAAATTCTTAACAATAACAACTTACTTGAGGCTTTTTGAATATAATTATTTATTTTTTAGGATTACTTCAAATCCAAATGTCTTGAAGCTAAAGTGGATGACCTCATCCAAAAAATAAAAGGAATCATATCCTATTATGATGATATATTGAATGTCACAAATTCAAAGTCAGCTTTCAAAATGTAGGTAATGAGTGTTGTAATTAATTATATAATTTCTGGATAAGATTTAATCCTGAAAAATGCTTCTGGAAAACTGAAGAAATAAATTTATTAAAGTATGGAAATGCCCTACACTTGAAAAAGTCAGTTCATTTAAAGAAATCCTTGCAGTTATGAATGTTATGCAACATTAAGCTTTTTAAGACTTGGTAAATTTTTATTCAATTTTTTTTAAGGTCAGACCCATAGCACAGCCACTAGACAATCATTTATGAAAGGATTGCAAATGGAAGCAAGAAAAAAAACGAGAAATATTTTTAAGATGTTTAAAACCCTCCTAATATCTGATAGACTATTAGTACAATATATTAGCAATTTATAAATACTGTTGACTATTTATATCTATGAATATGGAATAGAAGTGATAATCATCAACTAAGCAGTTGAGGATAAAATATTTAATGCATTTGAATCTCATGCAATGTTAAGACAAAAAAAAATTGCAGCTATCTCACAAAGAAGCTTTAGCCATTATGTTTGTAGCAAAGAAACTTCATCAATATTTACATTGTCAATGTTTTAGGATCAACACCAGAAAAAAATTTTTTTTAGATATTTTGTCAACAAAATAAATCTACACTGGAGCAATTAAGCCCATGCAGTCTGTGTTGGTACAATGTTTTATCATATATGATTTGAATTTACGTATCACAAAAGGGAGTTCTATTCAGCACTGTAGATGCTCTGTTGAGAATATCTGACAGAATAGAAACTCAACAAAACAAAGCAAAACTTTCCATATAGCAGTGCCATCTTGTACTAACAAGAGCAATCAATGGATGTGCTAGTATGAGATAGTGATCATGTGATGTTTAGAATAGAAACTCACAGGAATGATGCTAAAATTAATTATATAAATCCATTGTGCACCTGAAGACAACAAATATAAAATTTTCATGAAATAAATTTGTGAAGCATTGCTAGTTCAAAGTCTGAAAATACTCTCATTTTCATTCTAGATAACTAAAAATGATTATCAATTTCAAAAGATTATATTTAATTGAAAATAAAATAGTAGTTTTACCATAGAGTAGATAAAACATTTTAAAAATCGATATACCAGAAATATCCTGGTATTGTTTATGCCAATCATTGAGCATGTGGATATATATGGTTGCCAAAAATTGATGAGTCTATTGGAAAAAATATTAAAACTTGTGAGTTTTGTGTAAGTATAGCAAACCTACCAAAAAACTGCAGGATTTATAAATAATTTTATCTGATGGTTATCATTGCATATTCTAAATGAGTAGAGTATATAAAAAATAATACAGGAACAGAAAAAACTATTAAAAAGTTAAGAGAGATGTTTGTTATCATGAACTTTCAGGAATAGTATCGACAGTGTTTGTCTAGAAAAGTTTATTGACTAAGAAAGTCTTAAACATGTAAAATCTTTTTGAATCACCCAGAATCTAATTGATTAGCTTAATAAATCAAGTTATGTTAACATACATAAAACATTATGCACAATCATGCTACATTGACATGTAATGCCTTCTTTTACAAATCACGATCTAAACTATTGATAAATAAAAACTTAGTAACAATGTTACCACTTCTACTTTCTTATAAAAGTTAGTGACCAAAATAATTATAAAATTTAATAAAAAAATGTAAAATTTGCAATAGAAGATCAAATCTGGATTAAAAATAATTTATTGAAAAATTGAGTAAAAGTCAGGATTGTTGAGATTCTATCTAAAAGAGATAGTAAAATTTAGAATGAAATGATAATTGGGTCTTAAGAAGATACATCTATTATCTAAGATAAAGCAGTAACATTGGTATCATGGATAAAAGTATTATTGCTATTAAACAGAAGTAAGTCTATCAAGAGTGAATGAATCTATTAAAAACATGAGAAAGAAATCTTCAAGCAGTTCATACAGATGCTAACACAAAAACCTTAAGAGATTAATACCCTGCAAACAACTCTTACAAAAAACTCAGGAAGATCAGGATGATTGAGTCAGAGAGAAAGAAAACTATCCAAATATCTCCAAAATTAGATATGGAATAAAGTGTAATGAATTAGCAAACTCCAAGTTCTAAAGTAAAGGGGAGGGGTATGAGTAATGTATGCATTTTTATTTAGTTAATATATTTTTAATTTCAGGCTATATTTTATAAAAACAATGCAGTACATATTATATTAATTTGATACAATTTAGATTGCACATGTTCCAATCTTTGAAATGAACATCACAATTGGAGTAATTATAATTAAGTTAATCTTGACAGAGAGATTAATGATAAAATAGCTGAATGTTTTTTTAAAAAACAACCTATATTAATTACTATTGTTAAACTCCTCATTAGTTATTTGGAAAAATATAAATTGATCCAAAAGTAATTGGTCTGGAGGGAGAGCTAAAGGATTTTATGGAATCAGCTCATATCCCAGAAAATCTACCACCTTTAAGTCTCCAAATGGATATAGAGAACAATTTATAGATCATACAGACCTTTATTTTTATCTTGTGTAAATCTCCAAGTTGCTTTCTTCATTAAGAACTTGTACAAGAACTTTATTTATATGGATTATTCCATGCTCTCACATTCTTGTGTTTGGCTGCCTAATTCAGGATTATTCAGTCATATATAAAAATTAAACCATTATACATAACAGTTGGCAACAGTTACTTATCTCAATGATGTTTATAAAGACTTCATTAAATTATAAATACTAAAATATAAAAATAAATTGTAATTAAATGGTTGCAAGAAATAGCAACTATTAGTAATATTACTAGATTATAGTATCCTATAACTATTAATAATATTATTAGATTATAGTATCCTATAACTGTATGTATTGCAACTTGCCTTTGATTGGCAAAAAACTTTACAGATAAAAATTAGTATTTAAAAATTGAATAATGGTTAAATATTGCGAAGAAATTTTGTAAAAATTCTTTATTTTCAACGCAGTTTCATATTTTATTTATTTATTCATCTGATTTGAATATGTAATAATAATTTTATCAATCTATGTTATTTCTAGTTTGATTAAACAAATGAACAAATAGTTTGATCAATAAATTATATTCAGTAATTCAAAAAGTTCAAAACTATAAATTTTCTGAAAATTATTCAATTAATTATTGAATAAAATTCTAAAATATTAATACACTGCTGTTTATAGATAATTTAAAAGATAAAAATAGTTTGTAAGAAATATTAACATTCCAATGAGAATTCATCTAGAAAATTTATAAATTCAATCATAATTCGTTTATCATTAAAATATCTAAATATTTTTCCCCCCATGTATCAAAGTGTCGGCCGGGAAGTGAACCCGCAAACCCGGGACAACTGCTTGTAAGGCAGTTGTGCTGATCACTCGACCACCAACGCTTGACAGAATAAAATATCTAAATATTTATAAGCAATTCTGAAAATTTTTAGAAAAAAAACCATAATATTATTTAATATAAATAATAAATAAAATATTACTCAAAATTGCGGAAGATTTTTAATTATTTCATTTGTTTTTTATATATAGGAAATAGAAATTATCTATTATTTATTTAATATCAAAATTAATTGATCTGAAATTTCTAATATTTTCTTTATCACTTTTTTTAAATAATAACATCAGTACTGCAATCTTCCAGTCATCTGGTCTATTTTTATCATTTAGACATTTGATATATAACTTTGCCCATAATTTTTCTATTTCTTCATCTTCTTCCTTTTAGTTATTAATTATAATGCCATCACTATTTTCTCTTCGTCATAATTATAATTATATGTCTCACTTTTTCATTTCAAATAATGGGCAATTCATAAAATATGATAATTGTAGGGGATATCTTTTTTGTTCTTTATTACTATATGAATCATAATAGAACTATTCCACACATTTTAGGATGTCATCACTCTTTTGCGTAATAGTTTCATATTTTATTCTTATTGCAGAAATAAGTTTCCTATCAATACTAATATGTTGTTTATCACTTTTGAGGCTTTTATTCTTTTCTATATCTTTTCTTCCTAATTTACAATTATATATTTTCTATATACCTATCAACTCTTTTTCAGACTCTTTTACAAAATTCTAGATATTCAATCCCTCCTAGTGTGTCTTTTCTTTATAAATTATCTTGACACAGTAAAAACTTTACTAGTCAGATGCTACCTTATTGTACCAACTATCTTTGTTGCAGTTTTCAATAGAGTATCAGTTTTTTTAATTGATTTCAAATAAAATCTTAATAATCTTCAAAATTTGTTAATATTTTTAAATGATTTACAAGTTCTAATTTAAATTTTTTGGAATATTTCTGAAAGTTAGAAATATCAATTGTGAATATAATTTTTCTAAATAATTATTTTCTCTAATTTTTCATTAACATGTATTTTATATTTCAGATACAGAGACAAAACTTTCCATATAATAGCATCACTCAGTGTAAGCTAGAGTAGTCAATGTATGCAGAAAGATTTGTGCATAAAATCCCTATCTAGTGCCTACTCATTTAATATGCGTAAAATCCCTATCTATTGCTTTCTCATCTAATGTCTAGTTGGGGATATTGGATAAATAGCACTAGATAGGGATTTTGAGGACAAATCTTTCTGCATCCAATGATTACTCTGGTTTGCACTAAGTGGTGCTACTATATAGACAGTTTTTCATCTGTGTTAAACAGCTTGTATAAGCATAATGAATGGTGACTATGTGTGTTATTTTACATTTCACTAATTGATGATCACTTCCTGTGCTGAATTTATTAAGAACATTATAATCTTAAAATCCATATTTTCTGTTAGTCAAAATATAATCCAATTCTGCTGCATCTTCATTTAGATGCTTCAATTTCGATTTCTGTTTAGCATTTTTCTTTTAAAAAAATCATAATATAAAGTTTTTCTTTTCTGCATGTCCTCTCTCATTTCTATCACCATAATCAAATTAACACATAATACTTTCATCTTTTAATCATTTATTAATTTTGGCATTAAACTCTTCCATGACATTCTAAAATGTTGTTTGGTCTGATTAAAATCTTTTGTACATTCATATAAATATATTTTACTTCATTACAATGACAATTTGTTAGGGCTTAAACCTGAATTATCTGTATTTGGTATCTTCCATTAAATTAAATAACTAAACTTGCCATTCTATCTGATATCCATTCTGTTGTGCCTTCAATATTTCTGCCTTTGTAATACAATACATGTCTACTTTTTAAATCAATTATCTCTTCACCTTTTTTTCTAAGCTAGTTTGGCTTGATATTAGATAATTCTTCTTCCAATTCTTGCAATCTTTCCTCATTTGAAAGTGATCTGCACTTATAAGTGTCTAAATAAATGATCATTCAACAAAAACAGCTTGGTCTCACAATCAGGAGATTATCACCACAATCCACCTTCAGCCTTCAATCATTATCTTATCTGGTGACTTTATAACTTCCTGGAAATAAGGTCAATAATTTAGTTTTGTCTCTCATGCTTGTAAATATCTATTTTTAAAAAATTCATTCACATATACATTAATTCTTTCTCACTTAAGAGCTATAAAAGCAACTGAGGAGAAAGATCCCAGTGTTTCTTAATCATAAAGTCAAAAATAAAAAGGTAATAAATTTTTCAGACTGGTAAATGCATGTTGGTGAGCAACCCATTTATGTTCATATGCTATGTGAATAATCATTTAGTAATAACAGATGCAATGAGAAGAATGTATGGAATGGACATTAAAAATTTGCTCTGCTTGTTTTTTTTAAAATCTCAAAAGAAAATCACTTTCCTCCTTTCAGGTAACAGCAAACTCCTTTATAGAAGAAACTTCTGTGATATATTATAATGATCAGCTTATATATGTTTATTTTAATTTAATTTAATTGATTCAGATTCCATCTGACATTAACATCAGGCAATAGATTGGCGCACACATGCATATATATATATATATATATATATAAGATTCAAAAATATATTTTTTGGAATATAATGATGATGATCATTACACAGCCACTATTTGCAATATCTGACTAAATCATGTAAAACATAAACTACTACCAATAAAATGGGCATGGAGTAAATATGCAGACCAGATAATATTACATATAAAGTAGTTAATAAAATTTAAACAAATAACAAAACAGTAGTTTATTTACAAAGTATCAAAATTGTCAGACAAGATATCATGTTTTTTCTCTAAACATGCTTACATTACAGACTATATCATAAGAATTTATGACTCTTTATTTTATTTTATTTTTTATTTTTGCTTTAAAAATTTATACCACTAACCAAATTCTATAATCGAGCATATTTTTTGAAGAGCAATCCCTGGCCTTTAATACACCCTGGAAGTAATTCTATACGTGGCTAACCTTCACAAATACAATGCATTTATTAATATCATTAGTTAATAACATAATCTACATGTATATCTAATATGAGATTATTTAATAAAAATTTACATTCCTTACAAGGATAATTCTAGGGAGTCCCCATTTTAAGCATGAATCTCAATTTAATAATAACTCAACTTAATTACAGATATGGCACATTTGAAACTAATTTTAATTTATTAGTAACACTACTTCATTAATTGAGGTGCCCTTTGGATTCAACCCAGATTTACAAAACAAAACCATGAATAAATCCCCAAATAGATATTGGATAATAACTACATTTATATTATAAGTTCTACATACATAAAAATCTATCTTACAGTAATCAAAAAAAAGAACTAATTTACATACAAATGAACGTGATCAAATTTCAAAATAAATCTTTAACTTAAAGCCCTAATTATTATACTATACTTATTATTTTATACAGCTTTACATATTTGCTGACAATTTTACATTAAAGAAAATTCTTTTTTTAAAAAAAGATAAAATTTTAACAAAAAAATATATATCATAAAGACAAGATAAAGTGAATTTTTTCAAATACCAATTTTTTTTCAGCTGCTTTAAAATACAGCTTGAGTGTTTATGGTTGCTTAGCAACAAATGCTAATTTTATTTTAAACATTTGCTTTCTCCTTAAACAATCAATTAAATAATATATTATATACACACTCTATATATAATAAAATATAAATTGTTAGAATTAAATATACAGCTGAGAGGTCTTAAATTAAACTTAAAATAGTTAATATATTAGAATAAACTAAACAGTTTTTAAACTTACACAACAAGAATTTTATAGCTGGAATTCTCCACACTTTATTGTAAGGAGTTTTTGTTTTGCAGACTAATATTTTTTCTATGCTGGCTTCCATTAATTGATCCCATTTATAATTCTGTACCTTTCTTTATAAGTTACTATAATGTACTTTATAGACATTTTTCTTCATTTTCAATCAATATTTCTTTAAGATAGTTTGGACAGATTTGTGACTGATAAAGGTTAGATTTCATGAGTTGGCAGTTTTTTCTTTCTTCTACTCAGTCATTTTAATAATGGTTAGATGCAGATTGAATAAAACAAGAATTCATTGAGATTTCCAAAAATAGGGTACTAATATGTTCCTTCTAATACAAATAAATCAAATGTATTCTCTTGTATAATCTTCTTCCTCTCTCTCCATTTATAAAAAAATTGATTACAAAATTTATCCTAAGCAAACAAATAAACAGAGCTTCTAGGTTAAATAAAAAAACTAAAGAAAGTTAAAGATATTATTGTAAGGAAATCAAGTCATACATCACATGGCTTAAGTTAATAAGTTTGTACTATAAATGTTATATAATGAGTATGCTAATAGCTCTTAACAAGCTTTTCCAAATTATTCCTATTTTCAGACCAGTTTTTAGCAGCACTAGGATATTCAGGCATTAGATTTAAAAATACCAGGTCAAGCCCTGCATTTATCTAATAATTAACTATTAAGTAGAAAATATGATATTTGTAGACATCCATATGTCTTCAAATCTAGCTATCTAACTTAAATAGTCATATAGGTCTGAACTAAGCTCATATACACCATATATAATAGCTTTAGCAATATAACATCACCAAGGCTTCAAAAGCAAAACTATAATTAGCATGCTCATTATGAAACATTTGTAGTACAAGTTCATTAAATTAAGTCATGTGATGTATGACTTGATTTCCTAGCAATTATAGTTTTGCTCTTGAAGTCTTAGTGTTGGTATATTTCTAAAGTTATTAAAATATGTTGTATCTGAATTTAGTTCAGTTCCATATGGCTATTTAAGTTAGATTGTTGGATTTGAACATGTGGATGTCTGAAATTTTCAGATTTTTTTACTTAATAGTTAACTATTAGATAAATGCTGGGCTTGACCTGGTATTTTTAAATCTAATGTCTAAATATTCTAGCACCTCACTGATGACAGCCAATAGCTAAAAACTGGTTTGAGGATATGGATGTTCAGAAAAACTTGCTAAGAGCTATTAGTATGCTCATTATCTAACATTAAAAATGTTAATATAAAAATTGATTTAGTAGATATAAATAAATGGAGTAAATTAAAGGAAATTATATAAGAGAATAAATTTGATGTATTTGTATTAGTAGAAACACATTAGTACCCTATCTTTGGAAATCTGAATGGAAGATTGGAGAAATGTGATGATTGTAAAAGAGGATGGGAGAAAGGATACATTATTTAGAAAAGTTTTTTTTTAAAAAGTATAAGAAACATATCTGGGTTAGATTAAAGTTAGATATAAAGAAATTGATTAGTGGAATAATAAATATTTAGTTACTGGAAATAAGTAGGATCTGAGAGGCTGGAATGTATTTGAGAATATTTAATTGAATTCCTGGTTGGAGAATTGTAGTTAGGTATTATTGAAATGGATGTTTGAGAAAATGGAAAATAAATAGAAATCTGTATATGATGGAAATCTAAGTAAAGTATATGTGATCATCATCAACCATTATCTATTTACTGCAGGATGAAGGTCTCTCCAAGTTCAATCCATCTTTTTCTATCTTTAGCTTCTCTTCTCCACATCACCCCTGCACACTTTCTTATTTCATCCATCCATCTCACATGTGGTCTCTTTCTGGATCTTTTACAATCTCTTGGAATTCAGTTTAAAATTTCAATTGTCCATCTATTATCCTCTCTTCTAGCAATATGTCCAGTATATATGAAGGTAGGTTATATAGTCAAGGCTAAATTTAACATACTGTAATTATTGTGTATTGATAAATGAATGATTTTCTGATAATCATTTTATTATTAGTGATTTGATTATAAGTAAATATGTAGCATATTCTACTTAGCAGAACAATAAATTTAATGTGGAATTTCATAAAACATGTAGAGATCTGAAGACAGAAGTTCAATGTCATGATTTCTGAATGAAAACTACAAAGAAAATACAGATATTAACTGCTAATGACTGCTTTAGATGACATTTTTGATGCACTTAAAGCAATATATGGACCTAAAAAAGAATATCACAGCCCTATTAAATCGAACAATGATAACTCTCTTATATGATTGCAATGATATTTTGAACAGGCAGATGGAATATTTTGATCTTTTTGAGTAATTATACAAAAACTGAGATGGTGATTTTTAATGATATACCCATCTTTTCTACTCATTTAAATTTAACCAAAAATATCTTGTTTAGCCAGTCGAAATAGCTCTTTGGAATCTTAAAAATGGAAAGGCTGAAGATTTTGATGAAATATTTGAAGAATTTTTAGAATGTGATAATGATATGGTAACTATTGGAATTTTTAGGAATATATGAACATATAATGTTGTGCTGCTTCATCTTAAGCATGCTTCTATTGTTCTGATTTAAAAAATAAAGGTGATGCACAAGAATTCAGTAATTATTGTGGAATATCATTATTATCAACTAAAGCAGAGTCCTTTCAAGGATTTTATTAATTAGATTGTTTTTAGTCATAGAGGGATAGTTATCAAAGACTCAATTCAGTTTTATAAATCAAAAAGTACTAAAAGACCATGATTTTTTATTATGTGAATGCAAGAAAAATGTTTGGAAATAAAGGAGTGATTTATATATTGATTTTATTGATTTGGTCAAATCATTTGATTCAGTTAATCAAATAAGTCTTTGGTGTTATTGGGAATTAATCAGTTGCCCACTAAAATTTATTTGTATTATATAGCTTCTACATGATGGAATAAGAAGAAGTGTTATTATTCCAAGTAGAAATTAATGAAGCATTTGAAATGTAAAATGGTGTTAAACACGTATGTATACTTGCTCCAACATTGTTTTCAATTGTTATGACAATTGTCTTTAGGATCATTTATAGGTGCTTAGTGAAACAAGGATCAGGCTATGATACAGTTTTGATGGTGAAATTTTTAATTTGAAGCATCTTCATTTTCTTGAATTCAGGATTTAGAATATACTGACAATTGAGCTATTTTTGTCAATTCAAAAGACAATTTACAGAATGTTTTTAAATGCTTTGAATACAGCATATGAAGACTTTGGCTTATTAATTCATGTTTAAAAAATTCAAGTTCTTTGGCATCTGGTAATGAGAGAAAAATCCTCAGACCTTTAACTCAAATCATTATCATTTGAGAATGTAAACTAATTCTGCAAGTAGAAAAATGGACTTACATGTTGATGTGCAACACAGACTTCAGTGCACTGCTCTCAAACATGTTAAACAATATGGTATTTTACCACAGGAAAATAACTAATGCATTTAAGTTAGCTGTATATAGAATTATTATTTTATGTAATTTATTGTGTGGAAGTGAGACTTGGACACTAAGGAATATAATATAAAGATATAAGAAAAGTTTAATTTAAAAATGGTTGAAATATTTTAAAAATACAATGGTATGTTCATAAAACTAATCAATATAGTCAAAGAAGATTTCAAGTTTAAGAGAAAATAGATCCCCTTTTTTACTCTGTAGAAATCCTTTTTCATTACTGATGAAAACAATAAAATCCTTAAGACATTTCATTACAATTTGAAAAAAAAAATGAGGGAGGGGGTTACAGTAATTATGTAGAATCTTTAGGAACAATAAAGACGAAAGTGAGATATGAAAAATTGTTAATGTGTCTGCAAAAACAAATGTGTGGATGATTTGATGATTCTTGAATAACAAAATATCTGCTAGTATTTAATTAAGGGTTTATATTTTATTAAGTACTTTTCAGCACTTTTTAAGAAAATTGAGAAAAAGTTCCAATTAATAATGTATGAAACTAAAATTATGCCCCTGCAGTAATGAAATTTTAATTTTGAAGAAATATAAATAGTTCGATTTAAACGTGTTTAATGCTAATACGCGTGTAATTTTTTAAAAAAGTAGGTTGTAATTAGTTATTAATAACGTCATTAATGAGTGTGCAAGAACATATTAAATATTACAGTTGTGTGAACTCTAGCTTATAATTTGAAATCATAAGTTATATTTAATTATAGGTATAATGCATTTCCTAGATAATGAATGAAATGCAATTACAGTGAATAGTAAGAATAAAGGTGTATATAATAGTAAAATTGAAATAGAATAAAATAGATGAGATTGCTTGAGTAAATTCATTGGCATAACTAGAATTTTTTAACATCTAGAAAAATTCCAACAAACCTCTTTTCATATATATAACATAGTTTAATACTTTTTTGAATATATTTATACAACAAAAGAAATGTTAAGACACAGAGGACTTACACGTAGTCTTGATTTCCTTCACAATAATTATGTGATTATGTAGTATGCAAATAGGAAACATTGAAATATTAATAAGAAATATAATTAGTATAATGGTGTTTGACTAAAAATGATATCTATAAATATGTCTTAATAGTATAAAGAACATATTAAGGTTTATAATACAGTTCTACTAGAATAAATCATAGCAGAGTGGCAGTCAATATTACTTTGTCGTGGTTGTTCATCTTGCTTTTGGGGCAAAAAACTTAACAAATTTGCCTTGTTTATACAACTAGAAAAGGTTGATATAAAAGATACATACCAGAATAAATAACATTTAAATAAAAATAATAGTTTTTAAGGTAATAGAAAAGATTGCAATTATGAAAATCCTCATTATGGTTTGGTGATCAGTTTATAATATTGGGATAAAAGTTTGATAGTCTGAATACAGTAAAGATTGATATGATCTTGTTATATTTAATGTGAATGTACATGCATTTATTTTCATTGGCTGTTTACACATAAACTAACAGCAGGTACCCATGGTGTGTTTCTTATAATTGTATACATTGTCAATATAAACGTAAATGAGGGTTGAGAAATTATTGAGTGCAGGCTTGATTCTCTAGTGTCATTATACCAGTAAAGTGGCAACTTTTTTAAATTATGATAAATTGGGAATTTGAGTATAAGATAATACAGTTTAGTAGTTAAGAGCACTTATATATATATATATATATATATATATATATATATATATGTTTTTATGATTTGTTAAGTGAATATTTTTGAATCCAATTATAATCCCCTCATTTACTTTATCAATTAGAAATTTACCAGAGCCATTACAAATGATTTAGTATCTTACCATAAAAGAGCTCTTTAATTAACCAAATAATTTAATTTCTTAAGAGTTGATAAGAAGGTCAAGTGCTGAAACTGAAATTAACCTGAGCATTATCTTAGACTCTGATATTGTATTACTGCAATAAACATGCAGTACATTCGAAATTTATGGTGTAGCTCTATAATTGAGATGATAGAACAAATTTAGGATAAAGTGATGAGTAATAAAATACACTACCATTGATGATTAAATGTTGTTATCAATTGGTTGTAATATTCTGGTGCCTAGCTATTTTATATGTCTTCTGCTGCTTAATGATTCTGCCTGATTTCTGACAGAAAATTTATTTCAATTAGAAATTGTTGATTGTTATTCATATTGGGATTGTCTAAGGGTTGACTTGCTATTTGTATAATTGGATATCTTTGTGCATGTGAAAGGATGGTCACAGATAACTTTATAGCAGCCCTTCCCCAATCTGTGATACTTGTATCATCAGAGGTTCAATCCCATATATGTGAAAAAGTTAAATAGTGTTTGGACATTCACATTATATTTACTTGAATTCATTGTATCTTTTGAATTTTGAGTGCAAATATATTTCTCTGTTTGCCTTGTTATTCATATTGCTTTTTAATCTATTATTAGGCTATTTATTTACAACAGTAATATATAAATTTAAAAGAGCTGTAACTATACTAATGGCAAGGGTTTTGATAATACAAAGGATATAATATATAGAAAACAGACTGCCAAAAGTATGCAAGTGAAAGAAACTTGGGAACCACTGATTAACAGCATTAAAGACTAAAATGTGTCTATTTTATTTGTTTATTTTGTCAAATTATTTTTAATATTGTTCATAGATATACATGTCTCAATTAAATGAAATATACATTATTTTATTTAATTATGTTGATAAAAAGTTTTAACCAATAAAAAAGTCTTCCTAATAGGCCATTAATTTATATGTATTTATTATTAATTAAAACAGTATATAAATATATAATATACACCTGGGTCTCTTTTTACACAGACTTATTTAACACGATTTTGAAGTTACGTGATTCGTGTTTCACCGGAAGTCCATTTCCGATAATGCGCTATTACTTTAAATAATAAATTTCGCGCACTTACGTTATATTGAAAGTAATAGCACATTATTGGAATTCGACTTTCATCTTAGTAATTTCAATATTTTCAGTGCTTTATAATAGTAAGATTTTATGCAATAATGAAATTAAAATCATGATTTCCACATTTTATGTATACACACATTAAATTTTACAAGATTATAATGTAAATTTGTTCAAACATTGTGCGTGTTAATTTTTCATTTTAAATCACATTCTGTTTTTGCTTTTTAAAAAAGTACGTAATCAATTATTATTTTCTTATTAATGACACTAATCATTAACGTGCTCTTAAATTCCAATGAGAGCTAAATGGTTGTATGTCTGGATATCGCAAGCTTCGTAAACAATTAATAAAATCATTGCCTTAATGATTAATTACTAATTACGTTGTCACCAGAAAATCATAATAATTAAAACGTATAAAAAAAATGTAAATTACTGTACTGTAAATTATGCATAAAAATATATTATTTTGAATAAAATTAAATATTATAGTTAAAAAAAGTTTGTCTTGTATCAATTTTTTTCACATTTGAAATTTTTTATTAGTCATATTTTATTTCCTTATTTTTTTTTTTTTTGCACGAATTTTAAAGTAATATTACATTGGTGCTTTGCTTTTATGCGAATTTTGAAAAATCACAGACCACATCCCCTCTTTTTCAATGTAAGTTACGGTCTATTTTTGCATGATTTCGTTTGCGCGTGTTTTCTGAGGAACCTATCTGTCATGTAAAACAAGACCCAGGTGTATTAACATTATTTTATTTACATCCTTTATAGAAATTTACAATTTTTTATATGTGGCCTGCAAAAAGTTGTGATTTTTCACCAACTCTTGCCATATAAAAAATCATAAATTTTTATAAAGATCTTAAGTAAAATAAGATTAATTTATTACACACATGCATGCATGCATGCACATATATACATTGTTACCACTGTCAATGAGCATGAGAACACTGTTGTCATTTACATATACTTCCAGTATAGCTAGTGACTAGTGCAGTGTAGACATAAAATGGTCAGAAAAGCATTATGTTAATAAATTCCAACTCACAAAATTTTTGGTCTAATATAAAAATAAAAGATGTCACTTTTATGTAGTCTTAATTAAAAGTGTAACCTTTACAATTAAAGATTATGATAATTTTAAAAACTTTGGATTTTAATTAAAGTATCACTTAATATCATATCTGGAAGCAATGAAATTTTGATTACAGCTAGTTCACAAGAACTTTTGTATTAAAATTTCAAATAGATTTTATATCAACAGCAAAATTATTTGCTATTAATACTTTTTCCATGTTGTCACTGTATAAAAATTTGAAGAATAGCACTTTTGCTTGTGAGGTTATCAAGATTTTAAATGTCTGTGAGACCATGGCCATTACTAGTACATTATTTTTCTACAATGCATTTTCAACATATTGCAATGACATCTAAACATGCTATTTTTTATTTTTCCACCTTCCCTCAAATGCAATAATGAGAAAGTGCCTTTAAACATTATTTATAACAAGTAAGAAAAATACAGAATAACAGCATTTTTTATTTCTATGTCAAATAGCTGATATAACTTCTGAATAGTTGTTATCTCGATGCAGCGTTGTTTGTCATAAAACAATGCAAATTATATAATCTGCCAGAAGAATTAAAACATAAATCATAAAGTGAGAATAAATCAATTTTATGTAGATTCTTGCAAAAAAAAGCATTAAAAAAACAGAAATCTTATACCAGACAGCTATTAGATGTAATGTATCTGTTAACACCTCCCATGATACACTAACCATACTCATCACATTGATATCACAGACAACAATCATCCTGTTTAGTTGATTAGAGCATCACTTTAAATTTGGTGCATTTATTATTATAAAGATTTCAGAATTAATTCTCATGCTAGTATAACACAGAATGTCTCTGGAAATGTTGTGTTCTACTTTAACCTGTGTCCTATTACTAACAGTTGAAAATGTTGGCAAATTTAAATAAAGTTTACATTTTTATAAAGGCATTTAATGATTTTAATGATTAATTTTAAATAATGGAAATAGTCTAAAATATAATTACATAATAAATGCCATCATTTCAAACTTTGAGACAAATATCCCAATATAGAATTTTGAAATAACTACAGAAGATACTTTCAAAATTAGTAACAACAAAAAACATTAAGAATTCAACCAAAGAAGAAATCCAGCTTTAGTCACTACATGATTCAAAATGAGTCTAGAAGGCTTCAAAGCACTATGAAATTTATTCTAACTGAATTAAAAATAAGTCTATTTAATGAAATGAAAAAAATCAAACTGTAGTCATTATTTGGCCAAATATCCATCTTTTACACATCTTCATCATTTATTCACTGTTTATCAATACTAAATTATCACAATTTGATATTAAAATGTCAATTTTCTCCATTCACATCTTCAACACCAATCATTTATGATACATACTTAATAACTAATACTAATAATCATTTATTAAACTAGAGATCATCTTTAGCCCCAAAATATATATAAATAAGCAAGCAAATAGAACATTAAAATTTATAAATTTAATACATTGTATGATATGGTAGCCCTTTTTTTGTCTTGGGCCACTATATACGATCAGATTTTTTAACAAAATTCCTTTCATTTATGTTGAAAGTACTTACATTATATTCTTTCTTTATCATTATTTTCAAATTTAATGTACAGTATTTCATATAATGTTTTCTAAGTATAAAGGTAAAAGTTTTACAACATTTAAGAACATTTATAAAGTCAATGTGGATTTAAAAGCATCAAAACAATTAGAGAAGGCATAATCTATTGAAAACAAGATTGCTATTCAATTTTGATAGAAAAAACTTATTGACAAAAGAAAGGATATTGCCTAAAGCATATTTAATTGTGATATTTTGCTATATATTTTATTTAAAAATAAAAATATGACATCCTGTTTTTCTTTCTTATTTTTATTTTTTGGGTGATTGTGAATGAGTGAAAACATACTCAGTAAAACATGAAAATTTGACTCCTTTATTTTATTATTAATAATTACATTATTACTTCTTTTCAATTTTGTTTATATTATAATCTTAATTTATATATGCATGATATAAAATATAAAAAAGCTTATGTATTATATTTATGTATTTATGTGCTCTTAAAAAGTACTGCATATTTGCAGTTCAATAAACAATACATATTCTATTATAATCAAAGTTTATCAAAAATACATGAGCCATTGTATTCGAGGAGGCTTGGAACAAAATATAATGAATACTCAGTTAATATAGCACCAACCACTTTATATAAATATATTAATTATTTATTAAACTAAAGATAAACTTTAAGATAATCTCAGATTTAATACATTATTAGTAATAATCATTAATATATTTATCTGAAGTGATTGGTATCTTATGAGTGTAGATTTGATACTATAAATCAAAATATATCCTTGGTATTACAAGTTATATAACATTTGTAAATAAGTTTTCTTTAATAATTGGGGCATTTTCATCTCCAAATTTTTCTAAAGCCAATTGGCAGTACAATAGTGAAAATGGTGAATTCGTGGTAAAGGTTTTTGGAAGTGAAAAAAAAAACAGTTTGATGACTATTATTTCAGTGCTTCTGCATCACTTCACCTAACAAGAAATGACTATTGATTAATATTATGGATCAACTAGAGGCACGTTTTTCCAATTGGCATCTAGAAATTTTTTGTTATGCATTACATTCATAATTATTTTAGTAAGACTATTGTTCTCCGTCTAACAGATCCAGCAAACCTAAAATGCCTCCATGATCTATTATAAAGACCACATTTTATTACAATCTTATTATTTGTTTTTACAATCAAATCATGTACATTTAACTGATTAACTGGGATCTTTGCCTAGATAGTCATTTACTGACCAGTATCAGATGGTCAAGTGGACTCAATATTACTAATCAAAATATTAATTATATTATTGATTAGAAACTTTAAATTAAAAACTATAATTTTAGTTCTATAGTAAAAATAAAATCACATATTTTTTTTATTATTTAAATATATGGCATTTTATTTTCTTCTATAGACATACCATTGATTTACTCTTGGAACTAGAAGAGTTATTTCAATAAAGTTGTAATCGGCAGGTTGAGAGACGATAATTGTTTCTCTGTCAAGGTAAATAATTTATTTTCTGCCAAAGGAAAAAAAAATCCAGACTAAACCTATTCCGTGAAGTCTCATTAAGTTGGTGTTAATATTTTAACGCTTAGAAGCCATTTATTACCGCCGTCTCTTCAAAACTTATAGGAACAAAAAAATTCGCAAGCGACTGTTGTAAAATTGTAATCGTCTCCACAGTATTGGCAATTACAGATTTAATATATTATTAACTATTGTTGTCGCAACATCGCAATGAAAGAGTATTGTGATAAAAGACTGATACTAAAATATAAGATTTAATAAAGATGCCAAAAAATGTCTAGAGACAGTTCTTTTTAGATTTTTTTTTTCCATTATAGCTATCAATATACAATATACGATATAAAATTTATAGATGACGTTTTTGTTAAATATGATATACTCTAACAAATATCTCAAACTTAGTTTCATTTATATAGGGTGTGAACTTATAATATAAAGTTCTATTGTTATTGAGTACCCGAATATATAACTCCTCTTCACTTTCTCTGCTTATTCCCCTAATAATGATTGAATTTGATACAAATATTTTTTTGTTGCCTAGATACAAAGCTTTTAAAAAAATAACAATGATCTCAAATTCCCATGAGTTTAAGAGGTGTTCAAGCATCAAAATAGCAGACTGATCAATTGCCGAGTTAAGTTAATGAGGGAGGGGGGGCTCGTTTAAAATCTAGAAATCTTTAGGTCATAAATCTAAATTATAAAGTCCAGTCTTTAACAAAAAAAGTATACATATGAGATTTTAAATTACTTAAACCATAAGAACAAAATTATTTATATCTATTAGGTATTGTTTACTTATGTCCTCAAACAAAATTGGAAATTCGAATATATGGTATATATCAAGATAATATCGACTTATGGATAACATTAAATATTTTGTTTATTTTATTTAAAAAAATATATATGTGGGAATAGTATAAGACTTAATTATTCTTAATCTGAAATAATAATATCACTGTTGACATGATTGTAATCCACTGTCTCCAATATTATTTTATATCACTGTCATCTAACATAAATTTCAGAAACAAGTCATTACAAAACAAAGTAAAACAAGTGTAGATGAAAGATAATAAAGATCAGATAAAAGATAATCACATTAAGAATTGTTAAAGATCGGAAGTTTTTTTTCTTCTCATGTGTCATAGCACCAGCCGGGAAGAGAACCCGGGACAACTGTTTGTAAAGCAGCCATCTCTCGACCACCAATGCTTGACAAAGATCGGAAATTTGGATTTCATTATAATCAATAGATGAAAAAATGTAATACCTAGCTGGGGCATTTTAAGTTTGCACTAATTATGACGTCAAAAAGAGGAGTTAGTATACTTACATAAATATAAGGGGGAAATGATATTGAAAAGATATGACTACTGACAGTACGTTAATATTACCTGTATTAATGTTATGGAAGAGAAAAAGACAGACCTGTTTTAAAAAGTTATTAGAGAGGTTTATATCTAATATTAGATTATTAAGCATTAATGTTGCATACAATAGATTTGTGCATATTTCAGTCATGGATAAATTGATTCAAATTATTAATGTGAATACATTCCTTTAATATAAGGCAGTAAGAGCTTTGCATATTGATTTCTGTCAAATTAGCAATATGTAAGAAACATTAAGATACTCATAAATGAGGGGAACCATTATAACTTCATAAAAATAAGAAATGGAACAAAAAACTAAGAATAAAAAAATAAATATGAGTTTTATGATAGCTATATAAACTAATTCATAAACCATAAATACATTTCTATATATTATATGTTGATTTTTTAATCTATTTATTTAATGTATTATGATAATTCTTTTAATTTCTTCTAAAAGGAACTTTACTTTTTGAAAGATATCAGCTTGTCTAAGTAGCTCTACATTGTATTTTAAATACTCAGGAATATTTTTCTCATGAAAGCAATCAATATTAATCATATTAGGCATGTTTTTGAAATGATTATTATAATGTAAATAAGAAATTCTCTGTCACAGCAGATGTAATAATATCACATAAAACAAGCTGAAATCTATTATATTTTTATATTCTTATGGTGCATCCTTAATTAACATTTTTATAGAGTCTTTATGTTCAATGATAGAGAGCCTCTGTCTCACTTCCATTCAAAATGGCAGCCCAATGATATACAACTAATTTACTTCTGATAATTATATCACTTATCTTTTATTTAAACTGATTAACATTCTCCAAGTTAGTACTGTCTAAGCTAAACATTATTGAAGATTTTTTTTTTCTATCACTAGTTGATCAAGGGTTTAATTTATTTTAACATTAATTTTTAAATCAAAGTTTTTATATATTGTTTTCAAAATATCAATAATGTATCTGTATATTCTTCTTGCATTGATAGAAATTGCACAACTTTCAGCCTATCATAAATCTAGAAGCTTTGTTTTTAATAGATTCAATTTTAAAATTCCACAATCAAACTTATTTTGCATATGCTTCATTATTCCAAAAATCTCTATCACAAAATGGATAACAAATTTGGAGCTAGAACCCATAATAATAATTTTCATTTCAAATCTCTCTGATTTTTTCCAGTGGTAATAATTTCTTTTTCCACTAAATCATCATATAAGTAAACTATAAAAAGCAGTCTATTAATTTTAACATTCCCACAAACCTTTTCAATTATCTAAGTTAAATAATATTTCAAACAAATCAATAAAAATTATATTTAAATCACAATTTTGCTTTTGACATTTTTCTTGCACTTATCTAGCAATGAAAGTCTATTTATATTGCTCAGGTCTGCACCAGACTTTTATTACTTAAAGCATACTGAATCACTGCTAATTATTAACTTAAAACTGCAAACAACATATTCAAAAACAGTTTTAAAAACATGTTTGCTATAAGGGATATCAATGATAATACATTGTAATTATTGCAGTCTTTTTTTATCTCCCTTATAAGAACAATGGAATCCATCTTAAGCTGATTTGGCACAATTTCCATATATTCCTTAAAACTTATGGAAGTTTTAACATACTTTTAAATTTTTCCAGATATTTCATCACAATCTGCAGTCTTTTTATTCTAAGGTAACTAAAAGCTAATGAAACTTTGTTAAACTGGAAATTTTAGTCCAAAACTGCTGACTAGGTAGAAAAGATATGTCAAAAGTCATCTCCATTTTTTATCATTATTCAAAAAAATGACTAAGATGTTTTTATTATCTACTAGAAAATCATTATTTTTTTTAAAAAAATATATAAAAAGTATCTGAAATGATCATGATTAGCTGTAATTTCTATATAGTTTTATTAAATTATTCTTATATCTTCTCCTTTACTTTTTTTTGCATTTCTCTTCATATATTCATATATATTTTTAAAAATTTATTATCTTCTCATATACAAAATAAAAAAGGAATTATATATAAAAAAAGATTGCATTAAAGTGAATATGAGGAGATGATAAAAAAAATTTAATATATATGAATATATAAATGAAGAGAAATACAAAAAAGTAAAGGAGAAGATATAAGAATAATAAACTTCTAGGAAAAAGATAAGACACAAAAGATTAAGAAAATTAAAGAGCAAAATAAAGAAGGAATTGTATATAAAATAAGATAGCATTAAAGTGTATATGAGGAGATGATTAAAAAAAATAGTTTTATTAAACCATACATTTTAGTTTTCTAACGGAAGTAAATAAATCAGAGAAAGACCAAAAGGGGTTATGGAAAATGAATTTGCAATTATATCCAAAGTAAAAATACAGAGAATATAAAACAATGTATAATAATATTAGATGAAGTTAACTGTTATTTAATGCTATAATATGAGTTTAACCAGAAAAAGGCAAAGATCAAAAAAGAACTTGAAGATTAACTTATGTGGAGATGGGATGGAGAATATTGAAATTCTATTTTTGGATTATATGAAGTTAAAAAAACATTAGAATAAATTATATGGATATAGTTACAATATATGTTTTTTTGTTAGATCTTTATGATAAAATTGGGAATATTAAAAATAAGATGTTACAACTAATGAAATGATTTTTATTAAATAGAATAAAAGAGAAAGAAAGAGTTAGTACTGTGAATATGATTGCATACAGCAGAGTAAAAAATATTATGATATTACTGTGGAATATTTTGAAAGGAAGAAACATTTGATTGTGCTAATAGGATCTCTGATAGTAATGATTTTGCACAAAACTTCTGATTTTATTTTAGAAGCAACTATTAGGATCACATTGTATAAATTACTATTCATAATGCAGGCATGAATCTGGACAAAGATAAATCTGGCAATAATAATGAATCCATTAACATATTATAAAAAGGTTACTTAATTTGTTATCATTTTTTAGATTTTTATATTGATTTGATAAATTAGATTTTTACTGGCATATAAACTAAGAGTTATCATCATTACAATAACAAACTATAGAAAGTTATCATCCTTTCCTCACGAGTGTCATTAAACAAAGGTGTTCAATCCACAAATATACTCTCAACCAGTCACAAAATAAAGATTTTAAAGAAATAATAGCAGCCATCTTATTTTCATACTCAAATGTAATTATATGAGTCAGTCTTAAGTGTCTAGACGTGAGAGCATGAATTTATAAATTATTCGCTTTAAATTCATTTTTTATCTTTAATATTCTTATTAGCAGTTTTGAAATTTTTAAATTTACTTTGTGCCAATGTTAAATTATGTAATATTTGAATCAATTTTACAAGTGCCATATTTTAGATTGTAACAAACTATAAAAAGTCATCATACTTTTCTCACAAGGATGTTCAATCTGCAAAGATACTTTCAACCCAGCACAAGATAGAGACTTTAAGGCAATAAGAGCAGCTATAAGAAATGCTAATAAGAATATTAAAAATAAGAAATGGATTTAAAATGAATAATTTATAAATTCAAGCTCTCACTTCTAGACATTTAAGATTGGCTCATATAATTACATTTGAGTTTGGAAATAAAATGGCCACTTTTATTTTCTTAAAATCTTTATCTTGTGGCTGAAACTAGAGTATCCTTACAGATTGAACATTGTTTAATGGCACTTGTGAGGAAAGGATGATTACTTTCTGTAGTTTATTGTAATCTAAAACACAGTGCTTGTAAAATTTATGAAATATTAATTCATTACAATAATTGAACAACAACACACAGCAATAGAATAAAAATAATAAACATTAAAAAAAAAATAATAATGCAGAAAATGAAGTAAATAAAATATTTAAAGAAAGTGTTTCAATATATCTTAGTCACTTTTAAAAATTGTGTGATATACAATAAACTTACTATGTTAGATTTAAGCTAAGTTTAAAAGAAGTTAAGCAATTATTATCAAAGAAATTGCTTTTAAAAAGGTGTATTAATATCCTGTAAGTTATTCATATATTGTAATTGCAATACTTTTTTTTATTTCTATAATTTTTGTGTACTTATATATTGTTTATTATTTCAGTTATTATTATTACTATTAATAAATATTTTTATACACCACAGTATTTATTATAATATCTTCAGGAGAAAATCAATCTCCACACATGTGCTGATTGTTTAAAACTGCACAAGTGCAGATTTATTTGCTTTTGAAGATATTATTACTATCATTGCATATATGTTTTTGTATTTTGAGTTTGATCAGCTATATGTTAAACTATACTATATTTTGCATATTTTTTGACAACAAAGTGAATTATCTATCTGTATCTATCTATCCATCTATTTATCTAAATGAAAAATAATAACAGTAATATTTTTAGATAATTAAAAGATAAATGATGTAGTGACAGAAAGAAAATGCTATCATTAAATAATACAAATGTAAATACTGCCATTGTAATGAAAATAAAAATACATAAAAAATTATAATCAAAATTACACCAAATTCACAACTAAATCAGACTAGCCAAAAAAATAAATTCTAAAACACAACCAATGGTTTCATTTCTGCAAGCAGTCTTATCCCTTGTTTTTGTAAGAAGGTATAAATAAGTCAGAGTAGTTTGAGCTTAAATAAAAAAAATAAAAGTAAGGTTAGAAATAAATAACTAAGTTCTGATTTATGTATCCATGAAAGAGATACAGGCAATTCTATTAGTTTTGATGAGGCTAAAGTTGTCTTCTCTGAAAGAAATGAAATAAATAGAATTAAAGAACCTTTGTTATTAAAAATTTATGATTATGAAGCAATTAATTTGTTTAAATGTTCTTTTAATATTAAGGGTGTGGGGGTGTAAATAGAATTGTGGGTAATATTTAGTATAAATTTGTTATCTTTTACACTTGAGAAGTTTGCTTGAAGCAATGAAATCATTGCTTGTGTTTTAGAGGTTATTTTCTTGACTAGTCTGATTTAATTGTGAATTTGGAGTCATTTTGATTATTTTATTGACTAGTTTAGCTTTGGGATTTTAATGTAAAAAAGTTATATATAAAAAATATTTTTTTTATTTGTTTTTAAAACTTTATCAGAACACCATCTCATCTCCATCTTATAATGATATTCCACCTGTGCAAAATCTCAGGTCACACTATTATTAGATTAAAGATATATTACATTATATACTTAATTTCATATTATAAATATCATCTACATTAATTTGGTTTATATAAATTAATGTTATAATTTAAAATACATACAAGAAAAATGCAGGCTTAACAATAGTAGATTAACTGGAAAATGTTGATTTAATAATCCTTTTTAATTCATTAAACTTTCAAAATCTTCACTAATTTGTTTTCAACTAACATTTTACTAATTATATTAATCAGTGGCAACATGTAAAATTTTTAAGGAAGGGTGCTTTATTGCAGCATTTCCTCCAAAAAATAAGCAGGGAAAACAAAATAGAGCATTTTTAATTTTGCAACCACAGAATCATTTTATTTTTCCATTCCAAACATTGTTAAAAGATCTAATGTATTTTTATTTTTTCTAACAGAAGTTTAACACATAACAGCATTTGAAGTAAGTCAACCTTTACTCTTTTTTTTTCTCATATGTCATAGCATCGGCTGGGACGCAAACCCACAACCATCTGCAACCAACTACTTGCTTGCAAGGCAGCTGTGATGACCTCTCAGCTAACAATGCTTGACACAGCTTTACTTTTTATTTCAATTTTTTTATATAATGACAATAAAGAAAATATAATTATATATATATTCAACACTAACACCTATCATAATAAATATTTAAAATAATAACATTTAATTATTTTGTTATATTTTTCTGCAATAAATATTTATATGTTAATTTATAAATGTTAATTATAAAAAAGCAACATTTTATTATTCATGATATTTGCTCTGAAAAGAAACCAAATAGATAAACATATTACATCAAATAAATATTGATGCTGTGTTAGCGAGCAGTTCTAATGGTACTAATTACATATCTTGATAAAAGCACATGAATCTCAGTGGAACTTGCTAAACGTCACCAAATGTGATGTTTCTGGCACTGCCATAATTAGCAGCTCCTTTGAACAGAATCTCAAGCATTGCTTAAAATAATTGTTTTTAAAAACAATTTAATTAGTTGTATTTATATAATAATTATACAAAATATTGAATAATTGTTATATTATTGATATTTTCAAACACATATGTAATTTTTTTTCTGGGGGTGTTACAGTGCCACAGTGCTGATAGATTAGCCATCACTGATATAAATATATAATATCAATAATTATATGTTTTAAACGCTCGTTAAAGAAGTTATATTTATTAATAATTTATTTAAAGCTTAGCACTTTCAAAGCTCCATGACTTCATACTCATAGCTGTGTGCGGTTGATAGTAATTTATGTTAATTAGTTCAATGCAAAATTTTATTCATAATGGATATTTAATATATACATCATTAAAATCATTCAACACTTAGACAATTCCAATATCAATAACAGTCAACAATCTCAACCTGTTTGTTAAGTATTGGGTTTTGACTTTTAAATTTAATTTTTTCTCCTATTATTTTTCTTGTAAACTATTTATTAACAGAGCGTAAAATTATTTAATTTGTAAAGAGTCTGCATGTATACTTTGCTGTGGGAAAAAAAATTTCTTTGTGATACATTAGTAAGAAAATATTTGTTCAAATTTCAAAATGCAATAAAATTCTGCAAAAGCAAATGTAATCCTCAAAAAAAAAAAAATAGATATAGGAAAATGAAGATAAAAGGCAAAATTGAAAATTATATGGGTTTTTAAAATTATAAAAATTGAATATTTATGATATTATTTTTTATCAAATGGTTTTGTGTGATTTTTAATTTATAATTTTACCATGGTAATCTTAGCAAACCATTAAACATCACATGATCACCATTTTTTATGCTTACACAAGCTGTTTACACAGAAGCAAAACTCTCCATACAGTAGTGTCACTCAGTGCATTCCAGAGCAACCAATGAATGCAGGAAGGTTTGTGCATAAAATTTCTATCTAGTACCTATTCATCCAGTTTCTAGATTGTGGATTTCATCAGTGAGAGACCTTGGATCTGAGAGTACTGCATCTAGATCTTAGACTCCTCACTGATGAAAGTTATAAACTAGAAACTGGATGAGTATGCAATAGGCAGGGATTTTGTGCACAAACCTTCCTGAATCTACTGATTGCTCTGGTTTGCAGAGTTGCACTACTGTATGGAGAGTTTTGCCTTTGTGTAATCTTAACAAATAATAAGAAATTGTTTAAAATAATTATCTTTTGGATTTAAGGATTTTTTTGACTGGCTAAAAACAAGTACTGTAATACAGTATAACAAATACAGTAATACAGTATTATGAACCTTGGTCATTGCCTACAATGCCTATATATTATAGCACAATTGTAGAGTGACAGGCTTAAGATATAAATGTTCTTGGATTATTCTTAGTTCAATTTACCACTTTATTACTCAGCTATCTCATGATCTTCTTTAGAAACTAACTATATATATATTTTTTATGTTGTCTGAGATTTGACCAATTTGTTCTAACATATCAATATTTAAAGATATATCTTAATCTTTAATAATTCTTTATATTAGTATAATAACAACAAAAAAATCTTTAATTTTCTGGTTTCCTTTTTTTTTGTTTTTGTTTTTGGTATATTTTAAATAAGCTTAACATAGCTCTATATCTTTTGCAAAATTTATTTATAAAATTTATAAAGTTAAGTTGAAAAGCATATTTTCTTGAAAAAATATTTCTACAATTATTATTTTAACAGTAAAATGTATTTAAAAAAAATAAAACAAACACATCATCTCTATCATCTTTATAATGAATGGATATGACTATTCTAATTCTTAAACAAAAAAAGAGACAAAAAATTAAATATGAGTATTATGCTAACTATTTCATATCTTTAAAGTATCTTTATGATAATATCTAATGGAGTAGGTTTCTGACATAAAAAACATACTTAAATTCATTATAAAGTAATTTTAAAGAAGTTTACTACTTCAGTTTCACTTCAGTTAATCAATCCAATGAAAAAACATTTTTTCTATAATAAATTCAATATTATATTACCATACCCAGTATGCTGGAAACATATTGATTGGTTTTATAGTTTTGATATTGTATTGCAAAATATTATAGAAGAACTTTATTAAATTTTTTCCAACATATTTTACATTAAGTCATAATGAAATTAGTATGTTACTTCCATATAATATATTTGATAGAATAATAACCCTGTATATTTAGTTAAAGTAGTTTATGATTATAGTCAAATATTCTGACTTTTAACTTAAAAAAATTTAACTTTTAATTTAAATATAACAACACTATATTGTAGTCTGTGCTATAATAAAGAATCCAAGACTATCTTTCATCTATAAAGCTTTCAAGATATTTATAAATGTGTGATAAATTATCTAAATTTATTAAAAATTAGTTATCAAACTAAGTTGTTTCTAAATTGCATTTGAAATATTAAAATTATTGGCCTGATTATTTTCTAAATTGGCAAAAAATATGTCATTCTTTATATATAACATAATTCTAACAGTCAAAGAAATAAGACTTATTTTTGCTGTTAATCAATTCAAATTAAAAATCTCTTCTTCAAACGTATTTAGCATCTTCATATCTTCTTTGTAAAATTCAATCACAAAATGTTTCAAAGATTACTGTTATTAAAATGAAACACAATTAGTAATAATCTTGCCTGTTAAACAACTGTCTTCAAATCAAATCCTTTAGAGCAGTGGTATTTAACCATGGGTTGTGACCCCAAACGGAGTCACAAAAAATTACGTTTGGGTCGCAAGATGGGTGAAAAAATTGTAAATAAATTTAATTGATTACAAATACATCATTGACAAAAAATTTTGAGAAAAAATATTAATTTTTAAAATGTGAAATTTCATTAAATTCTTAAAGATTTCTCAATTTTAAAAATGACAACTTCAAAGAGATAGAGGTTTGGATATGTCCCAGACAATGTCATGTAACATTGCTTTCAGCAAATCACATGACTTGGAAAATTAGAATTAGATTATTGATTTATTTAATTTTGGGTCAGCATGTTATCCCGATGTCCCATGTGGGGTCATATTGCTAAAATGTTTGAATACCACTGCTTTAAAGCAATCACTCTTACACTTACACCCAATATGTAGAAAATTTCAGAAACAATCAATCATTTTCAAACATTGCTGTAAAACTTCTCAAGTTATGAGTCAAATGTGATAATCAAAAGCAATATATAAATTATTCCTCTGTCCGTGATACTGTTGCCAACAAAAACCCTATCTTTAATCAAAAACAAACTGTTTAATAAAATTCATGAAGATACATAGTGCTATAATAGATGACAGTGACTGTTTTTCACTATTCTTTTCTATCATCTTTATTTTTATTGAATGAAACAATAGAAACATTCTTAATACTAGATAGCATCTTTATAAATACATATATTTCTTTATATAAAAAAAATCCAGAAATTTGGAAACTGCCATATGATAAAAGTTTTCTAGTGATTCCATTATGACCTTCAGACTTTCCATTTTGAAGATTACAAAAAATTGCTTTAACTCATATCTCTGTCTAAATGTAAATGAGTAAAAGGATAGGTATATCATTAAATATAATTGTCATATAAGTTTTTGCGTCATTATTCAACAAGTGACTAAAATATTTCAACTGCTCAAAATTGTAGTCATCATTATCAATACAAAAACACTATTTGTTGATTTAATAGAATAGTAATATAATTGGAGGCTTTTAATACTCAAAAAAATCTAAAGGAACCACAATCAGCATATGATTATATCTCTCTTATAGTTTATACCAGCAATCATTTTCCAGTCTTGTTACATTTATTAAGATGTACATTCATTTTATTATGCTTCCAGCAGAGAATGTCATATTTTCTGTTTTTATTAAATCTCTAATAATACAGTCATTTGTTAACAAACCATTAGTATTTTTATTTATAATGAACTCAAGAAGAAGCTGGATGATATCTACAGTATATTTCTACCAATAGTTTTAAGTGCTAAACTTAGACTACTAATGAGTCCACAAATACAAATAGTGAAATGGTCTTTTAAATGTTAAAGTTAACTATGAATAAGAAATAAAAAGTGGACATTCTATAATAATTTATCTTGCCTGTGATATAAAATGTTGGCCTCTTAATGACTTATTTTAATTTTAATATAAACAGTTTTTCTCTGTTTTCATTCTATCATTTGATGTTTTTTGTTAATTTTTTTTTCATTGCAGTCTTCAATTATTTAAGTTGATTTAAATCCCAATTATCATGAGACTCACCACCAGTTGTCTCTCTGAATAGTCACAATATTGAATGTTTATATAATCACGTGTCTAGTGTTTAAGTATTTACGCAGATATTTTTATTTCACCTCTTTGTTTTTGTATGTGTGCAAGTATATATGTGCATGTAAATCAGTAAAGCCTTGTGAAAGCAGAGCAGGGCATTTAGAACATTACAAGTTCTTAATTGTGATTTTACAAGAAATAGTACAACAAATTATGAGTCTATTTTGAACAGACATTCAATTATCAAATAATTATATATTAAAACCGCCTATTTAAAGATATTTCTGATCTTTATAAATATGGGAAAATCTAAAAATCTTATCTTTCTCATTTAAGCAATAAAAATAATTGTAATATTATTAATAACAGTTGGAAAAACAAGAGATAATGGTAATAATCAAGATAAATCGTTATTTTTTTTTTCAAAATTCAAGTAAACAAAATGTTTGAAATTTAGCTAAAACACTTCAGGATCTGTGTACTTATAAGAACAATTATAGCTAAGTTATCAACGCTTGAAATTGATATAGTTTTTCTTAGTCAATTCGTTCTCTGAGAAATTAAGTTTCATCAAAAGGTAGATTATTAAATTTATTTGAAAGACAGATTATTGAGTGAAATGTGATTGTTTAGTATAGGATTCATTCAGAATCTTTCATGTGTAAAATTCCTTGGTGAATTAATGAAAAGCTAATATCATTAAAAATATTTGTGCAGTGGTACCTGTGGCCATTTTATCAGTGTTTATATTTCCGCAAAATATTTTAAACTTTAAATAAAAGAAACTGCACCCTCCACAATAATTGAGAAACTTAATCTCTTCATGTGCATGCTCAGGTAAAATATTGGTTTCAAATTGCTATATTGTAATTAAAACATGGGAAGGTGTTTACACAAACACAAAATCTCATTATTTCAGTGGTTGACATCCTGGGAAATTCTTGGCATTGAGATAAAATCCTGAATATTTGAAATAGTACAATAAAAAAAAGAGAAAGGGAAACAGCACAACACAGGTACTATAAGAAAGACTTTATCAGAAATAATATCTATCCTTTGATGAACCAACAATATATCTTACAAATTAGCAATAAATATTCTAGATCAGAAACTATTTATTATTTATCCACAGTTAATCTTCATATTTAAACATCATTCTAAGAATACCAACTGCATACCCCCACTATATTCAGAATAATAAGTAATTAAATAATTTGCTCTAAATGTATATTTTCAAATTTTTTTGTTGTTTATATATTTATATGTTTAGGAATATTTTAACATGTTCTATTTCATAATGAAATATGATTAGAAAGCAAAATAATATATGAACACTAACACTTTTATGAATAAGATCTAAATATAGTGTATTATAGATATTTCTCACAAGGGCCTTGTGATTCTGGGTATTGGTTCTGCCTACTATGCTTATATCCTGGGGTTCAAATCCAAGCCAAGTAAATTACTTTAAAGAATTTAGGATTTTTTTTTTCAAATAACTAGTCTATAATCAATTCAGCCAACCTCACAATAATGGTTCATAAATGGATCTCTGGTTATCTTTAGTTAAAGAGCAGAGAAAGAATATAAAAGTACTCAAACTTTCATAGAAATTAGTAACACTGATAATTCTTCTGTCTTCTACTTTACTGTTTCTGTATGAGTATCTGTTACACAGACCTCTGCTCTGCAGTTTTTTATTTATTAAAAAGGCTATTTTATCTATTGATAATAAATTTATTTCTTTCAGTAAATGTACAATCTCTTATTACAATAACAAAAGTCAGATAAAAGAAACTGTGTGAAAAAAATGTGTTGACAAAAATATACAGCAAAGATAATATTTCAGTCTTGCATTGGTGGTCGAGAGGTCAGCGCAACTGGCTTGCACTTGCAGGTAGTTGCCCAGGTTGCGGGTTCATGTCCCGGCCGATGCTATGACACTTAAAAAAAAAAAAAAGATAATATTTCATAATGTAAAATAAATCCATGCAATAAAGCAAAAAACCAAACATTTTTTGGAGACATCTAATATTAGCAAATGATAGATTTTTTTCTAGAAAAGTAAAGACATTGATCCACTTTAATGTGTTAAAAAGAAAGAAAGACTCATATATATATATATATATATATATATGAGTCTCATATATATATATATATATATATTGTGCCATTACAATTTGGTCACTAGCCAAATTTATAGTAATGTGCATGTAGAAAAGGTAAAACAAAATCATCATCACATTTTGATATAACAATAAATGAAGCTGTAGGGCATCCAAGTTCAAACCCTACAAGATCCAGTTCTAAAAGCTTTAGATAGAAAGAGAGTGGGTCAACAATTATATGCTTTACTTGTTTTTGTGTTAATAAATCTCAAAAAGAGCAGCACACACATTTAATATTTAAATTTTCTGTTAAAAAAGCAAAGTGATAAGCATACTATAGGCAGTGTATGTGTAAACTATTTAATTGTTTTATATTTCAAATATTCAACATTTTAACTTTCTTTAAAACTAACCTATGCTTGATCAATCCTAATATCTTATTCTATACTTCTATTTTGCTTTTCTATAATTGTAATTGGGATTTAAAAGTTACAGATTCAATTAAATAATAGGGTTATAATTACTAAGCTAGCAATTATATTATTTAATGTTAGTTTATGAAATGATTTGAAATAATGAAGTATGTGTGTACATTACATACAGAAATTTACATTTATTAAATATTGAAAGAAAAGGAAGGATTAAATCTGTCAAATTATTTTTTTTGTACAATTTTATGTTAAAAGAGGAAATCTGTTGAATCAGATATCTATTTTGTAGCAATTTTGTTTTTGTAAATGATTGTTTGTCACTTTGGGAGCTTAATCTGGGTGGGAACTCTAATTTTGAAATTGTCTTATCTTAAGATCTAAAGAAGGAAGCTCAAAAATTTGAAGTGTTACCTAGATGTAAAAAAAAGAAAGGAAATAAGGATTAAGTCTATTTTTTTAAAAAAAAAAAACAAAAGTGTCTGGAAAAAGGATTAAACTTTTCAGTTGAAAAATAATTTAGTTGAAAATAAATTAGAGATCTAATTAAAACGAATTTGTCCAAAAAGAGCAAGTGACGCTATCTCTAATTGGTTAAGTTAGCTAAAAATTGGATATAAAAAGCTGTCTGGAATAATTATTATTATTGTGATCATGATTCAGATTATTAGACTATTAAATTGAATGTTGAAAATATAAGAAATGGCTGGCTAGAAAAATTATATGTCCCATCTTTTCCGGACCATCTGGGGGAAGCTGCACATCACATAGGAAAGAAAAGATGTTGTGTCTAAAATAATATTCTACACCTTTCAACTGACCAGAGAAATAAGATGTTTTTAATAGAAGGAAGAAAGCATTCACCTGCATTCAAAGAAGATGAATTAATCTACTGATAAATATTAATCATCAAGTCCAATTAATTGTTACAACAACTGATTTTAAACTCAAGAAAATTTATAAATGTGAAAACAACTGCTGTATTTCATCCACATGCTTGACAGGAAGAGAAGAAAAATTAATATAATGATTTCCAAATTGTCCACTAAAGCAAATAACCTCAATAGAGTCATCATCATCAAATAGTTATACACCTCAAGAAAGAGATTGTTCCCATGTAAAACAGAAATGGTAGCTGCAGAAATATAGACATTATACAAGACAAGTTTGAACCCTTGGAAATTTGCCACAAACAAAAGATCGATAATATGACTTTTTATATCTATTTTCTTTATGATATCAGAGTCTTAATAAACATTTTAGCAATAAAGTGGTATATTTTATTTAAAGAACTTTTAAAGACTATTCAGATCGATTAAAAACAAGAATGTCTTACTAATAATAACTTTGAGCTTCATAAATTATCTTGAATGTATCAAAATTATTTGTTTATTAATTTTACAGTTATGAAATATGAATATGTAATATAATTTTTTATGGTATTATGATTTTAGTTTTAACTAATATATTATTATTATTTTGGTTTTAAATAATATTTTATTATGGGATAAAACACGCACATACATAATAATATTTTTATATGTGTATAATTGCGAGTGAATGTGAAGTAACAAGTAGTATTAGAATATTAGATTATTTTGTTTCAAGTCAAGTATAGCATTTCAGAGGTAGAAGAGAGGGGAAGAAAATAATTTAAAACTTGTTTCTAAAACTTGCTCTTTCAATTCTACTAACATTTTTTTTTTACATTCTACTTACCTGTTAGATTTATAAGGTATGTGTGCCAATGAGTAAATATTTTTTTTATATGAAATACTTTTCTCATGGAGTGAAAATCATGGTCAATGTGACATCCAACTTAATACAATATACATTTGAAGGGAAAGGGGGAAGAACTTGAAAATAATCTGAGAATTGTTATATAATTAATTATTATTATTATTCTTATTCATATCAATTTTCATGTTTATCTAGAAATTTTTATGTATATGTTAGAAATGCAGTAATAAATATTAGTTTGTTTTATTAAATGAGGCGTATATCTTTCATTAAGTGTAGTCTTTGTTAAGTGTGATCATTCATCATCATCAGTGGTTGAACATCAGTTATTTAAGATATAAGTAAATATGCTAAAATTAAGCAATAATTATGAATTTCTTTATAAAATTAGTTTTATGTTTAGGCTTAGTCCTAGAGCTGTAGTTGAAACCATTGTCATTATCGTTATTATTATCATCATCATCATTGTCATCAACGTTTTAATTAATGAGCTGTTTAACTGTTTAAAGGCCATAAATAAATATTGATTTTATAATATTTAGTGATTTCTTAGTATTATTATAACCACATCCCATCATCTATTTCATGCAAGGATGAGTGAATTGCCATCCTAAATTAGTTATATATAATCTGAGCTAGTAAACTTATAAAAATATTGAAACACATTTGTTATGCTAAGATCTAAGAAATGATTTATGTCTAATATACTCCACTTTGGTTTAAAGATGTTTTACTTTTACCTAAATATTAGTGTGTATAGTGATATGGCTCAAAAAGCAAAATCTCCCATTTTTATTAGAAATAAAGTACCAAGAAGGGATTCAAACCCGGTACATGTGAAAGGTTATTAGATATCACCGTGTCTAGATTTAGATAATCTAGTGGTGCCCTGCTAGACCATATTCACTTAGTATTTGTTTAAACATGCACTTAACATCAAACCAAGAAATGAAAGTGGATAAGATTACTGTCTGTATACCTGAGTTATATTTTATTGAATTACTAGTGTACTCACCTCACGTGATTTCATATACCTGAGTTATAATACTTGTTATTAATAATTTGCTTATAATTATTGATAGTGGGATATCTTGAGAAATCCAATGTTATTTTAAATATTATGATCTTATGTATATTGTAGACAACTCAGATATGGTACTAGTTATTTGAAAAACCTTTAATTTTGTTACAATATATATATATATATATATATATATATATATATATATATATATATATATATATTGTATTGGGTGCATTTGTACATTACAATAGCACTCATGTTACACTATTACTTAAAATTACTTTTTTACAGTTATATTATACTTAAATCAGCAGTAAAATCTACTTTTAACAATAAAATTGAATAATAAGAAGCTGAGATAAAATCTCATAGAATAATAATTAATAAAGATTCAAAAAATAAAAATATATAAAAGATGTAACAAAATAATGCACAGCATTAACATTCTTATTCTTATTTTATTGAATTAAAAAAAAATTTAATTTTGAAAATATATGCATAATAAATAAAAACAAAATTAAATGAAAGTTATCTTTTTAATTTTCGGTTGTTTTCTATTCTCTCATGTCAGCCATTTGATGATATTGATGCTAATCAAAAACACAGACATATTACAATTCTGGGCCAGGCCTGTGATTCTATATAAATAGTGGCTTTTTTAGTTATGTAATATAAAATTAGAGTAACTAATAGTAAATAATATTACTATTTAAAAAACAAAATTTAGAAATTCACATTAAATTTTTAAATGATATTCGAATAATTTATGTTTTTGTTTTTTTTTCTCAGTGATGAGATGTTTATTCATCAAAAATAAAAATAGATACAATGAAACAAATGAAATTTCAGGAACAAAATGGTAAGAGGGGAAGGATACATGTAAAAAGGGAATGGGAAGTGGACAGGAGAAATGGTGTGTAGTTCAGGCTGGTTAGAAAAGCACATCTTAGAAAAGGTAGGAATGCAGAAATTTTATGGTGAGCGAGGATGAGCTGGGTTGGGAGAGATATGAGGAGTACAGTTCTTGCTTCTCCTGACAGAATTGCACAATGATTCATTCTTGATGTTACTTGATGAGCCACTATCTGAGAAAAATTCAGCAGAGGAAGGTGAAGAGTGCGAAGGGAGGAGGGTGATGAGGCCCGAGTTGAAGCCAGAGAATTTTTTGCTGAAAGAATTCTTTTTTTCCTTGTGTGTTCTGAATGTCTGAGACTTGTCCTTGGTTCAGGAAAAGGATCCATTATGATTTTACTGGGAAGATCAAGGATGGAAATCTGCCTGTCAGAGTTGGTGTCACTATCTGATGGGTTAGGGCATGCACGCTTCTGATGTTTCTTGTTAGTGGTGGAAGGGCCAGAGTTGGTAGACTCAGACAGGATGATTTCTGAGTTTGAATAAGTGTTCATGTCCATTAAGGAAAGAAGGTCCTGTGAGTGAGCTGTAACTGAGAGTGGTGGGCTGTGAGTGAGACCAAAATTATGTGGCCTAGAGGAAGCTGGAATCTTACTGAAAGGTGAGAGGGTGGCTGAATGCTGAAAGATTGAATTGAAGTGAGGTGGAGGTGAGAGGTTAGCTGAAGGAGGATGTTCATATTTATTGGGGCTGTGCAGAGCACAGATGTGCTTTAGGCCCTTTTCTTTCTGGCAAGAGTTGCATTTATTTTTTGAGGGCAATCCCGATTAAGGTAGTTGCGGTCTTTTCAGGTGAAACATTGTGACCTCATCCCCTTAATTGAAATTACCAAAGGTGCTAGTTCAGCTGCTATTGTTGTGGGAATGCTTTCAGGAGAAAGACCTTTTTTAGGGATGAATTGAAATAAGGCTGTGTTGGTGAAGGTGAGACCATTGGTGAGAGGATCCCTAAGGTACTCAAATGAGGTAACTTGTCAAAATGCCTCGAGATATTTCTGTAGGTGCTGCCTCTGCATACCTATTTGGCAGTTTTTGATAAACCCAAATGGGTTGTTTTTGTTTGTATGTATCTATAAAAAGTTATGGTATTTTTTTAATAGGAAATAATATGCAATTATACTTTTTCAATTTACACAAAATTTCTACATTCACATTAAATTTAAAAATGATATCCAAGTAATTTGCTTTTTTTTGACAGTAATGAATCAGAAAGTGTTTTTTTTTTTGCTAGTGTGTATATATAAAAAGTACTGTTATTTAAATACTAAATTTAAAAATGATATCTGACTAATTTGCATTTTTTGGACAGTAATTAATCTGAAAGTGGGCTCTTTTTGTTATAGTGTATATATAAAAAGTACCGCAATTCAAATACTAAATTTAAAAATCAAACCCGACTAATTTGCTTTTTTTTTTTTTTTTTTTAAAATAATTAATCAGAAACTGGGTTGTTTTTGTTAGTGTGTAGATATAAAAACTAATCTTATTTAAATAGTAAATGTAAAAATAATACCCGCTTAATTTTCTTTTTTTTTTTTTTTTGGACAGTAATTAATAATCAGACACTGGGTTGTTTTTGTTTGTGCATATAAATAAAAAGTAACTTGTCATGGACAAATTCTCGCAAAAAACTTAATTTAAGCGTGATCGTCGAAATACTGCTTTGCCGCACCCTTAAACACAATTTTTGAGGGTTACCCATTCATAATGGAACTTCACAAACATCGTTAATAAAGTTACAATGTAACAGTAGGTTAGAGCACTTGAAAAAAAAAACGTTTGTAATGAAATTTTAATTAATTATAACAGGCTAAAATCTGCACCCTCTCACACGAACATGTAGAGAAAATAGACCCACTGCCGAGAAGACTCTTTCTGTGTTTTATCGTAGAAAGAAGCCTCTTAGGTTGAATGTAGGCTGCTAAAATGGTATATTTCTAGGAATTGACCTAGAAATAGCGCCATCATGTGACTGAAATGATAGAATAGAAAACAACCTAATTTTCTCAAATATTATTAACCTTTATAATTAAATAAATTGTGATTATTATATCAGTGAATCTAATGTTATGTTATAGTAAATTAAGTAAAATTTGAGGGTTAAATTTATAACTATAATTTTATGATAGCCAGCCTAATTAAGGTAATTTTATGGATTGCAATGCTTCACATTCAAAAATTAATTATGTTTTAATTATTTTATTACTAAATCTATTTATTTAAACTTAAGTTTTGAGTATAGTTTTTTTATTGATTCTGAAATCACTTATATAATTTTGGAAATAAATAATCAAATAGTTGATTACTTGAAAGGTCGTATGACATTTGACAATCTAGTAATCTTATTTGCATCCATTTTAAAGCAAACAAATAATTACATAGTTTTGTAAGTTTAAACTAGTATAAAAAATGAGTAAAATAATAATAATGCTAAATTCTAATGGCCCCTCTTCTAATAGGAACCACTGCATTTGCTTTGTCTTCATTCAGTGGTTATATTTTGCTTTTATTATAGAAATGAACCCCCATTTTAAAATTGAAGCAATCTATAATTTTGAATTTTAGTGTAAGCAATTATACATTTTAATACTCTCAATATAATATCTAAGCACATTTTAGGTTTTTTGGGTCACGAATTGTCAAACTATAAACATAACTTTCTTCTTTACTTAAATTAATTTCATTTATTATTTCAATTAGAGCTCCAAATGGGTTAGAGAGTATCACATTTATTTAATTAATATAAGCAAAAAACAATAGTAATGGTAGTAGCAAATTCTCCATACAGTAGTGCCACCAAGTGCAAGCCTTAGTAATCAATGGATGCAAGAAAGTTTATGAGATGGTAAGCACGTGATGGTTTAATAGTAATGACCTTTATAAGATTTTTATCCAGATTTTTTTTTAATCAATGCATTAAAATTTTGTGAAGTCTATCATGATTCAATTGCTAAAGGTTTTTTGATAAATTCTTAGTGAAGAAAAATTTAAGTTATGTTCAATTGTGTGAAATGTGTTCAGCCTTTTAATTTGGAGCTCAAATCACACATAATATCCTGAGCAATAAATCATATGGTTTTTATTATGCTGAAAGTAGCAATATATGTCTAGAGAATAAGTACAAAGGCAAAAAAAGTATTAAGAATCCTTTATTAATTATTGATAATAAAATGCTTTATATAAACAACAGCTTTGGTTCATTACTTTATTTAACCAGAAAATATAATTTCTTCAAGTTTGTTTAGTTTTATACATTTAACTAGGAATGGAAGTCAGTAGCAGAATGCTTAACTTAGCATCTTACTAGTTGTTTGACTGCTCGGGTACAACCTAACTTTTAATTACATTGTCATAATTTTTACAGTGTATCCCATTTAATAGCACTTGTCATTATGTTATTTTATGGTCCAAAAATGGATTTGATTACCAGTGATGATTGAATAATAATTGTTCTGGAGATGTAGTTTTATGCATATTGGAAGCCACAAGCCTACTTCTAACATTAGATGTTGAATCCTTTCATTATTCTATTGGCTGCATTGTTATTAAACTGATAACCAAATTCGTTGAAAGTTTTCTAAAAATATATAGTGATGGGGTTTCACTTGTGGTCATATACTAGTGTATATCTCTTATCTAATTGAATTATTAAATGATTTTTAGAAAATTTTATACTTTATTTCTACTTTTTCAAATATATTTAACTTTTAATAATAATAGCCAGGTTAGTATAAAATACATTTTGAATGATATTATTTTCCATACTTTATTAGGAGATAGTATAATAGAAGAATAAACCTATGGCCTTTAGATTCATGATTACTGAATTTAAGCTAATCCTTTAATGACCTAGGCTATTGCTTAAAACATTAATAATTCAGTAAAATAGTGAAAATAGTCCTATAAGTGGCTGATTTCATTTTTTGGATCCAATGAATTACAGTTTGTTTAAATCATATATAACATTTTAAAAGATGAAGCTTTTTTTCTAAATCCAAAATGAGCATATTATCTTTCTTTAAAAGGATTATGCAATTATTTTATCTAGCGTCATGTTTACAATTATATTACATTCAAATATCAGCCTTTCAAGCTAATTGAGCACGCGCCTTTGAAAGTGTTAAATAAATGAATACTTTCCTCTTCAATCCAAGATATAGTATTTATGCAGGAATAAAAAGGATTCTCTTATTCCTACGACTCAAATTCTTTTATATGAGCAAATCTGAAGTACTGTTGAGGAGAGCGTGAGTAGAATTCTCACTTTAAATTACTATTTACAATGTTTTTTGACTGAATGATGTCGGTGAAATTATGTAGAATTTACTAAACGTCATTCTTACTGAAACTTAATTATGAGTAAATAAGCAATTATTTTATCTAGTGCCATGTTTAAAATTATATTACATTCAAATATCAGTCTTTCAAGTTAATTGAGCACACACCTTTGAGAGTCTTAAATAAATGAATACTTTCCTCTTCAATCCAAGATATAGTAAATTCTAAGTAATTTCACTGACATCATTCAGTCAAAAAACATCGTAAATAGTAATTTAAAGTGAGAATTCTACTCATGCTCTCCTCAACAGTACTTCAAATTTGCTCATATAAAATAATTTGAGTCATAGGAATAAGAGGATCCTTTTTATTCCTGCATAAATACTATATCTTGGATTGAAGAGGAAAGTATTCATTTATTTAACACTCTCAAAGGCGCGTGCTCAATTAGCTTGAAAGGCTGATATTTGAATGTAATTTAAAAGGATTAGTAAATATGAAATATATAATAAAAGATGGAAAAAACTGCCTTTAAATAGTTTATTTTAGGGTCAAACTTTTCCCCAATAATCCAAAAAAATAAAAATTAAAAACACTGAATGAGAAGGCATTAATCATTTCAATTGTCAGATAATGTGAAATTTAATGATTTTCCAGTTTTTATTTACTCTCTAACTAAGAATATCTAAATATTAATCTGATAGTGGGATAAGTAGCAAAAATTTTAAGCTTGCTTGAGTCCTAAAAAAAATCCCAGGTTTCATTTTAAAACTCCTAAAATGTGAATGGTGTCTAAAAGACCAGATTTTATAAATGTTCCATTAAAAGTCAGATCAGTGTTATAAATTATTTTAGATCCAATTATAAATAAATAATGCAGATTATATCATATATATTGATAATTGATATGCATATAATGTCAAATTCAAATTAAGTAATATTCCATATCAAATTTGTTATGCAAATAATATAAACATTATTTCATGATAAAAAGTAGTTTAGTTTTAATTTGGAATTACTATTCATGGCTTAGTTCGATTTTGACTTTTTAATAAATGTATATACATACCAAAATGTTTTATTGTGGCACCATTTAAAGGTGTTAGAAAATAACTTCATTGTACAATAATAAGCACATCCTTTTTATCATGCTCATCATTTGGAATGAACCTTAAGTTGTTGTTGTTTTTTCACATAATAAGTAGGGTAAGAATTTTGTTTTCGGATAAATGTTTACAGGCAATCTAGTAAGTAAATGGATATTTAGATATTCTTAAGTAGAGCATAAAGATTCAGAATTAATCTGCAATATAACATGACCTTTAAATTCGTAATTATCTTATTTTATTTAATATAAACCATTCTTAAATAACTTAAAATATTTATATTTATATAAAAAAACATATTTGTATTTATATGCATATATTCATATATACATAGGTTTATTTGTGTTAATGCTTATTGTAATGGTCAGGTTTGTTCATTTGCTCAACAGACTGAGAGTCCAAATCAGAGAACCAAAAGCTGACCAAGTTGGGATAGTAATACCCTATGTCTGATCATACCTCAAATCTCTCACTCGTGCTTCCAAGTCAACACATTGTGAATGACATGCCTGAGGTTACACTCAATATCTCTTTAATCACGTTCCAGCAATAGCAAAGCAGTAAAACATAAGACATCCCCCTATAACATATTATATTAGATAACTTAATTAGTGATTCATAAGATAATGAGCAGGTAATGAGACTGAGACAAATTTATATTTCATAAATTTAATATAACACTTAATAAATACTAAAGCATAGTTACTGGTGTATAGCTGGCTCACACACAGGTGAATGAATACTCGGGTTACAAAATAATATCACAAAGCAATGAGTGAATTCTCAGGGTTATAAAATAATATTATAAAGCAATGAGGGGATTCTCAGGTTTATAAAACAATATTACAAAGCATTGAATGGATTATCAGGGTTATAAAACAATATTACAAAGCATTGAATGGATTCTCAGGGTTATAAAATAATATTACAAAGTTATGAGTGGATTCTCAGGGTTATAAAATAATATCACAAAGCAATGAGTGGATTCTCAGGGTTATAAAATAATATCACAAAGCATATGACTTTTTAATAAGCTTATGTCATCTTTCATGTTCTAATTCATGCTATGTTTTATATACTGGAAATCAATTATAGCTAGCTAGAGTGATCAATTGATGGATAAATGATAGAGGTTATATTATTATTAACTTTAAGATTATATCATTATTACTAAGTTTAAGATTATATTATTAATACATTTAAAATCATATTATAGAGACATTTGCGTGATATATAATTGTTATACAAATAAACACATTAACTCAGATTCTAGATCGGATCAAAGCCGAAGTTCCTTTCTACGGAAACTGAACTGAGAAGTGGTGGCAGTGGAACATTAGATTCTAGTGCATTAGAAACTATAGTATCAGATAAGTACGCCTCGAATGCATTCTTAATTGAAGTTTATTACCTAGTAAACGGTTCCCCTAACTGATCTGCTTGCTATAATGGAAGAGGCCCTTTTATTAAGTGAACAGAAGAGTGGCTTTTGAGCCCTTTGGAAATGCTTTGGTTCCATTAAATATGAATAACTGTCACATTTGCCTAAACTTTTGAGGCGTGACTTGACGTGGAACAATCTTGAGGTGGGCCATTATAGACATAGCAAGTAGATATGCATATTTATGCAAATTAGCAATACATTCGCAATGCTAAATTAATATTTTATAAATTAATTACACCAAAATCTTAGCTTCTTCAGTGCTACTCCCACTGGTCAGTTCATAAATGAGCTTATTAAATTATATGATAAAGGCGATAATGAGAATCTGATTTAAGGTTTTCTGCATAGCTACGTATTCTCTAATAAAACGAAGTTATAGCAAACTTAACATTTTTTAGAACTGGGAACATTAATTGGTTCTAGTAAACTATTAACTGTGCAGCCTTTGGTGGTAAAAACACAGAATTATACCACCTTCATGGCCGAACCTCCGGCTAATATACAAGTGATCATTAATATATGAGTAGATCGTATGTAGTGGTTATAATACGTGGCCAATTCTTCCGTGTTCAATAACACTACGTCTACTAACAATACTATAATCATATAGTTTGCCATTGATTTCATTGTGGGTTGAATTCCTATGCATATTGACGGAATTTGTATTATCAGTAGAATTTAAGATGAGAGTGTGAGCATTGTCATCTTTTTCAAGTGTTTATTTGTTCATGTTTATGATTTTCTGTATTTCCCAAGTGAAAGATTTTTGTGTACTAGTAATTTTCAGCATATTATTGATATTTGTCAAAAATTTTTTTTGGCTAATTTTGGCTTTTTGGGGGGTCAAAAAAGACAAAATACAATTTCTCAAGCTCTCTGGCAGATGATTGGAGTTGTTTGCGGAAAAATACCATTTCTGTCGTGACTCGGACGAGAGTTGAAAAAGAAGAACAAAATGTCTACCACGTTATTATATTTGTGGGACATCCCAAACAGAGAAAGTGAGGCAGTTGCATTTTTGCAAGCCCAAAACATCCTGCCATTCGTTATAGTTGATTTAGTTCAGTCATATGTGGTTAATAAATTTATTTTTTGGAAAGAATTTGTTTTATTTGCGATTATTTTTATCTGTAAATCAGGTAATTAACACCCAGAATGACAGTGTTAAAAGGGGCGGTGTATTTTGTTGGACATCTTTTGATTGATTGATTTTTTTTTAAAAAAAATACTTCTTCTTTTGACATACCTATTTGTTCCATTTAGAAGCAAAAAGAGGTTTTTAGTTGTTGTTGTTGTTTTAAATCAATAAACAGCATGTTAAATAGATTTTAAAAATGAACCTGAGCTAATTTTTGTTGTTAAAAAAGAATAAAAATACCGGACGTTTTATTTGTTATGAAAACAAAAGATCTTTAACAAACTTGTACGACTCTTAAAAAAGATAAATAAATAAATCCTAGCTTTCATTTAGAATAAGTTTTAGTTATGAAATTTAATATTTGGCAGAAAGGATTTACCGGCAAAGTCTTTAAGGCATTGTTCAATATGCTTCTCTCTCTATTTAGTCAGGCTGGGCTTCTCTTTAGTTTTAGTCTGGATGCAGCTTTGCAAATTTATTTCTGTGGCAGCTTTCCCCTGTTCTCTGGTCAGAAACTCTCTGGTCTCTCAGGTACAGCTTCTTTCTTACTGTGCTGGGCATGGTGGAGGTTCTCTCTCATCAGTAGCCGCTTGTGGAAGAGCAAACGGCTGTCTCTTTGTCTTCTAGCCAACGGTCATCTTTGGAGCAGCTGGGATGGTGGCTTTTTAAGATTCAGCTTTCTTAAATGGCAGGAACAGTTTTCTTATTTAACTTTCAGCTCTGGTCTTTGGAAATAATTTCGGCAGCAATAACACAATTTTCACGGCAATTAGTAACAGGAAAAATTAGGACGGATGATGATGGATGGATGGAAGAGGACCTTGATGGCTATTTAGGCCCTTTTATATAATATATTTTTAACAGTAGTTACCTCCTACTTTGAGTCATGCCAAATCACCTGATGACCAGTTCGAACTAGCCTTTAACCAAATATCCAGTTAGTAAAATATTTAATATAGCTAAATCTGGACTTGGAAAGGCTCTATTGTTTTAATTGACATCAGTTATAAGATATATTTTCAAGAGAATGGTCACAGCAATTTGTATAGATTTATGCTTGACTGAATATTATAATTGGTCTTGGTTATAATTTTTAACTAGGTCAAATTTTAACCAAAGATTTATTTTTAGAACGAAGTGTTAAAACTGATAAACTTTCTGCTCAGGTAATTTTAGACAAACAAAGGACTGAAAATTTTCTGACTTGAAAATTATCTAAAATGAATACTGACTTAAATAAATAATTATTTAGAATGAATATTGAAAAATTAATAATATTATAATTTTACACTTATTATGCTGCTATATAGATAAATTTTAATTACACAGTTATGTTTCTTTCAGCTTTAACAAATCTAACTGAATATGCTCATATATAAATATTTGAGACTGTAATTTTATATTTATAATTAATAGGATGATTATATACGCGCATATCCTGCTATATTATAAGCACAAAGTTTTTAAAAATTTAAGAAATACACGACATCTGAGTATAACGAAATATACTATTATCGAAGATTATAGGTGAAACAGATGTCACTGTTTCATTATATGTGAGCATGTTTTTGAATATGAGTTAATAATTTCTACTGATATCTTCTGATAACTACTCTAAATGGCATCAGATTAAAAAACTTAGATGTTTTTTTAAATTTATTATGATATTAATATTTACCAATATTCAAATGATACCAATATATTAAAGATATTTTTAAATTTCTTTTTGAGTAGTTGTTTAATTTCCCTGGACTTACTGAATCTACATTAATCAAGTGTAACGGGTGCATACGTACGTTACATTATTTTTTATTAGTAAACATAATAAAAAAAGTTCGCCAATAAAAATTTCTTTTTTAAGAATTAAAAACTGAAAATTAAAAAATCATCTTAAACTCGCATATATATAAAATTGCACAGATAAATATTTATTAAAATAAAACTTTATTAAAAAAAGAATAGTTTAAAATTAAATTTTCAGAAAAGATTTAGAGATAAAAATATATGTTTAAGTTTGAAAACAAATTAATTAATCTTTTGTAAAATGGAAATGATTATTTTAATTAATAAACTAGCCTTTGGGCATTTAAATATATAAGCATCGGTCAGATAGGAAAACAATAGAAACTTTTAGCAAATGAAAGAAATCCATCGGGAAATTGGACCTCAACGAAAAGGTTTTCACCATCATGACGTAATGTTGAGTTAATCCACAAAATTATTATAAAAGGAAAGGTTTGAAAATAAAAAAGTTAATTAGTTATTACAATGTGACTATATGTGTTAGTGTGGAGTTGAAGGAGAAGGGATTGAAAAGACGCACTCTTCAATCCCTTCAGTTTTGTTAAAAAAAAAAAAAGAGAGAAATGACATCGTTTTTTTTTTCTACATTAAGGACCAACTAAACTAAAAGACCTCCGGATAAATAAATAAAAAACAACGGCTAACTTAACCAATCTTTTTAGGATGGCATGGGAATTCATGTTCAAATGGCAAGCAACAGATAAAGATGAACTGTTTTAAACCGTAAGAACTTTATAATTAATGAACATTAAATTAAAAACTTTCCATATTTAAAATAATTAAGAAATAGAATCCTATCTGACCAACATTATTTATTAATTAGTTATAATTTTATTTAATGTATTTCTTTTGTAAAATCATTTCCATTTATTTATTTATTTGTTCTTTAAGTTTTATTATGATTTCTGTTTTTCATTAAACTAGTTATATAAATATTAAACTTAACTTGGGCGTGAATGGCTATATAGATTTGTAAAGTTATATTAGGGGAGGGTAATCTTGGGTTATTCATTTCATAGTTGAATTAGGTCAATGGATTGGATATATTGGTGTAATTAGATGTAGTATGAGATTCGCTATGGGCAGAATTGCTATTATATGCTGCACACTTCCGTTTTGCCTATGGAAGGGATTATAATATGTAGAACGCTGTTCCTTTTGATGGAGTTTTTTTATTGCTCTTCTTGTCTGATAGATGTAATATTTCTATCTGACGAGAAGCAGTTTCTTCTCTTAACTTAATTGTGCTGCCGTATTCGTATTACATTGAACACGTCGATATATCAGATGGATTGAAGTTTGGTTTGACTGCGAACCTTTGGCCTAAGGTTAAACAAGGATTGAATATTTTCTTTTCAAATGCAAATCTATGTAGTCTATTCATACTCGACACTCTAAATAAAGATGCATTAAATTTAAGTTGGGTATAGACGCTTGCATGGGTTCGTTACCGGTTGATTATGTTTTTGGTTTTCATATTCGATCAAAATATATATAGACATTCGGTAAATACTGATACCTTACAGTGAGTATCTAAAATGTATTTATTCGGATGTCTTTTAAGTTATTGGTGTTAATGCAAGCATCTTATGGTGAATGCTATTGGGTTACTTATAAATTTCCCTCTGCAATTGACGGTATCAATGATTTTGTATTTTGATCGTTTATGCTTATTTTGAAATGTTTTTGACCGTGGAATCTATGTAACCGATCTATACTCAACATTTTTAAACAAATCTGTGCGAACTAATAATAGTATAAAATTTAAAATGTAAATTAAAAATCTAAAATAAAAGTAAAAATAATGTTAAAGTAAACTTATTAAAATAACAATGTTAAATCTTATATATATATGTGTGTAAATAAATTTTTGTATGTTAATTACTGGTAGTGGCTTATTTTATTTATTTTTTAATATTGAAATATAATTAGATAAGATATTATATTATTAAATCTCTGCTACTCCCTGAGCTAGTGACTTGGGCTAACAACCGGAATCAAAATTTTAAAAAAAAAAAAAAAATTTTTTTTTTTTTTACTTATGTATCTGCCGACTTTATAAATTTTTCTACATTCAAATGCCTAGATGGCGCCCTGTAGTGCAGATTACATTAAGAATTATTCTCCGGATCGTTACACAAGTGATTTGTTGATGGGGAGATCATAGGGTGTTCAATCATCAGAAATGATAGGTCTGAGCTGTAATCCATTAATCTTTAACTCTCAAATTATCCATTTATTTTGCTACTTCACCCAACTATATAGAATACTAACACTATTAGATGCCTTTTTGAATAATTATATAAATTGCAGTTTTCAAATTATATAAATCGAAGAAAAGTGAAGTTATGAAGATTGATAACAAAATATATTTCCAAAAAATAAAATTAAATTTACAGTAATCAAATTTGATCTACTGCATATGTAAAATATATGGATATTTGTCATATTGTAATATCTTAAATGGCATATATAGTCTAAGAAAATAACTAGCTGAAAATCTTTTTTTTAATTTTAATTTCATTACATCAAAACAATTCTATTAAACCCAAATAGTTAGTGTTTCCTTTGTATTCATATGAGGTTTTGATATGGAATTATTAAGCTTTAAATAAAACATACTTAATAAATAAAAAAAAGAAAGACTTTGAAGAAAAAAGTAATAGAAAACTGATAAATTGACCAGATGCCAGTTGAATTAATAAAAGCTATTTAAAAACTTCACTTTATATTCTCAACCTCAAAGCAGATAATTATGAGATAAACTAATGCTTTTATGAGGAATATATTTCAAAGAATAGAGTGTTAAAGAATTATTATTTGTAATAAAACGTTTGAATGGAGTTCTCAATAGATTTTTTCTCTCAACAGTTATGATTCCGTTAGAGAAATGTGATTGTTGTAAAGCAATAAAATGTAAACTTTAAAACAATTAGTTAAATCTCATATCCAATAGATAGAAGTAATGTTGATCTCTCAAGTAATAAAGTTTTTTGATTATTTATTTATTTATAATGTATTAATAAATTAAGTTTGATTAAATAATAATTAAGAGGTGTATAAAAAGAAGAAAGAAAATTAATATTTATTTTATCAATTTCGAAAAATCATTTGAGAAATAACAATATTGGAATTTAGCAAAAAAGAAATGTAGAGAAAAAATAATTATTAAAAAGTTTGCATGTAAGACAAAATTAAAATTAATATAAAGAGAAGAGTTATCCATAAATATTATCTATATTTTATATTGTTAATATTTAGTTGAAATAAGATTAATTTTAGTATTGAAAGATCCATTTCATTAGATTTGCTTTTATATGGCTGTGTTGGAAAATAATAAGAATAAAGTCGGTAAAATGTTTTAATAAAAGCAATATACTTTTCAAAAGGCTTGGAGTGAAAATAAATATAACAAATTAAAAAATGGTACTTTGATATTATTCCTGCTGTGATTTATTACTCCAATGATGTTTGCATTGGCAACCAAGAATTTTGGCATGACTAATCCATACCAGATAAACTGACTCTTTCCTTTCCATATTAGAAAATATTAAATGGTTCAGTCCACTACAGTGATTTTTTTTGCCCCCACAATATAATGTCTCTCATATTATTTGCAAATAATATGGTTTTATATTTAAAAATACATTTACAGCAAAAACTTTATCTATGTTTTTTTAAAATATTTATATATTTAAAATATAACGTTAAACTTATAGTTCATCATTTTTAAATAAAGCTAAAACTTTGTTACAGTTCACTGTTTAAAAAACATTTTAGGATTCTTTTTCATATTTTTTTTTTCCATAATGAATATATCTCTCCATCATTTGAAATAAGATGCATTTTTAGAAGTTTGCTTTTATGCATGCTGGGTGTTGATGATGACTCAGAGTGCTGTCCTACGCCGGAAGGAGAAGGATGGCTTTGATAGAATGAAGTGTCAATAAAAATTCACAAAAAGTGCCATATTAAAAAGTCATAACTATCTGCTTTTATTTAGTATTGTAATGGTCAGATTTGTACACTCATGCAACAAAATCCAGAGCCTAAGCAAAATACACCAAAGCTGACCAGAGTGAGGTAGTTGAGACCTCTAATCTGACCAAACTTCAACTCATCTGCCAGTACTCCAAATTTAACCCCTTATGAGTGACATCTCTGAGGCTACACTCAGTCTTCATTTAACTGTGAGCTGACATAGGACAGGTAGAAACATGAGACTTAAAGTCACTACTAACCTAACTAAATGGGTGATATATAGCACTTAACTCTCTATTAATCTTAACTACAGAGATATTCACATATAGCATATAAAATTATTAAAAAATTGGAGTAATGGACTGTGAAATTTAATAATATACTGTGGATTGGATAAGATACAGTGGATTGGTTGGAACTAGAACCTGAGCAAGAAAGATATGCAATAGTTTATATTTAAAAAGGTTTATTAAAATAATAACAAATGACCTAACATAAAATATCATAATGGGCAAGGATTGTACAATATTCAACAAGGTATTCAATACAGACAAGCATTTTATAATGGATGGGACTGTTATCAGTACATTCTGTCCTCTTTTAATATATTACAATTCATATGTGTGTGAGGTGTATAAGTCATGCCTAATCATTTAACATGCTCATCTTATGATTTTGGTTTGCTTAAATTATAAGCTGATAGATTAGTAGAGATGATGAGTACAGACAGCTCTAATGTGGCTGTTATATATATTAATAATGTGAGCAACTAAATAAGCTCAGTATCATGCAGATTCAACCTAATAACCCAGATTCAAACTTCAGTTTAAAACTGAATAATTAATTGAGGGAAAGAACTGGTTACCTTTGGATTCACATATATATGCTATGGTGCTATAAATATTAAAACTAAGCTTGCAGTGCAAGTGAATGATTATACAAGAGCTTCAGCATCAAATGCTCAGTTTGCTCTGAGACTGACGGTTTGCTGCTATTGATATATGAACATATAAGTTTAGGAACTCAGATTGGCTTTAGGAAAACTCTGGGTCCACATGCTCCAGTTCTAATAAAAATAGCCATAACCTGAACTAAATAATGGGATGGATTGTTACCATGAACTCATGTAAGATGCAGCAAAATGTAACACATATAAGTGTATTATATAAAGACACACCCACAATTCACACAATATATAGAGCAATAAGTATGCATATAATTAATTGCGCCTAAAACAGATAGCTTCTATCTGTCAAACTAACTCAACCCAATTCTTAAAATAGCATTATAATTATGCTAATAAAAGGGACTTAAACTATATAATCTAGTTAAGATCCTGAATCTGCATACAAATATACATAATTAAGGAGGGAAAGTATATTTGATTGGACTTAATACAAACATTAACAAATATACTTTATCATCTCTAGCCAGTATATCCCCTTCTAACTAATAGATATTAAAAGTTATAATATATAAAACTGGCTAAGCAAACCTTGCAAAATATTACAATATTATATAACCATGATAACAACGAGCAGTTAGTGATCATTTATTATCAATATTATAATTTTGAAATGGTGATTCAATACAATAAATAATGCTTTTAAAATGTTTAAAGTGGAGACTACAATTATCTCCTTTATTAATTAATTAGCTTCATAGTTTCAAAAGATGAGCATATTATCACATACATTAACGTAAAAAAAAATGAATTTAAACAAAATGTTAAAAATATTAAAGTTAGGCAAGACCATAGCTTGTAGAAATTTAAGATAATAGATTTTGGACTTTTAATGATTACAAAAGGTGAAATCTTTTTGATTTATAAAAGATTTCAGCAGTTTAGAAAATTAAAGTAAAACTTGTTTCTCTTTTTTGTTACTTTAAAGTAAGTTATAGATTTTAAAAGATCAGTTGATCAGAAATGATTTTACAATATATATAAAGTTATGCAAGTTCACAGAGTTTCTTTTACAATAGGGTAAAAATTAAAGAGTTTTGATAATTTAGATAGAACGTTCTTTTATAGTGGGAAGCTAGCTTAAAGTTTATAGATTAAGTTCATAGGCTGCAGTTTTTAAAATTATTACCATCATTGTCTTCTTGGTGGACTTGAAGTGTATCAATGATAGTGGCTGGAAAGGCATCAAACAATTGCATAATTTCAGTAGAATTTCTTTTCAGGTAGGTTTTAAGTTTCTTCATATTTCCATCTCATGCAGGTTGCTGGAAAATTTATTCATAGGTATGCTGGAAGAATTGAGAGCACCATCTTGGCTCAAAGAGCCAGCAAATATTTTATTCTACTCGACCATCTTGGAGTGGACTTCACAATAATTTACAGGAAAGGCAAGCTAAAAAGAACCTTTAACCTAAGAAATCTATTTTAAACCAGAATTCAAACCCCCCCCCTCTAGATTTTATGATTTTATAGCTCATAGCGGTTTCTTTTGACTCTGATCTTTTACTGTTTTCGATCTGGAAAAAGAAATTCATTACAATTGTAATGAGTTTTAGGACAAATGTTTATAACTCAGGAACCATTCGATCCAACTTGACAATTATTCTAAATTGTTTTAGCACTATTCTGTAAATTTCACATGTAATTTACAATTCATTTAAATAAAACTTGCTACAGATTATTTAGCAAATATTTAACTGTACATTTTTTAAATAAAATAGATTTTATACAAAATATTATTTATTAAACAAAATATAAATGCTGCAATATATATATATATACAAACATTAATATTACAGTCATTTATATATGCATGTATGTGTGACAATACTTATATAACTGTGTGAATGCACATAAAACTGTGTGGATACATATATAACTGTGTGGTTACATATATACCTGTACTAGAGAGTGTTTAAAACTGGCATAGATGGATCTGTGAGGACAAATAGGTGAAACATATATGAGGGTAGGAATATACTGTTTCAGTATCATAATGTGTTTTTTTTTCCTTTTTTCATACTGAATATATCTTTCCATATATTTTTTTTAGATTTGAAGTTTGGTATTGCACATGGTATGACATATTACTCCAGTGACATGTTAATCTAAATTTATGATATCTTTAAAATAATGCCTCCACTGCTGACAAATTTTATCAATTAAGTTTATCCACACATAACTTGGAGATGTTATTTTAAACATGTCACAAACTTAGAATAATATGTCACATGATCACCAGTCTTTATACTTACACAAGCTGTTTAACATAGAGGCAAAACTCCTCATGCAGTAACATCACTTAGTGCAAGCCAGAGCAATCAATAGATGCAGAAAGGTTAGGGCACTAGATAGGGATTTTATGCACTAACCTTTCTACATCCATTGATTACTCTGGCTTGCACTGAGTGGCGCTACTGTATGGAGAGTTTTGCTTCTGTGTAATAATACATCACAGAGTAATATATCATAGCAGGAATAATATTAAAGTACCTAAAGAATAAAGGTAATTAAGAGATTAATTAAACATTAAGTACAGTAATTGAGAAGAAAAATGTTAGATAATCTTTTATGGCTTTTGAATACTTGAACATCAATTTATTGGTATTTGAATTAATAACATCTGTTAAAATAAGAATTGCAATGGATGAACAGTTGTCAATGTGGATCTTAAAATATTTCCTACAAAACTACACTTTAAAAAAAAAGATATTTGTTTGAAATTTAAGTTAATATGATGTAAGTTATTATAGAGTAATAATTAATGCAAGAATGAAAAAGATAATATTTAAAAAATAAGATTATGAATGTAGAAAAAATGATTATTATTTTTTTAAAAATTAAGATTAAAATAAAAGTGGACTAGACTAGTGTTTACAGTTCCCCTCTTTTCTTCCAATGTGTAAGCTTGTGGTTAAGACCTGTAGAGGTCCCTACCTTCGCATTTTCAACTGCACATGCTTTAGGTTTATTGCCTTAGTAAATATTATTTACAATTATTATGAAGTTTGTATTAGAAAATATTGAAAATTGAAAAAATAAAAAGTCATTGTTATATAATCTTTAAAAAAAAGATAGCTAGAATTAGAAGAGGGGCTAAAAAGCTTGAAGAAATGATGTTTTAGATAGAAATGTAAGACAGTATATTTAATGAGAAGTTAAAAATGGCGAATGTGATAAAGGATATAGATTATAACAATACAATTTTTATTAAATTAAAGTAGAAAAAAAAGTTGTATCAGCATTGACAGAGTGATTTGGGGATTGTAGATTGGAAAAAGTAGAGATATTTATAGTAGTATAAAACTACATAAAGAGGAAATGTTTAATTGGGCTAACAAGATTTATAGCCATATGACCTTCCAAGCAAAGAAAATTTTGAATTCAAAGGAGGAAAAGTTACTTCATATTTATCACCCACCTCTTTCATTTCATAAACTCTATAATTAGATTAAAACTTTTTGACGGAATATTCAGAATTTGTACCTTCTTGAAATATTGTTATATGTAAATGCTTTGTGTTAGAATCAATAAATTTTATAAACAACTATTTAAAACTTTTTTTCCAGCTTACATATATTTTAAATAGTTTGCAGTCTTAAATTTTCATTTTTAAAATAGATAATTTTTCTTGTCCTGTCCTCTCTCTTTTTTTAATTTAGTTTGGAATTTAAAATATTTACAAATTAAAAAAAACCACTAAAGATGTGTGGAAATTAACTTACATTGATGAATGACTAAATTTACAAGAGCATTAAATGTTTTTGCTGCAAAATATTAATTAATTAAAAAAGAAAAAGAGTTGCTTTTAAAAAAAAATGCAAGTTAAAGAAAAATATAAACACCTGTTTGTTTTTTTTACATGGATCAGCTCAATTGGGAATCGATTTTACACAGAGGAGAAAGGTCAGTACTAATAATCATAAATTTGTAAACTTTATATCTTTACAACAAATACCAACAATTCAACTTTTGTAATTTAAAGAGTTTCCGACAAACGTAAAATTATTCTACTTATAAAAAATTAAAGCCTAAAGAGAGGAAAGAAAATAAATTGCAGTTTAAAAAAGGGATGAATTTAACTAAGGCATATAATTGTAGGGAATAGTAAATGAAAAAATACTAGCAAACAACTTCTGTAGTTTATAAATCTATATGCATGCATGTTTTATTAATATACTAATGAAATGCCTAAAGTAATATCTATACAAAAAGGGTATTAAATAGTACACTTACGGGGGGGGGGGGGATCTCTCCAACGGTCTTCCACAGATTCACAATAAAGAAGAACATTATTTCAGATTTGACAATTACAAAAGAGAGGAGTGAGAGTTTGGGCAGTTTATCATCCATATTTTATGTTTTTAGTTATGGGAAAATAGATATCTATTTTCCAACAAATATTTAATTTTTAAATAGGGATTAGATAAATGAAAAAAAAATCTTAAGTTTAATTGAAAGGCAAAATCAGTTTAGATTTTAACTAAGGTCACGAACACAAAAATATTGGTTGAAAGGTTAAACTAAATTTAATTAGTTAATGAACAGTGTATATACAAGTTAAAATATTTAGAGGTTATAGTGTAATGGTATCTTGACATATACAAATTCATAGTGAAGCTTAAATATTCACGTAACTGAGAATAGATAACTATTCAAGGAATGGGTGTTCTGGAGCAATCTAGTTTGATTATATTAATGTTAATAAGCTACTTATTTTATAAAATAAAAAAATACCTCACAGTTTATATATGTATGTTAGAAAAACTATCTTAAATAACCATTGCAGGAAAAAAATCTTTTTAGCATTCATTCACAGAGAGATAATAGAGGAGCTGACATTACACATGGGATAATCCAAGAATAGATGATATATGTCCACTGACTATTCAACCTTTGGAAAATAGATATGTCAAAAATGATATCACAAATGTAAATGTGTGAGCATTTTCAACAGTGAGCACTTCCACATTTCGTCCAGCTTGGTTTTGAAAAGGCTGTCATCAATTTTGTTAGGTCCTTCAATTTTACATTTTCTTGAAAATATAAAACATCATTCATTTCAGTAGCAGATAAAAAATCTTTGAATCAAAACTACAAATAGAAATGAAAATAAAAATTATTGACTCAAAAGTACGAATACAAGTGAAGTAAAAAATAGTTTTAAAATGCAATTGACAGCATTGAACATCTTGTCAGACCAAAATCTGGACAATAATAGAGTGTAAAATTATCACACAAAAAAACATGTTATTGAATGAGAATGGATCAGCTCACAGGGTTTATTTGACATGATTGCAATGTTGCATATTTATCATGGATGTGAAAAGGCATACCATCTTCTCTACATTGTCGGACTAATACATAAGTGTCAGATTTTTTATCCATTACTGAAATAAATAAAGTATAAAATTGGAGGCTTTAACAAAATTGATGACAACCTTTTCAAAACCAAGCTGGACAAAATGTGGAAGAGAAATTGCCAATTTATTCCAACTATTGGAAGGCCTATAAAAGTGCTGAATTACAAAGTGCCAATGAGTGTTTTATTATGACAATTAATGATAGAACAGCAGCAATTCTTATGGATGTCATCAAACAAAATGTGGAAGAGGGATAGATGATGTATTCTGACTGTTGGAAGGCCTATAAAAATACTGAATTACTCCACGTGTTAAGTAAATGTGCATTTTGGAAAAAATAAAAATTTTACTTTTAGTCTCCATTTTGGAACAAAACTTTATCCACTTAAAATAAAGTAGAACCAGCAAATTGGTTGTTTCATCTCAACAATTCCTGTTATATATTACAGTAAGAATCGTATGTGTATATTTTATGGTTTTTTAATAATATTTTAGATTATTTTTGTAATTTAGTGATTGTTTTGACCATGTTTTTGGGTGAAATTCATATTTTTAGTATATTGTTAGAAATTAATATTCCATGGCATATTAATTTTATTATTTATTTATTCTGATATTGTATCCTGTGTTACTATCTTAGCAGCATGTATATACTCAGGTTACCCAGGAGCAAAGCTCCATCTGTGTCCAGGCATCATTTTCCATACAGATCAATTGTAGTTTTCCAATTTAAAAATAAACATCATGAGTTTCACAATTATGAATTAATGTTAAAAATACTTTTTTTTAATAATTCTAGAAATATGACTTTTTGTAAAATGTACTTTTTAACATTAATTCATAGTCATATTTTTAGTATTATTTTAAAAATGTACTTTTTCACAGTAATTCATAATTGTAAAACTCATGATGTTTATTTTTCAATTGGAAAACTACAATTGATCTGTATGGAAAATGGTTTCCGAACACAGACAGAGCTTCGCTCCTGCCTACACAGGATACAACATTGGTTTTTTGGTAATATTTTAGAATATTTTTGTAATTTAATAATTGTTTTAGTATTACACTTGCAACACATATTAAATCTGCAGCACCTTTTCACATAAGTATTCATGCTGCTGATATCATTGTAAATCTTGCAAAAATATTAGATCAAATGATTAGAAAGTTGTCAGCAGATTGACATGAATGTGAAAAGGCACTGCAGATGTAAATACCTAATTTTCTATTGCTAATTTACAGATAAGTTTTAAAAAATAAAAATATATACTTTGTAAAATATAAATAATATTTTTAAAAAATTTTTAAATTTAAGTAATTAAATTGAGATGTTCAATAAGAGCTGATAGTTATTTAGGTATATATATAATGATTGCAAATATGTTGATAAAAAGATAGAAATTGGGGTTGAAAAAATTTAAAAAGTAATAGAAAAGTGATTGTTTGGTGGTGTGGCAGATAATAAAAAAAAGATAAGATTTTATGGGATTTTGAATTAATAAAAAAAAAGAAATAAAAGAAAAGTCATAAATTTAATAGAAAAAATAGCTAACAATAATAAATAGGTAATTTTTAAAATGTAAGTTGATAATTTGCACATAAACCTCTCTCCCAAAGTAGAATGTCTTATTTTAAATAGAACAGTATTAAAATTGCATGCATATACCCAGAAGTTAAGAGAGTGGTAGTTTGAAGTCAACTTTAATTTTAAAAAATAAATGATAAAAAAATTATAGATGGAAAATAATTTTCAACAATTGCAAATTCATTCATAAATCTTTCGTTCTTGACCTCCAAACCACCTCTGTACTTTAAATAACAAAATATAAATTCAATAAAAATTAGAAATTATGTAATTAGAAAAGTTAAAAGTGGCCTTAATAAAATCAATATGTTACAAAAAATAGCAAAAATATTTTTGGTAGCAATAAGAAGATTCATAGAGAAAACAATGAAAATATTAATTATAACATCAATGCAGTTTCAGTGTTGAGGATGTTATTAATGGCAACAACTATATTCAAATATAAAAGAAAATAAAAATATGTACATGTTCCAAAATGCAGTCAACTAAACTCCTTTCGATTTTTATTCATTATTGAATTTACAGTTTCAAACACTCACACAGTGCAAATCATCTGTATTTCTTTTGGTTAAAAACCAATCATCCTTCTGTGTTTTGATATGCTTATTGAAAGATCTATTTTAGCTTTATTATATATATATATATATATATAATAACCTATATATATAAAGTTAAAATAGCTTTATATATATATATATATATATATATATATATAAAAGCTATTTTAACTTTATATTAAGGTTTGCTCATAATTCACTACAGAAGACGTAAGAACAACTTATCTGTATTTCTTTTGGTTAAAAACCAATCATTCTTCTGTGTTTTGATATGCTTATTGTAGAATCTATTTTAGCTTTATTATAAATATATAACAATTATTTTAACTTTATAGTAAGATTTGCTCATGATTCACTATAGAAGACATAAGAACAACTTGGTTCCATATATTTAATTATATAATGTATGGATATTCCGTGAGTCAGTTTTATTTTTAGTGTTATTGATTAATTGATTTAATATAATTACTGAATGAAAACTTGCATTATAATTTTTTTTTTAAAAAATAATGTCTTTTTTATTGAAATAGAGTGTACATTGGAAAGAGTCATCAAAGGTTTATTATTAGTAACTTTATTTCCATTACATTTTAATTTATCAGAAATTACTCTACAAGTTTAAACAATATATATATAATTTTTATATTTTAAATCAGAATATACTTATCAATTAGAAAAAAGTAAATTGTGTATAGAAGTATGTACAACAAGCTTCACACATGAATTAAAATGTAAAACAAATAAAGTTAGAAAGAATTGCTAGAAAAGAAAATTAAAAAATAAAGGAATTATCAAAAAAAAAAGGTTTGTTTTATTATTATTAAGTAAATATATCAGCTGAATGTAAAACAAACAAAAAAACGGGTTGTAAAAAAACATGGTAATTAGACTAAAAAATGCTAAATCCTTAACAAAAGAAAAATATCTAATAAAGTTACACCTGGGTCTCTTTTTACACGGATTTATTTAACCCGATTTTGAAGTTATGCAATTCACGTTTCTCCGGAAGTCGAACTCCGATAATGCGCTATTACTTTAAATAATAAATGTCACGCACTTATGTCATATATTGGAATTTGACTTTCATCTTAGTAATTTCAATATTTTCAGTGCTTTATAATAGTAAGATTTTATGCAATAATGAAATTAAAATCATGATTTCCACATTTTATGTATACACACATTAAATTTTACAAGATTATAATGTAAATTTGTTCAAACATTGTGTGTGTTAATTTTGCATTTTAAATCACATTCTGTTTTTCTTTTTAAAAAAGAATGTAATCAATTATTAATCATTTAGTGTCAGCAAGTTTATTTTTAAAAGGTGAGTAATAGCAATGGGCACAATTAAAATTGAAAATTAAAAAATTCAAGACAAAAATAAGAATTTAATTTTTAGTTGTTAGATTAATTACTAATTATATTGTCACCAGAAAACCATTAACACAACATGAGACTGACATTGGCGCTAGTTGTATTTCCTCTTTTGAAGAATCTGATTTTTTACCCGTTTTGCAAACGAACCTGTTTAACGGCAAATAGCGATAATAATTAAAATGTGTATAAAAAATGTAAATTACTGTAAATTATGCATAAAAATATATTGTTTTGAATAAAATTAAATATTATAGTTAAAAAAAGTTTGTCTTGTATCAATTTTTTTCAAATTTGAAATTTTTTATTAGTCATATTTTATTTCCTTATTTTTTTTTGCACAAATTTTAAAGTAATTTTACATTGGTCCTTTGCTTTTATGTAATCTTTGAAAAATCACGGTCCATATCCTCCCTTTTTCAAGGTAAGTTACGTCTATTTTTGCACGATTTCATTTGTGCGTGTTTTCTGAGGAACCTATCTATCATGTAAAATGAGACCCAGGTGTATATTTAGAATAATGTTGATTCATTTATTTATTCATTACCTAGGTTCTAATTTAAGGTAGATTAGACTTGAAAATTTGCATAAGTTCTAAACACACTTTTAGAATTATTTTCATGCATCACTAGCCATCTACAATAACAATCTAAATTTGATCAGTAAATGAATATTTTATTATTCTTGGGTAGAATGTGATCAAGAACCTTCTCTATCAAAGAAATGATAAAATAATAAGTAACTGGGTGAATTTTGATAGTAAAGAATGATTAGATTTTTTTAAAAAAACAAAAGTTATGATGACTCTTCTACTACAGATTTAGTAAAATAAAAAGTGATTTGAAAATGTTTAATCTCCTCCCCCCCCCATATGTCATAGCATCGACCGGGACGCGAACCCACAACAGTCTGCAACCAACTACTTGCTTGCAAGGGATTACGATAAGATCTCGGCTAACAACGCTTGACAAAAAATATTTAATCTTACATGCAATTCAGGTGATGTTAAAAATCTTGAATAGATATATTCTGAATGAATTATTTATCTGATGATTTGTTTTCTGATATATTAGACATCTTATTATCTGAAAATTTATTTTCTTTTGGAAAAGTTAAATTCACTTAAAATAATAAAAATTTGAGAAATTTATATTTAAAAAAGGCAGATTAATATTGTTTTCATCTGTTTACAAAAAGGCATTTAATAAAGTAAACTGGATTACCGTACCTTGGTAGATAGAACGTATTGCCTAAAAAAAAGAAATGATTATTAGAAAAATTATATTTTGTAACATTAAAAAGTATTTGTAAAATTAAATGATATTAGAATAGAAAAAATATACAATTTCTTCTTATTCCTAATTTTGTATCCATGGTTTCAATTAGCCACTATTTGAAAAAATATTTAATAAAAAACCAAAAGTATTAGAAATTAATAAAAAAATCTTATTATTAATAAATTTAATTTTTTTAAATTTACAGCGCAGTTTCTGACCTAGCATATGGTAAAACTTTACAACAACTAGCAACTCAGACTTTCACACGACCCACTACTCTCAGTGTCATCTCATATTGCTGACCCAGCTGATCACACACATGTTGAAAAGATAAGTAATCCCCAATATACGTATTTCATGCTAAACCAGCAATCATCAGTTGGTCCAGATTACTATCATCACACACATATATAATCAGTGCTCAGCTTTATATTAAGATAGCCAATCTTCATACTTTAATGGACAGGCTTCAAACTATTCCAACTCACAACTCTTCAGCCTTCCATTTCACTGAAAATCTGATGATGGAATGTTCAAAGCCCTTATTAGTGCCAAGGTTGTCATCCTACCCATGTTGACATATTAGTCATTCTGACCCCTCATGTACAGGAGAATAATCCATTTATACATACATATGCGAGGGATGGGCAGACCTATTATACACTATTTATATAGATTAATACATTGTACAGGCTTGAACCTGCATTTATATATGTAATATATGCGGGATTCGAACTCAAACTTTCACATGACCCACTACTCTCAGTGTCATCTCATATTGCTGACCCAGCTGATCACACACATGTTGAAAAGATAAGTAATCCCCAATATACGTATTTCATGCTAAACCAGCAATCATCAGTTGGTCCAGATTACTATCATCACACACATATATAATCAGTGCTCAGCTTTATATTAAGATAGCCAATCTTCATACTTTAATGGACAGGCTTCAAACTATTCCAACTCACAACTCTTCAGCCTTCCATTTCACTGAAAATCTGATGATGGAATGTTCAAAGCCCTTATTAGTGCCAAGGTTGTCATCCTACCCATGTTGACATATTAGTCATTCTGACCCCTCATGTACAGGAGAATAATCCATTTATACATACATATGCGAGGGATGGGCAGACTTCCTCCCCCCCCCTCCCCCCATTCAACCACAATCCGCCCCCCTAACTCCAGCTTTGCCTCTTTCCTCCCCCCCCCCCCCGCCCTCCGCCCCCAGACCTATTATACACTATTTATATAGATTAATACATTGTACAGGCTTGAACCTGCATTTATATATGTAATATATGCGGGATTCGAACTCAAACTTTCACACGACCCACTACTCTCAGTGCCATCTCATACTGCTTTCCCACCTGATCACACACATGTTGAAAATATAAATAATCACCAATATATGTGATCAGTGGGTCAGTAATATGAGATGGTACTGAGAGTAGTGGGTCATGTGAAAGTCTGAGTTTAAATCCCACATATATTACATATATAAAAGCAGTTTTAAGACTGTACAATGTAATAATTTATATAAATAGTGTGTAATAGGTCTGCCCATTCCTCACATATGTAAGTATAAATGGATTATTCTCCTGTACATGAGGGATCAGAATGACTAATATGTCAACATGGGTAGGATGACAACCTTGGCACTAATAAGGGCTTTGAACATTCCATCATCAGATTTTCAGTAAAATGGAAGGCTGAAGAGTTGTGAGTTGGAATAGTTTGAAGCCTGTCCATTAAAGTATGAAGATTGGCTATCTTAATATAAAGCTGAGCACTGATTATATATATATATGTGTGTGTGTGTGTGAGGATACTAATCTGGACCAACTGATGATTGCTGGTTTAGCATAAAATACATATATTGGTGATTATTTATCTTTTCAACATGTGTGTGATCAGGTAGGTAAGCAATATGAGATGGCACTGAGAGTAATGGGTCATGTGAAAGTCTGAGTTCGAATCCTGCATATAGTACATATATAAATGCAGGTTTAAGCCTGTCCAATGTATTAACAACTAGCAATGTAAAGTGTTTAATTCCTCATTCATTATAAACCAAATATTTTAAAAATTCAAACTGCCCTAGTTTCAAATATAAATATTTCTGTATGTTATATAATATATTTCATTAATAGCAAAGTGATTGCTTTTATACATTTGTGAATAGCATTTTTAAAAAGCAATAATTAAAATAATAAACAATAAACTAATCTTCTCTTAAAACTATTAAAACATTACATGATTGCTTTTCTATGTTTTAATGGTGTTATATTAATCCTGACCATAGGATTATGTGATTGTGGTTTTTAAAAAAGCCAAAGACACCAACATGCTATACTGAACTGGGTTTAGATCTATATGACTGTACACACAAATGAACTTGGATTGAAAACATTATTGTGTTTTCATCTTAGACTCATAGCTTTATAGTTAACTAAGTAAATAAAAGGTGGCCACAAGCTAGAAACTAGTCTGAAGATACTGGATGAGTAGGCATTAGATAGGAATTTTATACACAAACCTTCTTGCATCCATTGATTACTAAGAATTGTACTGGGTGGCACTACTATATGGAGAGTTATAAAATTTTTGTGTATACGATGGCTGGAAGGGTGGCAAAATGAATAGAAGAAAATAATAATAGTGGAAGAAATGCAAGGAGGTTTTAGATCAGATAGGCATATAGGAAATAGTTTATTTGTATTCACACAATTTATAGATATGAGTAGGAATATAGGTAGATAGTTATATGTGGTCTTTATAGATGTAGAGAAGGTATATAATAGAATAAACAGAAATAGATTATGGGTATGTTTAGTAAATTTGGGAATAAATGGAACTTTAGTGGATCTTATTAAGAGATTGTATGAAAATAATTAGTATACATATCAATTAGAAAATATAGAATCAATTAGAGTTAAAAATAAGATGGGACTGGACTAAGGCAAGGATGCCTTATGTCACCTATTTTATTTTTAGGTTGTTGTTTTTTGTTTTTGTTTTGAGAAAAATGGAGAGAGCATAGAAAGACTATTATAAGATCTTTTATTTGCTGATAACATCTTAATTGTGTAAAGTAGATAGGGAAGATATGGAAGTTATGCTGAAGATGTGTGCAAGGGTAGATAAAGAGATGAGGGTTAAATTTAGGAAGAAAAAACAAAAGTAATGATGATAAATGCTGGAAAAAGAGAAGAGAAATATTTTTATTGGGGGATATAAAGTTAAATATTGGTGAATAGGTATAATTATTTGAGAATCATCTTAAATCATCAGAGAAATTGTTTGGCTGAATGGAAGAAAAAGTTGAAAAATGAAGTAAAGAAAAGAAAGAAACTGATAAAGAAATTGTTTTCCTATAATAAATATGATTTAGCAAGAATTGTATGGAAGAGAGTGGCAGTAACAGGGTTAACTTATGGTAACAATGCATTATGTGTTAGTAAAGAGGTGCTATATTACTTAGAAAAAGTACAAAAAGAAATAAAAGTTATGCATTAGATGCAGATGTGTGGATTGTAAAGGAGGAAATTCAATGAGAAATGAGATAATCAAGTTTTTATAAGAGAGATGCAAAAAGCAAAATGAAAATGTTTGGTAGATTTCAATGTATGGATAGTAAGAGAATAGCCAAAATAGTATTTAATTCGTTTACAAATAAAAGATAGGCACTAAAATGGGTGATAAAGTTAATATGGTATGCAGAAGATTTGAATAAAGACTTTATGTACAAAAGATGGATTGATTGTGTTAGGAGAATTGTTGAGTGTTATAAAGGCAAAAAACGGAATAGGAGAATAGATGCATTAATAAAAAACAGGGAGTTGGAGAGATGGAGAACTTGTAAGGAGAGTAAAAAGAGTTTAAATATATATAGAAGTAAACAGAATATTGGATGTGAGTTAATTTATGATAATAGCAAGAAAAGTAATCTACTTCTTAAGGGCAAACAGAATCATTAGCAACAAGGAAATATACACATAAATGGAGAAATATGTGTGATTTAGTCTGCAAATCATGTAAGGAAGGCATTGTTAACTGAATGTCAATGCTTATAAGAAGAAAGGGTACAAATAATGAAATTGTGGAAAAATAAATATAAATTTTATGCTGAATTTGGAAAAGAGATACAGGGTATATAGATATAAAGGCCATAGAATGGACAAAGATGATGTTGTGGAAATATGATGGAGCAGGATAGAAAAAAATTGGGGGAAACTTAGGGTGGGGAATGGAAGGAAAAGTAAGATAGCTAACAGGTTTCTCTGAGCATAGTGGATGAGAGATAAAGGAGAAGCCATAGTGCATTACATCATATTGTTCTAATCTTCACTTGTGGTTTTAGTTTAATTCATACATGGAACTAAAACCCTAAATTCAAAAATCCAAAGTATTAAACAAAGAAATTTTCTTTCATTTTTTAGTGATGTCCAATTGAATTAATTGCCCTATGGAGTTTATTTTTATAAAGCGGGCTTTGCAAAGCAGAAATTAAAGTGCAATATAATTTGGTAAAGGAGTTATAATTTGAAACAATACAAAATCAATAACTTTATTGTCTTTTTGACTTCTAGATTTACTATAATCTGAGGATCATGATATTCTTTTCAATTCTAAAGGATAATTTACAGAATGTTTTTTTTAAATATTTAAATATAAAGTATAAAGAATCTGGATTATTAATTAATATTATATAAAAAAATTATTCAGTAATTTAAAAAAAAGTTTAACAATTTCCTTTTAGCTAATTATTATCTTGATAATGTTGATTAATTTAAATATCTTTATAACTTTTCATATCTAAGATCAATTAGCATGCTATGATGCAGCAGAGACACCAATAGGCTGCCACTTCATTTAAAAAATTAAAAAATGAGATATTTCATAACTACTTCAACCAAATTAATTTGTCAGGACTGTTATAGTGTAAGTTTTATCAATGTAATACAATACTCCATAATATTCTGGAAAATGATGATAAGATTATCATCATCAACCATTATCAATCCACTGCAGGATGAAGGTCTTTCTAAGTTTAAACCATCTTCTCTGATCTTTAGTGTCTCTTCTTTATATCACCCCTGCACACTTTCTTATTTCGTCCATCCATCTCACACTTGGTCTCTTTTTGTGTCTTTTACAATCTCTTGGAATCCAGTTTTAAGATGTCAATTGTCCATCTATTATCATCTCTTCTAGCAATATGTCCAGCACAGCTCCACTTCAGACTTTTAATTTTTTCAATGAGATCAATAACACCTGTTTGTTCTCTTACCCATATATTGCATTTTCGATCTCTTCTTGTTACTCCTAACATGCATCTCTCCATACTTGTTTGAGTTGTCTGAAGTCTCTGTATTGCTTTTCTATTAAGTGTCCAAGTCTCAGATCTATAAGTAAGATCATACCAATTGGTACGTTTTTTTAGCTTGATGAATATGATCTACACTTATAGAAGTATATCTTTGATGAATTAGGAATGTGAAGTGAACGGGTTGTAATAGACTTTTTCACTAAGTATTTTAACTTAAGCACGGTCATAGAAAAGAAGTAGAGTCTTTTCCATTATAAAAAATATCTTAAAGACACTCTAAAAGAGTCCAATATTACTTTCATTAGTAAAATATGTTATGAGGATAGAATACAATGAATAGTTACAATTATGCAAAGTATAAAGATGCAGAAAAGATTAAGTATATTGTTTAAAATATCAAATAGAGTAATAAAAAACTATCATGAAGATATGTGGATATTATTCATCGTTTAATATATCTAAACATTACAAAATTAGTTTTAAATATTTTCTTCTCTCTTTTTCTGAAATTAGAGTGACCATATTCGTTTACGAATGGCTTCTATTGATGTCGATAATGAAATAAATATATGCACACACACATATGGAAAAAGTATTACTTCATTAAAATGTGCTAAAAGTCACTTCTGAAGTTAAAATTGTAAGCGTTCATATATTGCATATCTTTTACAAATACATCTTATAATAATAATAAAAGTATATTCTTATTCAAATAAGGTTTTTTTATGCAATATTAATAAACAAAATTGTCGATTTTTTTTTCCTAAAAAAAGATGGTAATTTTCAAACTATTAAAAATCCATTTCCGCATCAGTCAAGTAAGAAATAAGTAGTGTAATTGTAAATGTAAAAATATATATAGTTAGTTAATTTAAACTCTTAGACTATTTACATTACGTTAAAATCTTCATATTTTTTAATAACTGCAATTTTATTGACATACAGTAATTTATTTTTATACAAAAATTGGAAAATTATTTTTCAATATGAGTGTATGAAAAAAAAAAGATTCAGCAATTTTAAAGTTCGTTCATTTTTCAAAATGTATTAGTTGCTCTACTTTAATGTTAAGTAATCATAGATTGAAGTATAGTACAGTTTAATTATTGCAAATGGATTCTCTCTGTTATTATTGTTTTCTGAATATATATAATGCTTAAAAAAAAAAAATTATCTTTTGTAGAATAGTTTTGGATTTTTTAAAAAAAAATCAGATATATTAATCTTTAATTGAGGTTTAAAGTTTATATCTGTGCTAGAGATAATCTCTAATTTCGAAAATGGTTAATAATAATCATTAGTGTATTTATCTGAAATGGATGGCGTCAAAGCTGTGAGTGGAGGGAGTTTGACAATGGTAAAAGAAAATGTAACAATTTACTCTAGATAAATACTTTGCATATAATAGAGATATATATGAGAGATAGTGACCTGGGCCAACTGTTGAGTGCTGGTTCAGCACGAAATGCATCTTGATGGTCATTTGTCTTTTATTATATCTTTATTTATATGAATTTGAAAAGAATTGGGGAAGTGTGGAGGTTTTATTATATCTATAAATAGTTTTTGATTATTGGTCATGTATGATTTCTCGCATTAACAACCATTAATCTCTAAGATAAATATATCACATGGGAAAAATATGTATGAAATCAGTCCAAAAATACATTTATCTAAAATGTTCAGTAGAAAATTATATCACATTTAAAAAATGTATCAGATAGAAAAACTATAGACTTCCTATTCGGGGGGGGGGGCACATTTATTTATTGCAAAAGATCTCATTTTTTTCTCCGACAGAGAGAGAGATTAAAACAATAAAATTTTGTCCAGTTTTTGAAATGTCAAGGCTGCATGCAGCCATATTTAGTTTCTATTAAAATCAGTTTACATATTGTCATATAATGAACTCTGTAACCACCATGTTGATATATGCCATATAGGCTTGAGAAAGCTTCAATCCAGTCCCGTTTGTATACTTATTTGTTTATTGTGTACCTTATTTATAAGCAAACATAATTTTAAATATATACAAGCTATGTATGTACTTATATAATAGTCATCTGTGCTATGTCGAGCAGCACTCTGTTGCCTGCTGGATTGCAAATAGAAATAACACAAATAATTACTAATTAATGTGGCAGCTCAGCAAGTAATTTTAAATAACAAGAGTTTATTTTACAGAATTATATGGAGATAATCAATCTTGTTTAATATATACTGTGACAGTCAGATGATGTATGTTGGTTTAACCCAGTTCGAATACTAAGAAAAAGTACTTTGAGGCCACCCATATGCGAGATATTAAATCAAGAATACTATGACCTCTGCGCTATTCACCTATTCTCGAGGCTAACTATGAACCAACAACATTATCTGAGACATGCATAAATTATTTTCTCATCTAGCCACAAAGCTTAGCATCAGGGGAGAGACATGGACGGGAACACCTATGGAGTTAAATAGTTAAATGCGCAAAAGTTCTAAGAAATATGTGTTTTGCATGCCTGGATCATTGAAAAGTAAAATAAAGCATTTAAAATAAAATTAAAAAAACTGAAGCTTTTTAGTTAAATAAGGTATTTAATTAATGACTTTAAAATATTAATAATGATTAATGGCCTCAGCTATTCCCCTAAATTAATGAAACAAACTAATTAGACAATAAAAACAGATTAAACGATATATTTTTGCGGTCTAGGTCTTTTCTTCCCAATTTTAATAAAATTGTCAATTCGAATCTCCTCGATAAAGTACAATAATAAAAATCTTTCACAAAGCATTTTCTAATTGCTTTGCACTAAAAACAGAGTTTAAAAATTATTTAAGACATATATAGCTAAATCAGATATACGTAATAAGCTAATGGCGGACAAAAGAGGCATTATCAAAAAGATTAAGTTGGCAAACAAAGGAAACTTACTCATATGGAATTTAGAAACATAAATAAAATTGGAAAGAGATTTGAAATGAAAAATTAACTTTTAAACTTAACCGCAATGGAATACAAAATATTTATACATGTTAGTAATGAAGAATAGCGAAGAAAAAAGGGTTAAATATATAGATAGATAATCACGCAATATATATATCTAAGACTAGTCTAACAAAAATGATTACATAATAAATATAATTAAATACAACATTTCAGAAATATAATTCAATGAAGCAATTAGGAAAGGTATGAACAAAAAAGGGTAGAAAGTAAATAGTTCAATGAGGAGAGATATGATTATCGTCCTGGTTCCTTGCTCCTGTTGGGCGGCATCATGGCTTGATCCGACCATCAATAGGTATTTGTCTGGACAAGGAAAATAGAAATAAGTAGCATGCTTTTACAAAAAGTCCTACAGACACAGCACAGAGTTCAGATTACTTAGGTGGACACTATGGCATTTTGATGGTATTTAGGGCCTCAACAGCAGGCAAAGCTTTGCCTAACCACCTAGCATGGTAGAATCCATCAAATTCATATGATTTTTAGCTTGTAGCATGTTCAAACTTCTTCGTGATTTTGAAGATGACAATTGAATAACTTTTGGAGCAAAATGGAAATGAGAAGCAAAATCTTGGAGATTCAAAGCACAGGAAAAATCTGCATGAATTCTTTACAGAGAAATCTCAGCAAGCAAAATCAAAATCTGACAAAAGCAAGCACAAGAAAAAGCCTCCAGAGAAATCTGAATGAAATCTCCAAAGGGAAATCTGACTGCAATCTCCAAAAGGAAAATCTGAATGCCAAGTCTTTTGTTCTCTCTCCTATTTATACGTTTTTTGTAAGCTACCTTCTATTGTTTGTATGATCTTAGATCTTGATAAGCCCCCCACGCTCCTTTGTTTCAAGGTAACATTTTCTAAAAATAACTTTTACTTTTTTATTCTAAATTTCTTTCTTTAAACTTTGAATTTTATTAATTAAAAAAAGAAAGAGAAGGCCATCTTTAATTTGCCTTGAATGGGCTAATTAATTACAAACATACATTCTTTTAGAAAATGTTGGCAGGCTTATCTCAAAATAACAATCATATGCCATATTTTAAAAGATTTTAAAAAGAAAAATATATTATTATTTCTTTTAATAACTAAGCATTTTATTTCAGCAGAATTTTGCATTAACTCATATATATATATGCTTGACGTATATATATGTTTGACTAATAGGTTTTAAAAGCAATTTTTATTAACAAAAATCTAATCTTAGAATGGAATTTATTTAAAACAAAATATTTAAATGCAATACAAATTTAATAAACATAATTAATTTTAGCTTTAATGCAAAACCCTGCTGATATTGGGCTATAAACTTAATTTATGTCTACTATACTAATTAAGTTTATAGGAGGCTGTGAAGCATGGATTGGACTTCAGATCCATTGCTTCATTTTCCAATAGTTAGTGAGCAAAAAAAATGTTAAAAAAAATGCTGTTGCTTCAGGTCAGAGGTAAAAATTTTGTGCCAGGTGAGTTCAAGCCTACTCTTTATTTGCTGTAATACTTAATTTGTTACTAACTATGGTCTTTCTTTTTCTTAATAATATAACTAACGGTTTATCCATAATTCAATCTTCTGTATCTTAAATTGAGTCCGTGTTGTTTTTAGTCTAACAAGTTATATTTATCTTTTTGCTTTCTAAATTTTCTGGGGTCTGGTGGTACATAAGGTTTTAAGTTTCTGTTTCTAATATTATACTCTTTTTTTAGGCTGAGATTATTTTTCCAAAACAAAACACTTATTCCACACTTCTTTTTTAACACGTGAGGGCCTTTATATATCGGAAAAAACTTTTTACTTCTCTCCGCACTATACTACTTGGCCTCAGATCTCTCAGCCACACTTGCTTCCTTTGCCTGAATTGATATTGGCAGTTTCATTTTGTCTTCCGATGCAGCACTGCCCGTCTTAATCATTCGCTTGTGATCTTTTGGTTTCCTAGTTGGTCTATTTTCTCCTCTTCCACTAAGATTTTGATTTTGAAGACCTGAAGACATGCTGTACCATACTGCAAACGTATTGGAATAGCTCCAGTCAAGTTACTCATTCTATTATTAAAGTGTTGTCCCATCTTTTCAGTTTCATTTACCAAATCCAAAGTCTGAAGAGACATTGTGCTCTTGCCATCCTTTATGATCTGACAATTTTCTTTTCCACTTTGCCTTTCATGTTTGACTGAGAAGCCCAAGTGGTGAATATCTTTACATGCTTCTTCATCAATCTATGATTTAACCTGAATGTCACCTTGCTCTTGTTGGTATTGTCCCTTTTCCTGATTATCATCATCTGGTAATACTTTTGTTACAATACTAGTCTGTTTTTGATAGATTTCCATGTTTTTCTTCAAACGACTCAATCTTTGTGATGTAATTTTCATAACCTTTTGGAACATGGTCATCATCATTTTTGTTTCTTCCCTCATTTCTTTGATGAGAGCTTCCAAGTTATACTTTTGATCATTATGAGTACATGTTGCCATATTTGGAAGGTTGAGCACTACCTTCTCACTGTCATAAACTTCGCCTCTCTTCTGTTCTTCCATTTTTGCCTAATATTGGCTATTTTGTTATATAACAATCCCACCTTATTTGTAAAATGTATTTGTCTTTTTATAAACAATCTAGATAAGTATATTTTATCACATGTATCTAGGAGCTATATCCTTCTGTATATCAAAAAAAAAATTTTACTTCTTTCTAAAATAAGTCAGTATTCTAAGTTCCAACTATATGTTTTATTTATATGTTTTCAGAAATTAACTTTGCCTACCTCACGAGGGCCTATCTTAAATCTATGCCTATATGTATCTGTTTGTACAAAAAAAAAATCCTGCCGTGTCTGATTTTTAATATTTATACTACATATTATTCTCCTCACTTTACTTTATTTATTGTTATATTTCATTAAAATGTCATTACTAAGTTATCACAATATAATTAAAATAATACACTTACAGCTTGACCTGGCTTTCTCTGACACCTGAAACAACTAAAAAATGCACTTAGATTAATATACAAGTAAGTATATATATATATTAAAAGGAATATGTGAGCAAAAATATACATAAGTCATGTTTAAAAATTATTTTGGCTCACTACGCATACATTTTTATTTTGATCATCTACCTCCTATGGTTTGTTTATTTGTAATCCGATGTGAGAGTTTGCACTTGCCAACAAATTTATTTGATAAGGGCACCAGTCGACAAGACAATGGCCATATCAAATATACATATTAATGGATAATGATCCAAGCACACATTGATAATGTTTATAAAGTTTAAATGCGATTAAAATTTATTTTGATTTTCACTTTTAAAAAAATCTCTGCATGAATAAGTAAATACTATTTTAAATGACAATATTAATTAAGTCTAAGACATATAACAACTAAGTAAAGTAATTTGTCTGATCTGGGTTCGAAACCAGTTACCATTTTGGTCAAGACAGAAAAAAATCAATTTAAACAGCCTAAAGTATGATTAACAAAACAAAATATACACAAAAAAAATAAAAATAAAAGTAAAATCCAAATTATGAACCTGGGATCAAAACCAACTACCATTTTGGTCACAATCCGAAATAGATTAACAATCATCAAGCAATTTTACAGAATCACGCATTGAGATCAAAAACTGTTTAAAAAAACATTTATATAAAAACGGGTTTTACCGATCTATAAACAAAATGTATACCATATACACCCATATATATGAATATATACTTCACTAAATACACATATATATGACTACATATAAATATACAAACAGATATACCTATAAAAATATTTTTTTTCTTATCATGTACATGATTTTATTAGAAACATTTGTCATATTGCAGACCGCATACTCCTATTATTTCAGGCTAGTAACTGCTGGTCGCAAATATAACATGAAAACAATGATTGCAGATGTAGACCTATTATTTCAGGCTACTCGGCAATTGAGAACTCTACAGTGTAAGGGGTCTTCACCTAAAATGGTTACTAAAACACAAGGGTTTCACCTAATGGTTACTCAAAGGGTCTTCACTTAACGGTTACTCAATAAATGATTCAATAGCATAATCCAAATTGAGAAAAAAAAAATCTTAACTAAAGGTGGCTGACATATATGTTACACAAAAACTACTTTAATATATATATATTAAGATGAACACTTATATATATATTTATTATTTCAGACGTTGAAAATTAAATTTGAATTTATTAAAACAAAACTTATATATATATTTGTGAGGAAACGTAACTGCAAAATATTTAAAAGTGAAAAAAAAAATTTTGTATGATTAAAATTATTCATTAAAGAAACGAAATGCAGAGAAAGTGAAAAAAATATTTGCTAACACTGTACATTGACACGTGTTACTTTGAACTTATCAAAACTTAGATCTCAGAAAAAATGTTTATTAATGGAAAAATGTTATCTATTAGATCTTTACAAAAATTTATACAAACGGAAAAAAAAATTCTATTATCTATTTGTACTTTTACTAAAATATTAACACACCGAAGATATACTATAATTCAAAAAACATTATTTTTTCAAAACTTCTCATTTTTAAGCAATACTAAATAACATAAAGTACGAAAGCTATTTTAAGGGAGGGCAAGTGGGTATTTATTTGACACTTCTGCCACATTAAAGCTATATACTTTATATGACAAAAATATCATGACTGGCCATAACAAAACTACTAATTAGGTAAAAAAAATTTGCTATAACTCTGAAATTTATTCCTATATATTCACTAAAAAAAAAAAACTAACGGAATGTTAACTTTTTAAATATAAAATATTCATTTCATATATACTAAACTCAGGAAAAATTTTTTTTACCTTATGACACATTTAACTTGTTAATTAATTTAAAAAAATTACATTTGGCTCACATTAGGAAACAAAACTCGGAAAAATTATACTTATATTTTTATATAACTATATTAGACTAAACCAAACTTCTCAGGGTACTAATTTTTTTTAAAAAAAAAAAATGGCATTCGTTCCACGGCAACAAAATGCGGGAAAAACTTTTACATATATTTATTCTCTCATGTTATTTAAAAACATTATATATGCGTACAAATCTGGGAAAAAATTCTACATATATATTATTATTTAAAACATAAATGCTGCCTACAGGGTGTGGGGTTTATTAAATCGATGCCCCAAATGATTGGGCAGCCAAAATGCGGAAAAAAAAATTTATACATCTACCTATATTTTCAAATACCCTATTCCTATTCTTCCAAAAAAATAAAATTCAGCCCACATTAAGTCAACAGAATGCGGAAAAAAAATTTACTGTGACAGTCAGATGATGTATGTTGGTTTAACCCAGTTTGAATACTAGGCGAAAGTACCTCGAGGCCACCCATATGTGAGATATTAAATCAAGAATACTATGACCTCTACCCTATTCGCCTATTCTTGAGGCTAACTACGAACCAACAATATTATCTGAGACATGCATAAATTATTTTCTCATCTGGCCACAAAGCTTAGCATCAGGGGAGAGACATGGATGGGAACACTTATGGAGCTAAATAGTTAAATGTGCAAAAGTACTAAGAAATATGTGTTTTGCGTGCCTGGATCATTGAAAAGTAAAATAAAGCATTTAAAATAAAATTAAAAAAACTGAAGTTTTTTAGTTAAATAAGGTATTTAATTAATGACTTTAAAATATTAATAATGATTAATGGCCTCCGCTATTCCCCTAAATTAATGAAACAAACTAATTAGACAATAAAAACAGATTAAACTATATATTTTTGCGGTCTAGGTCTTTTCTTCCCAATTTTAATAAAATTGTCAACTCGAATCTTCTCGATAAAGTACAATAATAAAAATCTTTTGCAAAGCATTTTCTAATTGCTTTGCGCTAAAAACAGAGTTTAAAAATTATTTAAGACGTATATAGCTAAATCACATATACGTAATAAGCTAATGGTGGACAAAAGAGGCATTATCGAGGAGATCAAGTTGGCAAACAAAGGAAACTTACTCGTATGGAATTTAGAAACATAAATAAAATTGGAAAGAGATTTGAAATAAAAAATTAACTTTTAAACTTAACCGCAATGGAATACAAAATATTTATACGTTAGTAATGAAGAATAGCGAAGAAAAAAGGGTTAAATATATAGATAAATGATCACGCAATATATATATCTAAGACTACTCTAATAAAAATGGTTACATAACAAATATAATTAAATACAACATTTCAGAAATATAATTCAATGAAGCAATTAGGAAAGGTATGAACAAAAAAGGGTAGAGAGTAAATAGTTCAATGAGGAGAGATATGATTACTGTCCTGGTTCCTTGCTCCTGTTGGGCGGCATCGTGGCTTGATCTGACCATCAATAGGTATTTGTCTGGACAAGGAAAATGGAAATAAGTAGCATGCTTTTACAAAAAGTCCTACAGACACAACACAGAGTTCAGATTACTTAGGTGGACACTATGGCATTTTGATGGTATTTAGGGCCTCAACAGCAGGCAAAGCTTCGCCTAACCACCTAGCATGGTAGAATCCATCAAATTCATATGATTTTTAGCTTGTAGCATGTTCAAACTTCTTCGTGATTTTGAAGATGACAGTTGAATAACTTTTGGAGCAAAATGGAAATGAGAAGCAAAATCTGGGAGGTTCAAAGCACAGGAAAAATCTGCATGAATTCTTTACAGAGAAATCTCAGCAAGCAAAAGCAAAATCTGACAAAAGCAAGCACAAGAAAAAGCCTCCAGAGAAATCTGAATGAAATCTCCAAAGGGAAATCTGACTGCAATCTTCAAAAGGAAAATCTGAATGCCAAGTCTTTTGTTCTCTCTCCTATTTATACATTTTTTTGTAAGCTACCTTCTATTGTTTGTACGATCTTAGATCTTGATAAGCCCTTCATGCTCCTTTGTTTCAAGGTAACATTTTCTAAAAATAACTTTTACTTTTTTATTCTAAATTTCTTTCTTTAAAGTTTGAATTTTTATTAATTAAAACAAGAAAGAGAAGGCCATCTTTAATTTGCCTTGAATGGGCTAATTAATTACAAACATACATTCTTTTAGAAAATGTTGGCAGGCTTATCTCAAAATAACAATCATATGCCATATTTTAAAAGATTTTAAAAAGAAAAATATATTATTATTTCTTTTAATAACTAAGCATTTTATTTCAGCAGAATTTTGCATTAACTCATATATATATACACTTGACGTATATATATGTTTGACTAATAGGTTTTACAAGCAATTTTTATTAACAGAAATCTAATCTTAGAATGGAATTTATTTAAAACAAAATATTTAAATGCAATACAAATTTAATAAACATAATTAATTTTAGCTTTAATGCAAAACCCTGCTGATATTGGACTATAAACTTAATTCTGGTCTACAATATTAATTAAGTTTATAGGAGGCTGTGACTCATGGATTGGACTTCAGATCCATTGCTTCAATACATATATGACAATTGTATACACATGCTATATAAATCACAATAAGTGCCTCGAAGTGTACCAAAATAATAATAAGATCTATACAACCTGTTATACTGTTCCTAAATTTACTTTTACACATGTGGAGGTAAACATCTCCACAAGGTTAAGTGAAGAAGGAAGCTGACTGGAGCATCCAAGGAAATGGTACATCTGCCTTTCAGCAGCTTCACTTTGCAAGTGTCCTGTCTTAGTTTATTCTAGATCTTTTTCACATTCCTTGTTTTTAGAGTTGACTCCCTTGATTGGCCATCTGCTGTCCATGTGGTAGTCATCTCTTGAATTATCATATTCGATCCCTGATCAAATAATGCAATTACCTTAGAATTGTCTATTTTAAGAAAGGTTTCTATTATCATTAAATCTGATTAGGAACTAAACATTAAGGTTTGCAATGACTTTGTTTACTTTATCTTAATCCTTTGCTTGAATTCGTCTAACTTTCTTGATAAGTTAGTTTATAGTTTGTCCATTAATTCAACTATTTAATTAGATTAATTGCTTTTATAAAATATTATGAATGCCATTGACATCCATGCACAGACATTTAGTTTACTATTATAATATCATTTATAATACTTATTTTGTGTATATATATATAAATATACACACACATTTAGTAATCCATTTAGTTTTACAATTATAACATTACTAGCCGTACCGGGCCACATGTTGCTGTGGCTCAGTCTGGTTAAATGGAAAAGAAAGAAAAGAGAAAGCACACATTTATAATATGTTTAATTTCACAGTGCTTGTGGGTTAACAATATTTTTTGTTGTTCCATTATCTATGCAGATATATAGATTGTCTGGTTTGCCGAATCTAAAACATGTGAGAAGCAATCTGTGTCTAGATCTAAACTGCACAATTCTAAAGATTGGCCCTGAGCTTTGTTGATAGTGATTGCAAATTCCAATTGAATTGGGAATTGCAATCTCTTAAATTAAAATGGCATATCCATTGGAATGTGAGGATTGGCCATGAGCTTTGTTGATGGTGATTGAAAATGCAAATCGACTTGGGAATTGCAATCTCTTAAATGGAAATGGCATATCTGTTGGAATCATAGGAATGCGAGGAATGAGGACATCTTTATCTTTGAATGGTCCTGTCAAGATTGTTGCTTCTACAACATTGCTCATTATTTTTTTTACTGCAAGGCACATGTCGTTGCAAAGCTTTGGCTGGTTGATATTTCGCAACGTGATAATTGGCATACCAATTTTCAATTGCAGTATGTATGGTAGCATCCCTGGCAGATCGAGTGAATTCAAAAATTCTGTTGAATAATTAACCACTTCATCTGCTTTCACAACAGTGCCAACAGACTTGTATGTGACTGCCTCGTTTTGAATGTTAGACTGAATAATATTGTTAAGTTCATAGACATCTTTGTTTTTGGCCGCAAGAATAGCTCATTTACTCAGCCAATCATGATTCTTATAAAATTGCAAAACATTAACAAAGGAAAAAACACAAACTAAAAAACAAAGAAAAAAATAAAAAATATGAACGAAATATTTCAATTCAAACGCAGCCAATCAGATCAATCGACACAGCTCAATTCCACTGCCAATTGCACTGAAAAATAGTTTTAAAAACGAAATGAAAAACAATGAAAAAAATAAACTATACTCATGAAATTACCTGTCACAGGTGTGACATCTATATAATAGTACGTATATAATTAGTAGATATATAAAAACATGTGCGTATTCGAATGCAATGTTGTGTCAAAATTTCAAAGCAATCTGTGCATTGAAAAATAAGAAAAACAATTAAAAAACGAAATGAAAAACAATGAAAAAAATAAACTATTATCATGAAATTACCTGTCATAGGTGTGATATCGATATAATATGAGGGATATAAATAGTAGGTATATAAAAACATGCGCACATTCGAATGCAAAGTTGTGTCAAAATTTCAAAGCTATCGGTGCACTGAAAAATAAGAAAAACAGTTTAAAAAAGGAAATGAAAAACAATGAAAAAAATAAACTATTCTCACGAAATTATCTGTCACAGGTGTGATATCTATATAATAGGAGGTATATAAATAGAAGGTATATAAAAATATGCGCGTATTCGAATGCAACGTTGTGTCAAAATTTCAAAGAAATCTGTGAAGAACTTTCAGAGATTTAAGATTTTGAACAAACGAACAATTACATTTTTATTTATATAGATTTAACTAATAATTTTTATTTTGTATATACATAAATATACACACACATTTAACAATCCATTTAGTTTTCCAGTTATAATATTATTTAACTAATAATACTTATTTTGTGTATACGTAAATATACACGCACATTTAGCAGTACGATTTCAATTTTATTCATTAAATTAATAGTTTTAACTCTAAAAAACATTGTACTAAATTGATTACTATGTATTTTTTTTTACAATATTTTCATATACTCTTTTATACTTGTTTTACCTTCTGAACATTCTTCTTATATTTACAGTTCAACTTAACAATAATTAATTATTTTCAATGTTGCTTTCGTAGAGCAATGTGTAAAATTATTATTAAAAAGATTTGCTCGTTCTAAAGAAGATTCATGGCTATGAAAACTATCTCTCAATGATCACATGATTGGGCAATAAGGAAATAATTGGCCATTATCAATTGATAGCTTGCTATTGCTTTTCATCAAACTCATCTACTGTAAAAATATTATTAAAAAGGCATAAATGGTAAGGTGTTTACACTATAAAGATCTAATTTATAATGTAAACATATGAAGAACTGTATCTCAATATATTTAATATAAAATAATTTTTCAGTCTCGTAAAAAATAAAAATATAATCGCTTTTTTTTTTTGCTTATAATGTTCAGATTATTTGTATTTTAATAACTTTTATCATAACTTTAAAATTAATACATTGTACAGGCTTAAACCTGCATTTATATACGTAATATATGCGGGATTCGAACTCAGACTTTCATACGACCCACTACTCTCAATGCCTTTAAAACAAACTCAAACAAATTATTAATCTATCGTATATGGTATGAATTAAATAGTACAAATATAATATATTATTAAAGAATAAAGTTTTAATTTCTAAGCATGGAATCAGTTTAGTGCAATTACCCTTCACTGTTAAAGCTATCAATGTAACAGATAAAAATGAAATCATTTTCATCAATTTTCCACTCTTATACGGATGTTTAGATAGGATAATAACATCAATGAGCATGAAATTTAATTAGCAAAAATTTAAAAAATTATTTCTCTAATAATGTAATACTCAGAGAACTTGAGTGAACAAGTTAATATGAAAAGATATGCCAAAACAAAATTAGATTAATAGCACTAACCTAGCTTTTGACAAATTTACTCCAGAATCATACTGAAGAATAACACCACCCAGTTTAGTAGCCCAAATATATGGTGGTTGCAATATGAAAATTTGTCCCAGTATGTAAATTATATGTTTCATTTCTTTGATAGTGAAATGCAAATCTTTTCTGTTTATCGAATTCAGGTCCCCTGCTATCACCCATACTTCTTTAAATTTTATTTTTCTATCATTCCTCTCTGTGTACATTGTTTTAACATTAGAGGGAGTGAACAGCAACAAACGGAATAACGAAAGTTAACCAGCATTGCATAAATAATATTATATGTATGAAAGAAAACAAATGCAACAGATTAGTCCTGGTAAATGGGGGTGAATTGGACCTTAAAATGAATGCACAAATTGCAAATTTAAAATATGAAAACATCACATTATATAATGCTAAATAATAAATCCACTACTTCTGTTATTATAAATATAAATCACAATCTAACAATATAACTATTGTATAAAACAGAGAAACATTAAAATAATATAAAACATTATTGCCAAGCACTTTCAACTCGTTTTAGTCCTTATCAAAGCTGTATAAGCAATAAACTCAAACATTTCATTTTATCAGCCAGGAACTACTAATCAGAAAACTCAGTAACTTTGCATTAATAGCACCAGAAGAATTTTTTATAGCATATGTCTCCTTGATCTTACATTTTTTATCATGTATTTCATACATTAACATATTAAACTCCCATGAACAACAACTTTGTAATACTTTGATGAATGTGGAAAGCTGAATGACTGTATCATCTTCCCATGCCTTCTTGTGCATATATTTATGTTGTTGAATACAGTACTTAATATTTATCTTAGTTTCACCAATATATTTGAATTACAATCTGGTTGTGGGCATTCAATAGAATGCTCAATACTGCTTTTATCCTCTTTACTAGTTATCACCTTAGAATTGTTTATTAACTTATTACATATATATACATCTTTATATTGGTAAAACTAAGACTAATATTAAGTAAATACCATATTCAACAACACAAATATATGTATAAGAAGGCAATGGAGGATGTGACAGTTTATTCAGCTTTCTACATTTATCAAATTATTATGGGGCATTATGTTGACCACAAGAATTTAGGGTGTTAATGTATTAAACACATGATAAAAAACATAAGATCAAGGAGTCATATGCAATAAAAAATTATTTTGGCACTATTAAAGTTAACCAGTTTTCTGATTAATTGTTTCTGGTTGATATTGCTTAGTAGAGGATAATGATTTTTATACAGCCTTGATAATGACTCAAATGAGTTAAAAGTGCTTGGCAATAGTGTTTTATATTATTTTAATGTTTCTCTATTTTATACAATAGTCATATTGTTAGATTGTGATTTATAATGCTAAATACTGAAAGACAACTTTGTTTCCCTGAATTCATCTCTGTAACTGTAATTTTATTTCTCTAAACAATAATAGCTGTAATCAGTTATTATCTAAATTTCTTAATACTGCAGTTGTGCCTATATTTATTGTTTTAATTATTTTATCTCAATTTAATTTTATATATGTTATAATGTGCCAAGTATTTTGAGACAGCAAACATTGTAATTTTAGTAAACTTTTCATGAAAAGATAATTATTAAAATTCTCTATGTTAATATTTAAACAATGCTACTTAGCATACTGAGAGCTGTTTCAAAATCCTATTGTGATAGATAGTAACTGATTGCTATGCACTTGTTATCATTGATTATATTTACATTATATTTCATTAGGGCTTGCATAGCCAGAGTTATTATAAATTATGACTTTTTGATATCTGTTAGTTAAAAGTGATGTGCTAGCTAGAGATGATATTAAAGGTATATTTGTTAATGTTATAATACCCCTCAAATATATTTTCTCTTGTTTAATTATGATTATATAGGCAGATTCAGTGTATTAAACTATATTGATAATTTAGTTTAGCCCTTTTACTTAGCATGATTAATATGCTATTTTAAGAACTGGGTTGTGTTAGTTTAGCAGGTAGAAGCTATCTGTGTAGGCACAATTAATTTTAAATATACATCTTTGTATTGTTTTATGTATTGTGAATGTGTTTTTACTAAGTACATCTGTACATAACATCTTGCTGCACCTTTTTATAGGTTTATGCTGAAGGCCACTACCATACTCTTTAGTTCAGGTATGGCTATCTTTTAGAACTGGAATATGAGGATTCAGACCACTTTTATAAAGCCTATCTGAATTCCCAGAACTAAATATATTCATATATTAATTGTAGCAAGTTGTTTGTTTCTAGAGTATTATACATTTGATGTGGAAACCTGTGAATAATTCTCCATCGCCATGCAATTTTATTTATTAATATTTTATTTAGTACCATAGCATATATATGTGAATGTAAAGCTAACCAGTTCTTCCCTCCTTATTGATTAAATATTCAGCATTAGTCTGAAACCCTAATCTTTGGTTACTAGGTTGAATTTGCATCATCTTGAGCTTACTATTTGCTCACATCATTAATATTATATATATATATATATGATAAACAAAACAAGTTATAAATTTTGTAACTTGCTATAGCTTGCATTTTATGATCACTAGATGGAGCTTTACCAATAGCCCACTATCAAGCTTGTTTACATAAACACTGAGAGAGATAGAATTCAATATCTCTTTCAAATTGTCGCCAACCTTTAAACCCTGGTTTCAAGCTAGTTGCCTCATGTCAGTAAAGGGTAGGAAGACTACCCTATTGAATTCTATCTCTCTCAGCATTTATGTAAACAAGCTTGATAGTGGGATATAGTAAGGCTCCATCTAGTGATCATATATATATATATATAGCAGTCACCTTAGTTTGGTATATTAACTATTACTGGCACAATTTTATTATCTGCACAAATCTAGACACACACCTATATGAATTTAAGATGAGATCACTGTAATAATTATCTCATCCATCATGTGATGCCTGCATGCATTGACCCAAGTAGTAATACACTAAATTTATTATCATTTTTTGTTTGAATTATTTAAGTGTCTTAATAAACCTATTAAAAATATAAATTTGTTTCATGTCTGTTTGCTCACAATCCAACCCCAATTCTTTAATGGTTTTTTAAATGTTGAATATTCATTATTTTAGTTAAGTTAATTAGCATACTAAGTAGTTCATTTAATCCTATTGTCTAAGTTGTTGGCTAGTTCTTGGATCTCATGTTTCTCCCTGTTTGGAGCTAGCTCTCTAGAAAAATTGAGACCATGTGTAACATTAGAAATGTCATTCATAATGTATTAAATTGCAGAGTGCTGGCGAATGAGTTGCAGCTTGACCAGATTCAGGATCTAACCATCCCATTCCAGTCAGATTTGGTGTATTTTACCTGGACTCTGGATTTTGTTAGGTTAATGTACAAATCTGATCATTACAATATATATTTGTATAAATGGTTCTCCCTCAATTCATTACTAATAACTACATTATTATTTTTTTACATATTGCTTATACTTTAATCTTAATTTATATATTTATACTGAATAGATAGAAAAGTGTTATATATATATATATATATATATATATATATATATATATATATATATATATATATATATATATATATATATATATATATATATATATATATATATATATATATATATGTAGGACTTGAAAAATACTGTACACATGCAGTTCAGTAAACAATATCTATTTTATTGTAATAAAGGCTTATCAACAATATATGGACTATTATATGCATTGTACAATCTATGCAAGGTGGACATGTAGCAAAGTATAAAGGATATCATTGTTTCATTGTTCTTGAAAAATATTCTTCAAAAAATGTATATATATATAATTTGAATTTATACCAAGATCATTAAAAAAAACTTTGAATAATAAAAACTTGTATAACATCAATAACTTCATTAATTTTTTATACCTCTTCTATTTCAAAAGATTTATAAAAAATAGTATATAAAAAATATATAAAGTAATATTTAAATACAATTATATTGTCTATATTGAACTTAATGTAATTAGAGAGTATTTGATCTCAGGCTTTCAAGCACCCTACAGCTACCCACTCCAGCATATAGAACTGATAAATATGACCACATATATGTGAAAAAGATAAATGATCTTCAATATATTGTAATGGGATGGGTAAGTGAAGGGTGGAGATGGGGTAATGGAACATCAAATAAACAAAATTTCAAAATTGAATATTAAAGTAATTTTTAATATCAAAAAATATATAAGCAATTTTATATATTCAAGAAAGCATGAGATCATGAAATCTCTTTGAGATCAGCCAGCTAGAGATCAGATAATATCTTAGAGTATCTATGATTAACTATAAATCCACCAGTATTATAAATGAGTGAAAGTAATACTCAAAAGAAATAACCATTATCATAAATGATCCATAATAAATATAAATCAACAGTCAATCTGGTGACTGGATTTGAAATGGGTCTACTGTAGACCAGGCTAACTATTGAGCCTTTGCCAACTTGGAGTATTTATTAAAATATAATTTGGATGAACAAACTAAGTACTCATCAATTACAATTCATAGTCATAAAACATTAATGCTGGGATATTAAAACATGCTGATTATCATCAATGCTTTGGTCACTTAGTATCATTAATATACTGTCTAATTATAAACTTAATTTCTAATAGACTAAACTAAATAAAATGTAGTGATGGAGTGTTAAAGAATATAATTTTATGTGCTGACCAGGATATCTCAATCATACTGGATTACCCTTAAGTACTAATATACATCCCCATTTATAGATCAGACAGTTATGCATTAATCTAGCTCAGAAGAACACAAACTCAAGTACTGTTATGGTGATCAAGAGATGATGCAATACAATTTTTAAACAATTGAATACAAGTTTATTAACAACTATAAAAAATGATATTAAGGACTTTAGAATATGGCTCTACAATTAGAACCTTTTGATTTTGATTAACATACAATAAAACTATCATATTGTGATTTACAATCATTACTATACAAAATTCAAGTTACAATTATGATTTACAATATCTCTTAATGGGTTCATATATATATAAATTTGCACAGATGTGTGATACATTAGTTTACAATGAATGCATTTGAATCATCAGAAAATGATTAAAATTTACATATAAATGTCTACTTGATCCTCAATGATATTTGCACACAGATGTGCAGTACAATTGATTTACATTTCAATCATCATATAAGTACAATAAATGATTTTTAATTTATATATTTTTTATACTACAAATACTTATGCTAGGTTTACTTAAACATGTATATATAATTGCACACATATGTGTGGTACAATAATTGATTAATTATATAAATGAAATTCATTTCTATTATACCTGAATTTATCAAATAATACCTGACATTAATTTTTAGAATAACTAATTTTATTTTGAATATACATAAAATTCACGTGTGTGGATCAATAAAAAAAATCAGTTTATCAAATTCTATTACAGCTTTCTTTCTTTTTTAAACCAATTTTCAACTGGTAATTGTCAATTGATTAATTATCAATGCCTTTAAATTAATCAAAAAGCTTTGCTTTTTGATTTTAATTCAAACAAAATTATGCTTGCATTTTAAGACATTTTTTAAATGTTATTTTTAAGAAATTACTAAAACATTTATTTTCAATATATATATCAAATCATTTTTGGATTGATCCTTTTTTTTTGGATGTTTAACTTAAGCAAATTATTGATTTTTTTTATCCGAAGTTATAGATTAATATTAAAATAACTTATTTAAAATTTCATTCACATTATATATAATGCTACTCACCACTAAATAAACATTTATCTATGCTCTGCATACATAAATAAACAGCAACATATGTATACCAATTCTTCAAGTTTTCTCTTGGTACACTTGGTTTTTGGTCCATCAGTAAAGTATAGTCCAGGATTGTCATCATCAGGAAAGTATGATTCATGTATTATTGGCATTATTACTTCTATCTAGGATTTCTCCAGGCAAGTTAACTGTCTTATTCACATTTAAGCAGGTTAGTGAATACAGAAGTGGGTCCAGCTTCATGATTCACAACTCCAGCATAGTAAATTACTAGACTGAAGTTGGACTTGTCCCGATTCCTTTCTTTAATTCTTACATCTTCATGGAAGTTCTCTGTATAATTCTGTCAGCCATTTCTCTGACTAGATAATTGCTTCCAATTACAACAAGCTGCAACAAAACATTATAACCAGACTAAAAAAACAGACTTTGCAGCTGGCCTATTTGGTCACTGCATCTCAAAAATATTATCAACCAACCTAAAATAATATTTTTATCCAACTTTTTTATAGAGTCATCTGAGGTGATAAAAATACATTTTAAAACTGTTTTCTTCTTAATTAAAAACAATTCTAATCCTTTTGAAAGCAACTTTGAAATTTTTATCAAAGTGTGATATACAAAGAGTTCTAAATAAATAGAAATGTACTAATTAATTAATTAAAAACTTTTTTATCTTTCTAATCCCTTTGAAAGCAAGTTTGACAGTTTTATCAAAGTGTGATATACAAAGCTTTCTATGTAAGTAGAAATTTACCAATTAAAAAGATTTCAAAATAAATAATAGCCATTTTTACAATTATCAAAAAAAATGTTTATTTTTCAATTTCAAAATCAGAATTCAATAAAATATTTATTAGACCTTTTTAAATGTTTAATTTATAATCAACGTTTACTTTAAATTCAGAATTATTTAATCCTGGATCATTATTCCAGAAAATATAGAAAATATCAACTAAAATTTTTTGTCTATGTTTATTTCTTAATGTATCTACACTACAGGGCGCCACTAGGCCATTTGAACCTAGAAAATTTATATAGTAGGCAGATACATAAGTTTAAAAAAAAATTTTTTATTTTATATATTTTGATTCCGACCATTAGCCCATTGTCACTAGCTCAGCAGAGTAGTAGAGATTAAATAATAATGATATATATTATCAAAATATATTAATATTTTTAAAAAAAGAATAAATAAGCCACTGCCAGTAATTAACACATAAACATTTATTTACGCACATATAAATTTTGAATCATTTTTAAAATTTAACTTACATTTTTAACTTTGATTTTAGATTTTAATTTACATTTTAATTTTTATAAGTTCGCACAGATGGATATATAAAAGTTTGTTTTATAATGTTGAGTATAGATCGGTTACATAGATTACACGGTTAAAAACATTTCAAAATAAACATACACGATCAAAATATACAGTCATTGATGGAATTGCAGAGGGAAATTTATAAGAAACCCAATGGCATTCATCATAAGATGCTGCATTGACACCAATAACTTAAAAGATATCTGAATAAATACATTTTAGATACTGTAAGGTATCATTATTTACCGAATGTCTATATATTTTGATCAAATATGAAAACCAAAAACATAATTGATAATGAATCTATGTGAGCATCTATACCAACTTAAATTTAATGCATTAGAGTGTCGAGTATAAATAGACTACATAGATTGCATTTGAAAAGAAAATATTTTATCCCTTATTTAACCTTAGGCCAAAAGTTCGCAGTTAAACCAACGTCAATCCATCTGATATATCAATGTATTCAATGTAATACGAATACGACAGCACAAATATAGGTTAAGAGAAAAAATTGACTCTCATCCAGATAGGAATACTACATCTATCTGATGAGAAGAGCAATAAAAAAAACTTCATAAGAAGGGACTGTGGTCCTTTTTGCCCGACTTACGATCCCATTCCATAGGCAAAAGGGGGTGTGCGACGTATACTAGCAATTCTGCCTGTAGTGAACCTCATACTACATCTACTAATTACACCAATATACCCAATCCATTGACCTAATTCAACTATGAAATGAATAACCTAAGATTACCCTCCCCTAATAAAACTTCACAAATCTATATAGCCATTCACGCCCAACTTAAATTTAACATTTATATAATTTAGTTTAACGAAAAACAGAAATCATAATAAAAACTTAAAGAACAAAAAAAAAATGAAAATGATTTTACAAAAGAAGTACATCAAATAAAATTATAACTAATTTAGTCAGATAGGAAATTGTTCTATTTAAAATATTGAAAAGTTTAGCATTTAGAGTTCTTTTTGTTTAGAAATGTTCATTAATTATATATTTCTTACTGTTTTAAAAAATGTCCGTAGTCTCTGATTTCTTGTAATGGAAGATGTTATTTCCCATGAAGTCATAAGGAGATCAGTGTGCAGTTAACCATTGGTCCTTTATAGTTGATTGTATTCTTCCAGGCCTTGATGTCCTGTGGTCCGCAAAATCAGAAAATGATGTTTCATTTTTTTTGAACAACTGAAGGAATTGAAAGTGCGTCTTTCAATCCCTTCTCCTCCAATCCTCTCCAACTTAACACATATCTGTCCTCTCTTAATAATAATTATTTTTTTATTTCCAAATCTTTCCTTTTATATTAATTTTGTGGATTAACTCAACATTATGTCATGATGATGAAGACCCTTTCATTGAGGTCCGATTCCTAAAGGATTTCTTTTTATTTGCTATTAGTTTCTATTGTTTTCTTATCTGACCATTGCTTATACATTTAAACGCCCAAGGGCTAGTTCACTTGGACTAATTAAAATAATCATTTCCATTTTTCAATAACATTAATTAATTTTTCTATCTTTAAATCTTTTAAGTCTTTTTCTTGAAAATTTAGTTTTAAAACTTTTTCTTTTTTTTAATAAAGTTTCTTTTTTTAATTTCTCATCTGTGCGATTTTATATATATTAGAGTTTAGATGATTTTTTAATTTTCAATTTTTAATTCTTAAAAAAGAAGTTTTTATTTGCGAACTTTTATTTTTTCATGTTTAATAATAAAAAAAATAATGTAATGGCGTATGTGCCTGTTACAATATATATATATGCACACACACAAATGTGTTGTTGTGTTCTATGTAATTCAACCAGTTACAATATGTATTTTATGCCAAACCAGTATTCATAAATTGGTCCAGATCATCATCTCCCACACACACACATATAATCAATGCTGAATTTATATTAAGATTAAACTTTATTGGCCAGGTTTCAATCTTCTTCACCCTCCAACTCTTCAGCCATCCATATTATTGAAGATCTGATAGTGGAATACTCAAAGCCCTTGATGATGCCAATATTGTCTTACCATGTTTTTTAAGTCACTCTGAACCCTCATGTATAAAATCTTAATATGACCATTTAAATGCATAGCAGAAGGATGGACAAAATATAGGTTGAATATGTAATATTTAAATACAAAGGTATTGTCTATGTTGAACTTAATGTAATTTTAGAAGGGATTTGATCTCAGACTTTTAAGCTTCCTAAAGCTACCCACTTCATCTTATATAACCAATATCCATGACCACAGAGATATGTGAAAAAGATAAATGATCTCCAATGTACATATTTCATGCTGAATCAGTACTGATATCTCCCACACATACATATAATCAGTGCTCAATTTATATTAAGATAGCAAATCTTCAACCTTTAATGTGCACCCTCTTCTGTGGACTTAGATGGGCATATTAGGGTCCTATATATGAGGGGTCAAAGTAACTTAAAGTCAACATGGAGATGACAATAATATTGGTATCAACAAATGTTTTGAGCACTCTATCATCAGATGTTCAATAATATGGATGGCTAAAGTGTTGGAGACTGGAAAAAATTGAAGTGTATTTATTAAAGCTTGAAGAATTGCTATTTTAATATAAATTTAGCATTGATTATATAAGTATGTGGAAGATGATGATCTGTACCAACTGATGAGTGCTGGTTCAGCATGAAATATGCATAGTGGAGATCATTTATCTTTTTCACATGTGATCATGTCTATCGGTTGTATAAGATGGAATGGATATCTGTAGGAAGCTTTAAAACCTGAGTTCAAATCCTTCTAATTATATGAAGTAGTATTTGTAAAGTAATTCCTATCCAACATATTTTTAATTTTTTAAGAAGATCAATAACTGAGAAAAACAAATGTCTGCAAATATCTTAATATATTTATTTTTAGATTTTAATAAAAGTAATTTGTTAGATGTTTGATGTTAATGATTTGTATAACACATACATAAATTATTAAAGTCCCTGGGCAGTTTAGTACAATGATATAATGATGAACTCAAGAAGGAAAGATCTTTGATTGAAGCTCAAGCCCTCATATCAGGTGTTCAAACTTCACAGGGCCTCCCGAATGATTATCTATTCAATTATTTTTTAAATTCAAGTAATAACCACATTTAAATTACAATAGCAAATACTAAAACAAAATTTATTATTATTTATTTGAAGTTTGGAATATTTTATTTGTAATTCTATATTGCTATTACTTTTATTGTTTAATTGTTAAAAATCTTTACAAAGATTTTAAACTTTACATTTAATTAATTGTCATAATACACAGGTTATTGTAAAACACGACATTTCAAACTCATTTTATTCTCTCTTCTTTGGTGTTGTTAGTCTGCTCAATGACATAGGAGTTGATTAATGACCTTTAGATTTCTGAACACTGAATTTAAAGTGATGTTGTAACTAACTAGTCTTTTTTATCAAAAATAATAGTCAGTAGGAATTCTATATACTTATCGATTAGATACTTCTGACTTCTCCATGTTTTTAAGATGTTAATGTTTAAAAACCACTCATTAATCATTTTCTTAAAAGGAAAAAATACTACTTATCTTTTTTTTTGGTGGTGGGGGAGATTAGCCTAGTTAATTTGAACATCTTAAATTCAGTGTTCATGAATCTAAAAAGTTACCAGCGTAAGTCCTATACAAAAGTTCCTATATTTGAAAAAAATAGAAAAATACCTTTGAAAACTTTGTTTTATATTAACTATTATTAACAGTTAAATGTATTTGAAAACGTGAAAATAGATTTTTAATTTTTCTAAAAATATTTAACAATTTAATTAGACAATGAAATTAGTGCAAAGTGTAATTGCAAATACAGATATTACCTCAATTTTAACTACAATTGAATTGCATTTATTTTTTCAAGTTCATCATAGTTTTAAAATACTTTTTGTTATTCAATGCATATATCCAGTGCAATCATTAATATAAACCAAGTGTATTTTTCCAATTTTCATTAATGCTGTCTATTTTCCTTCTCACAAAAATCTCAATATGCCTTAAGCCTTTATGGTTACTTTCTAGCTAATTGATTTCATCAGACAGAAGACAAAGAATTTCATTTATTCTATAGATTTAAAATATATATTAAACTAACTAATAGCCTGTAATATTAATTCCATTATTTCCAAAAACTTATTATATCATACTGATTATCAGTTTAATTATATATCTATATATAGAGAGATACTTGGTCGTTTTGAATCTTTATGCTGATATAATATCAGACACAAAAAATTCTCTAAAAATTAACACCATATAATTATATTACTTATTCTTTATTATATGTAATTGTTATATATATATATAGAACTCACAAATTAACTCTTAACAAGCCTTGCAGAATATCCCCAACTCCAGATTTCTTAAATTAGGTCATGTGATATCTGACTTCATTTTTGTTTTTGTAATTATATGTCATTGTATAGACAACCTCTTGGAGATTATGTGACATGCAGCACCAAAGTGGCAGATTAAGCATTTCAGTTACAATTAAATTGATCAAATAAATATTCTTCTTTTATCTTCACCCAAATGGGAATGGATTCAGGAATCTATACCACTTGAGTTTGTCATTTTGCTTCTGTGCTAAATTACACAAGGAAATAATAAAAAATGAGATTAATTTGCAATAATAATATGAAATATGTTCCTAAAATAATTATTAACACATTAAGAGTTTATCAATTTGTAAACAGGAAATTAATAAAGACTCAAGAGTTTATTCAGTAATTGAATAGATGATAGATATATTTATATTCTAAAAATACATAACCAAAGAGTATGTTGTCCAGAGTAATTGAAGCTGAGATTTACATATCAATTTGCCCATTGTCAAATGAGCAACTACTGTCAAGAATCTTCTACGTCAAGCAGAGCCCATGTCATTGTCTTGACATGATACACTTAACACTTAGGCAAAGCAAATAAAATTATTGTCCAAATAAAATAACCAATAAACTAAGTGTAACTAAAGTGAAGATTTGGATGTACCTGGTATGCGGTTTAGTGCAATATAATAAAGCAAGAGATAATGAATTCCAGATGTTAAAAGTGAAACATAATTTAAAATTTGTCAAGTAAAGGCACTGTTTACTCAACCTATTATTTTCATGATTAAATATAACAACTAATAAAATGATTATTTTCTTATATCATCGATTAATAAACAAAATCTACCATGTATTAGCAATTCATTTATCAACTATATTACATAAATATATAATAAGTCAATTGTTTATTTTATAAACTATAATATTTTAAACAGCATTAAACTGTTGCACATGCACTTTGGATTTTTAAATATAAAATGAATGAATACTAACACTTCAACAACCACATGATAAAGTCTTTGGAAAAGATAGAGTGGCCATCTATCTTTTCAAACCCAAAACGCTTTTCTATGGGCGAATCTTAAGTGTTTGAAAGTGAAAGCATGAAGATATTAAATAATCACTTTAAATGCTGTTATGCTGTTTAAAATATTATAGTTTATAAAATAAACATCGCGCTATATAAAATAATTGACTTATTTAGATACATTTAATTTCAAATAAGAATGACGTATTGTAAATTCTAATAAATTTCACTAGCGTCATTCATTCAAGCATGTAAAAGTAATTTAAAGTGATTATTTAATATCTTCATGCTTTCACTTTCAAACACTTAAGATTCGCCCATACAAAAGCGTTTGGATTCGAAAAGATAGATGGCCATTCTATCTTTTCCAAAGACTTTATCATGTGGTTGTTGAAGTGTTAGTATTCATTCATTTTATATTTAAAAATCTAAAGCGCATGTGCAACAGTTTAATGCTGTTTAAAATATTATAGTTTATAAATATATAATATAATGTTTTGCCTTTATAACTTTTTAGATGCATATAATCTTAAGTTTATCTACTTCAATTTCTTCATACAGATTTTTTTTTAAAAATTTAGAATCGAAAACTCAAGCTATTGAGTTCATCGTTAAATTAAATTGTTTAAAGAAAATGAAATAGGATTGTGAAGAAAAGTAATGATTAATATTATAATGTAAATTAATTGCAAAGCATTATAAAATTAAAATTTTAAAACTGTTCAAAGCAGTTACAGACAACAATCTTGCATTTTTTTACAGTGACTTCCATCACTATTAATTACAGTACGTGATATGATTATATACTTATTATAAATAGATACATTCAAGCATAAAATTATATTTATCCATTCTTGACTATATATGTTGAGATTGCAAACAAGATTATGCTCAGAAATTTATTCATAGATAGAGAATATTTTACCGAGCCATTTACTAATTAATAAGTAAAAAGAAAAGTAAATATTTTTACTTAAATATCTAAATGGTAATTTGAAATAAATGGAAGTATCATTGAGACATCCAAAATGTAATCTTTTAAAAGCAGCAAGTAATACTTGTAACAATAATGCACTATAGTGATGATTGAGCACCAAATTAAACAATGATAGCCTCAGTAACATTTGGATGGACAACTGCCTGATAAGTCTATATACTGTAAGCCTATTGCTTGTTCTGGGTAGTTTATTCCAGCCAGTAGGTTGCAGAGCTTGGAACTAAATGTAGTTTCAATCTAAATTTGATAGCAATACTTTTTTCCCTATTCTTCAGAATTTTTTTAAAAGTAAGTATACTAGTTGATATAGAGCCTCAGAAAAAAGCCTTTTCTAATGGCTTTATTCAGTGAGATCTTTTATGTGATACACATATCTAATAGTCATCCTTAATTTATATTATGTTATTTATATCTTTATTATCTATATCAAGACAATTTGCTTATTTAACAGTAGAATCTGATACTAAATGGATCAACTATAGGTGCAATAAACTGAATTGTGAGTGAAATGTAAGCAGTAGACCGCCATAAACCAAACCAAGTACCAATATATTAAAGACAATTGGTTTGACAAATTATAACTTGTCACATAAGTGCTAGTACTAACGCAATATATTACAGTTATCTTTCAATAGTGCTTTGGTTGACATTTCAAAGACAGTCTTAGATTGTGTGTGTAATGCTTGGATTACATTTAATTTGCATTTAACACAGTGTTTTCCTATTCATCCCATTTCAAAAACACCTTTAGTAGGAAAAGAAATTTTGGGATATCATATAATAATAAAAGATATTCATACTAGCTTCTAGCTAGTGATTTTTTTTAAAACAGTTCATTAGAATGTTTTAGATTCAATAGCTAGAAACTTTAACACTATACAAAGTATAAAACTGTTTCTAAAAAACTTACGCAAAGTCTAAAAACAATAAACAAAGATTTACTGAAGTACTTTGTTTCATAACATTTTTTCATGTGGGAATAAAAAAAGCAAGAATTAGAACCTAGTTCATGTGCATTTAAATGAATTAATTTTATAAAAATAATACATTTAATTTTTTTTAATATGAAACTCATAATACTGAATAGACTTTCAATTTATATTCCAAGAAATGAAAAGGGGAAACCAATCAATAAAATTATTCCAGTTAAATATATACTGTAGGTATAACAAGTCCAATGTTGTCCAGATTGATTATATCATCACAATACAGATAAAATATAGCAAAACTCTCCATATAGTAGTGCCATCTTGTGCTAACAAGAGCAATCAATGGATGCCAGAAGGCTTGTGCATAAAATCCCTATCTAGTGATGAAGGCCACAAGCCAGAAACTAGTCTGGGGATAATGGATGAGTAGGCACTAGATAGGGATTTTATGCACAAGCCTTCTGGCATCCATTGATTGCTCTTGTTAGCACAAGATGGCACTACTATATGGAGTTTTGCTATATTTTGAATTGTTTAATAACAATTATTGTGCTAGTATGAGATAGTGATCATGTGATGTTTAGTGGTTTAACAATACAGGTAGTTGCTCAAGTGAACTGTCAGATAAATATACAAACTGCTATTTACATGTATGTGTATGTACATGTCATTTAAGAAATAATAGTGTAAACTGCCTAAAGGTTAAAAAATAATAATTCTTGCACATTATTAAAAATTATTAAGTATTATTTCATAATATGTATGAAACAAGAGAATAATAATAATACTGTAAAAGAAGCAGGGAAAATACTTATGCTATGCAAAAGAATTGTATAGTTGTAAAAAAAATCTAAATTTGAACCTAGTTTAATCTGTCTTTCACATAAAAGCTTTAATTAAACAACTTGCCCATTTCTATAGAAAATCTGATGGTGGATTTAAAAAAAGTATTAAAATTTTGGAATTGATAACATTTTGAAAGTTATAATTAAAATTTTAAAAGTCAGCAATAATTTCCCTTCTTTCTACATTAGAAAATGTAAATAAAGAGAGAGTGAAGAAAAGAACTGGTTTTTTTATCTCTTCTTCTTTTATTTATAAAAAGCATGTTTTGAAGGTGTTTTTCAAAAAATATATTGTTGTAATGGCAAATGTCATATATTCCCTAGCTGTGACATATATGTTGTTTGAACAATATTAATTAAGTATAAATAGGTCTGAAACAATCAACTTGGCATCTTATTTCTATCATTCTAATTCCTGGATCATCAAAGTTCATTATATATTGCTTTGCGTTAAAATACAGTCTACAATTGAAGTCATGTTGTCATAATCCATGCTGAAAAGAGAAACAACTGCTGATTAAAACTCTTCACAGTAAGACATATTTTGCCGAGGGTTTCAAAAGTATTTTTCAATACTCCAGTTACAACAGTATATGATGATTTTATTTAGAAGAATTCCATATACCACATGTGTCTAGATAACCAAAAACCACACCATTCAAAACAATCCTGGAAATGCAGTTGGATCCAGAAATCAACACTGAAGTTTGAAAAACCAGGTCATGCAATGACTCTATAATGCTGTGAAGTAAGAAATGGATATTTCCATATAAAATACTCAAGACCTGTTGATATTATTCATTTAATATAACCAGTTCTTCTGTATTTACTTTCTCTAACATCACCAGTGTTCAAGAAGAACATCATCATCAGAAAAACTAAGGAAGACAACAGTAAAATATTAAAAGAACAGTACATGAAAAAAACATGGTTAGTGATTGTTTTAGTATTTAACATGGTAAGATCTTATCATTTGAAATATGATGTCTTAAACTTGAACTTAGCATAAACTTAAAATATCTTTTGTTACTATAATATTCAATTTTTTTGTGCATGGGTTGACAGTTGCAAGTATATATGCAATAGTTTTATTTATTCATTTTTTATTAATCCATTTAGTTTGTATTTATAACTCAAAATCTGAATATTATGCTTTTTACATCCATATGCTAGTTAATGTCGACAGCCCTGAGAAATCATGTAATCCAATGGGAGACATGCTGGGATGGCAGTAATAATTGACCATGATCACAAGTGTAAACTTTTTTTTTAGAAGTTTAGTATCTTTGGGTTTCTTTTTTTAATTAAAAGTGAAGAGCAAATAAAATACTTTTGGGAGTATTAGTACTTTTAAGTTATAAATCATCATCATCATCATCACATTGGTTAATATTATATATTTGAATTATTTTTTTTATTTGAATTTTATTTCAATTTAGTATTTATTTGAACCAAAGTTTAGAGTTCACATCTTGAAGATCTAATTATATATGTGTGTATATTTTTGTTTATTATATATCAAGGTTCAAACCCATCAACTGTTATGTACTATTATATAAAACCCAGTACAATGGAAATTTTCCTGATACAATATATATATTTAAAAAATTGTTATTCCAAAATCAAATCTGATAAAAGTGATTTGAACCTTTGGATTCAATTAAAAGCGAAAGGAAATAAGATTTAATGAAAATAAATTCAGAAATGATTTTTTTTATCTTACTTTAAAACTGTTCATCATATGAATTGAACATTAGTCAAGTTTAAAAAGCATTGCAGTTAAAAATTATATAAAGTCTTAATTTAATTTCCTGCCTTCATAAAGACTTACAGTGTTAAAAGTCAAAAAAAAAAAGTATATAATAAGGAATATCATTTCTACTGATTCAGTTATTTTAGTTACATGATAACGTGAGTTAAGCTGGAAACCTCATTGGGATTGAAAGTGCTAAGCTTGAATGGATCTGGGAAATACACATATGGATGACTTAAAATAAAAAAAAATTAAGGATGAAAAAAAAAATTAAATGTTTAAAAAAAAAAAAAAGAAGAATAAAATATCTTGAGGCATATATGTAACAAAATTATATTTTCTAGAATAGGTTTAAAAAAGGTTAATTTAAATATATTTAAAATAAAAGTGAAATGCAACAGACTGTATTCTTTAAAATGTATAATATATCTGGGTATATATTGTAACAGTATAAATTGTATCTGCAGAACTTTATTTTACATGGCCTCATGTTTTGGGGCAAGACAAAATCTGTAACGGTATGAATTGTACAAGTCTATTTGTGGATACCCCAAGTCTTTTGGGTACATCAAATCTGGAACAATATAAATGGCCTAGCCAAAATTAAATAGAGCTACACAAATTGAACAAGCCAAATCTATTTATGGAATAAATTTATGCAATAATTTATTTAATTTATGTTAATAAAGTAATACCAAACCTATAAAGTTTAAAATCTATTAATAATATTTATATATTAAACAAATGATAACTCGACTGAATGCCATAATTGTAATACACAAAATAATATAATTCATTTGGAAATTTATAACAGATATATTAGTTAATAGTTTATATTGGGATTAATTCATAAAATAACCCTTTTATTATTATATATTAAAATTTATAACTGTACTAAAGGATTAGCAAAATTATTTAAGCTTGATGATTATATATAAAAGTTTGTATCAATAATTTATAGTCTAGCTTTTCTGTATGTTTACATAATACCAATTGATGTTTATGAAAACATTAGGTTCACTCTTTAATAATTACTGAATTCTAACCAAGTAATAAAATCTATATTATTTTGTTAATTAGGTTTTATATGTTTATGATTGCATAGAGACTTAAATTATTATTATTATATCATATATTTATCAAATAAAATAAGATTATTAACTCAAATTTAATAAATAAAAATAATAGTTTTATTTACAAACTAAACAAGATATTAGTTAATATATTTTAAGAATTTTGAAATAATTTATCATAAAATGTTTTATTTGTTTTAACTGTAAGATTATGTTAAGACATCACACATTTTGACCACAAAGAAAATATTGGTTTGTTATTATCAATAGATAATATATATGTTAAATATACAAAAAAAAAAAAATAAGCTGATCATTAAGATAATAAATTTATTATAATTATTATTTTATGAACAATTTATTACTTATGATCATCTATAGTTGTTTAAATTTTTATCTTAGAATGATTTAGATTTTCTTTCTGGTTAATTATTTACATATATCCACCTACACACATATATGTACATTAAATGATTTTAAAAACAATAATAGAAATAAATATGAAATAAATAAAATATATGACCTGCACTTAAATAATAAATATTAAACAAAGTCCACACATATAGAGTTCACTTATTTTAAAATTCCTTTATTAAATTCGCATGAAGAAAATCCATAAATAATGATATTTTTCAAAGATATAATCCCAAGAGTTTTGTTTTCTTTTAAAATATTTGAAATTTATTAAAATGAATAATCCATAGTATGTTATAACAATATTCACATTTTAGTTGATGTTAAGTAACAAGCGTTTTATTTTTATTTTTTTTAAATGGATCAAATTGATATTTTAATAAACTCAAAATTGTTATCTATTTGGTTATAATCCATGGCAAATTATTTATTAGCATATATATATATATGTGTGTGTGTGTGTTAATTTACAAAGTAAAACTTTATATGCAATTAAATAAATTCACTTCTTGGTTGCTAAAATATGGACCTCTCAAAAGACCAAATTGTCTTTTGAAGCAAAAGTTAACTTCCTAATTAGCTTTTCATTGTGTGATTTATATTAAACATTTTTAAAAGTATATTACTTTTTTTTTAAATTATTTACTGCTGAATGCAGTATACAAACTAAAGTGATAGAGATATATAGAGACAGTGTCTTAAATTAAGCCACTGGCTTTTTATATATTTTGCTTACTGATGTAACATTTAGGTCATTGACTTAGATACAGTAATTAATGATTAACTCAAATTTACCTCTTTTAATCCATTTAATAATTATTCCCCTTTAATTAGGCTTTTTATTTTTACTTTTACAAACACAACAGCATTCCTGAACAAAATGATTTCTTTTCATTTTTAAAAAGAAAAATATTTTAAAATAAAAAAATACTAAGACAATAATTTTATCATTTCTTCTTCAAAAGAAAATTGCATTTGTTTCTTTAATAAAAAGATATTTAATATACCTTTAATAGTAATATGACTTTTAAACATGTACATGGTTTTAAATTTACATGCTTATGTAAATATGCATGCACATATGAAAAATAATTTATTTATTTATCCAAACCTATCATTGTTACAATATACAGGAAAATAAAATGTTAATGCAAAAATCTAACAAAAATATGCATTTAAACTTATGTAATATTCCTATAGTAAAATATAAAATTTGCTGCAGTAAACTATCTATTGTATTCTTAAATATAAAAGAAAAATAACTTGTGAATATTACTTTATATTTGGGTGTATTTATAATAACTCCCAAATTAGAACGATTATCTGTTGATGATCTTAAACAATTAATAACACACGACACACGAAATCATGACATTTTTTTTTACATATGACAATGCCTATTTTAAATCTAACTCTGGATGGTATAATATAGATATTATATTGTTTATAAAAATGTGTGACTAATTTTTTAATTTTTTTCTGTGTTTTATTGGTATTATTGATATGTGTCTAAAATCTAACAATCAAAATTAGCAATGGTCTCATGTTTCATCTTTAATCTTTTTTACTTTAAAAGCCTATTTTATAGATAAGATCAAGTAAATACATAAATATAAGTTTATTATTATAAATACTATATAAATGTTTTTTTTAAATTACTATCTTATAAAATCATCTTTACTTCCATGAATAATTAAGAAAAGACATTTAAAAATGCAAAGCACATTCATGACATGGTCTCAATCATCTGGTTCCTCTCTATATCTCTATGTTCTACATTCATGTTATAATGCTACAGTTCTTTATATATCTAAACACACTTATACCAATTTCACTTCCCATGTTTACTTTCAAAGTACTCAAATGTTTATTTATTAACATAATTGTAGTAATATGCAGAAGTATCAAATCATTACGATTTAAATAAGAAATGTTTAAACTTTTTAAAGTTTGATATAAACTAAATGAATTGCAACATATAATCACAATTTATCTATGAATGCATTATATTTTTTCATTCTTTACTTATTTGTTCTCTTCAATCACAATTTTTTTTAATTATCATCTTACAAATTTACTGTTATTTTTATAAACAATTAGGGAAAGATGTCTTGCGTTGTTAGCCGAGAGGTATCGTAGCCGCCATGCAAGCAAGTAGTTGGTTGCAGATGGTTGTGGGTTCGCGTCCCGGCCGATGCTATGACATATGAAAAAAAAAAACAATTAGGGAAAGATATTAAAAAGATGCAAATTGCATCCACAGTCTACATTTTGATTAAATTGTTGTCATTCAGATGGTCTTGACTCGGTATAATCCAGTATTCTAACACTATTATTTATATATGATTAATTAATTTATATCAATTTAAATAAACATTAAATAATTACTCTTTAAATATGGAATTATTATATTTCTCAAACCTATGATATACACTTAATTTAATATAAAAATAAGTATATATAATCACAGTTTTATTTATGAATGCCCATCATAAACAAGCAATCACTTTCAAAATGCTGTTACGAAATTATATTAAAAGTTTTAATTCATACAATTCCCTGTTGTTTTTATACTCCCTGTTCAATATGGACAGAACTCAGTGTGTTTTGTATTTGACAATAAATAACACCTGTTAAAAAAAATAATCAATATTGTTTTAACATGCATATATTTGTAATAGTAAACTTTTAACCCAGAAAAATCATAGATAAGTACTTCAATGAGCCCTTTTTAAAACCATATGTATTCCAATCTTTTCTTTGTTTTTTAATTGGATTTGTAGGTAGAATATTCTTTATTTATTATAGTAAGTAATAAAAATTATATACAACAGCTTATATAAATATATATTAATCATTCATAAAAAACCTTTTCTGCACATGGTTTAGTGCCCTTTTCAAATATTAATAATCCATTATAATGTTAATCAATTATATATATATATACAACGCCATCTAATGTTCCATAATGGAAGTAAAATAACAACAATACCAAAAATAAAATATTAATAGAATAGAATAATATCACTTTAACAAGTTGACTATATAACATAATATATAAAACAAATGATACATATATTATACAACTTTATATGTATTGCCTTATATAATTTTCCATTTATTTATTTGAGTTTGTATATTATTATTGACATCAATATTTTTTCTTTAGCTATCTCAAGAATAGTGACCTCAAAAATTACATTATCAGTGTAAATTTCTGTAAATATTTTATAACATTTTTAAAATAAATAAATAAATAAAAAAGAAAATACACTGAAGAAACAGAAATGTTTTAATTATTATTAGACTGAAACTAAGATTTCAATGATTCTAAATCTAATTTTTAGATAGAATTTTTTATTTTTTGGAATAAACTAAGGCATATTTAAATAAATTGAATAAAGGAATAATATCTGAGGTATTATCTATAATATTCCAGGATTATAAATGTCCGACCTGAATATTATTTTTAAAAAATAATGAAGATAATGCTAAAAATAGAAGTGATCTTTATAAAGAAATTGTAATATTTAGTAATATATAGGGCACACTACTAGAAGAGGTATGATCATAAATGAATCATTAAAATTTTAAATTGGATCCCAAGAGATTATAAAGACTTAGAAAAGACCACATATAAGATAGATGGATGAAATAAGAATGTTTACTGGTTTTATGTGGAGAAGGGAAGCTATAGATCAGAGAAATTGGGTTACACATGGGTAGACCTTCATCCTGTAGTAGATTAGTAATGATGATGATGATGATGATGATGAGGATATATTGTGATAATTTTACATTTTTCAAACCTTATAAATACTTAAGTATTATATATAAAATTTCTGATTTTTTTTTTCTAATTTTTATCTTATTATCACTTCTTGTTTCTATTGCTTTAGCAGAAATAAGTTTTTCTAAATTAAAAATTATCTAAAAACTATAATGTCTTAAGAAAGGTTGTCAAATCTATTTTTAATAATAATAGAACAAGAATTCAATGACTGCAACATCACATGATCACCATTTCTTACACAATCTGTTAATACAGTAGCAACTTTTTACATACAATAGTGCCATCTAGTGCAAATGAAAGTAATCAACAAATGCTAGAAGGTTTATGCATTAAAATCCCTATCTGTGTGTAGAACAAGAATTACATAAACTAGATTTTATAAACTTAATTACAAGTAGATTATTTCTATAAATGCAATTTACTCACTGTACTTTAAACACTTTTTAGCAAAAAATTTTATTATATATATGCATACACAATCTTACATTTCTACTGTCCTACACTCTTCTTCAGAACCACTTTTACTTCAATTTTTTAAAAGTAAAAAACATTTTTTTTATTTTTAAAACATTGAAGTAAAAGTGATTCTGAAGAAGACTGCAGGACAGTCAAAATGTAAGATTGTGTATGCATATATGTATAATAAAAGATTTTGCTAAAAAATGTTTAAAGAACAGTGAATAATTTACATTTATATAAGATATTATAGCAAAATAAAAGATATGGTGAATTTGGTAGATTAACATTACTTCAAAATCCTGGATTAAAAGTTGCTTTCAAGTTCAGAAAAAATTTTAAAATATATAGTCACTCTAATACAAACCTGTAATTATGTTGATGAAATGGAAAAGGCATAAAATTTAAATATTATATATTATTGTAACTTAAATATAATACTATTAACTCATAGTGAAATAATTATGAATTAGTATGTAACAATGGAGAATATACAATATAATCTCATGGAAGATTTATATTTTGTAAAATTCTTCATAAAATCTAAATTTCATTCTAATGTTCTTTAAAAAAACAAAATTATAAAAAAGTAAAATAAATAAATTTAAATTCATAACATATTTACTATTTATTGTTATTATAATTTACCGAATTCACTGCAAATATAAAGTGTAATCTGCCATATCAGATATTAAAGAGTCAAGTTTTCTAAGAAGTATACTTTTAAAAGTCAAATTTGAATTCATGCCAGAAATAAACAATGTTTCATATAATACAGATAATATAGACACCAAATAATCAATATACGGTAAAAATCATTTCCATTTTTATTATCTTATAATAAATTTGAAAGTTTGTTTATTGTTAATTAATCATACAGTTTTTAAATGAAAAGAAATGGCTCTTATCTTATGTTATTTATTAGCTGCATTATGTGAAGATTTATTTACATCTGATATGAATTTAAATTTGACTCTTAGTAATATCACTGGTCAGAAAGCTTGTCTCTTTAATATCTGAGAAGGAAGGTATATATATATGATCATGTTATATTTACAAAGCATTTTGGCAAAGAGTGGCTGACAATAAAAATACAGGGAAAAGGTTGTTTCCATTGTTTTATTGGTATTTATATATATATGTAAATATAGAGGATTTGAACTCAATCCCTTTCACTATCTCATACCACTGATACACATTACCACACACATATAGAAAAGATAAATAATCACCAATATACATATTTCATGCTAAACCAGCACTCATCAGTTGGTCCAGACTATTATCTCCCATACATATATATAATCAGCACTCAGTTTATATTAAGATAGCAAATCCTTACACTTTAATGGACTGCTTCAACCCACTCCAATCTCCAACTCTTCAGCCATCTATACCATTGAAAATCTGATGATAGAATTCCCAAATCTCATACTTATGTCAATATTGTTGTCATGCCCATATTGACCTCAAGTCACTCTGACCCCTCATGTGTAGGACAGTATTCATTTAAATACATAGGAGAGGGATGGGCAGAATGTAGGCTTAATATGTAAGATTTGAAATACCAGGCACTCTTATACTTGGAGCCTAATTGTAAATATAGGGGATTTGAACTTAGACTTTCAAGTGAAGGGGCTTGAAAATCTGAATTCAAATTTCCTATATTTACAATTACTCCAGGTATAAGTGTGCCTAATATTTCAAATCTTATATATATATATAAATTAAATTAATTATTCAAAATATAAAATAACAATCTCTTTAATAGGGTTTTGAGTTATTCAAAGATTAACAACTATATATTTAGAAATATAGACAAAAAGTGTTAATATAAGTTATGTAACAATTTCCAATTAAAGGTGATTATGGGTAGAATAAAGAAATTCATATTTCATTAGATGTTTTACTTTACTTTGTAGTATATGATTTACATTATGAATATTGTTAGTGATGGAACTGTGGTTAATTACCAATATCTAGAATGATAGTTATGCTCAAGATGCTACTTCAATGATATGATGTCAGACATCTTAGAGAGCGCCTAATTATGATTGCTTTTTCACAAATCCAAAAAGTATCAATAATTTCCTAGTACTAATATCTGAAAAATTTTACAATTATGTTAATAATATTTTAATTTGCGAAGCGCAGATAGTTGAAAATTGAAATAAATTGAGATACTGCCGAATCTCACTGCACTCATTGAAATACCTATCCGACAGCCAATCAGATGTCATGATAACCATCTAAATGACAATCAAACCCAAACACACAACAAAGATTTTATGAAAAAAGGGCGGCCACCCTTCCCTCAACTTTTCTTTCTATATATCTAAGCCAGTCAGAAGTATTTAGGTTTGAAAGCTTGAAGCTTTAAATATCTTCACAAATAACTCACTGAGTCTAAATCATAAACATACAATGCGAAATCCTATGATTTACTATGTAGTAGTTTTTAGAATACATAACAAGCAGTAAAGTATGTAAATAATATTTTAATTTGTGAAGCGCAGATAGTTAAAAATTGAAAAAACTACTACGTAGTAAATCATAGGATTTCACATTGTATGTTTATGATTTAGACTTGGTGAGTTATTTGTGAAGATATTTAAAGCTTCAAGCTTTCAAACCTAAATACTTATGACTGGCTTAGATATATAGAAAGAAAAGTAAAATCTTTGTTGTGTGTTTGGGTTTGATTGTCATTTTGACGGCTATCATGGCATCTGATTGGCTGTCAGATAGGTATTTTAATGAGTACAGCAAGATTCAGCAGTATCTAAATTTATTTCAATTCAGCTAATGCACTTTTACTTAAAAAATTTTGATCTTTACTTAAGAAAATATTTTTACAATTTAAAATTGCATTTTACAATATGTTTATTTATCTAAATTTTATATTAGAATTGTAGTATAAGTCAAAAATCAAGTTCAAATTTTAAAAATAATTTTAAAAAATTAAAATGTTTTGTTGTAAATAGGATTCATTGTTATAAAGACATCATTAAATGCTTACGAATAATAATAAAAATACTTTTCAAAAGCAAAAATATTTATTAAAAATACATTGTAAATATTAAAAAATAAAATGATTAACTTAATATTTGAATGTTTATATTATTTATAGCATCTTGTAAAGCACCAGAGAACAGCAAATGTTTCAGAATAACCTTTACTTAGTGCGCAGAAGTTTTTTTTTTGGTTATCAAAAATCAAATATTTAATTATATAATACTTACGTACAAAACTTAAATAAACATAAGAATAAGTAATATTTAAAAATAAATAAGTATTATTTAAAAGTATTTTATTCTTACATAAGTAAATGATGAATATATATATATAGAGAGAGAGAAGTTAATAATCTAAATTAATATTTACCATATACATGTAAACAAGAATACAAAGCTATTTCTATAAAAGTTTGTCAGGTGGTTTTTGCTTAATTACCCACTTTCAAGGGCACATTATTTGTCTTTTTCTCTCAAAATTATTGTATCGCAAATGTGTTACTTGTTAATTTTAAAAAATATTGGAGATCATTTACTTTTTCACACATGATTATGTGTATCAGTTATATAAGATGTAGTGGATAGTTGTAGAGAGCTTAAAAGTCTGAGTTCAAATTCCTTCTATTGTTTTATAATATAAAAAATATCAATAATTGAACTGCTTTTAATGTGATTCACATGAAAATATTTTTAAATGAAGTCACAAAGTCTTTAAGTATGGAGATGTTTATCCTTAAGATTTGTTCAAACAAATTTTTTCAAATCTTTGTGATGAATTTGAAAAAACTGATAGTTGTTTTTCAGGTTTCACTACTAGGATTAAAAATAAATTGTGGGCTCAATCTTTGCATAGGTATGACATTTATTTTATTAGAAGTGAAGACCATATTATATTAAATACTATTTTTACTTATACCATTAATTCATGTATTGCCATCAATTCAGATCAACTTATAACCTTTACACTCTAGATAATGGATAGTTAAACATCCATTTACTGACCACTAGTGAATTGCTGTCTTGGCTGGCTATGAATTAGCTACCTGACAAAAATATTAATTCTGTTTATACTCATCATAATGTGGTTAACACCTGTGACATAAAAATGGACATTTTCCACTACTTGCATATCCTAAGTTTTTCTCAAATTTACTTAAACAATATTACAAAAGTTAAAACTGATTCTGTTTATCAATGATACAGTTTGAAAACATAAAATGATTAAAACAGAAAATACCTGGTAGAGCATTTTAAAAACTAAAGAATTTTCTTGGAGAAATCAATCCTTAGAAGTTCCAGCATTTTTGTTGAAGGATGCTGGTAAAATTATTGATCAATTGGCCAATGTGTTTGGTGTACTGGTGGAATGTTCACCATGGATCATAAAGTGTTGGATCAAGCCCAATCCTGTCAATACAAGGCCTTGAATTTCTTATGAACTTCTAAGTAATAAAATCATTCAATTATTTTTTTATGGATTAATTTACTGGGATTTTTTTTAATACAAATAAATTTTACTTGCTTTCACAAAAGATTGTTAACACTTATTCCTGTGATGGTTTCTGGCTTTGTTTTTAAAGCTGTGCCTAATTTTAATATTATTCATTATATCATTCACCACTATCTGTTTACAAAAAAAAAAGGAGTGTTCAATTATAAAAATCTGGGTCCTATGAAAGTCTGAGTTCAACCTCCTATATATTACATATAGAGGTGCAGGTATGAAAAAGCCTGTACTATAGAAAAAATTCATATTTCAAAATTAAATTTTATTTTTTTAATGATTGCTTATTTCTGAAGATTTGTGTTCACAAGATCAAGATTTTAAATGAATATTATCACGAAATATAGGAATGCCATATGCCTATTTTTTTTTAACAAAAATTGTAGATTTTTTTGAAAAATTATTATAAAAATCTATAATCATAATCTTCTACAATAGTAAAAAGAAAATAAGAATAATACTATAAAGAAAACCACATTACACACATATAAACTGTATCCATTTTTTTTTATTCTAAAATTTAAAAAAAAAATGTGTTTAATATATGGGCAAAAATATATAATTCAATGAATTTAATGACTTTTAATACTGTTGTAAAACTTTAAAGATGCAATATAGGGTATATGAGCACAGACTTTCACATGACCCACCACTCTCCACTCTATCTAATAACACTGATACACTCAAGCACATATATGCTGAAAAGATAAATAATCACCAATATACGTATTTCATGCTAAACCAGCAATCATCAGTTGGTCCAGATTATCATCTCCCACACATATATATACTATAAGTGCTCAGATATATATTAAGATAAACAATCTTCATACTTTAATGGACTGGCTCCAATCTACTACACACTCCAACTCTTCAACTGTCCTTTCAATTGAAAAATCTGATGATGGAATGCTCGAAGGCCACCCTAAGGCCAAGATTCTTGTCACACCCATGTTGACCCAAGGTCAATCTGAACCCCACATGTACAGGACATAATCCATTAAATACATATGCAAGGATGGGCAGACATCTCTACAATGTAATAACTGAAACACAGGCTTAATATATACCATGTATCTATATATGTAATATAGGGTATATGAACACAGACTTTCACATGACCCACCACTCTCCACTCTATCTAATAACACTGATACACTCAAGCACATATATGCTGAAAAGATAAATAATCACCAATATACGTATTTCACGCTAAACCAGCAATCATCAGTTGGTCCAGATTATTATCTCCCACGCATATATATACTATAAGTGCTCAGATATATATTAAGATAAACAATCTTCATACTTTAATGGACTGGCTCCAATCTACTACACACTCCAACTCTTCAACCGTCCATCCAATTGAAAATCTGAGCACTTATAGTATATATATATGTGTGGGAGATGATAATCTGGACCAACTGATGATTGCTGGTTTAGCATGAAATACGTATATTGGTGATTATTTATCTTTTCAGCATATATGTGCTTGAGTGTATCAGTGTTATTAGATAGAGTGGAGAGTGGTGGGTCATGTGAAAGTCTGTGTTCATATACCCTATATTACATATATAGACATATGGTATATATTAAGCCTGTGTTTCAGTTATTTAAAGATGCAGTAATTTCTGAGTGATAATAAAAATATAAAATATATCATTGCCTATTTATCGTATTAGGTTGTAAAACTCAATAAAATAAATTTAGTTACAAAAAATTCTATTACTCTTATTAAAGCTAAGCTTGCAGCTAAAAACTTATTTCAAAATTATTGGTATTTGAATGCAACACACTATTTTCCAAATCTGATGACTTATAAATAAAAATTGAAGATGATTGTGCTGAAAATTTTACATAATCATTTATTATAATAATAGCTGTAGTTTACTCCACTGCACATGCGCTTTACAGATCGAATGCATGTGCAGTGAAGTAAGCTACAGTTATAATTTATAAAAAAAACATCATGCTATATACATTAAATATTTATAATCATTTATTGTATTGTGGTGATATTGGCTTGGGAACCTCCTTTTTTTTTTAAAGTTTCAATTCATAACATGATCTCCTGAAATGCAATAGAGATATAGGTAAACATGTGAGAAGAAATGTTATAGGATGAAATTGAATGGAAGCCCAAATTTAAAAAATCTTATCAAATTTCTAATCTGCTAACTCATTCAAAAATTATTGATTTTATTTCTAACATCATATTTTCGAAACATAATTTTAAGGCAACAATCACAATTTTTTCAAAGCAAATAAATCATTTGCAAATTATTGAACATGATGATTTAGACTTCCATTTACAAAGTTAAACTCTATACTGATATGTTAGCAACTCTCTACTATTCCCATTTTCTCAATCAGCATTCATTAGTTATAATGGTGATTGCTAAGATTTATTTATTTAGTTTTCTTAATAAATATTTTTTACATATGGTTTTATTTAACTTATTATTTTTGGTTAAACAGTACCAAACTCCCCACATACATTATACCACCCAGTGGAAGCCATAGTAATCAATGGTTTCTAGAACATTTATGCAAAAAATCCTTATCTAATGCCTTCTAGCATCCATTGATTACTCTGGCTTGCACTAGGTGGCACTGTTGTATGAAGAGTGTGCTACAGCCTTAACAACTTGCATACGCATAGAAAATGGTGATTATATAATTTTTTTGTCTGTCTGTAAAATCTCATAACTTAATTTTCATCCATTTCCCAATTTATATGTAATTGTATTATTTTATTTTTTTTTAAATTTTCATATTTAATTCAAATGGAAAATTATTTAGTTAAGTCAATAAACTATTCATTACTTTGTTTGTTGGCTAGATATTAAATGCTAAAATTATAAAGTGGTAGTTTCAGAAAGGAATTCTCTTAAGAAGAATGTATTATGGATTAAAGTAAATGTATTTTCAGGTTCTCTAAAAAGATGAATCATAACTAATTTTCTACAATAATTTTATTAATAATGACTTCATTAAAAAGCAATGTGGCATTTTCTATTTGACGCAATAATAAATTTTATAAATCAATACAAAAGAAATCAGTTTAGCCTTTTTAAAATTATATATATATATGAATATTAATGTCTGAGTGTGTAAAATAATGCACAGGTTATTTTCATGTATCACTTCATATTCTGCCGGAGCCATGAACATGAGGATATGCTCAATCACATACACTGTTCTGAGTCTGCTGCAATATCTTCAAATATATTTATCTATTCAATAGAAAGGTTAACTCTGTCAATGACACCAGTGATAGCTGCTTGCTCTCTCACCCATATATTTTGTTTTCAATTTTTTATAAATCTAAAAGCCCATAATAATATTTGATAAATTAACACTTCATTAATATTTTCATTATTACTAAGTGTTTTATCATTTACCCCCAAAATATGGCCCATTAATTTCTGTATATAAAGATAAATCAATGAAATCTTGTTTTATGAGAGCTGATCCAAAAATAACTGGACTCATTCTCTGGTTTGCATGCCTACTGTAGTATATGCTTCTGCTGTTACATACTTCTTGCAGGAACTTTTCTGCATCAATTTAGAAAATGACATACCATGTGAAATCATGGGGCAACACTCTCAAAAGGCATGTGCTCAATTAGCTTGAAAGGCTGATATTTGAATGTAATATAATTGTAAACATGGGGCTAGATAAAATAATTGCTTATTTACTCATACTTAAGTTTCAGTAAAAATGACGTTTAGTAAATTCTAAGCAATTTCACCGACGTCATTCAGTCAAAAAACATCGTAAATAGTAATTTAAAGTGAGACTTCTACTCACACTCTCCTCAACAGTTCTTCAGATTTGCTCATATAAAAGAATTTGAGTTGTAGGAATAAGAGGATCCTTTTCATTCCTGCATAAATACTATATCTTGGATTGAAGAGAAAAGTATTCATTTATTTAACACTCTCAAAAGGCATGTGCTCAATTAGCTTGAAAGGCTGATATTTGAATGTAATAAAATGCATTTTGTATATTTGGTGATTTTGAAAAGTTTGAACAAAGTGAAAATCTACTTTCATTTACAGAAAAAGGCAGGCAAAACAGTTGTAATGCTTGAAACCGATTACAAACAAGCTGATCTCATAAAAACACAATTTTATGAGTGATTTAATTGAAGTGTTAAATTCACCACACCCCTAAAAAGCATAGCAAGTCAAGTTCAAAGTCAAAACACTGATTTTTTTTTTACGCAAACAGCATTTTTCTCTCATATTTAATTTGTAATGGTTTGCCATTTTATCTACTTTACGTGATGCAGTAAAATGTAAACATCCTATTTTATGGCAAAGAGAAGAGTACAATCTTCACCCTGACAAAGTGTCATCACAAAACATCATTTTAATTAAATTCAGCATGACCCAGCTTATCTATCAGCCATACTTGTTTGATCTTGCTTTGTGAGATTTTTTTTAATAACTCAAATGAAAAAATATCCTTTTTTTGCGGACTTAGAAGTAGTGGGGGAAAATATATACAGGCGTTAAAAGGCATCACATTGCAAGTGTTTCTGGACTATTTTGAAAAATAAAAAACATGTTTATATTGGTGTATTGCATCAAATGGATAGTAATTCAAAAGAGATTAATTAAAAAATAATAATTTTATATTATAAAATTCCAGTTACTTTTGGGTACTCTAGCACATTCATCATTCCTTCCTATATTTCAACCATATTGTATGGTTATTTTTAAGGATTATTCCTTTATCTTAAATTTTTTGCATAATTTAGAAGTTAAAAAGTTGAAAACAAATATAAAAGAATAATCCTTGAAAATGATCATACAAAATTGTCGATATGTAGGAAGAAATAGTGAATGAATATAATGAAATTAAAATTGTCATAAAAAATAAAATAAGATTTTTTAAAAAGTATGCAATTAGTTTATTTTTTATATAGAGAATAAATAAAATTGTTTAAGTATTTTCATTCAATGTTATCTATTAAATTTTAACAAGATATTGTTATTTAAAAAAAGGAAAATTGTTTTACGATTCTCACAGAAACTGTTGTATGTGACTTTTATTTAGGTCAAAATATATAAAAATAATTCACACATTATATAAATTACTTCAAATATTTTAAGTATCATAATCGATTTGATATTAATATTTTGAAAAATAAAATGGTTTTATTTACGAGATAAAAAATGAATTTAGTTTTTTTTTTTTTTTAAAAAAAGAAAGAAAGAAAATATTTCAATAAATTCTTCAGCGTTTTTTAATCTAATAATTAAATTTTTTGTGTGTTTTGTTTTTTAAGTAAAAAGCAATAATTAAATTCTTTTATATAATTATTTTTTTATATATTTAATCAAAATTATAATAAGCTTAAACAGAGGCTGCAGGGCTTGCCATTAGTAAAGAAAGACAGGTAGGTGTCTTGCACAAAAAAAGGGATAAAATTTCTATGAAATTCTAATTTTTTTGATTGACGCGTAAAGAAAATTTAGTTTTGAAAATGACATGCAGTTCTAAATAATAACCTAATTAAGTTAAAAGTAATTGTTTGTTTACAACAAAAAAAATCAATGAAAAATTTTCCAATATCTTCTATATAGTTTGAGAAATGACACATTACAATGGCATTTCGCTTACGGTAATTCTTTTAAATAATATTTAAAATATTAACAGGTGGAGTTTGTCAGCTGTTTTTTCTTTAAAAAAAAAAACGAATATTTATAACTGCTCGCGCCATCCTGTGAGATTAACATTAACTAATTTAAAAATTTTAAATATATTCCAAAAAATATGACAACAATAATGCAGATATTCAAAAGATTTTAGAACTATTTTAAATGTCAGTGTTTTGTTGTTGTTTTTTAAATGCCATGCCTTCTTTTAGAAAATGAACTGGTGTAAAATAACAATTCAAATATATTGAGAAAAAGATTGAACTTCATAATGTATCATAGATTCAATGAGAGAGGAGGAAGGGGCAATAAGGTAAAGTTTCTTTTGTAGAAATAAATTAGTATATGTAATATAATGAAGATTTTTATGTTTTTGAAAAAAAATATTTTAATTAATTCCCATAAAAAAAATTATGTACTCTTTTAAAGCATTAGATTTATTATAATTTACAAAATTTGGGAAAAAATATTATACAATCCCATTTTAATCTACGTTAATAGCAAAAATGAAAATGATAAATGTCTTTATTCAATAAAGGACTTATATTTAATAAACATATTATTCAAAAAGAAAATCTTTTACAAATTATGCAAGGTTCCTCTTGAACCCTGCTGTTTTTTTTTTATATCAGTTCTAGATTCTTTAATGTTAATATCAGGGAGGGGTCTAGGGAATGTAGTTATTATATGATCATAGACAATTTAAGACTGGTCGTTAGCAATCGAAAAGACAACAACCCTATCTATATAATATAATACTAATGCCAATCACACTGAATCTTATATATATATCAATCTTCTCACAGATAGAAGTACTTTTTTTATTAGTTTCAGCAACAATATAATGTTAAACCACTAAACATCACATGATCACCATCTCCATATTAGCACATAATTGTTGTAAACAAAGGCAAAACTCTCCATACAGTAGTGCCACCCTGTGCCAAACAGAGTAATCAGATGCCAGAAGGCTTGTGCATAAAATCCCTATCTAGCGCCTACTCATCCAATATCCCCAGACTAGTTTCTGGCTTGTGGCCATTATCAGTGAGGAGCCTTGGATCTGAGAGCACTGCACCTAGATCTTAGGATCTAATGCAAGCCTCCAGCAGCCACCTTTTAACTCTACTTTACTACAAAATTATGAGAATGAAATTGAAAACAATAATATTTTCAATCTAAGCTCAATAGCCTATATAGTCATATGGGTCTGAACTCAATTCAGCACCCATACATTTTGATGTCTTTGGCTCTTAAACAACCATAGCCACCACTATCCTATTAGGCAGGATTGGTGTTAAATCACTAAACATCACATGATCACCATCTCTATACTAGCACATAATTGTTGTAAACAAAGGCAAAACTCTCCATATAGTAGTGCCACCCTGTGCCAAACAGAGCTTAGATTGAAAATATGTTTTCCATTTCATTCTCATAGTTTTATAGTAAAGTAGAGTTAAAAGGTGGCTGCTGGAGAGTTGCATTAGATCCTAAGATCTAGGTGCAGTGCTCTCAGATCCAAGGCTCCTCACTGATGATGGCCACAAGCCAGAAACTAGTTTGGGGATATTGGATGAGTAAGTGCTAGATAGGGATTTTATGCACAAGCCTTCTGGCATCCATTGATTACTCTGTTTGGCACAGAGTGGCACTACTGTATGGAGAGTTTTGTCTTTGCTTACAACAATATAATGGAGAATATACATGTTGGTGTTAAATGATATCCTAAAATGCAGATGTTATTAGTTTAGATGAAGTATATAATAAGATAATAACAAAGCAATTGATTATCAATGTTAGAGAATCTCATTATCTCTTTTAAAAAAAATTAACTAATGTTCAAAATTCATTACAAAGTGGACAGCAGTTGTTATATTTGGAATGTTGTAACTATTTTGGACAATGTCCATACTTTAGATACCTTCCTTATTTGGTATTTCCCATTAGTTTGCAAGCAACAGTTACATATTTTTAATCAACTACAAAACTATTCACACTCTATTTGAAATAGTTTGTCACATAAAAAATGTATATCCCATTCTTAAAAAATACTTCCTGCAATTACTTTCTTTGGCTATTCTGCATTACTTGTTTGTATAAGTAAGGTGGCATAAACCACATCTTGAGAAACAACATAAACTAGATTATTCATCTTAATCAACCTATTATTTACAAAAAAAACAGCAAATAACAGTTAATACATGAATCTTCATTACCTATTATAATCAATGTAATCACAAATGTGATGTTTATTGGCTTAAAATATCCTGCTGATAAGTTGAATTAAGATTTCTAGTTATTATAAAGACTTATCATCTACTTGTTACTCAATAGCACTTCATTATTATGATATATATACACACACACACATTAAGCAGAATTATAAATATCTGTATTAATAATTTTATTAAATTTAATTATATAAAGACATATGTTTCTGTTCAAACAGATGAGTAACTAAAAAAAGACTATAGCAAATTTTAAAAAAAAAGAATAACGTGATATTAGTAATTTGCTATTGTTTGGGAAATTTTTAAATAATCCACTTTAGACTTTTAATATTTAGAGCAATATCATGAATTTTAATTAACTCTTTACATCATTAAGAAGTCACATTACAATGAGGGTATGCAAATAACTAGCTGAAAAAAGTACGGTTGAATTATTTTTGGGCCGATTTTCAACCAAGAAAAAATTTTTAGATTGATTGATTGTAGCCAATACATTCAACCTCCCACTTGAATACTCAAGCATCACAAGATATCTTGAAAAACTAGTCAGACATATAATCAGAAAAATAATAAAGTTTGAAAGTAGTGTATTTAATGCTTTACTGATAAGAAATTTTATTTTTTTTTTTCTAGTTAATACATACTAAGATTTTTATCTTTCTTATTGCATTGCTAAATTCACATAATATTAATATTATTTACATTCTTTATTATTTTGCAATGCTTTTTATAAATCCAACCGTCAGTAGTTGGTTGTAATTATATGAAGCATTGTAAAAGTAATAAAGAACGTAAGTGATATTAATATCATACTGAGATTCTGAATTGGCTTATTCTGTATATAGCATTGCTGTTGAATATTCAGATTCCCTGGCCACTTCACACTTTATCTGGGAATGATGATAATGATGATTTCTATTTTGCAATACATTTATAAAAAAATTTGTTTATTTTATCTGTAAATGTTAATAAGATAAAGTGCTGTTTATAATATTCAAAGTAAAGTTAAAAAGATACAAAATGTTATATTAAAAATAATACCTATATATGAGCCACAATATGTAAAAAAAACAAATGTATCGAATAACTAAGTTTCATGACTTAATGTTCTCTAACTATTATAAAGTCTTCTTGAATTTATAGCATACAAGACTGTATTAATCTGCACCTCAATATTGTACTGATCAAAATTGTATATTAACTCAACACGATTCACAGCCTGGATAAAAGTACCTCGAATCCAACCATATGTGAGATCAAAGATGAAGAATACTTATAGATTCTGCCCTGTTTACCCACTCTCTAAATCTTCCAACTAATTAACAACATTTTCGAGGCAAGCAATTAATCTTTTCCACTCCGGCCCACTAGCATCAATGATGTAGCATGAGCCTCAACTAATTCTAATGTATATCTCTAATATTGATTCTAATTAGACCTATTCATTAACTTTAAATATAGGAACAGTATTGAGTCATCAGATAATAACACAATAATTTAAATAGAAATGATAATTTTAGAATAAAATGAATGGAAACAAACTCTTCTAATGTCTGTTTTATTTCATTAATTTGTTAACATAAATTTTGATCCTGTCATTTATTATGCCTCAAATTAGAGAGCGGTATAGTTCATATGCCAATTTAACAAATGAAACGATTAGTTTTACGGTAGATGCCCACTCAAGTATGTGATATAAGAAATAAATATTTTAAACAGCTCTATTTTTAATGTAACTTTAGTATAAAAAAAATTTATATTAAGAGAGAAATAATTGGATCTTATTTTTAGGAGTTGACCTCAAAGAGAATGACACGTTTAAATGTAAATGGATCACAATATTCGCAACTAAATATTTCACTGACTGTACAACATAAATAATATAATCAGATTGTAGTCAATCCACCATGATTTGCTCAGAACAAAAGAAATTAATTAGATCCAGCATTTGACATTACATAACCAGCATAGACTCAATTCTCCTGCCCCGTTCCAGTAACACCAAGAAATAAAGAACGAATGGTCTGCGCCATTAGCAAACCTCAAGATATTTTAGGTGAAAGGATGGGAATCACCAAGGCTAGTTAAGCTCAGCTTGTCCCGGTTCCTCCCATTTTTGTCTTTCATATCCTGATAAAAAAAATTTATAGCCAATAAAACTATCACATGGTCTAATTGTGATTTAACAGTCACAAAAAACAAAAAAACAAGTGATCAAGCAAAATGCTGGCAAGGCAGAATAAAAGTACTGGAAAAATACATTTTTGAATTTAAATATAAAATTGTACTAAAGATTACACAAATGTTATATGGATTGACCAAGATTGGACCAAAAAGAATAAAATAAGCATTAATATTATTACGAATATCATTTTCTGGGCAACATGTCTTTCCCCTCAAAACAAAATCCCACCAATATTTTTAATTAAACATTTTATATTCTCTTTTACTATTTAGCAAAAATAAGCTTTCTAAACCCCCTCCCTTTCATTCTTATTGCATGAAATAATGTAATTAAATAAAATCTCATACCTAACCTAGCATCTCCCCCAAAACTAAACCATATATGCATAAATATTTCAAAATACATAATAATATAAAATTATTTCATATCAACAAAAAGAGTTGCTCCAAGTATTAATCATTTAAAGTTAAAGAGTTATTTGTTTACTTACCGATAAACATTGGTCGGGAAATCAAAAGCAAAAATATTTAATTATACAACTTTGTCAAGATGGAACAAATTGCCATATAGTGGTATCATTTAAATAAGACATTTATCAATCTTAAACAAATATATTCATAAGCAACTAATAATCTTTCTGAACCGCTTTGAGATAAGAGTTTAGCATTAAGAGTCATAATTTTAAGACAGACAGAATGAGAGCAGAGACATTAAATTTAAAGTTATAGCAAGTAAAAGTTACAGAATTTTAGTTAAGAAAACATTTACATTTAATGAAGAGGAATTTCATATAAGAAGACATTAAAGGTAGTGAAATTACATTATCAGGTCAACTGGAGCTTTAAGAATAAATCATATGGTTAGAAATAAATTGGAAACATATTACCTAATTTATTCCGAGTCTTTTGGAAATTTGGATCCCACAATGAAATACGAATTTTGGCACAGGCATAGCTAGCTATGAATTTAATTTGAGAGTTCACAGTTCAGCAGTCCAACAGTTACACATTTTGACGAGGTTTCTCTGTCTTATAGTATTTTAGCGATCATACTTGGAACAGTGGGAGACAAGCAGGCTAAAGGCTGTCTATTCCACTACCATGCTTCTAAACATCTCTATAGTTATTTAAAAATTTGACTGATGTGGATTTTCCATGACCGGCTGACCTCTATTGTTCTCATGGGCTATTTATATCCTTTTCTGACTACTTTTGGGAAATTCCCTTTTTCATTTGCCCAAGGCTAGGTGGATATGTTAAAATTATGGCAACCGCAATTATCGACCTAAAATATTTGATATTGTATTCCTAAGATCCACTCTCCCGATAAACCCAATGATTCTATTGTTTCAAATATATGTTTAATTTAATGTAGATTTGAAGAATTTATGTTTCAAATATCTTTTCCATTTTAATTTTACTTTAATTAGAAAATTCCATTACCATTTTGTTAATGAATTTTCTTTTGTTTTACACTATGGAATGTTAGCAGGGTTTATCATGAAAGTAAATCCCCAGAATAAAATACTTTGACTTGAAAAAAAAAATAGCATATTAAAAATTTATTGATTGATTTTTATAAAAGTTTCTGTCTGTAATTATATATATATATGTATTTGCACATATATATATATTGAACCGGATTGATATCCGATTCAATGGAGTTATTACAAAAAAAAAAAAAATTTTTTTTAAACTTTAAACTTTTAATTTTCATTAAATGTTTAGTGTTTAAATTTTTGGTGCTTTTCTCACATACTGGATGAGCCACCAGGTGATGCTGCAGAACCACCAAGAAGCCTGCAATTGATAAAATTTTTTAAAATATTCGCTAAAAATCGCTTAATTTTACAAATGGTAGACCCCCCCCCACCACATGAGAAATCTGTCAAAATCGCTGAAATTGAAATTTATAATTGGAAAAAAAAACTAATAAAAGCCTATGAAATGAAACAAAAACATACTAAATGTCAAAGCGATTTAAAAATGAATCACTCTTCAGTTATCTAACTAACAGATAATAATTCAAATTTTGTATTATCTGTAATAGCATCATTAGAGTTTAAATTCAGTTAATATGTTACTGTATTACTAGTTTATATCAAAAGTTATTGCAAATACTCAGTTTAAATCACACATATATAAAATCAACAAAACAGAAATAAAATAATCAGAATAGAAAATTGAAATTTAAAACAAAAGTTGATTATAACATCTGAGGCGAATAATTTTAGAAACCCCCCTCCCCTCCCACACAAAGGGTTCAATGAAAAATAAGTAAAGTGCAAATTATGAATGCTATTTTTAAAATCCTATGAAATAAATGAGAAAAAAAACTATAATAAAAGCCTACGACATTAAACAAAAACATACTAAATCTCAAAGCGACTTAAAAAATAAAAGTATTTATAAAATGCAAAAATAACAGCATGAAAAATAGCGGGAAATGTCTTAAAAAAGAATCAGTCTCAGTTATCTAACTAACAGATATAATAATAATTCAAACCTTAATAACAGACTAATACATATTAAGTAATCAATGTTCCTATTAATCTATAATAGCGTCATTAGAGTTTAAATTCAATTAATATGTTACTCTATTACTAGTTTATATCAAAATTATAAACAAAATAGAAATAAAATAATCAGAATAGAAAATAGAATTTGAAAGTAATTAAAATAGATTACCAATTTCCCTGGAGAGTGAGTTCATCTTTCAGCAGGTCGTTGAATTTTTTCATCCTTGCAAAATGAAACTTGGTCATTCTAGATCTCTCCATTAGTGACAAAATATGGATATATGTATTATATTGTTCCCGTGTATTGATCACGGGTTTTTTCACAAAGTTTATTTTTAAAATAACTTACGCACAATTTTGAAATGTAGATAGAAACTGAAAAAATAGCGTAAACATCTTTGGTACTATGTGTAGTATAAAGAAATTTCCAGAACTCGGGTCACGTGACTGATTGATTTTGCAACAAGGTCTTAGTTTTTTTTGTTTATATCAAGGTCTTAATTTAACTTGAATTTGTTTTTTTTTATTTATTTATTATAAATAAACACATAACCTAAAGAAATCATTAGTCTTTTGCCTTCATTTGTTTGCATGTCAGTTTTTTAATAAATGTCTGTTTATTAGTTGTTTTAATTCTAATTTGTTGTGCGCGTGTGTCCATAAAAAGCTGTATAAACTTTAAAACTTATGGAATGGAATGTGTACAGCAGTTTTCATTCGAACTTTTTGAAATGCCGCATTTTAAACAATAAATAAAAAGTATTACATGTTAGGGTTAAGTTTTGTCTTCATTAAAGCACAAACTAAATAGAACAGTAATGTTTTCGTTTTACTTCCTTTCATCCCAAAGCCAATTAAAAAGTACTAACGGAGGAAGTCCCTCCCAAGAAACCCCAGAAAGCTTGATGGATCAATATTTTGAGAAAATGCATATATATAAATTATTTGATTTATAATCATATATTATAACACTGCAAATGTACAATCACTTTTTCTTTTAAAATATATATGTTCTCCAGTAATATCAACAAATTAAAAATCCTTCTCCTTTTCAAAAATTTTATTTTTTTATATACATATTTATATAATACAAAACTCCCAAAATAACTGTAAGAAGATAAAAACAGTTGAAACGTTGGAGTTTTGTATTATATATATTGTTACATTTACCATTTTCAAACTCCCTCCACTCACAACTTATAAATATGTGTTCAGTATTGATACAAGAAAATAAAGTTTTTGAAAAGAAAAAGAAGGATTTTTTTAATTTGTTGATATTATTGATTTATAATTTAAAACAAGAAAAAGTATTATTTTCCATTTTTTAAAAAAATACTTTCACTTTCTAAAAACGTAGAGATTAATTTTCCCGTAACAAAACTTGCAAAATCAATCAGTCACGTGACCCGAATTCTGGAAAAAAACCGCGATCAATACACGGGAACAATATAATATATATACATATCCATATTTTGTCACTAATGGAGAGATCTAGAATGCCCAAGTTTCATTTTGCAAGGATGAAAAAATTCAACGACCTGCTGAAAGATGAACTCACTCTCCAGGGGAATTAGTAATCTATTTTAATTACTTTCAAATTCTATATTCTATTCTGATTATTTTATTTCTATTTTGTTTATAATTTTGATATAAACTAGTAATAGAGTAACATATTAACTGAATTTAAACTCTAATGATGCTATTATAGATTAATAGGAACATTGATTACTTAATATGTATTAGTCTGTTATTAAGGTTTGAATTATTATTATATCTGTTAGTTAGATAACTGAGACTGATTCTTTTTTAAGACATTTCCTGCCATTTTTCATGCTGTTATTTTTGCATTTTATAAATACTTTTATTTTTTAAATCGCTTTGAGATTTAGTATGTTTTTGTTTAAGGTCGTAGGCTTTTATTATAGTTTTTTTCCTCATTTATTTCATAGGATTTTTAAAATAGCATTCATAATTTGCACTTTACTTATTTTTCATTGAATCCTTCGTGCGGGAGAGGAGGGGGTTTCTAAACATTATTTGCCTCAGATGTTATAATCAACTTTTGTTTTAAATTTCAATTTTCTATTCTGATTATTTTATTTCTGTTTTGTTGATTTTATATATGTGAGATTTAAACCGATATTTGCAATAATTTTTGATATATACTAGTAATACAGTAACATATTAACTGAATTTAAACTCTAATGACGCTATTACAGGTTAATAGGAACATTGATTACTTAATATGTATTAGTCTGTTATTAAGGTTTGAATTATTATCTGTTAGTTAGATAACTGAAGAGTGATTCTTTTTTAAATCGCTTTGACATTTAGTGTGTTTTTGTTTAATTTCGTAGGCTTTTATTATAGTTTTTTTCCAATTATACATTTCAATTTCAGCAATTTTGACTGATTTGTCTTGTGCGGTTGGGCGGGAGTCTACCATTTCTAAAATTAAGTGATTTTTAGCAATTTTTTTTTTTTTTACATTTTAATTTCAGCAATTTTGACTGATTCTCATGCACCAGGGGGGGGGGGTTTACCATTTCTAAAATTAAGCATTTTTTAGCGAAGATTTTTAAAAAAAATTATCAATTGCAGGCTTCTTGGTGGTTCTGCAGCGTCACCTGGTGGTTCGTCCAGTACGTGAGAAAAGCACCTTTTAAGGTTTAAAGATTTATTTTAAAATAGTTTTCTGATACCGCTTGTTTTTACTTTTTTATAATCAATTTGATTAAAAACAAGCTGGCTAGCTAATTACATTGTTGCTTTTATTTTAATCATTTTAAGTTCATTCTAAAAGCGGAGGTTTAATTTTATGTTGTTGTTTTTGTTCAAAATAATCCCTGGGTAGAATTCTTAGATTAGATTGAGCTAGAGATTATTTGCCCTGCCTTAGGTGTAGAATTGGACAACAGGAAAGGTTTTCACAAGAAAGGTAGCCAGGTATAAAAGACCCCGCAAAATATGGCACAATAGTTTTTTGCTTTTATTCTTGACCAACAAGCTGTTTCAAAGTGAGAGATTCAGTATTCCGTATACACTTCGATTATTGCCTGCTAAGAGTTATACCATTTTGGGTAGCAGTTCGGACATTTAATTCCTGTTAAAAACTTGCAATTATTAACAGACTTCATTGCTGTATAAAAATCTACTGCTCTGGGTTTTGCCATCATCAGAATGTCTTGCTAACTTAATTCAAAGATGGACCCACGCCTGCCAACTCTCCTTCAATCCTGCCATGAACACCTAAAATAAACAAGACCCACTGCCTCTACCGTGCCACTGTCAAAGGACCTGAAAATGGACTAAAATAAACGTGCGCACTCTATGTGAACTGTGCTTTACCGTAAGGTAAAATTTTTTTATTCTTCCCAGGGTAAATTTATTTTAATTAAATCTCCACTCAATCTAATTATAAATCTGTATTCACAAGCAATATTTAGCTTCATATTTAATATTTGTTATTTTCTTGTATTTTGTAGTGTCTTGAAATCTTAGTTTTAAGAGTCCAAATTTGCTTTCAATTTTTGTTTATTGGAGAGTGACGAGTGAGTTTTTTTTTTATGCATAACTTTTATAAATGCTTTAGCAGTCGTGTATATTTTAAATGCTTACCTATAATTATTTTAGTAGCCAATAATTAATTTTAAATACTGTGTTTGTGCTTTTGCAAACCACCAAAAATCTTTTAGCTGGTGACTTTAGTGTCCTAGTTTTCCGCAGGTGGGGATTTCATTTCTTCCATTCTTATATCTCTGAAAGCGGAAACTAGAATTGTTTTTCTTTGTAATTTTATAAGTCACCAGCAGGAAGATATTTATCCCTTTGTAAATTACAGGTGAGAGAGACTTTCGTTCTGCTAAAGTATTTAAAGCTTTAATATTTTCATGCTCGTGTGCACTCTCCGGTAATTTAGTTTGTATGGTTTTAAATTTATCAGAGCATGTACTAACTGGTTTTCTAATGTTTTACTTGTCTCCTATCGAGACCTTTAATCATTATTCTTAGATTAGTTTCGCCAATCATTTGGTTGGGGACTAGCCAGTTTTGTTTGTTTTCCATTTTAAATATTTTTCGGTTGTTCTTGAGGTAAATCATCTTTATTTTAAACATATTTGGTGCAGCTTCTACCAGCATATGACATTCGTGGTCCCGACACATTTTTCGGGCCTCAAAAAGCTCGCCGGCACTGGTTTCATTGATTTATTTCAAGAATGTATTGTTTAAGTATCTGAATGGGAAAACCAATGTTTGGGTGAATCCTCTGCTGGATGAAATTTGCTTCCTCCCTTTTTAATTCGTTATTAGAAGATCAGTAGGTCGGCCAGAGCATTGCGTTTAGTCTTTCTGGTACACGCCTGAGCTAATCCTATTTGTTAACTTAGAAACTTTTCTTATAAGTCTTCTCTTAATAAAATTTTAAAATTTGTTTAAACTTAATTTGGCTGACGTTTGTCTTAGTGCTTTTGTTGCTCAATTGTCTAAACAATTTTAAGATCTCTTGTTTCTCCCTGAGTTTAGTCGGCGCAAACCATCATCATTATCCATTCTGATCACAGTAAATAAATTTTCCAGATATGTAGTGATCTGGTGGCGCCCTCTGCGATCAGAATAGATTGAGTGTCCGGTACAATATATATCTGGGCCCCTCCAATATTTATAATAAAAACATTTTAAATAAAAAATTGATATTTTATTTAATTTTTAGCTGGTCTAAAAATTAAATGTATATAAAATGGCAGATGGAAAGTTTTATAAACATTGTAACACGCATGGATCTGGTTTGATCCTAGTCTAACAATCTAGAAAGACATGAAGCATGGATCTGGCCTACAGATCCATTGCTTCAATATATATACGTACTTATACAATATGTATATATATATTCATGGTCAGCTCAGCATTTGTTATTTTGCAATAATAAAATTTTAAAAAATTATAATACAGACATTACTTTGGAAAGATTGAAAAACCATTTGGTCTTTTATATTCACATGAAAAAAGTTTCATTTAAGCAAGTACGAAAATATGTCATCTTTAATTGGATGCTAAACTAATATTATCAATAACATCCATAGGTCGCAAATAATAAAATGGTTTTCAGATATGACTTTTAACTATTATGAAAGCTTTATAGATGTACTTAATAATCTCCACTATACCACGCATTCTTGAAGCATGTAAAAGTATCATAAAATCAAGATGCATTTCAAGCTTAACTAGCACTCATCAGTTGTTCCAAATCATAATATCTCATATATCCTTATCATATGTTCACTACTTATCAATAGTAAACTGTTACATTTTGATGTTGATTTTATTCCATCCACAACTTTGACACAATCTACTCTAGATAAATATATTAATGATTATCACTTTCAACTAATGAACTCTCCAATTTCATCTTGGAACGTGAAAATAGATGATGATCACTTCTTCACTGCCAATAAATCATTTCCAAATCTGATGTTTAAAGAATTTTGGCAAGACTTTTGGGAAAAAATTGCATAAATCTTAGAGATGAATTCGAGGCTTAATCTTTCATTTTGAACTCTTAATAATTAAAAATGTAGTTATAATTGTTTCTTTATATTTAGCAGGATCCAGAGCCTGTAAAATATTATAAAAATATCATTAAAAAATATTATTAATTTTTCAGATCAACTCATTGAACAGCTAATTTCATTTCTAAAGTGAAAATTATATCAATTTAACTTTTTGATTATATCACATTTTAATAAGAAATGAATAGTAACTCTTTTCTTATTATATCATTTTGAGAAATAGAATAGTGCTCATAATCTTTTATATTTTTAGAAATATATAAATACGTACTTATTTCATATAATTATTCAATTATATAATAGATATGTGTACTTTATAATCTTATATATTGATACTTTCTCTCAGAAATGTGTGCACATTTATTTATTCATGCATGTGGTTAGTATTCATTTATGCAGTGGTGAATTTTATATATAACTAAATAATTGTGTCTCTGTTTAGTGTGTGCTTTCTTTTTTCTCTTTAATCACTATCTATTTTGGAAATTTCATGATCATTACTATTTTTTATTCACCAATTCTTTATTGAGACAAATACTTATTTCACTGTTTCTTATTGGTAGTCTTATGAATATGGGTTCAATGGTTATTGTATTGAATCCATTTTAATTATATGTATAATAATGTTTAGTTTAAAAATGCATTGGAACAATGGATGTTTCTATAACTTTTCTTAATCCATTCTATAAATAAAATTTAATAAAGTGCATTCACTGGGACAATAATCCCACATTCAACACCATAGGGGTAATTTATTTTAACTGTAATTTGTTTTGTGATAGAATATTGTCACTATAATGGACAATAAGCTTAGTTTTCTATTTGCTTCAATATTTTATTAAATATTGCAACTTTTTTTTTCAACTTTTCTTCCTTTAAAAAACTGTAAACATTATTAGTTCTATATGTTTAATTTTTTGTATTGCCTTCACATACAATAAAAATAATAACTGTTTTTTATTACACTGTTAATGTTTTTACTGATTCTCTTTACAATTTCAAATGTCTAGCAATCTTACAAAACTTTGACAAATATTTTATTATATAATTGCACAAGTATTTATATTAATAGTCTAAACATACATACAGGGCCGGATCCAATAAGTGCGGGGCCCGATTGGATTTTTTTGCGGGACCCTCTATATATTAAAATTAAAAATTTAAATAAAATGCAAGTTCAATATTTCGAAAAATAACTTTTCGTTAATTTTGGTGGTGATGCGGGGCCCCTTCAAGTGCGGGGCCCGATTGCTCAATCGCCTTAAATCCGGCCCTGCATACATAATATATATAGAAACTTAATGCTTCCTCAAAAATATGTAAATAGATCAAATATATTATTTAGGTTCAACCTATTATATATTATAATGTGGACAATAATCGCTGACATTTTAAGACAGCATAATGTTATGATACTTCAGGCTAGGTTAGACTTTTTGAAGAAATACCTTTATTACAGTATATTTCCAAATTGTTGTGATATAAAGATTAATAAGTTGGTGCAAGATTATATGATTGAGCAGTTAAAAAAAAATTAATAAAATGGATTATGAAAGATACTAAAAAAAAGTTGAACTTGATGTTTCATTACTTGATAAATGTAATGCAAGAAATTTAGTTTCCTGAAAATATAAATTTAGCTTGATAACCATGGCAACCTACAGCTTTTTAAATAATATTGTTTACTGCTAATTCTAAGTTAAAAATCCTCAACCTCTTGTAATCAATCTTAAAAAAATGAAAATATATAAACAAGTAAACAAATAAATAAATTTTGGAAATAGTTCAGGATGTTATAAAAGTTTACTTGAATAGGATCAGTATTATTCTCATATATTTTCTGTTACTGCAGTCATCATAACATCCATTGCACAAAATTAAATGTTTTTATGTGTCATATATTTTTGTAGATTAATTAAAGAAAAAAAAATATTATTAAAAAACATGCTATAAATTATTTATATTTATAGAATGTATCAGAATTAAAACAGGCAAAACTCACTATACGTATTGTGGTAGTCATGAGAAATGGTCATGTGATGTTAATGTATCAGAATTGTAATATAAATTCTTTATTTTGGTTCAAAATAATAAAAAAACATATCGAACTTAGATTTCATTTCAATGTATCCATTTCTCTTCAAACTTTCATTGTACATAGATTGCAGGACAATCGAAACATAGATGTGTATATATGCACAATAAAAGGTTTTGCAAAAAAGAGTAAAGTGGTTTGGATAAATTGGATTTATATAAGATATTATAATCACATTCATATCGGCTTAAACCAAATTGTGCAAACGCTTTTTACGAGTGTTAAATAATAAATGAATACCCTCTGACCCATACAAGATATAGAATTTATGCAGCAATAAAAGGAATCCTCTTATTACTACGACTCAAATATTTATATATGAGCAAATCTGAAGTACTGGCACAGAAGGTGTGACTATAGAACAGTCACTTTGAATTACTATATATAACTTATTGCTGCATAAATTCTATATCTTGTATGGGTCAGAGGGTATTCATTTATTATTTAACACTCGTAAAAAGCGTTTGCACAATTTGGTTTAAGCCGATATGAATGTGATTACAATTGTATACAGACGCTATAAAAAATAAATGCTGATTTATATATAAGATATTATAGCAAAAATAAAGGAAAGAGTGATTTTAGTAATATTTGATACTAATGTGTTGAAGTGTATGAATTTTATTCTTTACTCTGTGTTATGTTGATTTATATTATTTATAATTTTGGCAGAGGTTCAATCTACTATATATATATATGAAATAGAACCAGTTGCATATCGCCAGCTAAAATTCAAATATAAAATATTATCGATATCAAATATTACCCTAATTTCAGCAACATTCTCTTGTGAAATAAATATAAGTCTGAATACAAGTAAAAGGGTCAACCTCTTATCTGTCAACCAAAGTTGTAATGTATAATAAAATTCAACCCTACATTAATAAGAAGCACAAATCTAAATCAGCAAAGATATTATTATTTTTATAATAAAAAAAAAAATTTTCACTTATACATAGAAAAAAAGACCAAAACAGTAGTCGTTTTAAACTCAAAGCTCAATAAATGCATTTTCTTTTACATTGTATTAATCTTTCTTTGTATATGTAAGTGAAAATATATTTGTTTATTAGCAAAATAATATCTTTACTCATTTAGATTTGCACTTTTTGTTACATAAAAATCTGAATTTCAATATACATTACAACTTTGTAGTTAACAGGTAAGAAGTTTGACTTTTTATTTGTGCTGCTTTATTCACACATGCATAAGGGAGCACTGATGAAATTAAGGTAACATTTGAAATCAGTAATATTTTGTATGTGTATATGCATACAGATATACATAATTTTCTATCTACATAATATATTTGTCAATTACACTTCTGAAAACTTAGACAATGAAACTATAAAAAGATAAAAGTAACAACAAAGTGCACTTAATTTAAAAGTACAAATATAGTGTATCGCTTCTAATAACATCAATCTAAAAACATGTTATAATTTGAACAATTTCCTTAATGTATAGCGTCTTTTTATAAAAATTTCAGGGTAACTTTTTAAAATCCTCACAAAAAAAAAAAAAAAACATTATATATTAAAAAAATTAATCCATAGTAACTTATTTCTTTAACTCCTTTATCTGCTTCCGTGCAATAAGCGGGTGACCCATGTGTCTTATTTGCTTGGTCAAAACGTTTTCTTTTTTTAATGACGTAAAAACTATAAGCATGACTTCAACAGAAACACGAGCATTTTATACAACTTTTACATAGCTTTCTAATGCTGTCTTTAAAAAAAAAATCTGATGAAATTTGGATTTTTTTATTAATTTTTTTTGTAACCAGCGCATTTAATTTTTTTTTTTATCAATTTTGTAATTTCCACGAAGCAATAACGACAGAAAACTTTTATTGGCCTAAAAATACAATTTTATCGGATTAAAAGTATGCTGATTCACAAACAAGGCCTTCCTTGGAGTCTAAACGTAATCGCAGAACAACAGGCTCGTAAGTATACAATTTTAATTTTTTGAATAATATTTTAGTTGTTTTTTTTTAATTATTTGAAAAAAATCATTTAATTTTTATTAATTTGCGTTTATAGTGATGTGTGTCTATATAAATTGTATATTTATTTATGCTTATGTGGATTCATATGCACAGTAATTTTATGTTCTAATATAATCCACTTATTTTATAAAAATAAGCTTATTTTATAAAAATAATGATTCTCAAAAGGTTTAATAATTTATTATTTGAAAAATGATTTATTGGTTTGTATTGGTGGGTGTGTATATAAATTCTATATTTAAGCTCATATGAATTCATATTGAAGCAATGGATCTGAAGTCCAATCCATGCTTCACATCTTCCTATAAACTTGATTAATATTGTAAACCTAAATTAAGTTTATAGTCCAATATCAGCAGGGTTTTGCATTACAGCTAAAAATAATTACGTTTATTAAATTTGTATTTGCTTTTAAATATTTTCTTTTAAATAAATTCCATTGTAACATTAAATTGCTGTTAAAAATATTACTTGTGAAAACCGTTTAGTCAAACATATATATACGTCAAGCATATATATATGAGTTAATGCAAAATTCTGCTGAAATAAAATGCTTATTTTATTAAAAGAAATAAGAATGTATTTTACTTTTAAATCTTGTTCAAATATTTAGTATGATTTGATTTTGAGATAAGCCCACCAACATTTTCTAAAAGAATGTATATTTTTAATTAGTTAAGCCCATTCAAGTCAAATTAAAGATGGCCTTCTCTTTCTTTTTTTAATTAATAAAATCCCAAAGTTTAAAGAAAGAAATTTAGAGTACAAAAGTAAAAGTTATTTTTAGAAAATGTTACTTTGAAACAAAGGAGCATGGGGAGGCTTATCAAGATCTCAGATCATACAAACAATAGAAGGTAGCTGACAGAGAGGGTATAAATAAAAGGGAGAACAAAAGATTGGCAATCAGAGTTTCCTTTTGGAAAAAGGCATTCAGATTTTCCTTTTGGAAAAGATCAGTCATTCAGATTTTCCTTTTGGGAAAAGATTATTCATTCAGAGTATTCTTGCGGGCTGTCAGATTGCTCCGTGGAGAACTTTAGAAATTTTGCTGTTGCCTGTTGTGATTTTATTATATGAATTCGATGGAGTCTACCATGCTTGGCTAGGCAAATAAATAACTTTGTCTACCGCCGAGGGTTCCTCAATACCAGAAAAATGCCGTAGTATTTACTCAATCGTCATCTGAACTCTGTGCCGTGTCTGGAGGACTTTTTGTGAAACCATGCGACCGATTTCCACTTTCCTTGTCCGGACAAACACATCTCATCAGACGGATCAAGCTACGCCCGTCGATGGAACATGACCAGGAATAAGGACGGTAATCATATCTCTCCTCATGAACTATTTATTATGCTACCCTTTTTGTCCATACTTTTTATAATTGCTTTCTTGAATATTTATGAAATGTGTGTTTAATGATATTTATAATGTAACTATTTTTATTAGACTAGTTAGATATATGTATATGTGATCATCTATCTAGATATTTAACCCTTTTTCCTTCGCTATTCTTCATTACTCCCATGTGTAAATATTTTAATTCTATTGCGGTTGGGTTTATTAGTTAATTGTTCATATAAAAATCCCTTTCCAGTTTTATTCATACTTGTAAAATTTAGTACGAGTAAGTTTCCTTTTTTGTTTGCCAACTTGATCTCCTCGATAACGCTTCTTTTGTCCGCCATTAGCTTCTTACATATGTCAGATTTAGCGATATACATCTTAAATCATTTTAAACTCTGTTTTAGCGCAAAGCAATTAGAAAATGCTTTGCGAAAGATTTTTATTATTGCACTTTATCGAGCAGATTCGAGTTGACAATGTTTAATAAAATTGGGAAGGAAAGATTTAGACCGCAAGCATATTAATCTGGTTTTCATTGTCTCATTAGTTATTCATTAATTTAGGGGAATAGCGAAGGCCATTAAATTATTAATAATATTTCAAATGTCATTTATTAAAGATATTTATTTAACTAAAAAGCTTGAGTTTGCTAGTTATATTTCAATGCTTTGTTTTACTGGTAAATGATCCAGGCATGCAAAACACATATTTCTAAGTATTTTTGCACATTTAACTATTTAGCTCCGTAGGTGGTTCTGTCCATGTCTCCCGCTGATGCTAAGCTCGTGGCTCGGTAAGAAAATCTCTATGCGTGTCTCAGATAGTGTTGTTCGGTTCATGATAGCTTCGAGACTAGATGAATAGGGCAGAGGTCATAGTATTCTTGGTTTAATATCTCGCATATGGGTGGCCTCGAGGTACTTTTGCCTAGTATTCGAACTGGGTTAAATCAACATACATCATCTGACTGTCACAATATATACAGTAATTTTGTGTGTTCTAATATAATCAATCCACTTATTTTATGAAAATAATGATTCTCAAAAGGTTTAATAATTTATTATTATGTTTATATGGTGTGTTTGTATTTACTCTTGTGTATTGCATAACAAATAATGATTTACTAAACTAATAATCAAATGTATAGAAAGATTGCATATGCAAGCAAAGAATCAAATTCTGATTCTTGCCTATGCCTTGATACTCATCTGTGGACTCACTAGTTTTGCCATATCTTTCATCACATTATTTTTAAGTCTATAGCTAACAAATGGACTGTATGTAAATAAATTATATCTATGTGATACAATAAATATAACAAGATAGCATCACTGGTGTGCATAAAGAATATAAACATCACTGATGTACACAAAAAAATATCAAATGAGATGAAACTCATTTTATCAGTGATACAGACAGTAGCCTACAATTTCTAGTTTTAGATAGACAAGAAGCCAATTGCTATGATGACAAATACATATCTATCTTCTGGAAATGATTTGTTTTGTATCTTTTATTAGGATGAATCTTTTTTTTATAGACGCCCTTGAGTTTTGGTAACTTTTGGGGTACAAGATAAAAATGAAGAATTCTTATGCGAATACTTTTGGAGATTCTGAAGCTATGGATTATCTCAGGTAAGACATATTATATATGGTTTGAAAGATAATTTTGTGAGGAATACAAAGAAATTATCACTGAAGATGTAATTTAAACTTAGTTAATGATGAATTAGAAATTACGAACAAACAATAAAGTAATAATTATGTTGGATGTTGAAATTTCTTTTTTTACTTATTTTTTAAATGGTTATCACTATTTGTCTTAGACTTATTGTTTTCCTTAGTTTTTCTAATTTCTATTAATGCAAATTTTTTTGTTCTAACATAATTAAAACTGAAGTTATTGTGAAAATTGTGTCTCAGGTCAGGATTTTAAAAAATTCAATATGATGCCTGAATCTGAAAGTTATAAAACAAATAAAGAGTTTACTCTCATATATGCAAATTACATACTTGCGAAATAACCATTATAGAAACTCAGACAGTATTAGTATATAAATTGTATTTTTAAAATTGATCTAAGAAAAAAAGAAGGAAATTTTAGGAAACATAAAAAATATAAAACAATTCATTGACTTAATAAAACAAAAATTTCAAAGAACATAATTCTTATAATAAATAAAAATGTTTGACTGACTATTCAGAAACAAAGTTTCAAACACACTAAGTTAATACATTCTCACCCCAATGACCATGTAATATCAGTCTGATTTAGTGTTTGCAATTTGGGTAAACTAAAATCTAATGAGTGCAAATAAAATAGAAAGTAGGTAATTATATATATCAAGTGACATCTCCAAAATGATTAGTACAAAATAAAAAGTTTAAAACCGCTCACTGTAGATATAAAATATTAGCTATAACCCATCAAAAAATGATCATAAAAAAAAAAAAATTAAAAATAATCCTATAAAATTAAACTTATACATAAAAAATAAAAAGCAGTGTTGTACTCAGCAGATGTAGGCAGATGAAAAATCTGTTTTCAAAAGCATCAATATGTAAATGGTTTCTCTTTAGATGAAGTAAGAGGCTTCTGTGATTAGGCTTTATGTCCAAAGTCCTTGTTAATCAAATTAATATACAAAGAATAAAATTATTCATAGAATTTGAATTGAATGCTTTTGGTAGAACTAAAAAATATAGACAATAAAATAATAACAAATTGCAGGCCACAAAACAAAATTTGGAACTAGTATGTTGAATCATAGGGAAAGATCACAAATAAACTGTGAAAATCAAAATGAAAAAACTAGTCTAATAAAAAGCATGGGAATTTTGTTTTAAATCATTATGATATTACATACTTAATGCTGTAATAATAATTTTAATTTAGAACAGATATCAACTGCCATATTTAAAATTTTTATTGAATTCCAAAAAACTGTCTGTCCCATTCAGTTTCAAAATTATGATTTTTTTGTAGAATATTTCAGGATTTGGGCTTCTAAATTATTAGTTTTTAGAGTTAGTATGAGAATGTTTTGTTATTTACGTAATTAAGACAGTGTTTAGAACTAGTAGCATTTTTGCTACTATTTCTAAACAAGACACTCACCATTATATAATAACCATTACTACTGACAAATAGACACTTAATATTATCAGCACCCAAATTCATGTAGTTTTGAATAAGTTGTGTTATGAAGTATCAAATAATGAATAATGCCATCAATGATGATAAGTGATAAATTGTGACTGTAGTATTTTAGTTTCTAACTATACTGTTCAAATATATTAAACAATCTAAAATAACAATAACATAAACGATAATGGTTGCATATTCAAAACCCTCTATTTTTATTTAAGTAAAAAAAAAACTAACTTTATATATTTTTAAAAGTTATTATATATAACTTGATTAACAACCATGCATTTTAGTAATATAACACAGTATGTAATGCTGAAGGAAAAAGGGCCGAAAATTAATAATTTTAAAAGTTAACAATATCTGTGTTTAATTAAATTATTTTTATTTACCTAGATGATCTTCCAAGTGGCCACATTCCACTTATGGAAGAATATAAACATATTTTATAAAAACTGTAAAATGTTATAATTGTGAGGATGATGCTAATGCATTAAAAATATACTTGGTTTAAAAAATTACTTTAAATAGTTTTTATATTATAAAATATATACTTTCACATACTCCAGTATATAAGTACCCACATACATTAAACAAAAAGAAACCGTAACAATGTGAAAATCATTTTACCATCATTATATATTCTAACAAATATGACGTTTACAATTTATTTATCTGAAATGAAATTCAAAAGTTGTTCATCACTCAAATGTTGGGTTTTTTTCGCAGTATTTATATAAGGCCTAAGAACCCATTCAATATCTTCTGATTTTTCATTTTCCAAAGTACCCATTTTAATTTGAAATAACCGCATTTCAAATCTTGGTCCTATTTCAGTCAGAACTATTTCCTTTTCCACCTTTTTGTACACATGATGTCTAAACGAAATAAAATCACTATCATTAGCAAACGTAATAACTCTCTTACTATCTTCTTTGGGCACAGGAAATAAATATTTTAAAATATTCATTACTCTTTTCCCAAGTCGTGAAGTAAAATTATGAAAAATTAAATGTGGATAAGCTTCCGACATGGTATCCATATCGGGAACGCTATGTCTTGAAACTGTATTAGATAAATTAAAGAACGCTGTTGGACCGAAAGGTAAATGACAAATTACTAGGCCTACAGGTGATCCACGATGTTCATGAACTATAATAAAATCCGTGACATCGTTTGCTCGGCAAGCATCAATTAATTGCTTCATTTGATATCCACCACGATTCATACGTTGAGAATTAGGAAAAATTAACTTCAATTCTTTAACAAATTGCTTTATAGTTGAACTCGGATCTCTGGAAGTGGTAATCATAATTTTAGGATCTTCTACTCCAGCCCACCTATATTCATCATCTATATGAGTACTAACTCCTTCTCCACCTTCGTCATCCCAATCACCAGCTCGTTGAAATAGGAGTGCATCTCTTTGTAAAGCAGTCGGGATTGGTTTATTTTCATCTAAAGCTCGCTTAATTTTTTCTTTTTTTTCTTGAATAGTCTTTTGTCTATCTTCGACTGATTTTCTATACAAATATTCTCTCCTTAATCGTGCTTGTTTTCTCAACATTTTTACCCAACGTGAAAGCAATATGGCGACTTCGCGAAGAAATTCTCGCAAAAAAGTAAATTGTGAAAGTAACTACTTTTAATAATGCATACGATAAACGAGAAATAAATGTATAAATTACATGAGAAATAATAGATAGTAAGTTCAAAAAACTACTTTGTGTTAAATCTATAAATTATAATATTACTGACATCTACGGACATTTTAAAAATTTCTTGCTGAGAAAAAAAAACAGAAAAGTCATGAAATATTTAAAATTGTCATATGAAAAAAAAACATTAAAAATTGTATGTTGTAGCTTATTTTTAAATATAACATTTTGTGAAAGTTGCAAATAACATTATCAGGTGCCATCACACTTATGATTTTTTGTTTCATAAAGCCAACCTATAAATTGGTCAACATTACCTTTAGCGGGCCAAAACATACGCCCTCTGGCGGAATAATTTTGAATTTTTTTTTGCGAATTTTGTTACTTTTTCTCCTATAGTTGTAAAGTTGGGACTTTGATAAAGTAATCGCATATACGCTATCTGTAGTTTGAGACCCATTCAGAGAACTCATCTGAGAATCACATTACTTCACAATTAACTACAATAAGGCTTTGGCAGGCATAAAACACATAATACTTATCTTGTCAGTTAATGAAATGTTAGATCTTTCAGCTATTCATGCAGAATCTTGTTGTTCATGGCAGTTGATGGAGGAACTTCAAACTCTGGAATTAGCAATGAGGTGGTTAACGGGGAGATGGCTGCTAAAGAACAATCCTATGTCAGCATTTTCACTGGTGAGATATGCTAAAGATTCAGATGGTGTTAGATGGCAATGCAGATTATCTCACTGCCGTATATCCATCAGACATGGCGTGTTTTTTTCCAGAAGTTAACTACCCCTGAAAATACTTTTGCTTATAGTCTTTTATTGGGAAAATAATTTGCTGCAAGATTACATTGTTCACAAGACTGGTGTAAATGCCCAATTTAACATGGACTGTGAACATTTTTCTATTGCTGAGAACTATGTATTGTAGTTGAAATTATTTTTTCAGAGTGCAGATGTTTTGGCCTGCTAAAGTTAATGTTTACCAATTACTTAACTAACCATTCAATTATTAATCAGTAAATGGGTAACTAACTATTCCCACTTAGATATTAAAACAAAATGATAAAATGCTAAAACTTCAATACTAGATAGTTGTCAAGTTTTCTGAGTAATGTTTTTTTTTTTTTTTCAGTATTTCTGCTCAGAAAACTATCACAAAGATTTTTTTTTTCCTCTGCAGAACATATTTAAAGGCTACCTTATTTTTTATCTATATAAATTTGGAATTATTTATGCTTTGGAGAAAGAAAAAAATGCATTAAATATTAAAAACAATAAAATATATCACATTATACTTTGATGACTGTTTTAAATCATCTCAGCATGTTGTTTTTAATTATCACATGCTCTCTTCTGAAGCTCTAAATTATTCATATTTTTTAAAATATAGATCTCAATCGCTTATTATTCAAATTCACTGTTACTTCTAAAGTAATACAATTTTTTGTAATATCTTATGTATTTCACATTACAAGATGAACATTTTTGTAAAGATTAGAGTTTTCTCTTACTCATTATCAGTAGTAATTTTTTTTTCTATTAGAAATTTTTCTTATAAACCAATAAAGTATCACCTGACTCCATCACATGAAGTTTTCTTATTTACATATTTTTTTCTTTCATCAAAAATGAGGGAAGTAATTGTTTAGCTAATAACTCAGAACTGACATATAAAATCTAGTCTCCCATAACTCTGTGAAAAACTATAAAGTGCATGGGTGTACATTTATAAATATTACCATAGTCTTTATGCACTGTACTATTATCATGAAATTTGTTGCCATGGTAATATATCTCATACTATAATTTCTTTCTGATATCATCAGTAATGCAACATCGAACTTCTCAATGATGCTACAGAGTATGAAAATAGAGTTTTAGTTTCAAATCTTAACAGAAAGATTTAAATTTTTTAAACAGCAAAAAATCTTACAATACATAACTTTTATAAACTATTTTTTCTACTAGATGAGCTAAGATTTTAGTGTTTTAATTAATAATTGTAGTAGAAAACCTGGTATTGCGACAAAATGTATCTGTTTCTATTATAGACATACAATTTTTGAAAAAATTACAAAGTCTTGAAGAATATCTCTTTGATCCTCTCATTTATTGATAAATGTCACAACACATTATAATATACCATTAAAAATTCCACATTTCTTATGGCATTTTTTCCCCCATCAAACATTACCCTCCTCTTTATAAGTATTCTAACTCCAATATATAAATATAACTAGATTAAACTAGTATTTGGTTAAATACCTTCTCAGCATTTATGTTAATAATTTTAAAAAATTACATTTTTTTTTATTTTCTTGGTGCAATTGAAGAATTACTTTTCTGAACCGTTTAAGTTCACTTCTTGATTAAACATTTCTTTACACAAAAGTCCAATGCTGACTTGGTTTTTGTTATTTAGTCAAACAATTTTGAGAACTACAAAATATTCCAGACCATTTTCTCAAAGAGTATCATAGAAATGTTTTGTGATGATGGTGTTTTAGTTGTATTTTTATATTGGACTAGTTCCACCATCTAATATGAGTATTGAATGTCTTTAGAAAAATTTAACTTTATTTAAATATTCCAAATACATTTAATTATTAGTAATAGCACATCAAACAGGTTAGTATAAGCACATGACAGTACTAACCTGGAATTCGAACTTTGATTCTTAGATTCTTGAGTATTGAATTTTAAGGTGATGCTCTAACTAACTGAGCCAACCTGCCAAAGGCAACAGTTAGTAAAAATTTCATATACTTATCTATGAGGTTCCTCCTGATTTCTCCACTTTTTTCTAAGAGCAAAGTTGATTACTGGTTTCCCGTACATTATGTATAGTCACACTAGGTTGGCTTACGAGATTGTTTGCCATTGTCATGTGATCAGCTTCTTTAAATTTTTTTCTTTGTACCTTTTTTTTCTATTCAATATTTTTGTATTTTCCCAATTGAACATATATTCATTGGCATATATATGGTCTGCTACCTTAGACAGATCTGTTTTCTCTTTTCTGATCATTAGTTAGTGTTCTTGCAAGAGCTTTTCAATGGGATGACTGGTCTCACCAATATATGTTCTTTCACACTCACATGGTATTTTATGGATGCAGTTTTTTCTTTTCAACATTTCAAGTTTAGGCTTTGTAGATATTAGAATTCCTTGTAATGTGGTGTGGCTCTGGAAAGCTGTTCCGATGATATACTGATTGCCAATTTTTCTTAATTGCCTATTTTTGGAATGTATGGGTACACTGCAGTACCAATAATTGTTTTTTTCTTTTGATGTTTTTTTTTGTTGTCTATTTAAAGTTTTTTTTAATAACAGCTTATGGATAACCATTTTTCATAAGAATTTGTTCTATATAGATCTTTTCTTTTTCCAAATCAGATTTCTAAACAAACTTCTTTTGCTCTATTCCATAATGATAGTATAACTCCATGTTTTGTGTTTCTAGTGTGATTATATGTATAGGCTAGGTATTTTCCTGTATATGTGGGTTTTTGGTAAACTGTAGTTTTGATTTTAGCATGAGGGAATCTTGTCACTAGAACATCTAAGAATGCCAATTTTTGTTATTGTTCTGATTCTATTGTGAATTTAATTGACGAAGATATGTTGTTGATGTATTTTCAAAAAGTTTGTAGCAGTGCTTCACCATGTGGCCATACAACAAATGTATTATCCACATAGTGACGCCAAACTTTAGGTGGATATGGAGTAGTTTTTATGGCTGTGGTTTCAAGTTCTTCCATGTAAATATTGCTAATCAGGAATGAGAATGGTGAGCCCATAGTCATTCCTTGATTTTGTTGGAAGAATTCTGTATTATAATGAAAGTAGGTTATTTTTATGCAGAATTTTAATAATTCCTGCAAACTATTATCACCATTTAATGTTTTTCTTACAACAGACAATGTCTCTTCACATGGTATATTCATAAATAAACTTTCCACACCAAAGCTTACCAGTAAGTCAGTTCTTTCAATTTTTATCTTCTTGATTAATTCTACAAAGTGTCTAGAATCCCTGATAAAGAACTGAGTCTTGTATGCCAAAGGACTTAGAACTTTGAGAAGAAATCTTGACAAATTTTAGCAAGGTGAATTTCAAGAATGGGTCTTAATGGAGCCTTATGAATTTTAGATAGATCATAAAGATGAGGGATTTTGCTGAAATATGATGTTATTTTACTTTTTTCTGAATCAGTATCTGCGATGCTTTCTGAGTAATGTTTGTAACTTTGTTTTTGTACTCGGTATCGGATTTTTTGCCACTTTTCTATATTGGCATGCTAAAAGGAGTTCTTATATTTTTGTCATAGTCAGTTGTATCCATTACAACTATTGCATTGCCTTTGTCAGCAGAGAGAATAATTATAGATTTATGTAATTTGAGAGATTTAATTGCTTTCTTCTCATCATTGGATACATTTGACTTCAGTTTTGTTGCTTGTAAAGTGTTCTTTTTATTCTCCAGCATAATTCTGCTGCTTTTTCTAAAGGCAATTTTGGAGTGATTTCCTCAGTGACTGCCATTATATCTAATTAAGAGATATTAGATGTGGTATGGCAAAGTTTAATCCTCTTTCAAGAACAGAAATTTCAGTATCTATTAGATGTTTAGAACTGAGATTTTTAACAGATGAAGTTGGTACACTACTTGGTCCATTATGATTTTTAATATACCCATGTAGGTTAGTGACTTTTCTCTTTTGGCATTCTTTTATTTTTTCACGTAATGTAGAATATGATTTTCTTACTGTTTGAGTAACGCTCATGAAGTCTTCATCAGTAAGTTACCATGTGAGTGTGGAAGAACATATACTGATGAAACCAGTCATCCCATTGAAAAGTGCTTGCAAAATCACAAACTGATTATCAGAAGAGAGAAAACAGATGTGTCTAAGTTAGCATTCCATGTATGTGCCAATGAACATATGTTCAATTGGGAAAATACAAAAATATTGGATAGAGAAGAAAAGATACAATGAAAAAAATTTAAAGAAGCTGCTCACATGAACAATAGAAAACAATCCCATAAGCAAACCTAATGAGACTATACATAATGTATGACAACCACTAATCAACTTTGCTCTTAGGAAAAAGTGGAGAAATCAGGAAAAACCTCATAGATAAGTATAAGAAATTTTTACTGACTGCTGCCTTTGTGAGGATGGCTCAATTTTTAGAGTGTTATAAAAATATACTCAAGAAACTAAGGATCCAAGTTCGAATCCCATGCTAGTACTGGCATTGGTCAGGCCAGCACCACCTGAATAAGAGGGGAGAATAGTATCACTTGAAACATTGTGCATATACTAACCTGTTTAATGTGCTAATACTAACAGTTGAATGTATTTGGAATATTTAAATAAGTTAATTTTTTTAAAAGACATTCAATACTCATATTAGATGATGAAAATAGTCCAATATAAAAATACAAATATCATAGAAATCTTTAACCCTGATATTTTTATTCTCATTTGCTTCAGAGGTCTTTCAATGATCTGCCCACATAATTGCTTACTGAAGTCAAGGTACCTCAATTGTAGATTTTTATTGAAGCCTTTTATTTTTCCAAAGCTTTATATTGATTATTTTTTTGAACTAAAATTTTTTTTATAGGGTTCCAAAATATAACTTTTATTTCCTCTTGTTAGAACCTAAATTTTCATCCACATAGGTTTTCTAAATATATCAAAATGTCCATTAGTCTTATCTCTCTTTTTTTTTTAAAAAAAAATTTAAATTCAAATTGTGTTCTATTTAAATAACATCAAATGGAATTTATGCTAGGCAACAAGAAATGTGTATCATTAACAAAATATCTGCAACATTGATTTATTTGATATATTGCTTTAAAACATAGCTACTATCAAGGTGTGCTTATACTCACAAACACTGTTCATTTACTTAATAGTTACTAAGAATCATACTTTAAAATGACATGACCTACAACTTCAATATTCTGTCTTTTTAACTTTGAACAGTAAATGTTCCAGTTTCATAGTTTTGAATCCTTTAATATTGTATGCAGTAGAATACAATGTCTATCCATTAAAATTTCTAACAATAAAACGATTAAGACAACAATGTGCAGTAGCAAATAAGTTTTAAATAATTAAATATATATGATTTCATGATTAAAATTTTAGTTTAGTCAAACATTGGTGGCCTAGTGGTTAACATAGCCGCTTCCCGGTCAACGCTTTGACATATAGAAAAAAAAATTAGTTTAAAATATTTTTATTTTGTATTTTTGTTAATATATTGTTGTTTTTTTTCATGTGTCAAAGCATCACAGGGAAGCGAACCCTGGACAACTGCTTGTAAGGCAGCTGTGCTGACCACTCGACCACCAGAAACTGTATTTTTGACATAATATTTAATAAATCTACCTTTTAGCAGAATTTATGATATAATAATCTTTAATAATAATCAAGATTATAGTTCTCTTTTGTATAGTTGTTCTCTATAATTTCCTCATTCTCAATCTTTATCAGAATGTTGTTCTTATTAATTAAATGGCTGATGACATTTACTTCTTTACAAAGAAAACTCAAAAGAAAACTCAACATATTCACAAACTTAATGGACATTAAAAAGATTTATACAACGTAAATGTTGCTCATTAGCTGTCCTAATTGAGATAGTATTTTTCTATCTTATATGAAAATGTATTATTATTCTAACTTATTGTTTTTAGTTTAATATTTTTTGTTGTTTTGTCTTACATGAATAACTTAATAAATTATTAAAGTGTATAATGTCTGCATATACCTTATGTATTAACAGCCGTTGTTACTCGAGAGATCATCGCAGCCACCTTGCAAGCAAGTAGTTGGTTGCAGACAGTTGTGGGTTCACCTCCCGTCCGATGCTATGACTTATGAAAGAGAGAGAGAGAAAAAAGAAAATCTGATCTTTCTTTATAAATAAGATTAAAAGTTTTTTACTAAATATTCAAGCAGAAATATATTTTAATTATGCAAATTTGAAAAGATTTTAAAATCCTGCTTGATTACTAAAGGCTTTGAAGAAAAAAAAGAGAGAAAAGGTGGGAAGAGGGGAAATAAATTTTAAATCATCTCTATAGTAAAATGTTAGTGCAATATTTTTTTTTATAGTGGTATAATGTTATGAATGAGTCCTAATCACATCTTACTAAAGATCCACTGGATAAATTGGAAGACAAAAGACAAAATATTTTTTTGCTGTTTCTATTATTTATCAGCTCTAAAAGTACAGTCAAGCATTGGTGGTCGAGAGGTCAGCACAGCCGACTTACAAGCAGTTGTCCTGGGTTCGCGGGTTCGCTTTCTGGCCGATACTATGCCATATAAAAAAAAAAGTACTACAGAAATGCAAATCGTATTTAAAAGGAAAATCAAGGAAATTGTAGAGGGGGTATGGAGAAAGAAAAAACTATAAATGGAAAAAAAGAGAATGATTAGTAAGCAGTAGGGGTTTAAGAAGAGGATACATAGAAACTCTATAGCAATGACTCTACAATGTTTCCTGATTAAAAAAATCAGATACTTCCCTGGGAAGCCTTGCCTTCTTTGCTGAGCCTGAGGTCATCATGGGAATTGATAAGCCCTGGAAGAAAAGTTGCCAACCAGCTAGCCAAGATTGAAACATTATAAACTGGGATGATCCAGATACATGCAAGAATCATGCAGGCACATAATTTCAAATATAGGAATCTCTCTCATGAGTGAATTTGGCAATCAGATTGCTGCCAGTTGTGGATTGACACCAATTCAATCAACAGTCAGAGCACTGCAACTGAATGGGTAATTATGAACTGTTTCTTTAAGTGAAAACTAGGATATTTTTGGGGGGATGCAATTTAGAGACTCATTTCATACCCCATAATAAAATATATTTGGGAAATTGGCATTTCTCTCTAAATAGAGCTTGGCATTAGGTTATCTTATATATATATATTATGCCATTGCAATTTAGTCATTAGCTAAATTTGTAGTAATGTGCATGAAAGAAAATGTAAAACAAAAATCATCATCACATTTTTAGGGCATCCAAATTTAAACCCTACAAGATCAAGTTTTAAAAGCTTAAGGCAGAAAGAGAGTGGGACAACAGTTATATTCTTTAATTGTTTGTGTGTTGATAGAAAACTCAAACAGAGTAATACACACATTTAACTATTCAATATTTAAATTTTTTTTATTAAAAAGTAAAGTAATAATGCATATGTCTAGGCAGTGTGTGTGTAAGCTGTTTAATTGTCCTTGTATATTTCAAATATTAAACTCTCTTTAAGGCTAACCTACATTTGCTAAATTCTAATATTTTATTCTATTTCTATTTTATTATTCTATTCCTATTTTTGTTCTTTGTCTATGATTATAATTTGGGGTTTAAAAGTTGTAGTTTGGGGTTTAAAAATTGTAAGAGTTTAATGTAGATATTAAAATCGTAATTTCTAAAAAGCATTTAGATTGTTTTATAAGCCTGTTTTATAAATAATTTGAATGCGTGTGTATGTACATTGCATACATAAACTACATTTTTATTTATTAAATATTGAAAGAAAAAGAAGAAAATCTGTTATATTTTTTTTTTCTTACTCAACAATTTCGTATTATAAGAGTTGTTTTTCTGTTAAAACTTAGAGACGATGTGAGAAGTCTAATTTAAAAATGTCTCATCCTAAGATCAAAAGAAAGAAGCTCAAATTTGAGATGTTACATGGGTGTAAAAAAGGATTAAGACTATTTTTTCCTTCAAAACAAAAGTTTGTCTAAAAATCAGGATAGTGAGATTTTTCATACTATCCAGCTAAAAAACAATTTGGTTGAAAATAAGTTATGTCTAATTAAAAGAGATGGTCAAAAATAGAAAAAAATCGGATATAAAAGCAGTCTGGAAAATCAGTTGAGCTATTATAAGGAGACTTTTAAAAAAATATTGAAACTAGAAAAGACAAGGATTTTTAATTTGACCCGATATCCTTTTTTAATAAAGTTTTGAAGGTTAAAAATATAAGTATGTTGGGCTAGAAAAATATATATATATCTCATCATGGGGCTTTTTCCAGGCCACCTTGGAATCAGCATATCATATAGGAAAGAAAAGATGTCTTGTCTGAAAAATAATATTCTACATCTTTTACTGACCGAGATAAATAAGATGTTTTTAAATAGAAAGAAAACATTCACCTGCATTTGAAGGTGATCAGGAAAAAAGAGTAATCTACTGATAAATATTAAATCATCAAGTCCAATTAATTGTTCCAGTAACTGAGTTTAAACCCAAGAAAAATTATAAATGTGAAAACAACTGCTGTACTTCATCCACTAAAAGAATCATGCTTGGCAGGAAGAGAAAAAGAGTTAATATAATGATTTCCAAATTGTCCACTAAAGCAAATAACCTCAATAGAATCATCATCATCAAATAATTATGCACCTCAAAAGAAAAATGGAAATGGTAGCTGCAAAAAGTATAGACATTAAACAAGATAAATTTGACTCATTGGAAGTCGCTACAAAGAATAGAACTGGTAGTATAAATTTTTTATATATTTTTTCTTTATAATATCAGAGACTTAGTAAAATTTTAGCAACAGTGTGGTATATTTTTGTTTAAAGAACTTTTAAAACAACCAAGATCAATTGAAACCCAGAATTTCTTAATAACAATAAACATAAGCTTCATTAATGATTTTATATGTACTAAAATTATGATTGTCTATTAACTTAAAGTTATGAAATGTTATTAATATGTAACATATTTATTTGTTATTGTTATTTTGTTTTAAATAATATTTTTTTTGTTATGGGGATAAAACTTGCACATACATAATAATATAATACTTGTTGCATATATGTAATTGTGTGTGAATGTAAAACAATAGGCAATATTAAGAATATTAGAGTATTGTGTTTTAAGTTAAAGTATAGCATTTCAGAGGGTAGAAGGAAGGGGGAGAAAAATAATTTAAAACATGTTCTGGAAATCTTGCTCTTTCACTTCTACTAACATTTTTTTTTTATCATTCTACTTTACATGTTAGATTATAAAGGTATGTATGCAAAAGAGAAAAGAGAGTGTTTATTTTTTTTTTTTTTGAGATTTTTTCTGGTGGAGTGAGAATCTTAGCAAATTTGACATCTAATTTAATATAAAATTATACCAGTTACAGGAAAGGGGGAAGAATTTAAAATTAATGTTATGATTTTAAAACAGTCGATTATGATTATTGTTGTTATTGTTAATATCAATTTTCATGTACATATACAAATTTTTATGTATACGTTAGAAATGCAGTAATAAATATTAATTTGTTTTATTAAACAGAGGCGTATATATTTCATTAAGAGCATTTTTTTTGTTAGTTGTGATCATTCATCATCAAGGTGAATATTAGTTATTTAATTTCCAATTAGATATACTAAGATTAGCCACTAATTATTAATTCTGTAAAATTTAAGTTTTATGATTAGGCTTAGTCTTAAACCATTATCGTTATCATTATCATCATCATCATCATGTTTTAATTAATGAGATAGATAAATGTTTAGAGGCCATAAATAAATATTGATTTCATAGTATTTAGTGATTTCTTAGTAATATTATAACCACCATCCCATCATCTATATCATGCAAGGATGAGTGAATTGCCATCCTAAATTAATAATATAATCTGAACTAGTAAAACGTATAAAAAAATATTGAAACACATTTATTATGTTAAGATCGAGGAAATGATTTCTGTCCAATGAAATTTATATACTCCACTTTAGTTTAGGGATGTTTTAGGTTTACCTAAATTTATTGCATATAGTGATATGGGTCTAAAAGCAAAATCTTCCATTTTTATTAGAAATAAAGTACCAAAAAGGGATTCAACCCCGGTACATGTGAAAAAGTTATAAATATAACTTTGTCTATGTCCAGGTAATCTAGTGGCACCCTGCTAGACCATATTCACTTGTGATTTATTTAAATATGCACTTGACATCAAACCAAGATATGAAAGTGAACAAAATCTACCATCTGTATACCTGATCAGTTATTTTGAGTTAGCAGTGTACTCACCTACTTGGTGTTATTTCCTGAGTTATAGTAGTTTGTTCTTAATAAGTTTATAGTTTCGACTTGTCTACTGCTGATACAATGCCTGCCTAACTAGGATTTGAAATAAACAGACATCTTAAATGATTAGTCACCAGGCATTATTGTTTATAATTAAAGATATTGTGATATCTTGAGAAATCTAATTATAGAAATATATTTTATTTAATCCAATGACCCTTAATATGATTGATAACTCAGTCTGATCTTTTGTTTAATAGCCACTACCCAGGTTAAATAATTCTTTTCTTTTTGATATAAAATAAAAGCTACAATTCTTTTTTGTTTATTAAGTTATAATATTTGAATCCAATGATATTTTAATATATACTTGTTCAATAGCTTATAGATACTATCCAGGTATATAAAATAGTAAAAATGGTAATATTATATTTGAATTTTAATATCCCCATTTTTTTTTAGTTATAATATATATTGTACCAAAGTACATTGATATTAAAGTAAATGTATGAATCCCATGTTTTAAAAATATATAAAATTTAATATTAAGAGAATAAAATGTAAAAACTAAAAAGTGGGGGGGGGGGATTTTGTATTAAATAAAATAAACTGTAAACGCTATTTAAAATAATAAGCTGTTTAAAATAAAAGATTTTTTTTTGTTTAAAAGAAGAAAAAAGTCTTGTAATAAAAATGATTTAATATTCTTTAAATGAATTTTTAATAAATAATAAAGAAATTTTGTTTTATCTTATAATAAAATAAATAAATATATATGTGTGTGTGTATGTAATTTTTAATAAAAAGTAGACACAGAAACTGATTTTATTTCACGAGATGAAGAATGCTGCTGCTAAATAAAGTTTTCCATTGTTTAAAACAGTAGAAATAGCTCAACTTTTGTTCATTCATGGTCTGATTTTCTCATTTTAATAAATATTTCTTGAAGTAATATTTCCAAAAAATGTTGCACTGTTAAAACCAACGTATTTGCAGTTGACCAAAAGCCGCTCTTTATGCATCTAAGATCTGCAATTAGTTCGGAAAGTAATCATGTTAAAATTGACTAAATGGACAGTGGAGTGTGGGAATGCCAAACCAGTCATGAAAATCATACCAAGTCACAGAATCTATGGAAGAATCATTTTACCAGTCGTCGATGAGTTAAGAAATAATTCCATTATGCTGTTTCTGTCGTATTTTAAAACCTAGATAATTCCCGATTTCTTTTTAAAATAAAGATAGACTTTATTAAAAGAACTTTGAACTTTTTGAATTAAACTTAAAAAAGAATAACTTTAAACTTCAAAAAATTAATATTTGCAATAATAAAATAAGTAAAAGCAGCTTCTATTAAATAATATTTTTGAAACAATGGCATGCATGTATGTGAGATTTGATTTTTTAAATGTAAAAAAAAAAGATAAAATAAAATGTGATATAACATGTATAATTTATTTGCAAAAGTAATATATTAAAATGCTTATTTTAATCTTTAAAAAAAGAAGTGTGCGTGTCTCATTATAAGATAAAACGATTAATTTATTTTAAATAAAAAACAAACACTTAAATTATTTTTTTAAAAATATTCATGTTTATTTCTGATACGTGCGGGTAAGTATAAATATTTATTTTCTTAATAAGAGTATGAGGGGAAAAAATCTAATCATTAATAATAGTATTTCAGAAAAAATTCACTAAGTTAAATTTATAAATGTTTAGTATTCAGTATAATGTTGTTGTTATTATTAGTTTTAAAAGATTGAAGTATTATTTTGAATGGTTCAGGGAAAATTATTTTAGTTTTAAAAAAAAAATAGTAGTAGCTTAGAAGAGGCAGCATTTAAGATATACCTTTTGTTTTGTCTATTAGTGGGTGGTTGGAACCGGTTGAGCTAGCAGGGATTTTCAGGTACCGAATTATGCTGATCAGATAGACAAGCTAATTCTAATGTAATTATCTGGCACCTAAGGGATTTTCTTTCTTCTTTTAAAAATAAAAATAAAGTGTTTATTTGATCGGTGTATATTTGGTAGTCGAGTGTTGAATGTTATTGATAGTTCGCTATTGATGATAGTTGACACTTTACCTGAAAACCAATCACTTTCTGAAAGGGAAATTTAAGAGGACAAAGTATAAAATATTAGTTAATATTTTATTTGTTGATGCTTGGTGTTTGTTGTTTCCCATAAGTTTAAGTAGTAAATTTTAAATTGTAATTTTATATCGTTAAGAGATTTGAAGGTAGTAAGTGTTAAATAGAAGTAGTAGTTAGTAATTCTTTTTATATTTGTTGTTCAGAGGAGGTTGGTTCAATATATATATATATAAAATTTAAAACCAGATTATCTTTTATAAATTTTGTCTTGTATACACTTTGTTTTGCTCTGCATGTGCATATCTGTTCATGCTGAGAGAGATGATCTTGGAAAGTTAGCTGAATAGAATAGTTAAATAAGTCAATAATAGAACCACAGAAATATTTATTGTCAATTTAGAAAAGGATGGTGAGGGTTTGAGTTGATCCAGTGAGATAATGATCAATTGTATAATAAGTCTAGGCCATGGTACTTTTATTTGGGTAGAAATCTTAGGAAGCACCTTGTATCTCCATCAATCCATAGAAATGGGTGTTCATGTATTTCCTTAGATGGGAATGAATATTCAAAGATTATATTGAAAAAAAGCATACATAAAAAGAATTGGGAGCAGAGTTGAGGAGAAAGAAAAATGAAAAGAAGAGCATCTCACTTGGATACATTGATACACAGGTTATTAGAAAACTTAATAAAAGTTTGATTTTATAATTTTACTTGCATGTATGTCTGAAATTATAAATTATGTATTAAAGATGTGCCTTATTTTAGTGAGTATTCAGGTAAAGTAATTAGGTGCTTGAGGGTTTAGGTAACTGTGCTACATAAATAAATAAAAAAAACTTGGGTTTGGATAAGATCACAAAATGAGGATTCTTTCAAACCTAGTTCTATACTGTCTGCCTAGTGGCACTCTATAGTAGCCATTTATGCCCATGATTTAGCAAGCTTTGCCATTCCAGTCATTATATACTATGACATAATATAGTTTATTTAACGGTTTGAAAATTGAAGGAATTAATACTAGTATTTGCAAGCTGAATTTTGACAGCAGGAAACTGAAGTATTTTCTATTTTTACTCAAGATCACTCAGTATTAACTTGATTCCAAAATATTTAACCTCATTTAAATCTACAGTAGCACTTCCACAGGAGTTGTGTAACTTGTAAATTTTCTGAAGATTTATAATCTTATTTTAACTGATTATTTCGGAAAACATATCAATTAGAATTTTAGATTGGGATAGGAATAAGCATCTATTTTAATAATATTTTTTACAATGTCTGGTGTTATAAAAAATATGGGAAAGTATTTGTAATAAAAAGATAACTCTGTATTGCAAAGATTTTGATTCTATTAAACTCTTAATATTTACTTTAAAAATGTTTTTACTTTTTTTTTAATATTGGGTTTGATTTTTTACTCTTCATTAATATCTCCTAAATCTCTTGGACACTTCCTTTATTAAAACTTCCATCCATGTTAAAGTTTGCTGAGAGATTCAGTCATCTTCATCCAAAGATACTTATACTTCTCACGATCCATCCATTGTGACTCCACTGATTATGGTGCTTAAATTTTTTATAAACTTAGGCAAAACTCTCCATACAGTAGTGCCACCCTGTGCCAACCAGAGTAATCAATGGAAAATGCGTACTCTTATTGGCACAGGGTGGCACCACTGTATGGAGAGTTTTGCCTTTGTTTACAACAATTATGTGCTAGTATAAGAGATGGTGATCATGTAATTTTTATAAACTTCTGAGCAATGAACCATACAATATGTTTTATCAATTGCAGTGAGTGTTTATTATGTTATGACATATATTCCACCTTCTTCAGATTTTAATCTCCATAAATATGTGAGCATTTAATTTTCGAGACTATAAATAATTTATAAGCTGCAGTCTCTCATAAATAAGTATGGCCATTTCAATTTCAAAACAGAAAAAGATAAAAAGATAAAATAATATCCATAGAGATGAGTTTTGTGATGACTATACAAACTAATATAAAAACTATAAATTCGTTGACATATAAAACATTTTAAAACATTCCGTTTATTTGAAATTTTGCAATGCAGTCTTTTAAATTGTGTAGATTTTTTTTTCTCAATAAGACTTCAATGCCAAATCTAATCATAGTAGCTCTCCATTATGTTCTAGTCTTAGCCATAATTTTCCAATAAAAGCAATTAATAATGGACTTCTTTAGACTGTCTTTGATATAATCTTTTTTGTCAGATAAATGATATCTGCCTTTCTCATGAAACCCATAATTTAGTTCACCAAAAATTATTTTGTAAGAAATTGATTATTCTTCATTCACTTCATTTACCAATAGAATCTCAGCCTCAGGATGGGCGGTTGAAAAATTGGAGTGTGGAGTAGATTGAAGCTTGTCCATTAAAGTATGAGGATTGGCTATCTTAATATATATCTGAGCACTTATAGCATACATGTGTGGAGATGGTAATCTGGACCAACTGATGATTGCTGGTTTAGCATGAAATATGTATATTGGTGATTATTTATCTTTTCAACATATATGTGTTCAAGTGTACCAGTGTTATGAGATAGAGTGGAGAGTGGTGGTCGTGTGAAAGTCTGTGCTCATATACTGTATCAGTCGAAAAACCCACCACCTGAATGCAAGTCGGATCCAAACTCAGCTGAACCAAAACTGAAGTCAAACCCAATTCACCAGCTCAGATTCGTAGAAATCTAAATCGACGGCACAGTGCTATGCACCAAGAAACTAGCTCAACAGTTGGTGAGGATCAGAGACTCCTGAACTGACATTAATATCTGGTAATAAACTAATTAAAATAATTTTAAATCGAATCATATGTATATATTCGGGTTGCCAACACAGACAGCGAGTATTAACATTAAAATAATTATGAAGGAATTAAGCACTAAGAAACCAAGTGTGTTTAGAAAATATTTAATAATAATAATTTGTTTTGTTTGAATTTTAAATAATGATTATATTAATTACCTCTAACCTTTAACAGAATTTATAATAATAATAATAATAATAATAATAATAAGAGTGGCGGTCCTTGTTATATGCCAACAAGTATTACACAATATTTGAAAGTCTATGTCTATCCCCCCCCCACAAGAAATAAAAGACAGATAAAGGTATTCATTAGTAAAGGAATTTATTACTCTAATTTTATACAAAAGAATGTGACATTTATTTTCACATTCGCAAATCCATTCATGAAGAGCAAGATACGTATTTTAGGGCATAACTTTAATCTTTATTAGAAAACTTATTTTGAGATATAACAGAGAATTTGTTGGACTTTAATTTAAATCACTTCATCATGAATTACGAGCATCAGAGCAGGCTTTACTGGAACAGAGAGGTAACGGTGCTGATGAATTATGAGCCATAAAATGAAATTGAAAGACAATGGCTGGTCGATGATCTAAGTCCTATGGCAGCTTGCATTTCACAAGTCTTACTGCCCTTTAAGAAGAGGTGATTTAAAAGTAGTATGGTGGCTTGTATTTGACAAGTCTTATGCCCTTTAAGTAGATGGGAACATGGGAAAGCCAGGCCGAGTCATAACTACGAGCCTTTGGTGTTCCAAATATAACATGAGTGGAGGAGGAAGTGCTTTCTTCCTCAATAATTTAAAATAACAGAAATATGATCACCAACAAGCCTAACGGAGCGGAAAATTGCCCTACGTCAGCAACGTTCGACGATGATGAGTTGAGAGTCACCGTTTGAAAAATAAAACCCAATTATAGAATGCTCTACGTGATGACTTGATCAATTTAATTAAAGTCAAATGAGCTTTTAACTAAAACTATTTTAACGCATTATAAAATTATATTCATCATGCCCCAAATATTGTGCCCTTCCTGAATATTAATAGACAGTGAAAACAAGCTGAATTAGAATGTATTTAGTTGATTCCTTTATCGACCCTTTTTGCAGAAACATTTTAGATTATACGTGAATAAATAAATATTGGTTAATACGAGAGAAAACATTTTAAAATTATATATGAATAAATACCCATTGCTGAATATGAGAAAATAGCTGGGGCATAGATTAGAAGGGGAGCTAATAATTTATTATTAGCCAATTATAAAAATAACAAACATTTGATCATTTCTTTCGACTCGATGATTAATAGAACTGTATAAACCTAGTTCTGATGGGCGAGAATTACTATCACAATTAACATTATATTATTTGCACAAAGCAAAAAGGACAAAGGAGCTCATCGAGTCGGAAGATTATTGGCATATAATTAAAAATAAACGACATTAATAAATCACACAATATATATATAGTATAGTAAATAAACCGCCATCGTAAGAAAGGAAAGTTAAAGACTAGAGGTTGAGAGAATTACGATATGATTTACAATAGCATAAATAAAGGGTTTAATAAAGATTATTACATTATAAATGAGAAGAGCTCTTAAAGGGAGTGCAAAGTAAAGTTCGGAAACTGGCCAGAAAGCTTAAGGTTCATTATGGAAATATATTACCCATTTCTTCCGGGGCTGGTTCCCTTAGGTTACACATCCAAGTTGGTAAAAAAATGTAGGCATGCATTTAGTCGATTACTGGAACAGCATTTTAGTGGCTTTTCATAATTTTAGCAGCATGATTGGTCCGGAAAAGATTTAGCAGCTCCATTAAAGATTTTCAGGGGACTTCAAGAACCGATAGCCAGATTCCTGATGTTCAGCCCCTTACCATGATCGAAACACTATTTAAAATGCACAGAGTCTACTGCACTTCTCTACAACAAAGATGGCTTTTTCCCTTTTCCAAACTTTTCAGAGCTATATATATCTGTCCTCTGATACCTTCAGGCTAGCGCTTCTCTCATTATCAATGTTTTTAGATTTACTGGTTGTTTTTTAGATACATTCCTTCGATAAGGCTTTCAAACTCATTAACTTGAATTCATTTTCTAATTAGAAAATGAATTCTTAAAATCAGAAAATGATTTTAATTAAGAATTTCTTATCTTTTTTTCTAATTAATAAAACTTTAACTGTTGTTTTTGGAAAGGGAAAATCTGAAAGCTTATTGAAAGAATGTAGCTTTTAATCAATAAAACTTTAACAAATTATTTAAAAATAAAATCAAACATTCCCGACACAATGAAACTTTTAAACGATTATATATATTTAAATATTTACAAATATATACGCACAATCCACGCAGTTATAATATATAAATTCATGAATAATTCTATCATGAATTTATTAATAGAATTGGTCAATTTAAATCTGAAACTAATTAATTTTAATACGCATTTATAAAATAAGTTTTTCTTTATGGAAATTAGCGTGGATTGAATGTATAAAGCCCCATTGCATCGAAAATTTAAGGTTAGTACTAGGGTTTGAAGTGGGCTTATGGCTAGATGTCATGAAGCTAGGATCGAACTCAGATCCGACTGCTTCAATACCATATATATTAATAACTGAAACACACAGGCTTATTATATACCTGTGTCTATATATGTAATATATAGGGTATATGAGCACAGAGTTTCACACGACCCATAACTCTCCACACTATCTCCTAACATTGATACACTTGAACACATATATGTTGAAAAGATAAACAATCACCAATGTACGTATTTCATGCTAAACCAGAAGTCATCAGTTGGTCCAGATTACCATCTCCACATATACAGGCCTCATGGTGACCTTTGAGCATTTCCATTATCAGATTTTCAACTGGATGGACGGTTGAAGAGTTGGAGTGTGGAGTAGATTGAAACCTGTCCATTAAAGTATGAGGATTGGCTATCTTAATATATATCTGAGCATTTATGGTATGTATGTGTGGAGATGGTAATCTGGATCACTTGATGATTGCTGGTTTAGCATGAAATACGTATATTGGTGATTGTTTATCTTTTCAACATATATGTGTTCAAGTGTATCAATGTTATGAGATAGTGTGAGAGAGTTATGGGTCATGTGAAAGTCTGTACTCATATACCCTATATATTAATGTAGAATATTACTTAGGCATTCATCTATGCTAATTTCATATTTACATTTCTTGACTTCTATTTGATTATTAAAGAAAGGTTTATTAAAAATGAAATTCTACCCTTACCCTTGGATAATTAATTATTAATTTAATAATTATATTCAGTCAATACTTGAATATATATATTCAGTCAATTCTTGAATAATTGATTATTAATTTAATAATTATATTCAATCAATTCTTGGAACTTTTGGTAACATATAAAGTGTTGTTTATTCTTAATCTGAAAGAGTAGTTTATTCCTCATAATTACATATTATCAGTCAGTAGCACATGATTTTCTGGATTACCTGTGGGCTGTTTATATGGGGAAAAAGTCTTAAGCCTGATCTTCCAAGTCTTATCCAACTGTATTTGAACCCAAAGTCATAAGCATGAAAAAAGAATGCATGACTACTTTATATCAAGAATATATATATAAATTATTTAGAATCATTTCACATTTTAAAAAAGAAGTATAAAAGGATTAAACTAATGCAATTACCAAAAAATTAGGTATTATCTTAATATAGTAATTTTGTCTATGACAATCATTTAATTTATGACTTAAAAGTCAACTTTTTTTTCGTTTTATTTTCACTATCTCATTTGAAATAGCCTGTGATCTAATGGTTCATTTATCCATCTGTCTCTTGATATGTATTCAAAATCAGGTAAATTTGGGATTTAAAAAAATAAAATAGCTAAGAATATCTAAAAAAAAAAAAAAATTAATATATTTTCCTAAATAGTTGGTTCATTACCATTGGTGGATAAATAAATGTCTAGTTATTTTTAGCTGGAAGATATAGGATATTTCCTAATATGAACTGATTGTATGAAAACTGGTGAGAATTTACCACTAATGAGGGAAACGCCTTATTCCTATCGCTTATTTAAAATTATTTACGGTAATTTGTTTTCTCTGCGTGTATGTGATTGGGTGTGTGCGTGCGCGCGTGTGAGGGCTGATTAAACGGCAGAAACAATTGAAGTCCTATATCTGTGCTGATTCGGATAAATAACCATAAAAAATAAAACATATTATTTTTAATTCTGTTATTTTTCTATGGGTTTCAAATTTGTTGTTAATTTTAGTGCTTCGTATTTAATAAAAACACCGATATAGTAGGCTGACAGCATGCGTGTTAAATTTAAGGGTAAATTTAATTTTCAAGTAGAATTTTTATACGATCGATATTTTAAACATTTTTGTAAAGAAAGATATATTTTAAAATTTTTATTTAAAAAAAAAAAAAGAAAGAATGAATGAATGATTAAAGTTACAAGTAGTTCATAATTTTGTACTAGAGAAGTTTTAAAATATGTATAATATTTTTTTATCATTTTCTTTTTTAAACTTCCAAGAAACAAAACGGATGTAATCGTAGCACGCGCACGAGCATTTATTCAGTTTAAAATGCTGTAAATCCTTCCTCGCTATTATTTTTATTTTTTTATTAAAAAAAAAATCTATTAGTTCATGTCTACCAAACATGCGTCGTAATCATACAGTTATGTTTGCATCGGGTAACGATTTTGAAAAAGAACCTAGTCGTTATTTAAATTATCTATTTAATCAAAATCAACTTTTTGATATTGTAATACATGTAGAAAATGAGACTTTTCACGCTCATAAAATTGTTTTAGGAAGTAGTAGTAAATACTTTTCAGACAGTTTTAGAGAAGACTTTACTCTTTCTAAAATAACCTTAGAAGGAATTTCTGCTTCAACTTTCCGAAAAATACTCAATTTTATGTATTCTGGAGAAATAGATGTTAATTTAAATGAAGAGGCTTTTGCTGAAATCTTTAAAACGGCTCTGATTTTGCAAATTATTTCTTTACGTTCACTTTGTGAAAAATATTTAGAGATGATTATGAAAAAGGATTTGTGGAAAGCTAGTGATTTGGCGTGTGTCTACGGAATAGATAATGTTTATAATCAAGCATTAATGCAACTCAGAACGGATTTTATGCATCATTGTAATGAAACAGGTTTTCTGATGTCTGATAAAGATAAAGTTATGCTAATTCTCTGTGACGATAATCTTATTGTCGACAGTGAATTGGATGTTTTTTTCAGTGTCGTTAGATGGCTGGAATATAATCGTGAAGAACGAATGAAATACGCTAAAGAGTTATTAGAGTGTGTGCGATTTCCTCTAATGTCTTTTGATGAATGCTATATATGTGGATATAAAGCATCAGACATTCCAGATTTGTATCGTTTTATTTCTTACTCTTTCTGGTGGGTATTAATTTTTTTTTAAAAAAAAAAAAAATATTATTTAAGTATAATTATCGATATATTTGGTGAATATAATTATTTTTTTTAATACTCTATTTTTTTATTATTATTTGTTTAAATCATAAAGTCCCTACAATATATTCATTTGCAGAAAGAGAAGGTATATATTGATACTAATTGTTTTAACAGTAGATTATATTTTAATATTCATTATCATTATCAATCCATTGCAGGATGAAGGTCTCCCCAAGTTCAATCCATCTTTTATCTTTAGCTTCTCTTCTCCACATCACCCCTGCACACTTTCTTATTTCATCCACCCATCTCACATGTGGTCTCTTTCTGGGCCTATTACAATCTCTTGGAATCCTGTTTAAGATTTCAATTGTCTATTATCTACTCTTTTAGCAATATGTCCAGTCCAACTTCACTTCAGTCACTTAATTTTTTCAATGAGGTCAGTAACACCTGTTTATTCTCTTGCCCATATATTGTGTTTTCGATCTCTTCTTGTTACTCCTAACATACATCTCTCCATACTTCTTTGGGTGATCTGAAGTCTCTTTATTGCTCTTCTATTAAGTGTCCAAGTCTCAGATCCATAAGTAAGAACTGGTAAAACACATTTATTAAAAACCTTCCTTTTCAAACACATAGGCATATTTCCTTAGTATCAAGTTATTTCTATCAAAAGCACTCCAACCAAGTTTAATTCTATGATTAATTTCATCCATTATGTTTCCATCTGTATTAATAATCTGACCAAGGTATTTGTAGCTGTTAACTTCTTTTAACTCACTATAATCAATCTTTATTTTTATATTTTGAGAAAATCCATTGAACATTAATCTTGTTAACATTTATCTTTAGTCCTACTTGCTTACTTTCATCTGATAATTCCTGTAACATTTCCTGCAGTTCTAAAGCATTATTTGCAAAAACAACTATCATCTGAAAAATCTAAATGACTTATATAATCTCCATTTACTTTCACTCCTTTAGCTTCCCTTTTAATCCACAAAATACTTCTTGCAGCACTGCTGTAAAAAGTTTTGGAGATATGGATTCACTATGTCTCACCCTTCTCAATGTTGACTTTCCTAGTATCATTATGTAATCTAATTGTTGCTGTTACATTTTTATAAATATTCTTTAAAATATGACAATATCCTGGATCTATACTTTGATGATCCGATGCTTTAATCACTGAAGAAATGTTTATAGAATCAAATACCTTTTCATAATCTACAAATCCGAAGCATAATGGCAACTCATATTCATTTGTCCTTTCTATAACTTCTCTCAATACCTGGATATAATCTACTGTACTAAAACCACTTTTAAATCCAGCTTGTTCTCTTGGGTGGTGGAAATCCAATGTTCTCTGTAGATGAGTTGTAATTTATCTTGGTAAAAATTTTGTATAAAACTAATAAAACGCTGATAGATCTATAATTTCTAATATCTTCTTTATCATCTTATTTAAATATTAATATTAATATTGCATTCTTCCAATCATCTGGTACATCTTTAACATTTAGACATTTGGTATATAACTTTGCTAAAAAAAATTCTATTTTTTCACTTGCATCTTTTAATATATCAATTTTAATTCCATAATTACCTGGAGCTTTTGCTTTCTTCATAAATTTACTTGCATGTCCCATTTCTTCATTTAAAATTCTGGGCAATTCAGAAGATATAATAGATATAGGAGGTTCTTGTTCTTTATTACTATATAATTCTTGATAGACGTCTTTTACCCATTTCATGATATCATCTCTCTTTTTAGTAATAACTCTTGTTCTTTATTACTATATAATTCTTGATAGAAGTCTTCTACCTATTTCATGATATCATCCATCTTTTTTTCTTATTGCAGATATAAATTTCCTACTAATACCAAAATGTTGTTTTATACTCTTGAGACTTTTATTCTCTTCTACAGCTTTTCTTGCTAGTTCTCAGTTATACTTCATTATATCATTTTCAATTCTTTTCCATATCATTTTACAAAGTTTGAAGTATTCAATCCTTTTTAATGCATCATTTTTGTATATCTTCATACTCCTTCTTTTCTTCATAAATTTTCTAGTCTCAGTAGAAATTATATTGGTCAATTGCTGCTTTTTTCTACCATCTATTGTTATTGCAGTTTTTAAAAGTGTATCAGTTATTTTCTTATTAATTTCATTCAAATCTGAATCATGTCCAAAATCTACTAATACTTGAAACCGATTTGTAAGTTCTAATTTAAATTCATTAAAATGTTTCCAAAGATTAGAAATATCAACTGTAAATATGGTTTTTCTTAATAAATTTTTGTCTCTCTAGTTTTGCATTAACACATATCTTACATCTTACTAATCGATGATCACTTCCTGTGTTAAATTTACTAAGAACATTACAATCTTGAAATATGTATTTTCTCTTAGTCAAAATATAATCCAATTCTGCTATACCTTCATTTGGATGCTTCCATGTCCATTTCCTTTTAACATTTTTCTCGAAAAAAGAATTCATAATATAAAGATTTTTTTTTACTGCAAACTCCACAAATCTATATCCGCTCTCATTTCTATTACCATAACTAAAATTACCTACAACACTTTCATCTTTCATTTGTTTATCAATTCTAGCATTAAAGTCTTCCATAACAATTTTAAAATGTTGTTTACTCTGATAAAAATCATTTTCTACACCCATATAAAAATATTATACTACTTCATCACTATGAGAACTTGTATGGGCAAAAATCTAAATTATCTGCATTTGGTATCTGCTATTAAGTAATATAACTAATCTTGCCAACTCTATCCTATACACCATCAATTTCCACAATGTTGTTCTTCCACTTTTTATTTATAATGAATCCTACTCCACTTGTATTTCCAATATTTGTGCCTTTTTAGTAGAATACATGTCCACTTTTTAAATCAATTGACTCTTCACTTTTTCTTCTAACTTCACAAAGTCTAATAATGTCCCATTTAATATAAGACAGGTCTTCTAATTCTTGCAATCTTCCTTCACTTGAAGGTCATCTGCAGTTGTAAGTACCTAAATAAAAAGTTGTCATCATATGGCGGCCTGAGTCCACAACCAGAGGATTCTTAGCACCCTCTGCCTTCAGCCACCAACTGCTGCCTTTGTTGGTGACTTTACAGCCTCCTGGGAATAAGGGCCATGATTTATTTTTGTCTATCATGATTGTATATATCTATTGTAAAAATATTTGTCATTTATACATTCATTCTGCCTTATCATGCAACTGAGAAGAAAGACTATGGTGTTTTTTGATCTTAAACTCAGAGATAAAATAACAGCTGCAACAACAAGAGCATATGGAGTGGACATTAGGAATTTACCCTGCTTGGTTCTTTTAAGGCCTCCAAGAGGAATCAAAGGGTCTCCTTTCAGTTAATAGCAAACTCCTTTTTTCAGCAATTTTAATATTATGTGATTGTATTTAGTAAAAATAATAATTATAAAAAATATAACATTTTCAAAAATAATTTTGGACTGTTTGGGGAAGGAAATATCATAATATATAGAAAATAAAAAGTGAGAATAAGCAAATGCCAACCTTTTATTATTATATACTAAACATACATAACAAGCTATTTATTTATATAGTGCTATTTTTGAACTGTAATATTATTATTATATACTAAGTAAAGCAACACACAAACAGTCCATTAACTAGCAAAAAAATTTCTAGCATTTGTGTATAAGTTATCAAACTCAAAAATCTCTCAATTATTATGCCCAGAGAAACCTGTTAGCCACCACCCTATGTTTATCCCATGTTCTTCTCTATCCTGCTCCACCCATTCACACAAAATCATCTTTGTTAACATCATCTTTGTTTATTTTATGGCCTTTATATCTAGATCCCTCATCTTTTTCCAAACTCAGCATAAAAACCAAGAACTCATTTTCTGTATAATCTCTTTGTTTATATTTATTCTCCCACAACTTCATTATTTGTACCCTTTTTGCTTGTAAGCATTTACATTCACTTAACAGATGCCTAATATTTTCCATGTTTTCCTTACATAACTTGCAGACTAAATCACCCACATTTCTCCATTTATGTGTATATTCCCTTGTTGCTATCGGATCCTGTTCTAGCCTTAAATAATAAATTACTTTCCTTGCTATTATCGTAAATTAACTCACACCCAATATTCTGTTTAATTTTATAAATATTTAAACTCTTTTTATTCTCTATATCAGTTCTCCAGCTCTCTATTTTTTATTAATTCAACTATTTTTCTTTCCAATTCTTTGCTACTATAACATTCAACAATCCTCCTAACAAAATCATACCACCTTTTATACAAGTATCCTGACAAAGTCTTTGTCAAAATCTTCTGCATACCGTACTATCTTTCTCACCCATCTTGTTGCCTGTCCTTTACTCATAACTCAATTAAATACTATTTGGGATAGTCTCTTACTATTTATAAATGGCATTCTACCAAACCTTTTTATTTTGCTTTTTGCACTGCTCGTATAAAAACTTGACCATCTCATTTCTCCTTAAATTGCCTTCTTTGCCATTCACACATCTGCATCTAATGCATGTCTTCCTACTACTCTATGTATTTTTTCTAACTAATCTAACACCCTTTTACTAACACAACACATTGTTAACATAAATTAACCCTGCTACTGCCATTCCCTTACATACAATTCTTTCTACATCATATTTATTATATAAAAACACTGTTAATTTCTTTATCGATCCTTTTCATTTCTTTGCTTCATTTATCAATTTTTTTCCCTGTTTATCAAAGCAATTTCTCTGATTATTGTACCTATTCACCACATTTAATTTTATATCCCCCAATAAAAAAATTTTCCCTTCTCTTTCCCCAGCATTTATCATCACTACTTTTGATATTTCTTCATTAAATTTAATCTCTATCTTTTACCCACACTTGCACAAGTCTTCAGCATAACTTCTATAACTTTTTTCTGTGCACAAGAAGATATCAGAAAATAAAAGACCTGATATGTATACACTCCCTTGCTACCTATTAATGGTATCACTAGCCCTCTTCCTAGTCCTTCTATTGCTCTTATCATTTTTCTCAAATATAACAAAAACAAAATAAGTGACATAGGACAACCTTGCCTTAGTCCCACTCCCATTTTTAACTCTAACTAATTCTATATTTCCTAATTGATACATATAGTAATTATTTTCATACAATCTCTTAATAAGATCCACTAAAGCATTATTTTTAAACTTACCCATAATCTATTTCTATTTATTCTATCATATGCCTTCTCTATATCTATAAAGACCATATATAACTGTCTACCTGTATTCCTACTCATATCTATAAATTGTGTGACTATAAATAAACTATCTCCTATATGCCTATCCATTCTAAAAACCTCCTTGCATTTAATCCACTATATTATTTTCTTCCATACATTTTGCCACTCTTCCAGCCACCAAATATATATGAAAACTTTATATAACACCGACTACTTTAAACATTCAATTTTTTATTTTTGTGAAATATTAATTAAATTGCACTGCAATTATAGTATTTATTACCAAACAGTTATCAAATTTTTATTTTTACTATATACATTCATTTAAAAAAGAAAATTATTTATCTAAGAACATATTATAACATTAAAATTGTAATTAAAATATTTGCATTCAATTACAAATCTCAAAACCAATCAAAATCTAAAATTTATTTTAAAATATAATTACAAGTATATATATATTGTAATAGTCAAACGTGTTTTGATGAATACAATTTAAAAACAAATAATCCTTATTAAACAAGTAAGTGAATAAAGCACATATATGGACTTAGAGATAATTCATTACTTTAACACCATCTATAATTCTATAGAAAACCCAAATAGATGTTCATGCATAAAATAGATGTCATCTTTTATTTTAGCATGGTATTAGTTTTTTTGGTTTTCAGGTAAATGATTTCACCTCCAGCTCCGGTTGACCTTTAAAATAATAAACTACATAGGAACAAATTAAATGAGAATATACAATTTATGGATATTTTAATATAAAATAGGTACATATAAAACCAACTAGTATATTCTATAATATATTTTTAGTTGAGTAAGGTTTACCCATTTTAAGATTGCTTTATTTCTATAAGCACTTTTATCTTTCATTTCATTTCATTATCTTTATCAGACACAACTTTTATTTTCAAATTATCTCTTATAATCTGTAATGTTTCATGAAAGTGTATTATGCTGAAAGAACATGATATATATTCACATTGATCCACTTTAACCATCCTGTACTGATTCATATTAATGTAACCTCATTCAATATTTTATTTTAAACCTTAAGAAAGTATAAGAAACTTTTATAATCTTTATCACCAGTATTTTCTTATATTTTTGATAGCTAATAATTTACTAAAATGATTATAATATATAGGGAATTTGAGCTCAGACTTTCACATGACCCTCAACTATTCATACTATCTCATACTGCTAATATGCTTGATCACACACATGTTGAAAAGATAAATAATCATCAATATAAATATTTCGTGCTAAACCAGCACTCATGTTGGTCCAGATTATACAATCAATGCTCAACTTATATTAGGATAGCCAATCTTCATACTTTAATGGACAGGTTTCAATCCACCCCACAACTCTCCGCCATCCATTTCATTGAAAATCTGATGATGGAATGCTCAAAGCTTTCATTGGTACCAACCTTCTCATCCTACCTATGCTGATCATAAGTCACTCTGACCCCTCATGTACAGGACATAATCTATTTACATACATATACAAGAGATGGGTATACCTTACCTCACTATATTTTAATATATGAATTTTTTTCTACAGTATAGGTTTTTTCATAGATGCACTCCAATATGTAATAGATAGGGTTTGAACTCAGACTTTCACATGACCCTCAACTATCCACACTATTTTATACTGCTGATACATTTGATCACACACACACATGTCAAAAAGATAAATAATCCCCAATATAAGTATTTCATGCTAAACCAGCACTCGTCAGCTGGTCCAGATTATCAACTCCACACATATATACAATCAATGTCATCTTATATTAAGATAGCCAATCTTCATACTTTAATGGACAGGCTTCAACCACTCCACCCCACAATTCTTCAGCCATCTATTTCATTGAAAAATCTGATGATGGAATGCTCAAAGCCCACATTGGTGCCAAACCTATCATCCTACCCATGTTGACAATAAGTCACTTGGACCTCTCATGTACAGGACATAATCCATTTTCATACATATAGGAGGAATGAGCATACCCTATAGCACTATATTTTAATATATGATTTTTTTCTACAGCACAGGCTTTTTCATACTTGTACTCCAATATGTAATGTATAGGCAGTTTGAACTCAGACTTTCACACAATCCTCAACTATCCCTGCTATCTCATATTGCTGATACCCTTGATCACACACACATCAAAAAGATAAATAATCACCAATATAAATATTTCATGCTAAACCAGCACTCGTCAATTGGTCCAGATTATCATCTCTACACATATATACAATCAATGCTCAGCTTATGTTAAGATAGCCAATCTTTATACAGTGCTGTAAGATCTTTCCATCCCTCATATATGTATGCAAATGGACCTGTACATGAGGGGTCAAAGTGATTTATGGTCAACATAGTAGGATAAAAAGATTGGCACCAATGTGAGCTTTGAGCATTTCATCATCCAATTTTCAATGAAATGGGTGGCTGGAGAGTTGTGGGATGGAGTAAATTGAAGCCTGTCCATTAAAGTATGAAGATTGGCTATCTTAATATAAGCTGAACATTGATTGTATATATATATGTGGAGATGATAATCTGGACTAACTGACGAGTGCTGGTGTAGCACAAAATATGTATATTGGTGATAATTTATCTTTTCAATGTGTGTGTGATCAAGAATAGTGTGGATAGTTGAGGTTCATGTGAAAGTTTGAGTTCAAACCCCTATATATTTTATATTGGAAGGCAGGTATGGCAAGCCTGTACTGTAAAAAAAATTCATATATTAAAATATAGTGCTGTAAGGTCTGGTCATCCCTCATATATGTATGTAAATAAATTATGTACTGGATGTGAGGAGTCACAGTGACTTATGGTCAACATGGGTAGAATGAGAAGGTTGGCACCGATGTGGGTTTTGAGCATTTCATCATCAGATTTTTAATGAAATGGATGTCTGGATAGTTGTGGGGTGGAGTGGAATGAAGCCTGTCCATTAAAGTATGAAGATTGGCTATCTTAATATAAATGGAGCATTGATTGTATATATGTGTGGAGATGATAATCTGGACCAACTGATGGGGGCTGGTTTAGCATGAAGTACTTATATTGGTGATTATCTTTTCGACATGTGTGTTATCAAGTGGTTCAGCAGTATGAGATAGCATAGATTGCTGAGGGTCGTGTGAAAGTCTGAGTTCAACCCCCCTATATTAAATATCAGAGTGCAGGTATGAAAAAGCCTGTACTGTAGAAAAAAAATTCATATATTAAAATGATTATAGTGTGACAATATTTAGACCTGCAATGATGTAGTTAAATGTCAATTGTTAATCATCAAGTAAGTGAGCACGCCCTCTTTTTATATCAAAAACATTAGTGTTTAAATGAATATTTCACCCCAGACAGAAGATTGATTCAGAAATCCTAACTTCAAATGTCTGCTCTTTTATTATTACTTAATTTTGAATAACCCTTTACATATTTTATACTCACCTTTAAAATATTATTTCATATATATATAACATATTTTGCGGGTTCATCTGTGTTAAAAACTTTTAATATTAATATACTGACATTTCGACTTGGTCACACAAGTCATCCACAGATATCTCTGTGGATGACTTGTGTGACCAAGTCGACTATGTTTTTTATATATTTAACCTGTGCAAATCTTTGTTTTAACATATATATATATATTAGCAAAATTTTTATACTAAAACCTTCACTGACTCAAAATAATTATTTTATCTTTACTATTTAACTCAAAATTTTCTTTCTTAAAAATAAATAAAACAGAAATATAACAAATAAATATTTTTTAAATTATTTTTCAACATATTTTATTTGCATAAATCTCATAACAAAATATTTTCATTATTGGTTTCTGCCCTGAAATGAATATATATTTAAACATTCATGTATAAATTATTAAACATTCTGTCCTACATTTTAGAAGCAAATATTTTAATTTGTTTACAATATGTATGATCATAATAATTTAAATTTCACAATAAAAAAAAACGTTCATCTTTTAACATGCATTTGCACAGGATTAATATATACCCATGTATGTATATATTTGAATGTTTTGCATAATTAAGTTGATACTCTAATAATATTTCTTCCTTTTTTAAACTTTAAATCATTTTTGATAACTTTCTAAGATATCAAACATAAAATATTTTAACTGATAATTTAAATGCTATATATAATATTCACAACTGAGCAGTCATTTACACAAGACTAACTTGTCCATAAAAATATTCCCAGGAAACATAAATTTAAAATTAACAATGTTTATGATTGATTTTTAGCATATAGAGGGCAATTAAATAATTTCAGTTCATTTAGAGAGACTTTCTAATATAGTTTAAATTAAGCATAAATATCTTTACATCTTTGAACCTTGTATATAAATATGTACTTGGTTTGCTAGCAATTTTTTTATGAATATATTTTCTGTTTGAATAATAGTAAAGCTGTATGTTAAATGCAGAATTGAATTGTTTTCATTTTTATATTTTATTATAATCACTATAAATTGCACTTTACGCAAATTTTGTATAAATTACTGCTAAACTTCGCTTAAAATAGGCTATGAATATGGAGACTTGTTCTCTGAAAGTGCTCAGCCATATAATTGTTTTCTAATAATAATAAGCTTCACTTTTTTGCATAAAGCACAATTTAAAACTTACCACTCAAAGGTGAAGTAAAAAACAAGGATTTTATTTTAATTACTATAAGGGATTTTAAATCAGAGTTTTCTTGAAGTCGTACTTAGATATAGTGTTTATTTGGTAGAAATATGAGTTTATTTTCTGCATTTTAGATAAATTGCTGTTACTTAAAATTCAATTCATGGCATTCCTTAAGAAATTTGGGGAAATCAGACTTTTCTCTACTTATCCATGGATTATAGGCTGCTGTTAGAGTTTTTACATTCATCAAGACATTAACGAACTGGTACAATGACTATTTTTCTATGTTTTTCTAAGAATTTCATTATATACCTAGATAATCTAATTGAATTTCATAAATATAAATAAGGATAGAAGCCTTTTTTTCTTTTTTGTTAATTAATCAAACCAAAATCACACAAGAATTCATTTAATCCTGTATAATTAAAAACTTTTTCTTTGATGCTCAAATAGTTTAATTAATCTATTATTAGTTTTTTTATCTCTAAACAATTTATTTTTCTCTATTTAGAAAAAAAAATCCATTTTTATCATTAATAAGTAGTTTTTTATATTAAAAATAATAAAGAGTTAATAAAAGAAATTAGGGATAAAACAAATGACTATAATAATTATAAGTTGACTATGATAAAAATAGATGTTGTGTCAGTGTACATGAATATAAATGTGGAAGAAGCAATAGAGTTAGCTATAAAAAGATATAAAAATGATGAACATAAAAAAATAAATATACCAATAGAGAAATTGAGGGAAATAATAAGAATTATTTGTAAAGAGATTGCATTTGAATTTAATGGAGAATATTATAAACAAAGGAAAGGATTACAAATAGAAAGAGCATTAAGTGGAGGACTTCATAATATATATATATGGAGAATATGGAAGATTTAATGATTAATAATAATAATGGTCCAATTTTTATGAAAAGATATATTGATGATTATTTATTGATTTTTAACAAGAATCAAACACAGATATGTATTTTGAAGAGATTAATAAGTTAGATAAAAATATTAAATTTACAATAGAAAAAGAAAATGAGAATAAATTATCATAGTTAGATATTTTGTTAAAGAAGTCATATAAAAATGGTGAATGCAAGATAGAAACACCTACATATAAAAAAGTCTAATATGGATAGTAATATAAGTAATTGGAATTCGAATATAAATATACAATAAGTAGTATAAATTCAACAATATATAGAGCTAGGAATTATTGCTCAGATGAAGAAGATTATAGTAAACAGGTAGAATTGCTAATTACAGAGTTTAAAAATAATGAATATACAGAGAAAGTTATAGAAGAAAGTATAAGGAAATCGGAAGAAAAATGTAATAAAAATAAAGAGATAGTATATAGAAAAGATAAAATAAATAAGAATTATATATAGGTATTAAAACTTATAATAATAGTATTATAAAAAGTGTGAATAAAGTAATTATTAAAATTAATAAAAAGTTTAATGTAATAAAATTTAAGATAGTAAATAAAAGAAGGAAAAATATACTTAACATATTAGATAATTAATATGTAAGAAAAGTAGAAAAATGCATAAATGGGGTATATAAAATTGAATGTAAGTCATGCAAAAGTAAAAATATAAAAACTAATTATGCAGGTAAAACAAAGAATTCAATTTATACAAGATTAATTCAATATAAATATAATAAAAGGTCATCTATTTATTTGCATTTATTAGAAACAGGTCATAGGTTTGAGAAAGATAGTATAAAAATGATTAATTACACAAATGATAGAAGGGATAGGAAAATTAACAAGGCAATATTGATTAAAAATATAAAACCAAATCTTAATAGGGATTTTTCAGTAAAGACAAATAATTTTATGAATAATTATAGTTATTATTAATATGTCTAATAAATAATTTTGAAGAAAATGATGATAGAGGGAGTTGTTAAACAAGTATAAGAATTTTTGAAAATTTATCACTTGGTTTTAGTTAAATATATAATAAAAATAAAAAAAATTTAGAAGTAATTAAGAAAATATAAGTAAAAAGATAATAATGAAATGATAACTTAAGTAGTGGAGTTTAAAAATTACAGTTTTAAAATTATAATAAATAGATTTAGAATGATTTAATAATAAAATAATATAAATAAAATTAGTTAAGAGTAGAATAATAAAATGATTCATTTATAATAGTCAGGTTAAGATGTATGTTTTGATTATGTATATAAATATGGGTGTAGAATGTATTAATTGTATGACTATATATTTGGATATTGTAGCTCTGATAATGACTACAGGATACTTGAAACTGTAAGAGTAAAGTTTTGATCTAAAAAATAGTATTGTTAAGTTATAAGAAGGTTGGAAACAGTATAATATGTAAATATAGAAATCAATACATAAGAAAAGAAGGAAGAAGTAAAATAGTGTTAATTAATAAGGAGATGAGTTAGTTAAATATTTCAAAATTAATTCTTTTGTAAATTTAATCTCAGTTGTATTCTTTTTCATTTTCAGAAAAACTTATTTGAGACCTTAATATTTAGAAGTAAGTTTTATTAACTTTTGGAGTGAGGCAATATTCAATTTTTAACATTCTTAATATTTCACCAACAAGTATGGTTATCATTTTCAAAGGCAAAAAAAAAAATATCAGAAATGTTTTTTTAGAAATTCAAAAAGTAAATATATAAATTTAAAAAACAGACAAAAGAATTATTTTAAAAAATGTGATTGACAAATCTTCAAAAAAAAATTTTTTCCTCGCAAACATTTTCATTAAAAGATAACATGTAATAGAGCTAGTTTTTGATTGGTCCTTACATGGGAAATATATTAGTTAATCCTTGATTAGATGAGAAATGACCAAACATCCAGACTTAGATAACCTTAGCCTTTTCTTTTTTATTGGAATTAAGAGGCTGTTTTAATAGCCTTTCTTTGTAAATGTGCATAAAAATATGATAATTTAAACCAGTGCGAACTTGAATAGTACTTTATGATCAGTCTTCAGCAATAAATATTTGACTATAGGTGAATACTCATATTATTCCAGTCGATAATGTCATTTGTATTTTTTCAAATGTTTACAAATACTATTATTTGTAATGCTAATACATGTTTACAAACACATGAAATGAATTGCCAATTAGACAATATAAAAACTCATTTATAGTCGAACATATTATACCAAATCTCCATACACCCAATAACTTGAGGGCATCATCAAACTAGTCTACCAATTTGGAAAATTTATTTTGTGTGAGTGAATATATGATAATCTGGACATATTTTGATATAATAATTACTCCAGATACTAACTCAGCTTAGTGTATGCGATATATAAGTTTTACACATTTCGTAGACAGATAATGGCAAACAAATAGCAGGCAAATTTAAATAATCAAAATAATATTTATTAATTACTAAATTGAAAATGTAACATATAAGAAACAAAAAAAAAAAAAATCAATAAATTTAAAATCAATTAATTTCAATTATGGATGGTTTTATTAACTAAATGATCCAAATATAGTTTATTATTGTCTGATATTCAATTAAGAAATCTTATTACCTTTTTATTTCAATAGTTCTTTAAAGATAAAGGTGCAACCACTTTACCAGAATATCAAAGTATCTAAACATTTTATATTTACATTAATTCTGAACTTATACTTTAACTTGTTCTCATGTGTGTCCAACCTTGTCCAAAATAATTAGAGCAAAAAAACAAATAATATAAAAGTAATACATAAGATGTTATTCATACAACAACCTCAAAAAGAATAACCCTGATTGCTTTACCAATGGTAACTAAGATGGTATCTCTCAACTTTGCAAGAGTGTAACTTGTCAGAGGCTTTGCTGACAGAGATTCATAAAAATTCAACCTGAATATAGTGGTGATAAAATGGAAGGCACTAGTAACCATATAACCAGTGTAAAATAAAGACAAACCACTATTTAAAAAAAAAACATATATATCACTCTTTAAACAGAGATGTAGCTGCCAAAGACAAAGCTAACAAACTGGGTTTGGACAAAGATAAGAAAAATTTAGACATAAAGGCCATGGAGTTGACAAAGACTATGTTGTGGAAATGGGATGGAGCAGGATAGAAAAGAATATGGGAAAAACTTAGGGCAGGGAATGGAAAGGAAAGGTAAAGTGGCTAACAGGTTTCTCTGAGCATAGTGGTTGAGAGATTCCTGATTCTGTATAAGGAGAAATCACAGTGCAATGCATTGAAAGCTCTGATAGATCCCAGATATTATAAAGGTGGACAATTATTTATCTCAGCACACACAACTTTCATTTACTCTACTAAAAATAATATGACAGATACTTTCATCAAGTTCAAGCCAATTGCACAAATTAAATACTTAAAGCAGTAAACTTTTTAAAATCTAACGATTGATAAATGCATATTTGTGTAAAATCGGTGACTAATATCATCAAACAACTTTTTTAAGAGTTAATTAAAATAATGGAGAATCAAAAGAAGTAATACTCTGGCTCCAATAATAAACTTTATCTATTTCTTAAATTTAAAGAAAATTTGTAAATAATTATTTATATATGAGTATTTACTTATATAAAATACTCGACTAACATTCTGAGACAAAAAAATTTTAAAGAGCTAATTAATTAAAAAACTAATAATTCATCCATAGAGGGAAATTAATGAAAAGCATAAAATATTTTATTAACAATACATATTAATTAATTCATACTAAACATATATGTTTATCAAGCTACAATGACTAAAGACTAGGTTACTGGGTATAAATAAAGTTCTCAAATTTTATAAGAAGACTTTTATGCTGAAGACTTTTGATTTTGAAAGTACATACTTTAATTGAGGCTTCAAATGAGTGGTATCATTCCTTTAGTGGGTAGTTGAGAGAGAAGCTTCGGTGTTGAAGTTGTTGATCAGCAAAAAGTTTAGTAGTGAATACCCTGATGAGAATTGGAGTTATGTCAGAAGAGGTGATTTTATCATTGGGATAGCCTTTAGCCACACATACTATCAATGAAAACACTAAAAATAATTGATCCTTTCATTTTTTGGTGACTGCTTGGTTTCTGTTAAATGATCTGGTATTGCACGGTAACCGTACATTCTTCTTTGGAAAAGTTTGTGGTGATGAGTAGTGATATAATTAGAACTTCTAATTACAAAAAGTATATAATAATAATTGGACTGTTCTGTGTGTTATCTTTATATTTAATGTAAATAAAGTTTAATAAAATCTTGTATTATACATACAGACGGTACATCAAAATTATTATCGGTATAAATGTACTCTGGGAAATTAGTATAAAGCTGAAAATCCAGATTTTGATATTAAGCGAGGTCATTATATTTAAATGAGCCCTACTATGTATTATGAACTGCATAAATATAACTGGATGCATTCTAGCAGTGACAGAACAGCATCATGTAAGCAGCAATTATGCAACCTTGTAAGCAGAAAATACAATGTGTGCTCTAATTGTTGTAAAAGTCAGCAAAATGATTAAATACTGATATTAGAATGTCTATATGTTAAAACCAAAGTAAATGAATGCACACAGATATTTGGACATGTATATAATGTTTTTACGGATGAACAGTTTATCATGCGGCTAATTATTGGAATTGCTAGTTTGATATTAACAACATATCATCATGGAAAGTTTATGTCAAGCACATTGAGTGTTATATGATAATAAATAAAATTGAGGAAGATAGGCTCAACATAGCTATGATTTTATTTGCTGTCAAGAATGTTTTACAAATTGCAAAACAAGTATGTGACTTGAAAATTCCTGAGATTATTCCATATGAAGAGTTAAAAGAAAAATTAAATGCATATTTTCAGCTGGAAACTTTGTAATGGGTATCTCATCTGTGTTTTAGGATAAGATAATTACCTCATAAGCAGTATATAGACTAAGATATAGCACTCTGTGCACTTACTAAACAATATCAATTTGTCTCAGAATTAGAAGACATGTTGCTGGACCAATTGTTGTTTGGGATGTCTGACCATAGTCTGAGGAAATTTTGCTGGGTGAGCCAAATCTGAATTGTAAGATAGCCCTCAGAAAATGTGTGGCACAGGAAGTAATGTTAGAAGAACCATCAGAATTTCAGACTTTAGTCAGAATGCAAAATAATTCAATTACAGTAAATAAAGCACAAGATATGAGTTTGAAAAAAATGGCAAAGGAATGTTTGATCTGTTATTGTTGTGGTGTAAAAAGCCATGTTAAGAAATTTTGGAAAATTTAAAATGGAGAAATGTAATATTTGTACAATTAAAGAACATTTTGCTTATGTTTCAGAAACAAAGGCAAGAGTAGTGAAATGCAGTTAAGTCTGGGCCTTAAATCATGGGGAGGCAGATTAAGAGTAAAAAATCTGTTAACAAGAATAATGGCACATATGATGACTGTATTGTGTTAGATGTTAAGAAAAATTACAATGGAAGTGGACAGTGTTGCTGGCCTTTTTTGTTGTCATATGAAGACTGGATAAAAATTAATGGCAGCAGTAAAAAAAAAATACATGCTTCAAAATACAAAGATATTAACCACAGATGTGAATGCCAACAGAATTGACACGTGTGGGAAAGTTAATATACCTGTGAATATTAATGCTAAAGCTATTGTTTTATCATTACACATTGTGAAGAGTAACATAAGTTCTCTACTAGGAAGAAATTGTTTTTGTCCATTGGTAATATGGCTTAAAATAATTAAGAGGATTCAGTTGGAAAAAGTTAAAATGATGTTTCCCTGTTTATTTAAGCCAGGATTAGCTGAATTAAAAATATTGTTAGTGGATATTGAAATTGTAAGTGACGCTCAGCCTATAGTATGCAAACCATATAAGGTGCCATTTGCCTTAAAACCCAAAATTGAACAGACTATTGAAGATATGATCAATAAAGGGGTTTTGACTCCAGTGGTAGATTCATTATGGGCTACACCAGTATTTGCAACTATGAAACTGGATGGGAACATTCAATCCTGTTACATTTAATAAATTCATAAGTTAAGAAACATATCCAGCCCCAAGTTTATACAAAGTTTTAGCATCACTTTAGAAGGCAGTATTTTTCACAAAAATTGATTTAAAGTCAGCTTTTCATCAAATACCTGTTATGGACAGAATTGTTGAATTGCTAACAATCAGTATTCATCTGGGACTTTATAAGTGCAACAACTTGCTTTATGGGATTACAGTTTCTCTAAACATGTTTCAAACAAAAAGGGATGGTTTATTTCAAGGCATGGAAGGAGTTATTCCTTATTTAAATAACATTTTAATAACTGCTTAAACATAAAGTGAATTGGAAACTTGCATGTTGAATGTTTGTATGAGACTGGACAAAGTCGGAGATATAATCCTTGTAAATGTATATGGATTACAAGTGAAATTAAATTTCTGGGCCATGTAATATACCAGAAAGGAAATACTTTAAAACAGGCAAAACTCTCCATACAGTAGGCACTAGATGGGGATTTATGCATAAGCCTTTTGGCATCCATTGATTACTCTGGTTAGCACTGAGTGGCACTACTGTATGGAGAGTTTTGCCTGTTTTAATAACAGTTATGTACTAGCATAAGAAATAGTGATCATGTGAAAATTATTTAATGTGGGAAAAATTAGAGCTGTTAAAAATGCTTCAAAACCTAGGAGCGTAAAAGATTTGCAGGCATTTCTATGATTGCTCAACTTTTTTTGAGAGTTTTCTGAAAGGGAAGTCACATGTCTACTTGCACATTATAACAGTGACCAGGAAGTGATTATTACAACCAATGCTTCAGATTTTAGAATAGAAACTGTCATGTCACATCGCTGTTATACAGGAGAAGACTATTGCAGGGGTCCCCAACCCTATTCCTGTGGGCACCATGGCGCCTGCAGATCATTTTACATGTGCCTGCCACTATCCTAACACAATAAAAAATTATTTATCTGATACAAATAAATTTAATTTTTAAAATGTCTTATAAATTATTGTATTATATTGTAATCAAATTGTAGGGCATACTATATTTTTACACTGTAAATAAATACTTTTTTATACATTATGTATATTATTAACAATATCCAACTATAAATTTACATTGAAAAAATAAATGATGCCTGCCACTTGGCCGATATTATAGAACGTGCTCTTAAGTGCAAAAAGGTTGGGGACCCCTGCTCTATTGCATATGCCTCAAGGATGTTAACAGCTGCTAAAAAAATATAGTCAACTTGACAAAGTGTTGGCTATAATATTTGCTGTTAAAAAGTATCATCAATACATGTATGGACATAAATTCTTTATATGAATCATCATCCATTACTGGGAATTTTTGGACATGATAAGAAAACTCCCGAACATGCCAACCAACATTTGATTTAATAGATTAATTTGTTATCAGCATAGGATTACATCTTAATTTACAAGCCCAGAAAGGAAATTACTCATGCCAATGTTTTATTGGGTTAGCCGGATGCTTGTGAATTCCAGAAAAAATGTATAGAAATAAATTGATACTTGGAAACAAAAAACAGTAAATAGCTCCATGGTTGAAAAGTGGACTAATAATGATCCTGAATATAAAAGCTTGAGAAATTTGGATGGCACAAAAGTCAACCAAATTTATGTTGCAAGACCTATTTGGAATGCTTGTGAATGCCTATCTATGTGTACTGGCTGTATTCTAAGGATGGATGAAATGCTCATACCATCAAGTTGAAAAGAAGTACTGAGTTTGCAACACCAAGGATATTCAGGCATAGTATTAATGAAAGCCTTAGCTCATTCATATGTGTGAACAAATGATTAAAAACTGTTGAATGCCAGTCTCCTGCTGATTTACCTGCAAAAACTTTTGATTAATGTGAAAAAGCAATATCCCCATGGCAGTGCTTATATTTAGACTAGCCAGGTCCAATGAACAGATATATCTTCCTAGTTGTAATTTTTTCTTATTCAAAATGGGAAAAATATAAGCTTGTTAAAAACCCAAGTGCAGAATGTACTATTCATGCATTAAATCTTTGCAGGCCAAGGTTTTCCAGAAACAACAGTGTCAGACAATGGGACAGGATTTACATTGCAAGAGTTCCAAAAGTTTTTATCCAATAAAGAGGTAAAACATAGAACTACCCCTTATTATCCAGAATCAAATGGTTTGGTTGAAAAGCAGTGCAATATTTGAGAGAAGTACTTAATAAAACATTTTACAGAGACATACATGACACAATGTTTTATCAACATTTCATTACTAGTGGGTTGACAATAAACACCAGCTGAACTCTTGTTTTGTCACAAGTGTTGCACACACCAAAGTGTTAATGGATAAAAGTTAGTGTGAATACTAATTTTGAGGTTGAAAAGTTTAAAATAGGCAATCTAGTAAGGAAATGTTTTCCTGCTGTTGTCATGAAAATCCTAAATATATTTGATTAGTTAAACTGAGTAATGAAAAAATTCTGAAGAGAATGTCAATCATTTCTGATTTCACAGAATGAAATAATAGAGCAAATAATGCCCAAACTATGTGACCAATGGACTGTGGACTTTTAATGAAAAAGAGGAGCATGCTACCATTTCTTCCAGATTAAAAAACAAAGGAGCATCAATAATTAACCAAGCTGTTCAACCATATCTAACAGGAATAAGTACGCAGGCAGTTGATCAGATGGTGCAAGCAGATCCAAAGGATGTCAAGGATAATCAAGAGCAAGATTTACCTTCCACCAGAGTTCGACAACAACCAATAAGATTGCAAGATTATTTTTTGTATCAGGTAGAGTATTTTCTAGAGTGGAGGAAGAATGGACTGTTCTGTGTGTTATATGTAAATTTATTGTAAATAAAGTTTAATAAAATCTTGTATTATACATGCAGACAGTACATTAAAATTATTATCAGTAATATGGATTTTGATATTCAGCATGGTCAATATATTTAAATAAGTCCTACTATGTATTCTGAACAGCATAAATATAATCATATACATTTTAGTAGTGGCAAAACAGCATTTGTACAATCATATGAATAGTATTTGTGCAACCTTATAAGCAGAAAAGACAATGGGTGTACTAATTATCATAGAAGTCAGTGAAATGGTTAATTAAAGACTGATATTAGAAATGAGATTAGAATTAGAATGTCTGTATGTTAAAACCAAAGTAAATGGATGCACACAGATATTTAGACTTGTATATATATATATATGTGCATATGAATAATTTATCATGCAGCTAATTATTGGAATTGCTTAAAGAAGCTAAAGTGGTTTCACTTATTTTATTTTATTATTCTTTACTTTATTAGCAAGTGAATAAACTTGTTTTTATTACTCCAGTTAGTGTTTGTTTTTTTATTAAATTATTGTTGCTACATATACAGTTGGTAAACATAAATTGGTACTAATCAGTACATCAGGCCAGCCACTTGGTGGTATTGCTTCTCTGCTAAAAACACACAATTATATTGATCCAGGGCTGACGATTTTTAAATTATTTTTTACATTTTCTCCAACTTCTGTAAAATTATTTTTATATTTTTTCCACTTTTGTTAAAAACATTTTGACATTTGATACAACTTTTTTACTAATCTTTTGACATTTGATACGACTTTTTTTTACCAATATTTTGATACTCTTGTAAATAATTTACAATACAAGATTTTAATCAAATATTTGTACATTTTCTTTTCAAAAATGGCAAAATTAAAAACATTGCATAATATAAATAAAGCCAAAAAAAATCGCCTTATAGTTGCCATATTTTAAAAACAAAAAAGAAAACCAAAGTTGAAAAAGTCAAAAGTTTTGATCTTAGTTTTTGCGGGGAGATGGGAAGAAATAATTTGTCGTCACTGAGACAAAAGTTATTTTTGGTTTGTTTTTATTTTTAAAAAAAGATTAATAAGAATTGGTTTTAAAAAGAAAAGTTTTACTATATCAGCGGTATACAAATAAAAACGAAACAAAAATTGTTGTATAGCCATCGCCGTATTTTTTTTAAAAAAAAAAAAAAAGTTGAAAAAGTCAAAAGTTTTGATCTTATTTTGATATTTTTTTTTTGGGGGGGGGGGTTGACAAATAATTTGTCATCACTGATCAAACCAAGTTTATAATTTTCAAAACTAGGTGCAACCTCAGATATTTTATTTGTCTCATAATTTACGTGGCTATTCGTGTGAGTTCTGGGAAAAGGTGCTTGGCCATGACCTTTTGCAATTTTTCCACCTTTCAAAATTTGTAGGAAAGCATGGCATATTGTGTAGGGTGTAAGATCTTTAATTAGAATTTATGTTACAACAGTTATGGCTACTTGAATTCCCTATATCCTCACATCATACAATAGCAATCTGTTAAGTGTGCGTGTTTGCATAATGTCACAAAGCACATTAGCAGGCCGTAATATTGGCATGCAATGCTATATATGCTTGCAGCAGCTAATATGAACAGTACTACTGTTCTATAGGCTGTAAGTTTTTTTGCAAAAGCACAGAAATATTGGGCCATGTTAAATGGCATATTTCTGTGTTTTAGCAGAGAAATAATGGCACCTACACAGCTGGCCTGGCAGACCAATTAGTACCCATAAATTTTATCCCTTTATATAGCAATAATAGTCCATGTTCACTAAGGAATTTAAGTGAATAGTGAATCAGTATTAATTAAAAATAGCTATTAATTAAATTCTTAACATTCCAAACAAATTACTTTTTTTGCAATGCTGAAGTTTTTATTATAACAGATTAAAATTTAAAACTAGATTAGGCATTGTTCTATGAAGTTTTAAAATTCTTATACAAAAGAAAAGGAATTTATTTATAAAATTTACTTTTTTAAAAACAAAAATTTACATTATTTTTTTTACACAAAATTATTTTATCTATTTATATGATGTGCACATGTGTTCGCACTTTTTCGGTACATGTTTAATATATATGGGATTCAAACTCAGACTTTCACATGACCCTCAGCTCTCCATGCCATCTTATATTTCTAACCCACTTGATCACAGTACATGTTCAATTAATTTTAAAAAATTGGCAAAATTTTAAAATAAATTTACAAATAGAAATTTTAGCTGAAATCCTCCTCAAATATATATATTTCAGATGTAGCAAAGCATTCATCTCAACTGCCCCAACCAGTCATCAAAAAAAAAGTTCATTTCTTTCTCTTTTTTTCACATTTAAATTTAATATTAGAGTTATAAATTTTGCCTTTTGTTTGTGCTGCTATCTGTCCACCAAATTCTCTAACCACTAACATTACTTTTACTATTTTCCGTAAATCTAATCCTATCTTTCTTTTCTCCTTGATTTCTATCTGGAGGTTATTTTTTCTTCTTTGCCATTTTAATCTGATAGCTTAATTTAATCATACTCAGGGTTTTCATAAAACTATTAACTCCTATATTCTGTTTTTTTATTCTGTAGGTATCGATATTATAACTAAAGAAATGAAAATGGCTGAAAACACTCACACCTTGTCAGTCTTGGTACGTTATAAACTTTCTTTTTACATAACACAGTTCACTGTTACTTTCTAAATGAGTCTGGAATTGTTTTTCATTTTCTTTTCTTATTATTTCTTTATTCTGTGTTTTCTTTATTTTTATTTTATCTTTTAATCATCCTGGACCCTGTCTTCTTTAAGCACTTTCAACTGATGTTGCAAAACTTCATGTATTTGCTTACTATTCTCCCATATCCCATCTGTCTGTGCTATTCTTTCTTCTACATTGTTCACACTAACACTGTATTTATCTCTTTTCTCATATCATTTCTAATCAGATCATCTTTCATGTCTTCTTTCCTATCATTCTCAGAATCTTCTTTAACCTCGCTAACATTTTTTTTACAGCCTCTACTTTTATTATTTCAGTATTAATAACTTCTTTTATGAGCTTTTCTCTTATACTTTCTAATATTATATCTTTTCTAACTTCATTAATATTTTCTTTCACTATCTTTACCTCTTGCTATACTTCTTCGATATTTAGTTTCTTTACTATTTCTATTGCATTTTACGTCTGATTTGCCCTATCCCTCATCTCTTGCTTCATATTTTCCATCTTTTTTATTATTTGAAATTGACATTCTTTCATTTCTTGTTTATTTTAATTTATTTCTAACATCATTTGAAGTTGATTTTCTTTTATTTCTTGCTGACTATTGTTAAGCATTTGTATTATAATATTAGCCAGCATTTTTATCTCTGATATTTTATTTATTCTCTCTACTACTTCTGGATTTTTAAATGTGATGGGGCTATTTTCTTTCCATCTCATCTCCTCAGGTGTCACACTATCACTGCTATCTTCAGCTGCCATGTTACGAACATACAATATCAAAGACGCTTACTTATTCTAAAGCCAAACTTTTCCAAATATTTAATTTTCAAATATTTGACTAAACTTTTTAACAAAATGATAAACATAATTTTCCTGAACTACTCTTTTACTTCAAACTTTGTTCTACTTTTTTCTAATTTTTTTTTATTAACGATACATTTAAAGATAAGCTCCCTCTTCAAACAATCCTCCAATCTCAACACAATCACTATTTACTGACCGATCTATTTATTGAATAAAAAATTTTACTGACCAACTGCTATATTCTATCAATTGTTTTAAAAAAATCTCCATTGGGTTTATTCTTAAGCCCACACATTGACTGTGCTATTTATTATTTTTTTATATATACCGGATACCATAAACCCTATCACTTGAAGGCATCACCAAACTAGTCTACAGGCTACTCAGTGGAACTATGAAGAGATATATGTTAGGAATAATGAAGAAATTGAAAACAAAATACAGTGATGGGAGAACAAACATGTATCATTGATATCATTGAAATAAGAAATTGAAATGGATTTGGGCTGTGGATATTTCTACAAGATATGGTAATTGATGATCATTTGAAATCCTAAATATGATCTCAAGAAATTGTAAAAGGTCTAGGAAAGAGATCATATATAAGATGAATAAGTGTGATAAGCAAGTTTGGAGATGTGTTATGAAGAAGACAGGTTAGGTATCAAATAAATGTATTTTAAACTTGAAGAGATTTTTATTTTGTAGTGAATCAATAAGGGAGGAAAATGATCCATGATAATTACAATAAATAACTTATTGCATATATATTTTAAAATAAAATAAAAGCAGATTCTATTTACTTCAAGATTTTAACAACTGAAACACACAGGCTTATTGTATACCAGTGTTTTTATATGTAATATTTAGGGTATATGAGCACAGACTTTCACACAATCCACCACTATCCACACTATCTCATAACACTGATACACCTAAGAACATATATGTTGAAAAGATAAATAATCACCAATATATGTATTTCATGCTAAACAAGCAATCATCAGTTGGTCCAGATTACCATCTCTACACATATATGCTAGCATCAGATTTTCAATTGGATGGACAGTTGAAGTGTGGAGTAGATTGAAACCTGTCCATTAAAGTATGAGGATTGGCTATCTTAATATATATCTGAGCACTTACAGCATATATGTGTAGAGATGGTAATCTGGACCAACTGATGATTGCTGGTTTAGCATGAAATACGTATATTGGTGATTATTTATCTTTTCAACATATATGTGCTCAAGTGTATCAGTGATATGAGATAGTGTGGAAAGTGGTGGTTCATGGGAAAATCTGTGCTCATATACCCTATATATTTCAAGATTTTAACTTTTCTTAATAAATGGCAACTGAAATATTAATCGCTAACTTGCTTTTTTTAAATAAACATTTACTCTAGTTAATCTTAGCAAAAGAATAAAAAGGGGAATATTAATTACTAAATCTTATAGATCATTAGTATTTAAAAAATGTAGAAAAAAAGTTGTAAATTATTGTTTTTTTACTCAAATATTTAATATACTGAACTAATTGTGAATATATATCCCATAGACTTTAACATTATTAATTACATTACTGTTACTTATCATTTACATTTTAAAAAAACAATGGCAAACAGTCAATAATTTCTGTTGCTGAATTAATCTGCTTCACATTAGACATCCATTATTAACAGAATGAAAAGTAATAATCATAGCTAAATAAGGTAGATAATATTTTCATATAGATAAGCATATATCAAATACTAAATAAAATGTGATTCATTAAATAGTGGGATTTTTAATTTGTTCAGCTCAGGTTCATATGGTGGCATGCAAATATTGATTATAAATAGATAAGTAATAAATATGTTAGAAAAGTATATGGATTTTAAATATGACCCTCAATTCCTTAACTCCATCATATAATTTTTAAAAAGAATTATATAGCAACACACAAAAATATATGTTTTCATTATTGATTAGTACTAGATTTCTGGATAGCATATCTAATAAATGAGAAGAAATATAGTACTAATTCAATATTTTGATATTTATCATTAAATGTGAATATGACATTAGCAAAATCTCCATATAGTAAAGCCACCAGGTTCAAGCCTTGGTGGTTGAGGGTTTGTGAATGGAATTCCTATATCAAGGGCTGCTCATCCAATATCTCCAGATTAGTTTCTAGCTTGCAGCTTTATCACTTAGGAGCTTTGAATTTGAAAACATTGCACTTAGATCTTAGGATCTAATGCAATCCTCCAGCAGTTATCTTTTACCTATTTAATTAACTATAAAGCTAGGAGCTCAAGATGAAAACACACTAATATTTTCAATCCAAGCTCGTATGCTTGCATAGTCATATAGATCTAAACTCAAGTCAGTATCTATACATTTTAGTGTCTTTGGTTTTTTAAAAACCACAGTCACCATTATCCTAATGGTCAGAATAGGTGAAAACTATCAAATCATCATGTGATCATTTCATATGCTTGCATAGGCTATTACATTAGCAAACCCTCCATATGGTAGTCAGGGAATATTGGATAAGTAGATACTGGATACAGGATTTTATGCGCAAGTCCTTTTTGCATGCATTGTTTGCTGGGGCTTACACTTAGTGGCACTACTAAATGGAAAGTGAAAATAATAATAAAAAGTAGAAAAGATAGTGAAAGGTGTGGATGGAGAGTGAATGATAAGAATAAGTTAGAGGAATATAAAATAAAAATAGAAGAAATCATGGAAGAGTTTGTTGGAATGAATATAAGAACTGATGTGGTGAAGTAGAAAAAGTGGCAAATAAAGTTTTAGGTGAGACTATGCAGAAAAACAAAGGTAATAAAAAAGAAAGTAGGAATTAGTAAAAGTATAAAAGAGAGGCAAAAAGCATGCAGAGAATATAAATGTGCTACTAAAAATAAAGTGAAAAAAATGTTAATATTAAATAGGAAAACTATTTTTTAAAAAAAGAAATTTGTTAAAATAGATAATTACAGTGAGAGAATGAAATTAAATAGTCAATTATTGGAGATATTAGTAAAAGTGGAAGAGATGGGAGTAAAAAAAATTTGAAATATATTAAAAGAAGGAATTTGGAAAGAAATAGTATTACTAAATGATGAGGAAAAAGAATGTAGCTTTAGAAAAAAATTAGAGATAATCTTAAATAAATATATAATAGATATAGAAAAGATATTAGATTTGAAGGACAGAGTGATAATAATATTAGTTTTAAAGAAAATGAATGCAACAAAGGCACAGAAAGATTCGTTTTGAATATAGCAATGATAAAATTAAAGGCATTGGTAGCCGTACTAAAGCTTAACCAGGGTAAGATAAAGACAGACAGCTATTCAAAAAATATATATTAAAATCGTCGTATCACTCTTTGGACAGAGATTTGGGTGTCAAAGATTAAGTTAATGAAGGCTCTGATAGATCCCAGAAATTATAAAGGTTGACAATTATTTATCTCATACGCGCAACTCTCATTTATGCTTCTAAAAATAATAATATGACACATACTTTGATCGAATTCAAGCCAATTGCACAAATTAAATACTTAAAACAGTAAATCTTTCTTAAATCCAACAATTGATAAATGCGTAACGTTATTAAACAACTTTCTTAAGAGTTAATTAAAATAATGGACAATCAAAATAAGTAATGTTCTGGCTACAATAATAAACTTTATTTCTTAAATTTAAAGAAAATTTGTAAATAACGATTTAAAAATTAGTATATAAAATACTAGGCTAACATTCGGAAACAATTTTTTTTTAAAGAGTTAATTATTATAAGAAAAATAAACTAATAACTCATCCATAGACGGAAATTAATGAAAAGCATAAAATATACTAACAAGACATATTAGTTATAAAGTTATTTAACACAGGACTGATTTCATACTAAATATATATGTTTATCAAACTACAATGACTAAAGAATAAGTTACTGGGTATAAATAAAGTTCTCACATTTTACAAGACTTTTATGCTGCAGACTTTTGATTTTGGAAGTACGTATTTTAATTAAGGCTTCAAACGAGTGGTGTCATTCCTTTAGTGGGTAGTTGAGAGAGAAGCTTCGCTATTGAAGTTGCTGATCAGCAAAAAGTTCAGTAGTTTATATCATGATGAGAATTGGAGTTATGTCAGAAGAGGTGATTTTATCATTGGGATAACCTTTAGCCACACATCCTATTAATGAAAATACTAGAAATGGTTGATCCTTTCATTTTTCTGGTGACAGCTTGGTTTCTTTTAAATGCGCTGCATATCGCACAATAATTACAGATAATTTTCTTTGGAAAATTAGTGATGACAAGCAGCGATGTAACTGGAACTTTTAATCAAGAAAAGTATGTAATAATAATAGTTCGTGTTCACTAAGGAATTGAAGAAAAGTGAATAACTAATAAGGGCACTAAAAATGTTTAGCTTATATATGTCTCCAATTCTATTGTTCACCCACCTGTTTTCTTGGAAGCATCTAGAATTGGCATTAATTAAAAATATCTCCAGATAATCTAGTATTTTTAACTAATAATTAAATTCTTAACATTCCAAACTAGTTACTTTTATTACAATGCTGAACTTTTTATTACAGCAGATTAAAATTTAAAACTCTGTAGAGTAGGCATTGTTCTACCAAGTTTCAAAATAATATTATACTAAAGATAAGGTATTACTTTTTTAAAAACAAAAATTTACACTACTTTTTTTATACAAAATTATTCTATCGATTCGTGTGCGTGCGTATATATATGTGAACGCACTTTTACAATACATGTTTAATTAATTTTTAAAAATGGCAAAATTTTAAAATAAATTTACAAAAAGAAATTATAGCTGAAATCCCCCTCAAATACTTATATATATATTTGAGACGTATCAAAGCATCCATCTAAATATATTCTTGCAATTTGCTCACAAGGATCTGTTAAAGAACATTCATGTTACACTAGAAGTACTTTTAAATATCTAGACGTTTTTCTGATATTGTTCTTCATAATAATGATCACTGGGTTTGAACCTACCATCCAGAAGTTATAGTTTTATATTACATGAGTTAATAACCAGAAAATCAAATATTTTAAGATTTTGAATTTAATAACTTTTATGTATTGTTTTATATATATAAAGTATATAAATATGTAATTTATTAATGTTTTTTATTTATACTCTCTATAACATTGATCTTTCTCTTTGTATTTATGATTCAAATTTGCATACATTGTTCTTCTGCGTAATGAGGTGTTTTTCCTTCTTTATAACTTAAAACTGAGTGCACTTTTGGTGAAGTTTACCATAATTATCTCTCTCTTAAATTAACTATTGATATTGCTTTATTTATACTGTAATTATGTCTGCATTTTTATGTTAATCCATTTAAATATTCTCTTTGTTAGATAATTGAACATGTTTTCTCTTTTATTTATTACATTTTTATGATTGGCAAAAACCATGCCTCCTTGGCCTTTTTCTATTATTGTGCTCTATGCACACTAGATTGACTATCTGTAGTCAAAGCAATGACTAAATTGTTTTATATGGTTCCAAAAAACAAACAGACTTATATTATGGTTTGTTTTAGCATACCAAAAGAAATGTCAAGGAGGCGTGGTTTATTGCCAACCATAGAAATGTAATAAACAAAAGAGAACACAGCAGTCACATATCTCTCAACTGGAATATTTAAATAGACTAAATTTAAGTAAAAATTACAGTATAAAAATGCAGTAACAATAATTAATTTAAGAGAGCTATGATTATGGTGAATGTCAACAAAATGGCACTCAGCTATAGACTATAAAGAAGGAAGAAATCACTTCAATATGCAAACTAACATATGCAAATTTGAATCATACCCTCTATAGAAATTTATAGGAACACAATCTTATATAATTAATTATTTATCAAGCATTACTCTATATAAGACTGTAACTTTATATAAATTTTTGTAAAAGGCTTAAAAAAACATTAATAGATTACATTTAAATGACACTATGTCAGCAAATATATTTTTTATAGTTTATGTGCTAAGTGTTGACATGAAGACCATTTTCTATTCTTACACAAGCTGTTAATACATTGTAAGGTGATGCGCTATGACTTCTCCTTTATCAAAGTCAGGTATCCCTCAGCCACTATGCCCGGAGAAACCTATTAGCCACATTACCTTCCCTTTCCATTCACCACCCTAAGTTTTCCTCATATTCTTTTCTATCCTGCTCCATCCCATTTCCACAACATCATCTTTGTTCACTCTATCATCTTTATATCTAGATCCCCCTTACTTTTTTCCAAACCCAGCATAAAAACCAAGAACCCACTTTCTTTATAATCTCTTTGTTTATTTATATATATATATATATATTCTCCCACAACTTTATTATTTATATCCTTTTTGCTTGTATGCGCATTTACATTCAATTAGTAGATGCTTAATATTTTTCATGCCTTTTTTACATAACTTGCAAATTAAATCACCAACATTTCTCCAATTATGTATATATTCTCTTGTTGCTAATAATCCTATTCAAGCCATAAATAGTAAACTACTTTTCTTGATATTATCATAAATTAACTCATACCCAATATTCTATTTACTTTTATATATATTCAAACTCTTTTTACTCTCCATACTAGTTCTCCAGCTCTCCAACTCCCTATTTTTTATTAATGTATTTAGCCACTATAGTACTTAATAATTCTCCTAACACAGACATCACATCTTTTGTACAAATATACTGACATAAAGTCTTTATCCAAATCCTTGGCATACCATATTACCTTTTTCACCTATCTTGTTGCCTGTTTTTTATTTGTAATCCAATTAAATACTATTTTGGCTATTCTCTTACTATCCATAAATTGCAGTCTACCAAACATTTTCATTTTGCTTTTTGCATTTCTCATATAAAAACATGACTACCCCATGCACATCCAATACATGTCTTCCTGTTTTTCTTTGTGCTTTTTAAGTAATCTAACATCCCTTTACTAATATGTAATGCATCATTACTAAAAGTTACCCTGCTACTGCCATTCCCTTCCAAGCAATTTCTGCTACATCATATTTATTATATAAAAATATTGTTAATTTCTTTATCAGTCCCTCTCTTTTCTTTGCTTCATTAATCAATTTTTTCTCATTTATCCAAGAAATTTTTGTTTACTTAAGCTGATTTCCAAATAATTATAAGTATTCACCACATTTAACTTTATATCGCCCAATAAAAATTATTTCTTTTCTCTTTTCCCAGCATTTATCATCATTACTTTTGATTTTTCTTCACTAAATTTAATCTCCATGTCTTTATCCACCCTTGTGCATGTCTTACTTCCATATCCTCTCTATTTTTTGTGCATAAGAATACATCATACACAACTAAAACACTGGATAATATATATATATACTCCCTTGCCACCTATTAATGGTATCTCTATCCCTCTTCCTAGTCTTTCTATTGCTCTCTCCATTTCTCTCAAGTATAAAAAAAACAAAATAGGTGATGTAGGGCATTTTTACCTTAGTCCCACCTCATTTTTAACTCTGATTCTATATTTCCTAATTCATACATGTAGTAATTATTTTCATACAATCTCTTAATAAGATTCCCTAAAGCTCCATTTAGTCTTAAATTTACTAAACTTACCCATAATCTATTTTATTTATCCTATCATATGCCTTTTCTATATTTATAAAGGCCAAATATAAATTGTCTACCCATATTCCTATTCATATCTATAAGTTGTGTGACTACAAATAAAGTGTCTCCTATACAACTTTCCATTCTAAAACCTCCTTTATTTCTCTCACTACCTTATTTTGTTTTATTCATTTTGTCACCCTTCCAGCCATCATGTATGCAAAAACTTTATATGACATTGATGTTACCACTATCAGTCTATAATTGTTTATTTTTCTTTTGGTCCTTACTCTTTACTTTAAATAATAATCTTACTCTTGTATCTATCTTCTGTGCCATCTTATTAAAACATGATAATAAATTTAATTTTGTCCTATTTCCCAAATTTATCACTATTTCTGCTGCTTATCTATCTAACCCTTTTGCCTTTTCACTTTTCAATTTTTTCCCTGCCTCATTCAATTCATTTTCTGTAAAATGAATATTCCCATTACTATGTGCTTTATGTTTGTTATCACTTTGTCCTTCACATTTAACATCTTTTCTATATCAATTATATATTTATTTAAGATTGTCTCTAAGTCTTCTCTAGAGTTATACTCTTTTTCCTTATCATTTAGTAATACTATTTTTCTCTCCTTTACATTTCTTTTAATATATTTCCAAAAATTTTTACTCTCATCTCTTACACTTTTATTAATATTCTCCAATAATTTACTGTTTAATTTCATTCTCTCTATATAATTATTTATTTTAGTCAACTTATTTTTTAAAAAATAGTTTTCCCATTTAATATTAATATCTTTTTTCATTTTCTTTGTGTTTAATAGCATATTTATATTCTCCTCATGCTTTTTCCCTCTCTTTTACACTTTTACTAGTTTTACTTTTCTATTACTTTTATTTTTCTGAATGTTCTCACCTAAAACCCTATTTGCCACTTTTCTACTTCACCACACCAGTCCTTATATTCATCCCCAACAAACTTTTCCATTATTTCTTCTACTTTCCATTTTATATGTTTCTGACTTATTCTTATCATTTATTCTTCATCCACATCTTTCAGTATTCTTTCTACTTTTATTAATATTTTCCATCCCATTAGTAATTGTTTCTATTATAAAGAAATTATGATCACTTACATATTTTCTCTTCATTATCAAACATTTTAATTTTCAATATTTTATTCATTTTCTCTTTCTCTACTAATACATAATCTATAGTCTGAAACGTATTATTTCTAGACCATGTGTATTGCTCCTCATAAATATTTAATAAATTTCCAATACTCAAATTCACTCTCTGACAAAAAAATTTCAAAAGTTGTCCATTCTTGTTACCCACATCATCAATTTCTTCAATATGTCCATTCATATCCCCTATAACCATTATTTTCATCTTTTTTTTAAACTCTGTAATCTTTAACTAGGCATTCATATATGCTACTATTTCACTCCATTATAGTTTGATTATCTCCGGTGATCATATACACTATAGCCACCATCCATTCTTGTTTTCCTAACCTTATCTCAAACCATAAATGTTCTTGAAACTTTACAGTATTTAAGTATTTTTTGACATAACTTCTATGCCACCACTCTCTTTTTTTTTCTATTTATGCCCTGCCATACCAAATATTCCGGTGTATATTTTTCTTTTCTTAGATGTGTTTCTATTACTGCTAATACCTCAAGCCCTTCGTTTTTAACTGCTTTGTTTAATTCCAGCTACTTTTCTGGTCTCCTACCACCTTGCATATTCAAATCCATTTTTAACAATTTCTTCCTGTCTTACATTTCCAGCTACTTTTCTGGTCTCCTACCACCTTGCATATTCAAATCCAATTTTAACAATTTCTTACTATTTTATGAATTCTTTTGATTCTTTCTTCTCTATTATTTGTAATTAGCTTGTTTATCATTAGTTTTACAGACATTCATTCTCCACATCTACATTTTCATCTGAATCAAATACCCTTTGTTTACTTTTTACATCCTGTCCATTCTTAACCTTCTTTTTGATAATACTGTAATTTAAAACCCCAACAACTCTTCATAATTTCCCTGAACTATAATATTTTTCATAAATCAAACTCCCTAATGCTTCACTTCCTTGTTTTGCTAAGTGCAATCCATTTTTACTGTATATCTTCCTCTTATTAATAAAAAAAATCCACACATCCACAAACATATTATTTCTCTCACATAATTTTTTCAATCTCATTTATAAACATGACCTATTTAACATATATCTATTTGCTGAATCTTGGTAGTAATCCAACTACTACTACTCTTACCTTAACCTTATTCAAAGTACTAATCAATTCTTTGTACTCATCCATTATTCTCTCCGATTGCTCTGACAAATTATTTGTCCCTACAATAACATAAACATCTCTTCTCCCCTGTTTCTTTATCTTATCACTAATTCTAGCTCCAGGAAAACATACTTATTTGTATTTTCCCTTGCAATTTTCTCTTCTCATCCTTTAATTAGTGAGTCCCTTATCAAGACTGTCTCATAGTTTACTTTCCTTACTTCATTTGTAACATTCTTATCCACCTTCTGGGCTATTATCTACTTTTTTCTTGTTGTTTTCATTAATTAATTCCTTGAACTGCTAATGCTTCATGTCTAATATTTTTCATTTTACTTCTGCATCCTTTACCCTTTTCACTCTTATTTATACTTTTCCTAAGGTATCTCCATTGCACTACTTATTTTCTCATTATATCTCTTGTCACTCTACTAAATATATACTCTATTTTATTGTCCTTATCAACATTTTCCTCCATTTCTCCTGATTGTTTCTTTAAATTATCTACACCTAGAAACCGTTTTTTCACCTCTTTTATCACATTTATACATGATCTACACAACCATACACCTTTTACATTCTTCCTAGTCTTTTTTAAACATTTCAAATGAAAAATCTTATCACATACCATACACTCTATCAAAGCATACCTAATTTTGTTCTAACCATCATACATACATTGTGGGATACAAATGCAATCCATATTTTCTTATTTTTCTTTTTCCCCTACTCAATATTTAAATTTATGATTTTTCTACCACTCTTCAAACCTCTTTATACAAAAGGAAAAAAAAAATTTTAATGTGTTTTAAATTCACATCTCAAACATTACCCTCTTTCTCAAATAAATCATTCCCTTACTTAAACTGAAAATGTTTTTAATAAAAAATATCCTAAAATTCAACTAATCTTATGTATAACTTAGTTTTAAAGTCTCCGTGCAGTAAACACATGCACAAAAAAAATTTCTTTTATATTTAAAATGTAAGCATATCAAATCACTTTTCAAATGTTAGATTTTTTCAAATCCAATTAAATTTATCTCGCTGTGCTCCAACTCTCTTTTCTCATCTGCTTACTAAGCCAATATTCTCTCGCAACAGAAATTTTTTCAGAATATATAAAACTTTAACTTATCTTGTTGAACACATCAGCTACATCATATCAGTCACATTAGCAGAGCAAGGCAGTCACAAACTACAGTCAAAATTAAAATGTGATGTGATGTACTGTGACTTCTTAAATGGAGTCAGGAATCTCTCAGCAACTATGCCCAAAGAAACCTGTTAACCACTTTACTTTCCATTTCTCACTCTAAACTTTCCTATAATCTGCTCCATCCCATTTCCACAACATAATCTTTGTCAACTCTATGGCCTTTATATCTAAATCACCCTTATCTTTTCCCAAACCAGCATAAAAACCAATAACCCATTTTCTGTATAATCACTTTGTTCATATTTATTCTCCCATAACTTCATTATTTGTACCCTTTCTGCTTTCAAGTATTTACATTCAATTAACAGATGCCTAATATTTTCTATACCTTCCTTACACAATTTGCAGCCTAAATCACCCATATTTTTCCATTTACATATATATTTTCTTGTTGCTAAAGATCCCATTTGAGCCTTAAACAATAAACTACTTTCTTTACTATTATCATAAATTAACTCACACCCAATTTCCATTTACTTCTATATATATTTAAACTCTTTTTACTCTCCATACTAGTTCTCCATCTCTCCAACTCCCTATTTTTTATTAATGCATCTATTCTTTTATCCCATTCCTTACCACTATAACACTCAACACTTCTCCACAAGCATCCCAACTTTTATACAAGTATACTGATATAAATTCTTTATCCAAATCTTTTGCATACTGTATTACCTTTCTCACCCATCTTGTTGCCTGCCCTTTACCCATAACCCAATTAAATACTATTTTGGCTAATATTTTATTATCCATAAACTGCAATCTACCAAACATTTTCATTTTACTTTTTGCATCTCTCATATAAAAACTTGACCATCCCATTTCTTCTTGAATTGCCTCATTTGTTATCCACACCTCTGTATCTAATGCATTTCTTCCTATTTCCCTTTGTACTGTCTCTAAGTAATCTAATACCCCTTTACTAACACATAACACATCATTAACATATGTTAACCCTGCTACTACAACTCCCATACAATTCTAGCTACATCATATTTATTATATGAAAATGCTGTTAATTTTGTTACCAAACCTATTCCTTTCTTTGCTTCATTTACCAATTTTTCCCCCATTCATCCAAGCAATTTTCCTGATTACTTAAGATGATTCCCAAATATTATATCTATCCACCACACTTAACTTTATATCCCCCAATTCTACATCTTCTCTTTCCCCAGTATTAATCATCATTATATTTGATTTTTCTTCACTAAATTTAATCCCTATCTCTTTACCCACCCTTGCACATATCCTCAGCATAACTTCCATATCCTCTCTTCTTTCTGAATGGAAAAATATATCATCTGCAAAAAAAGACCCAACAAAGTATATACTCTCTTGCCACTTATTAATAGTATCTTTATCCCTCTTCCTAGCCCTTCTATTGCTTTCTCCATTTTACTTAAATATAACAAAAACAAAATAGGTGACATAGGGCATCTTTGCCTTAATTCTACCCTATTTTTAACTTTAACTGATTCTATATCCCCTAATTGATAAATATAGTAATTATTTTCATACAATTTCTTAATAATATTTACTAAAACTTCAACCATTCCCAAATTTGATAAACTTACTCATAATCTATTTCTATTTACTCTATCATGTGCTTTCTCTATATCTATAAAATTCATATGTAATTATCTACCTGAATTTCTACTCATATCCATATGTTGTGTAACTACAAATAAACTATCTCCTATATGCCTATCTGACCTAAAACCTCCTTGCATTTCCCCCACTACATTATTCTCTTCCATCCATTTTACACTTCCAGTCACCATATATGAGAAGACTTTATATAAAATTGATGTTACCGCTATCGGTCTATAATTATTTAACTTTCTATGATCTTATCCTTTAAATAATAATCTTACTCTTGTATTACTCCAACTACTTGGAAAAAACTTTCTTCTGTGCCATCTTATTAAACATGGCAATAACCTTACTTTTGCTGTATGCCCTAAATTCATTACCATCTCTGCTGCCCATTCATCTAAACCTCTTGCCTTTCTCACGTTTTAATCTCTTTCCTGCCTTACTCAGTTCATTTTTTGTGAACCTAATATTCTCATTACTTTCATGTTTTCTATCACTAAGTCCTTCACATCTAACATCTTTTCTATATCCATTATATATCTATTTAAGATTCTCTCTAATTCTTCTCTGGAGATACACTCTATTCCCTCATCATCTATTAATACTATCTCTCTCTCTCTCTCTCTCTCTCTCCTACATTTCTCCTTTTAATGTAATTCCAAAATTTTTTACTCCCATCTCTTCCACTTTTATTAATATCCTCCAACAATTTACTATTAAACTTCATCCTCTCTTTATAATTTTCCATTTTAGCCAAATTCTTTTTTCTTAAGTACTTACAGTAGTGCCACCCAGTGGAAACCATAATAATCAAAATCAATGGATGCACTGGTGAATGCAATGAGCTACATATTAATCTGTGAGTATTGGATGAGTAGACATTACATCTTAATTTTATGCACAAATCTTCTTGCATCAATTGATTATTAAGGCTTGTACTAGGTGGCTCTATTATACAGAGAGTTTCTCATTGTTTTAAACTATTGCTTCTAATGTAAATGATACCAAGTGATCTGAGAAAAGCATGGAATCTTCAATTTGTTATTCAATGTTTGGCAACTACATTTAAATACTATGTGAACATACAAATAAGACTATTGAAATATATAATGACTTTATACAATGCATGATTTAGTGCTTAGATGGTGGATTCTGGATCTTAAGATTCATGAACCAGATTGTCTTAAGTCATCTAAAACTTGGTTTCCAGCTTTGAGTAATAAAATTAAATAAGATAATTTGTTCCCAACAAATAAGGTGATTATTCAGTTAGTACTTTTAATCATTTTTCTAATCTTTTAGATATGATTGGCCCTCATTTACTATATTCCCTTTTTTTAGATATATTAATAAATCTTGCAAAACAATCTTTCTTGAATGATGCCTCTTCAATGGATAATTTTTACTTTCTTTTTAAATTTTAATAAGTTACATTAACAAACTTTTTGAATTTCTAAGTGATACATTTCCAAGGTGTTTTTTTTTTTTTTTCTGCCTTTAAAAATATAAACTATAATTGTTTATGGAATGACAAACCTGAATTAAATTTATTTTCATATTGATTATAATGACTTTCATATACACCTTAAATATTTATTTTTGTAGCATATGAGTGTTGTTTTGAAATGCCTATAGTAATGACATTATATTAGTTAGATTATTCTTATATCTATAGTAAACCCTTTCCAATTCTATCAGATATTTTTTTAATGCACTGTGGATGTTAATAATTTTTTTAAAAAAATAAATTGTGAAATAGACAGCTTGGCTTCAACTTATTGATTATGTGGTATACATGTCACTTGGTTCATTACAGACATATATATAAAGTGTTCACTTTCTAAGCTGAAAGTCATTGGTTAAGCAATTGTAGATGATTTTTGCAATTTTCCAGAAGAATTTACTATTTTAAATATGCAAAATTTGGCACTTTGCATATTTAAATGTGACATATCTTTGTAATTTTAAATTCATTTTGATATCAGAACTTCTCTTGACCCTAAAGCTGCCAAATTTCAAGCTCAATTTGTGGCTAACACATCTTAAGTGAGTACATTTGGTTTCTTTTTGGTGGTTCACTTGACAGAAATGTGCTATTTGGTCAAATCTAAGATATTTAGAAATTTATTAAAAATATTATTGATACGAAATCCTCATGCATTCTGTTGTAAATGTCTGCAATATTTACTTTTATTAAGTTTAAATTAAAAAAATTCTGGATATTTTGTGGCCTTATCTATAATATCTATTACACTTTCCAATTAATTTTTAAAAGCTTGTGGTCTGAAGAATAAAACTATGTAGTAATGCTCATTTTAAATTTAAGATCTTTTTTTTTTTGTCAGTTTCAGATTTATATCTGAAGTGCTGAAAAACCATTTGTAAAGAAGATATTGTATCTTTTTTTTTAATAATTTGCAATAGAGTATGCAATAGCAGTTATTAGCAAAGGCCTTGTTTTTCCCTTCTGTTTTTGCAAAAGTCATCAATTTCAAATATATCTGCTATATCATTCCGTATCAATTTTGTCTATATAACTTAAATTTATTCTATTGTAAATATATTAATATTTGTATATAGTTTGTTATTATGGTATTTTTTAATATAAAAAAATGTAATTGAGCACATATAGCATCATTAGTAAAATAACAGATGTTTTTCTGTCTCAGTGAAAAGTTATCATTTACTTATTTTTTGCTGCAGTATTGGAAAATGCAGCTTTGCTAGATTCTATTTGTGCTCTCAGTTTTTGACATTTCTCTTTAATGAAATCTCTTACAGTGCTAAAAATTGTTTTCATTTGTTTACGGACTTCAGAATCAGATATAAAAAAATAATTCTATACTGATTTAAAAATAATCAAATAATTAGTTGCCTGAGAGACTGCGAAGGCAAAAGTAAATAAGTCTAGCTGTGATTCAGGGACTTTTAGTTTTGGAATCCATAAGTTTACAAATGCGCAAAAATGCATTAGCAATATGTTCCATATAAAATAGAGCATTTATGGTAGCTTTGTTTTTCCTATTGTTATCCACCGGATGAAACAAAATTTATCTTTATATGAGATAATGTGGATAGTTGAAAGGTGCTTGAAAGTCTGAGTTCAAATTCTCTATACTTATCAGCTTAAATGGAGACTCAGTATTTTTATAATCTTATTTGATCTATTTTGAAATGGCTAACTGAATAGTGAATTTAAAGACATTGCAACTTCTCTAAATAAAATTAGTAGAGTCATTAGGGAGTTTATTGAACTCCATTTTACTTTTCTTTAATGTGAAATTATTAATAACCTTTTAATAATTATATTTTAATAGCTTTCTATATATTTTCTGAGAAGTGTTTAAACCTCCAAATACACTGTTTCAAAAACACATTTAAAAAAATTATGAGATTGTAAAAAAACAAAGAACATTTTTTTTTTTAAGAATCAAATCGAATCAGTTTCAGTTTGTAATTGGTTACTAATACTTATAGAATAATTTATATAATTTTAAAACGTATAATTGGAAAAATATAATTTAAAATTATTTTCATATATTATTTAGTAATGAACATGCTCAAAAAGAACTCCATAAATATGAGTAGATTTATGTTTATGTCTGTAAATATGAACATGCACTCATGTAACATAATTTTACAAATTTTTGTATTAAAGAGCTGAAACATATGTGCCAGTGTGTTAGAGTATTTTCTAGTGAATGTTATGTAATTGTCTGTAAACTTTGAGAATGCAATGGTCACAGAACTAGTTTAAGAAATCAGCTCTGCTAAAATCTAATGTCCTCCTTTACAAAATACGAGAGGAACTTTCAATGCTCTCGCTCATACATACATGTGCTCATGTTCATATTGCATAGCATTTATATATATATTATAATTTTTCTTACCTTCCATGAATGTCATTTGTATATATAAATAAATTTTATAATTTTTTTTACAATACCATTTTTCATCTTTAGGATGAAGATTTGTAAAGATAATAAAAGAAATTTAGTATCACAATTTCTTACTCATAATGACAGACCTCGATCTCAATCAAAACAACAATGTAAAGAATGGATGATTGATCACAAACCATCTACTACACCAGCTTGTACTTCTTATTTACAGTCAAAACAGATTCCTATTAAAGAATCTCATTATACCATGGATAAAGGTGAAAAATATTGTTTTACCCGTATAACTACCCTAGAAGTTGAAAATAGAGATAGCATCAAAACTAAAATTATAAGACAGTCATTTCCAGATTCATGTAAGGTGCATGATGTAGATATTTCTCAAGAATCCCTAGTATCTGTTTCACCAATGCCTTCCAAAGAATCTATTCCTTATAGAGAGTCAAGTACAATGTCTTCTACTCATACTTCAAATTACTATCAACCTTGTCCAAAACCATATAAAAAATCACCTCCTGTACAAGGTCTAATACATACTTCTCAATGCCCTCCTCCACAAGTTTTGTCATACAAGCCTCCTACTTCAGTTAAGCATATTCCAGTATTATCGCCAATACCAGTTTCACCACATTCATTGTCACCATGTGAACCTATACGTCCATGTACGCCTGATATACCACTGAAGCCTCAAGAATATCTAGATGATTCACAATCATCAAAAAGAACTACATCTAGTAAAAGAGACAGATGTGTATCAAAAAAGAAGGCAAAATCTACATGCAAGAAAAATACAGACAGTTCTTCAGGTCAAACATCCACCAAGTCAAAAAGAAGATGTGCTGGGAAATCTTCAGGAAGTGAAGATATTCCCCATTTATCAACAAATAATAAACACTATATTAAAACTACAGATAATTTACAAGGTATAAGCCATTATATCCCAGCACATGAACTGTTAGAAAATCAAAGGCCAAGAAGACAAATGTCAATAGATAGAAAGCAATTTTATTCAGATCCAGAATATGTAATTCACAATTATGAAAGACTGGAAGATATAAGACCAGCTTCTCAATTATCAGAATGTAAAAGACAAAATTATCCAGCATCAGAACATATAAATAAAGAAGCAAGAGAAGATAAAAGGGCAAGCAATCAAGTATCAGAAGAAAGAAATCAGAAGAGACCATTGTCAGACCATGCAATACATAATAGTATAGAAATATCTTCTAAACAATCAAAACATAAAATGCTAAGTCAATCAACAACAGAAGATATTACCCAAAGCACACTAGGATCAGAAAATATAAATCATAGTGTAATAATATCAGATGAAATTCAAAGTGGAAAATATTATGATATTTTAAATAAAAGTGTTGAACTATCAGAAAGCAGGAGTCCAAGTAAAATTGCATTTTCTGAAAAAAGTACAAGTAGGCAATCATTAAGTGATAGAACAAGTAGACCATCTTCAGCAGAAATAGAAAGTCCTTCAGTTGACAGAGTGTCAAATGTGTCATCTAAAGAATTTTCTAATCAAGGAGGTCAAACCATAGGCATATCACCACCATCTTATCATTATTTTTCAGACAAATCTGTAAGTAGATTGTCAGAACCATCACAGGTAAGAACACTTTTTAGTAAAGAACCTTCTACAAAACATTCTGGTATGTATAGTAAAAGCTTTCAGTCAGTTCCATCACATAAAGAAAATATATTAATTAATGTAACATCACCAACAACACCATCTTCAAGCTTATCATCATTGAAAACAACAAAACAAATATCAAATAAACTTTCAAATGTATTTTCAAATAAAACTCTTTCAGATAGATCAAGTAAATTATCTTCCAAAAAAGTATCTGTTCATTCAATAACTCCACAATCATCATCAGTATCATTTAATCTTAGTGAATCCTTGCAGGAATTTTCACAAATGACCCTGAGTGAAAATCCAAGAAGGTTTCCCAAAGTACATCGTGTTTCAGAATCAGAAAGTGTAAGTGGAGAAGAATCAACTTAGAATGGATTAAGATATTAATTAAAAAACTGCTGATTGTACAGGTAAACCATCATAAAAAATTAGTGTTTTAATTATATTTAAAAACAATTCTTTATTGATATATATACATATATTTTACCCAGTTGACTACATAGCTGCATCAACAATAATTAGATAAGTAGGCAGGATTTTCCTCAGGTTTAAGTATATAATTATTTACTTAATGGGGGAAGTAATAATTAATATTCCCATGCATATTTTTTATAATAATAATAATGGGTCTTCAATTAATTAAACATTTTAATTCCCAAAATTATCATATGAGAATTCTCATACATTAAATTTGTTAAATAATAATATGATTTTAATTTAATAAGAGTTATAAATGATTGTAGAAGGGAGAGAAAATTGTAACAGAATGTAAACAAGTGTTTTAACTCGCTCTCTTCAGTACTTATAATTAATTAGGGTAATCATGTATTTATCTTGCTATAACATCATTACCCTGAAGGCATACTACTCTAATCTTCTGACCTTTAAGATAATGTCACCTAGTGATTTGCGAACAAAGTTAATCACTAAAATTTGTCCGCATATCACGTGGAGACATTACGTCAAAGATCGCAAGATTTTGGTTTCACTTTTTAAAAAAAAAAAAACAACATCAACAAATTTAAAACTTATGGGTTTTTTTTTTTTTTTTGGTTCCACTTGAAACGGTATTATTTAGCCATCATCCCATTTCACCTACTATGTTCCATCGTAGTTAGTATCTTTTCCACCAGTTCGAACCCTCACAGTCCACATATACAATCAGAAAAATTTATTTTGATATGTAATAGCATATATTTATGTGTATGTGCAGATATGTGTGCACATTGAATATATTAATGTCTGTATGTGTATAATGCATACGCAATTATAAATTTAAAATTAATAAAATGATATAATTAAATTAAGTTGTGTGAATATTATTATATGTGTGTAACCACTTACATATATATGTGAGAGAAGACATAATGCAATAGATTTAAAGAAGCATTTCAACTTTATTATATTAATAATATAAATTTGAAATATTCTCAATTAAAAATTCTTTATTTAAATGCATTGGTATAAAAATTTCAATTCCTGGGATAATCTCACACACATATACAATAAAATGTTTACAAACTTAAACTCTTTTTTAAAAAAAGTTATCTGTTTTTAGAAAAAAAAAATCAAATCTCATGGGTCAAAAAATCAAATCTTTCAGATTAGTTATGTCAGTGTCTTCATTGCCATGACAACGTCCATATCTTCGATGACGCTTACTAGCAGAAACAATGTTGAGCATAATGATATCATAGCAAGATAAATACATGACTACCTTAATTACTAATTTTAATTTAAACTATGAAAATATACTAAGACAAAAAATAATTTTCTTTTTTTTGTAAATTATTTAATACATATTAATTGTAACTTTAAAAGAGAGATAAAGTTTTATTTTTAATAGCATTTTTAAATTGAAAAAAATTAGATGCTAATATTTTTGGTAAATTTTATTTTTAATTAGAGTTATTTTTTTCTCTTTATTTATCTTCAATGCAAAAACTAAATTTAGTGCAATTAACTGATTATCTTGTTTTCCTTTTGTAATAAAATTTTTTAATTAGAAAATAATGTCAAGAATTTTGTGATGTTAATAAAAGTTTCACTATAAACTCATCAACACTCCTTTAACACTTTAAGCAAATAATTTTATTTATTTAACAGTTTCGACTGTACTAGCAGTCTTCGTCAGATCTACAACATAAAAAAATTAGATAAATATTATATCAATACAACCAAAATTATTATTCTTCATATTCTCATATAAAATTATAATAAAACAAAATAATATAAAGCAAAAACAACTCAGTCCAAAACCTTTCAACCAAAATTTTCCCATATCTTTTAAAAAAAAAAAAAGTTCTTCACTTGTTTTTCAATGTCAAAATATAAAAATATAGCTGAACACTTGTACTTATAAAAATTTATATAATTGGTTGTTATAAAATCCATCATGTTGGAGACAGATTGTGATTAGTTTATAGGCAAGATTGTTCTAAATAAAATAATTGGGTATGAATAGGTCAGCAGACTTAAGTGTCTGGAAAAAAATATTCCTGACTTAGATGTAGAAGGAAGAGTAGTCAAGTCTTAATTTAGCTGATAAAGAAAAAAGAAACAGAAGTCTTTATCAAGCTGTTATATAGTACAACAGGAATCTTTACCAAGCTATTGCATAGAATAGCAGATGTTTTAATCAAGCTTTTAGCATACTATAAGTTTAGTCATAAAATGATTTATACAATGAAACCATGTGATAAATTCAGCTAAAAGCTAATATCATCTTACTCCAGGTAACGTGCCTTCACTGAAATAAAAATGAAGAGAAGTTAATCACTAAAGTAATCTGAATTCTTGTCTGCAACTAAGAATATGAGTCTCTGTCTGTGTTATTCTCGACTGAAAAATTTATTAAAGCAAAATGGATAAAATTTTGCTGTTGCTAGCTTGGAAATGAAATATTGCACATCAGAAAAAGGACAAATTAAACATGTTAATTTTATACTATCATGTCATTTTTTTATTCATTGCTAATCAGTTAATTACTAACCCTCTACTATTCTGACAGATTTCTTTGTTCTCATTAGATTTAAGCTTTCAACTTGCCTTCAAGAAGAAAATTTTATTGGAAATCATAATTGGTAAGAAGGACTTCACATAAAAATAAATAAAACCATGTTTAAAGATATTTTTGTATGCACACTGTATTTTTTAATAATAATAATAATTATGATAATAATAATAATAATAATAATATTTTTTGAAAGAATTAATAATTTAAAATATTTTCATTAAGTTAATATTCTCAAATTTTAAAATGTATTATTTTGAAAATCCAGTCAATTTCTTTCTTAAAATTATGAAACAGTTTTAGAAAATTTAATTTTTTGAAAATTTAAATTTGTATTTTTCTAAAACATGTTTTCTTTTTTCATTCATTTACCCTCATAAAAATTTAACAAAAGATTAATTAATCTAAATCAAAGATTGTTATCTTTGATTTTGAAAATGTTTTTTTAGTTCTTAGTTATTTTAAAGAAATAATTAAATATTAATTTATGAATAGAAATCAACCAATTGTTTATAATTTTTAAGAAAATATATTTTTTGCTGAAATGAATGTTCAAAATTTTATACTATCATGTCATTTTTTTATTCATTGCTAATCAGTTAATTACTAACTCTCTACTATTCTGACAGATTTCTTTGTTCTCGTTAGATTTAAGCTTTCACCTTGCACCTTAATATTAAACTATTATTATTTCTGAGAATATAATAAACTTGATCTCATTGGATAGATATTTTTGTTTAGAAATTATATAAATTTTAAAAATCACATTTGATTTTCAGAATATTAAAAACTAGATTTTAATCAAAACAAAACTGTCATATCATAAAATTTTAGCTAAAGCCAATTCAATTTGCAAAATGAAAAAAATCTTGTTTATTTGATAGGTAATAGTATGTATAGTGAACCCTACCATTTGATGCCACTGTTTTTTTTCCCAATGCACATCAATATATTAATTCACAGGCTGTCTGTCTGTTTACATAATATTACAGTAAAAGATTTACATAATATTATGGCAAACCACCAAAGATTTATTTTGTTTTTTTCACCTGGGTTTTTTTGGTTTCATTTATTTAATAAACAAACACTTTGTTTTTAGATGGTGTAAGGAAGTTGATTTGCTTTTAAATTATTGACTAATAGTCAGTTGGTTTCTTTACATAATACCATGTTAACTTTTATTGGTTTTTTTAACTTTCTTTACCTAAAAGGTGTAGAGTTTTTTTAATTAACAAACACTTCATTTTTAGATGGTGGAGGGGGGAGGGGTAGTTTGCTATTAAATTATCTTTTTTTTTGGTTGTTTTTATTTGAACGACTTAAACAATTAGGTACTTTTGAATAAATCAACACTTACTTTTTAGAGGGTAGAGGGGAGGGGTTGTTTTGATTTGTAATTGTCATCTTTTTTAAAAATTTATTATGAGACTTTTTTTTTTCAAATATTTATTTATGCTACAGAAACCTTTGTATGATAACAAAAAGTTGTTCTTTAATTTTTTGGTTTGCTTTTAAATTATCTTCTCTTTTTTTTTTTGATGTTTTTATTTGAAAGACTTAAACAATTCAGTACTTTTGAATAAACCAACACTTGCTTTTTAGAGAATGGAGGGGAGAGGTTGTTTTGAGTTGTAATTGTTATCTTTTTTAAAAATTTATTATGAGGCTTTTTTTTTTTAAATATTTATTTACACTACAGAAACCTTTATATGATAGCAAAAAGTTCTTGCTTAATTTTTTGGCCTTTTTAAGAAAGTCGTAAACAGTTTGTTTTTATAGAACACTTTTTTTTTAAAGAATACGGGGTGGTGGGGAAGGTTTGTTTGATTTTTAATTATTGACTTCTTTTTTGATTTTCTTTTTGAATATTTATGTTACCACACAGTTGTTTATTCTTAAACTTTCTTTTTAAATAAAATATTAGCTACCTACTTTAGAATTATGTGAACAACAAAAACAACAACAACAGTTTCCCATGAAATAATTTATTGAATCAAAAATAAGTGAAACTTTGGACGAGATTTGCGACTGAAACAAGTAAAAAACACTATTTTGGGTGGCATAAAAAATACAGCAGCCAAAAGTAACATGCAAATAAAATAACAGGGAACCAAAACAAGAAAAACAGTCACTTCGTCAACTTCTGTGGCCAGCAATTCACTCAGCTTCAATCAATTTTGACAACTTGCAAACAACATTTTACTGTTCTCACAAGGATTCATACATAAACTTGCATTTGTGCATGAAATCAGGAAGAACTCTGCTGAAAAGAATAACCTTTTGAAGTTATGTGCAGTTCAAAATGGTAGGGAAGCATGTTTGATGACATGACATTTTTTAATATGTAATACTAATTCCCCTATGTTTTCTAAAAAATTTCCGACAATGAATTTTTGGAGAGTTTCATCTTTTTCAAATATGGCCACCATTAAATCAGACTGTAGCAAGAGTTCAATAGTGCTCACTTGAGGAATACTGTTGCAATGTAATGGGCATAATATTTCATTACGTAATCATAGAATACATCACCCTAAGGCTGGCCTGTTATGGCTCAAATAACACCTATTGTAGTGTCAGCCATACATTAAGACCACTAAAATGGTATATTGAGGTGGGTTGTGTGAAAAACAATGCCATCAAGTGGTGGGTTTAGTATATATACTATTACCATTTGATATTTGTTTTAAAAATCTGAATGGATTATTTTTTAATATCTACTAAATCTATCAATTTATGTTTTAAAAGCTTAATTTTTTTAATAATTTTTATATTGCTAAATATTATAACAGTGGATAGTGTTCTGTTCTATTGTATCAGCCACTTGACAGCACTATTTCTAGCTAAATTGCTAAAAATATGCCATTTCTGCAGCCACAGCCAAGCCAATAGCCTTCTTTCTATGATAAAACACAGAAAGTCTGTTTATTCAGCTTCCAGCTACTGCTGTGACTTGTTTCTATGCTAAAAGCACAGAAAAATGCCTTCATTGACTGCCGTAGTTGGTTGTGTTACACATTTTATTGTAATCTGGTTTGTCTATTTTGGCTACAAGTATCATGTGAGAGTGTGTTGACTGCATTGTGTCTAAATAATTGAACTTTTCAGGTCCAATGTCTTTTTTTTCATGTGAACTGACCTACTGGTACCTTTTAACAGTTTTAACAGTGTGGTCACTGTTCCATTAGGACTGTGTAATCCTCACAAACTGGATTTTGGAGTGCATCACAAGATCCCAATAAAAGTAATGTATCCATGAGAAATCATCCAAAACAAGTAAGATGTCTGCTTCAAACTCTGAAAATTGGCAATTGCCAGACACTGGAATTGCTTTAGTTTGTTATAATTATTAACGTTAGTGAATAAATAGCAATCTAATTTACTTTTTCCCCCAAAATCCAGTGTCTGATTAATTACTGTCCAAAAAAGGGTAAAATTTACTTTTACTTTTTATTAAAAAAGTACCATAACTTTTCCTATCCCCACACACACACACACATACCCAAAGAAGCCCATCTCTGATTAATTACTGTCCAAAAAAGTCTTTGCTATATTTAACTATTATTTATTATTAAAAAAGTCAGTAACTCTTTATAGATACACACACAAAAAAAATGCCACTTTCTGATTAATTATTGTCCCAAAAAGATCAAAGTTGACTTTCATTATAAAATTTGTTTTGAATTTGTTAAATTTTGTGGAAGTTGTAATATAATTGACTTTGATTTCAAAATATAGTGTCTGATTAATTAAGGTTCTAAAAAGGCTAAATTTTACTCTTATTTTCTATTAAAAAAGGAACATAACTTTTTATATCCACACTCACCCAAAAAAGACAATCTCTGATTAAGTATTGTCCAAAAAGTGTCTAATATACTATTATTTGCCCTTAGAAAGTGATGTAATTTTTGATTGACACACACACACACAAAAAAGCCAGTCTCTGATTAATTATTGTCCCAAAAAGTCCGCCTACATTTTTATATTTTGCTTGAATTTTTTTTAATTTTATGTAAATTGTAATATAATTTACTTTTATTTCTTATTCCAAAAATAAAGTCAATAGTTCTTAAGTATCACTGGCCCAGAACATTATATCTATATGCTTTTGCTTAGCATCAATGCCATAAAGTAGCTGTCACAATAGAACAGAACACTACCTAATAGTGTGATAAGTGATGTTATTTCTACACAGTTGTATTTTCTATGACCATAATCTTTAGGGTAAAATTATTCATAAGAAAATATTCTTTCATATTTAAAAATAAAACATTTCTGTAAAAAATATGTAATAATATATATATTTTGATTTTTAATAATTATTACACAATTATGATACAAAAATAATCATAAACTTTCCAAAAAATAAAGTTTTTAGACCATCATAATATTTTCTTGAAGTAATCTTGCAAAAGTTTAAGATCCTGAATATACAATGACTAGTCATCATTGTGTGGTTTCAGTTACTTTGAAATGCCAATTATTCAATTTTTATGATATCTTTTGATTTTTTTAAAATTAAAATATTAGAAAATAAATATATATGAATTTTAAAGCTGGAAAAAAATTATAGCAACATTTCTCAATAGAAGGCAAAAAATGCAAATTTAATTTCCAGATATTTCATATGTGGTTCCAATGCCTTGAAAAAAGTATTAGTTGAATAATTGTTTTAAAAAATATTTTTTAAGTCTTAATTTCTTTATTCTACCCAATTTTTGTTTCATAAACTTCAGTGTCTGATGATTTATTTCATAATAGTTTACTGTTCTAGGATTTTTTTAAATGATCTCATTAAAACTATTTACTTATAGTATGTGATTTATAACAAGCTGCTTTATTTATTTACTTATCTCTTGCTCACAGTAATAGTTTATAGAGTTTTTGCTTTATGAACTAGATTTGCGCATAACAGTTATATGGAGTAGAGATTTATGTTTAGTGATATGGATCTCCAGATGATGATGATTCTCATTGGCACAACAGGGATTTTCTTTAAAATCCATACACTATATTTTCTTTATTTCTTTATAAATTTAGTTCACAGTTGACCAGTACATTAATGCTTCTAGGTGGCCAAATATTGATGATGGTCAGGATGTTTTTGTTTCTCAGCATTATTTGACTTATTGTTATGATTTGATGGATTATCCCCTAAGTATGTGCATCCAGATAATTGTTTGTATATCTGCCCCAAGTTTGGAAGTAGCTAAATATAGTGGATCACATTGAAATCCTGTCACAAAATTGACTTACTTTTATTGTTGGTCATTTATGATGACGAATGATTATTACTTTTGTGTAATGCTCGTGAGCTTATAGTTAGTTCTGTGCTGATCTCTCATGCTCAGTCCTTTTATATTTAATTGTATAATTTGTTTATTTGATAATGATGATGGTTTTCTATTTTGTCATAATTCAGCTTTAATATGGGGTATTGTTACCAATGGTTACCCAATTGTGGGACATTGTAACCTCAAACTTCCCTTACTAAGCTCTATTTTCCATACAGTTACAATTTGTGTCAAACATGAACCACTACTTCCAAACTGTTATGGGCCTAAATGATGATCAGATTATTGTGGTCAGTGAACACTTAATTTGAATCTTGGAAATAACCTAAGAATCAAAATTCTGTATATTGATGCAGATGTAAATTAAACATATTACTATGAAATGTGACAAGAGTGTAGATGATGATTATTATAATTTGATTATAAATTATAAAATAGAAGTATTAATGTTTATTTAAGGCATTCACATTTGAAGTTGAACAGAAAATTAAAACATGATTTTGGAGATTGGATTGAGTTTTTGACTGTTCAAATTTGTTTAGATTCACTTTCAGCTTTGGTGATGGTTGGAAGATTTTGTTGTTGGTTTGAGGATGCAATGTTTCATGCAACTCCATGTAGTGTTAGTTTTCAGGCATTACAACTCACTTTCAGATTTTCATATTTTTATTGTTTTCCATGGTCCAGGTAAAATAGTCCTGCCAAGATCCCCAGCCTCTAAGTCTCCAAGAAAAAAAGCAATGCGCAGTTTTGTATTTTCCAGCCCCTAAGACTCAAAGGAGCAGGGCTTTATAAAGATTTTTGGGTACCGATTTTTGCATTATTTTGGATTGTAGTAGCTTATAGTGTTTAAATTGAGATAAACCTTTGTGTGTGCATGTTGCATTGCATACTTATATTCCAATATACAGATTCTGTATCTATTTTGGTACTGCAGATCACTATGTATTCTTTTGCTATCAGATTTTGATTATATCTAAAAAAAACCTTTGATAAATGGTTGACATGAACTTGGTTTTTGAACATGCAAATGTACTTATAATAAAAATACAAGTTGAATGGAAATCAATCACACACGCATGAACAAGATGGATGTTGAGAATAAGAATAAAACAGGGAAAATAAATTAATAAAATAAAGCCAAGTATTGAGATTATAAGATTAAAAAAAGATTAGTAATAGTATTAGCTAAGGTGAAATATGGTTTCATGGAAGAGGTGATGTCAAGCTTATTTTATGAGATAGTTTTTTAAAAGTTCATATTTTTATTTACTGTGTAAAAGTAATTTAACATAGTTTTTAGAAGATTAAAAATGATTCATATAAACACATGCTGACAAGAGGAAAATTAAAAAAGATAGAGGAAGAACATGATCATAAAGAAAAAGATCAAGATGGAAGAAACCCAGAGAGTTGAAAATGATGCCATGTTATCCCAGTTGTTATAAGTGTTTAAATAAATAAATAAAAAAAAGAGAAGAGAATAATAAAAAGAAATAAACACATAGAAGTGCATAATAAAGAGAGATCAACAAAGAAAAGAAGATAATAAACAAAAAAGGATAATAAAAAAAGAGATAATCAAGAATAATAAGGGATAAACACATAGCAGTGCATAATAAAGAGAGACCAACAAAGAAGATAATAAACAAAAAAGAATAATAGAGAGATGATCAAAAAGAAGTGGATAATAAAACAGATATTAACAAAGAGTGAAAAAGCAAGAGGATAATAGAAAAAAAGAAAAATTTCAAATGCCGCTGTAGACAATAGATGTAATCGGAAATAATATGGCTAATGAAATAGGAGACCAAATCAAACAAATTACCAAAATTCTGAATGAAGTAAGACAAAACAAAAAAGAACAAAATGTGAAAATAAAACAGATACAATTAGTAATAAATAATGAAATAAGCCAAATGCAGGAGATAATGGATTCTGTAAATAATGAAATTCAAAGAAGCCTGAAATCTGTACAAGAGCAAATAGGGGTGACCTGGATAATCAAATTAAATTGTTGAAGGGTCATAGATGATGATAGAATTAGAGAAAAGATAAAAGAGTTGAAATATGACCCTAGACAAGATGGTCAAGCCAAAAACTTATATGTCTACATTAAATAGAGAACTTAAAAAGAAGAAAATAGAAGAGGCTATAATAGATAGTCTATATGTTAACCAAATGCTTAAAATTATAAACCACTTTCTTAAAGTTAGGTCTTTCTTAGGAAATGCTAATAAGTTATTCTTTGAATTTATCAACAGTCTGAAAAGATATTTCAGCATTAATGTGATGACTAAAAAGGTAAAGTTAGAAATAGCTTGTAGCCATCTTCAAGGTGCATTTCAAACATGATGGTACTTATTATTCATCTGCCTTCATAATTTTATTAAATTTAAGCAAACACTCATGAAATGCTACTGGAATGAGAATTGATGGATTAAACAAAATATCCCAAGAGATGTGTTTTTGATGAGCCCTACACTCCATATTTTATAAAGCAAGTGGCAAAATTCAGAGCAATCATTGCAGATTCTCAGAATTACAAATAATAAGAATATTAAGACACAACTTCCCAAGCCATATTGAATAGATGTTAATCAACACAGGCAATCATACAATTGAGCAGATTGCTGAACTGATAAATTCATTTGCAGCAGAAAGCCTGAATATGCTGAAAAGAAAGGACATTTAAACATTCAGCTAAATCAGCATACAGAGTAATGACATCCAATGTAAAAAGCAAAAAATCAATCCACCACCATGGTACCAGGAGAGAATAGATGAACTGTCACCATAAAAATAAAAAATGTGATGAAATTCAATGTGTAGCATCAATAGTTCTACCAAACCAGAATAATTAGATGTGGAAGTGGGTCAAATATTAATCCAGGAAATGCTCATCAAAAATATGTTCCTCAATCCCATGCAATAACACAAATAATTATATGAACAAGAAATAGATCACCTCTCTATAGGTAATTGTTATAAGATATCTTATCATGATCCTTAATCTTTCAAAGCAGGATGCACTTATGCTTCTGATGTAGAAAACAAGAAAAAGCAAAATGATGAAACAGAAACTGAAAAAACAAAAATAAATTTGGGATAAATATTATGAAATATAATAGCTTTTCTTTCAGTGATGATGTTGAATAGGTGATGTTCTTATAGATATAGGAATATGGTGTGCTCATGACACTCCAAAGGTTTATTTCAACACTGCACCTACCTAAGTTTTAAACTTTTTCCAATAAGCCTCTCACGGGGAGCAAGGCTTTCTCAATAGAATACTGTGTTTCCATAGTACTGTGTCATGGGTATAGAACCTATAGACTCATAAGGTAAGTGAGCAAGGTATTCCACTTGGTCAAACATTCCTTTGGTCATTAGTTTTAATGTGCCATCTGGGTAGTAAGTTGTGTTTGTGCTTAAACTGAGATACTTTCATGGTAATTCATGTTTCATAGCAAACTTTTGTTCTGTGATCTGGTTTTATTGTCTATCATGGTGCCAGAAGCACGCATGCATGTGTTATGCCAATAGTCACTTATTTCTAGAGTAAAAAGTATATAAAAAGATAATTACTTTTGACAAAATATCCCAACATGGCTTAAATTATTTCCCATCTTGTAAGTCAGTGGGAATGTTAATGTACACTAAGAATGATGACAAATTTTTATTATAGTGAAAAGAAATTGCCTGAATTAAACTAAAATAGCAAGAAAGGGGTTCAATTCAAGCTGCACTACAAATTAGATAAGTTGGCAACATGTTCTTCAGCTTTAAGTAGAGAATTTAATGATGAAAACAAAATCCAATTTTCCCATAATGGCTCTTCAATTAACTAAACTTTATAAGGTCCAAAATGATAGTATGATTTTTCAAACATTAAATTTGTTAATTTAATAGTATGATTTTAATATGTAAATATTTTAATAAGATTTATAAATGATCAGAAGAGAGAGAGACAATTGTAAAAAAATTTAAAGTTTTTAATTCTTTCTCTCGTCAAATATAATTAAGTAGTAGTTTTAATTTCGACTATGAAAATGTGTTAATAGAAAAAATTTCTTTTTTTTGTAAATTATTTAATACATATTAAATGTAACTTTAAAAGAGATAAAGTTTTATTTTTAGTATTATTTTTTAAAAAAAGATGTTAATCTTTTTGGTAAATTTTATTTTTAACTAATCAGATGTTTTTTTCCTCTTTATCTTTATTCAATGCAAAAAATTAATTTAGTGTCATTAACTGATTTATCTTTTCCTTTTGCAAGAAAATGTTTTTAATTAAAAAGTAATGCCAAGAATTTTGTGATGTTAATGTTAGTTATTGACAATTTTTAATGTATAAATTTAAGGAGGGAAATAGTTGAACAATTGTATCTAAAATTTTATCTAATTGGTTGCTATAAAACTATCATATTGGAAACAAATTGTGATTGGCTTGTAAACAAGATTGTTGAAAAAAAGTAATGAAGGTGTGAATGAAGAGAAAACCTAAGTGTCTGGAAAAAAGAAATATTTCTTACTTATCTGTTGAACAGAGAGAAGTCAAGTCTTAATCCAGCTAATAAAAAAAGAAACAAGTCTACCAAGCTTTTAGCATACTATGAGTTTAGTCATAAAAATGGTTTATACAATAAAAACCATGTGTTAAATTCAGAAAAAAGGTAGACATCTTCCTTCATGTAACTTGTTTTCATTGGAATGGAAATGTAGAGAAGTCAATGCCTAATTAATCTAAAATCTTGTATGCAACCAAGAGCTTGAGTCTCTGCCTATATTATTATCACCTAAAAAATTTAGTAAAAGAAGACGGATAAAATTTTGATGTTGCTAACTTGGAAGTGAAATATTGCACTAGAGAAATGACAAATTAATCATGTTCATGTGTAGAAGCCTTTAAGAAGAAAATTTTACTGAAAATTATAATTGGGAAGGACTTCACAAAAAAAATTAAAACCATGATTAAAGGTATTTTTGTGTGCACACTATTTTTTATTAATAGTAAAGAAAAATTTTTTATATAAAAGTAATTTTTTTCTAAGAATTAATATGAAATATTTTCATTAAGTTAATGTTTTTAAATTTTAAAACATATATTTTTAAAAATCCAATCAATTTTGTCTTCAAAATTATGAAATAGTTTTTCAAAAATTTATTTCTTGTAAATTTAAATTATTATATTTTAAACATTTTCTCTTTTTATTCATTTTCCCTCCTAAAAACTTAACAAAAGATTAATTAAGTTAAATCAAAGATTGTTATCTTTGATTTTGAAAATGTTTTGCTAACTTTTAAGTAATTAAAAATTAATTTATGAATAGGAATCAACTGATTGATTTTAATTTTTATGAAAATATATTTTTAATGAAATGAATGTTTAAAATTATCATGTCACTTTTTTGTTTATTGTTAATTAATTGTTATTAAATAATTGTTTTAAAAACATTTTTATTCTAGTCAATTCCTGTTTCATCAATTGCAGTGTGTGTTGCTTTATTTCATGACAACTTAGTATTCTACAATTTTTTAAATGATTACAATAAAACTATTTACTTCTAGTAGATTAAACCTAAAAATTATTTAAAGTGATTTATAATAAGCTGTTTTGTTTATTTTTTATTGCTTATAGTAATAGTTTATAGAATTCTTGCTTTCTGAGTTAGATTTGTGTGTAACAGTTATAGGGATTCATATTATGGACATCTAAATGATGATCATCCTGCATTGCACAACAGGATTATTTTTAATGTCCATGCACTACATTTTATTTATTATTTTTTTATAAATTTAATTTGTAAATAACCAATACATTAATAGTATTAAATGGCCAGAACATTGATGACAGTCCACATGATTTTAGTAAATCACCATTATTTGATTTATTGTAGTAGTTTTCTGGAGTAGCACATAAATATTTGCCTCCAGATAGTTATTGTTTGTATTTCTCCCCTATATTTGGGAGTAGCTACATAATTAGCCTGATCTACAGCAGACCACTTTTAAATCCAGTCACAAGATTAACTGTTTATTTATTTTTGTGTTGATCATTAATAATGATGATAAATGATTAGTTTTGTGTAATGTTGGTGAACTTATAGTTATTTTTGTGCTGATCTCTTATGTTCATTTCTTTTATATTTAATTTTATATATTGTTTATTTGGGGATTATAATGGTTCTCTATTTTGTCATAATTCAGTCCTAATGTGTATACTGATATAACTGACTACTCAGTGATAGACATAGTAACCTCAGATTCTCTCTTATTAACTCCTATTTTCCAAACAGTTACAATTGGTGCCCAACTTGAGGAACCACTATTTTCATACTGTTACAGTTGGTATTCTAACTGTGGATTTGATGATGATCAGGTTCTGGTGATCACTGACTACATATCATGCATCTCAAAAATATACTTGAAAAACAAAATTTTGTGTTTTGATGCAGAATTAATTTAGAACATATTACTGTGAAATAAGACAACAGTGTAGTTATAAATTAGAAAATAAAAATATTACTGTTTATTTAAGGAGTTTACATTTAAAGTTAACAGATAATTAAAGCATAATTTTGGAGATTGGATTGAATTTTTGACTGTTGAAATTTGTTTAGATGTACTTTCAGTTTTGGTCATGATGGGAGGGTTTTGTTGTTGGCTTGAGAATACAATGTTTTATGCAACTACATGGAATGTTCTTTCTCAGGTATTGCTCAACCCACTTTCAGATGTGTATATTTTATTATTAATCATGGTCTAGTTAAAATAGTCTTGCCAGGTTACTTAGCCTCTATGTCTCTAAGAAAGGATGCAAGGCATAGGTTTGTATTTTTTAGTCCCCTAAGAGCCAAATGAGCAGAGTTGTGCAAAGATTTTTGCATTATTTTGGGTTGTAGTGGATTATAGTATCTAAATTGTGATAGACCTTTAGGTGTTCATGCTGCAGCATACTTATAGTCAAGAGACCAAATTGTGTATCTATACCAGGATAGCAGGTCACTTCATTTTTTTGCTATCGGATTTTCATCCTATCTCTAAACAAGATATTTGATAAATGTTTCTTGACATAAACTTGGTTTTTGTATATGCATATCTGCTTGTGCTCCATGAGCACTGTGGTAGCTCTTTGAGCACTGTCGGATGATGTGTTGTTTTCTTTCTTTACTGATGTAGAAAATATAAGCATGATGTCAATCAAAATATGGGCATTTGATAGCTCAATGACATGGCTTTCAGAAAATGTTTACCTCAAAAAAATCAGTTGAAATTTGGATTTTTGGCAACAGTTTTAATCGATCACAATATTTAATTTTTTTCTTTTTTTGATAACTTTTGTAATTACCATGAAGCGTTAAAAGAAAAAAAATGGTTTACCAAATACAAGTTAACATTTGCCACATGTTATTCACAAACAAGGCCTACAATAGAGCTTCAACGTAATTACTTGTAAGTATAAAATTTTAATTTTTTTAATATTTAAATTTTTTTTTTAATTTTTTGAAAAAATTATCTTTTTTATTAGTTTTAGTTTGTAATTAGTGTGTGTTGGTTTATAGTTATATATTTATTTATGCTCATATAGAATTCATATCTATCGTAATTTTCTAAAGTTCTATCTACACTAATCCACTTATTTTATAAAAATAATGATTTTCAAAAAGTATAATAATTTATTATTTATATTTATGTTTATATAATATGTTTGGGTTTACAAGTAATGAGTTATAAAATTAATAATCAAATGTATACAAAAATTGCATATGCAGGCATATAATCAAATTCTGATTCTTGTTTGTTTTTGTTTATTCTTGTTCATGCTTTGGAGTCATTCTGGTTTTGCTATATGTTTCATAACATTATTTTCAAGTCTATAGCTAGAAAACGGACTATATACAAATAAATTATATCTATGTGATGCAATAAATATAACAAGATAGCATCAGTTGTGTGCATAAAGAATATAAACATCACTGGTGTCCATAAAGAATATAAACATCACTGATGTACACAAAAAAAATATAAAATTAAGAAATGAAACTCATTTTATCAGTGATATAGACAGTAGCCTACAATTTCTAATTTTAGATAGACAAGAAGCCAATTGTTATGGTGATTTCTTTTGTATCTTTTATTAGGATTAATCTTTTTCTTTATAGATGCCTTTGACATTTGGAACTGTTGGGGTAGAAAATAAAAATGAAGAATTCATATCCAACTTCTTTTGGAGATTGTGAAGTTATGGATTATCTCAGATAAGACATGTTATACATATTTAGAAAGATAATTTTGTGAGGAATACAAAGAAATTATCACACAAGATGTAATTTGAATTTTAGTTAATGTTAATTCCCAAATTATGAACAAACAATAAAATAATAATTATTTTAAATGTGAAAATTTCTTTTTTTCTTATTTGTTATATAGTTATCACTATTTACTTTATGCTTATTGTTTGCCTTAGATTTTCTAGTTTTTATTAATGTAATTCTTTTTGCTCTAATATTATTAAAACTGAAGTTATTGTGAAAATTGTGTCTCATGTCAGTTTTTTAAAAAATTCAATATAGTGCCTGAAAACCCAAGCAAATATGTACTTATAATAATTATACAAGGGAAATGGAAATCAGTCCCACACACATGAACAGAATCGAATTGGAGAATAAAGTAGGGGAAATAAATTAATGAAATAAAATCAGGTATTGAGACAATAAGATTTAAAGAAAAGCAGATTAGGTCTAATAATAATATAGTAATAGTGTTAGGTAATGTGATATATGGTTGCATGGAAGAGCAGGTGATGTCAAACTTATTTTATGTGATAGTTTTAAAAGTTGATATTTGTATTTATTGTGCAAAAGTAATTTAACAGTTTGTAAAAGGTTAAAGGGAATCTTATAAACATATTTACTGACAAGAATAATATTAAAAAAGATGGACATCATGATCAGAAATAAAAAGATTAGCAACCTGTGGAAAAAATCCAAAAAGTATAGGATGCTTCCATGTTATCCCAATTGTTAAAAATGTTTAAACAAATAAAAGAACAAAGAGAAAGGATAATAAAGAGAGTTAAACAAAGAGAAGTGATAATAAAAAGAGAAAGCAACAAAGAAAGAAGATAATGAACAAAGAGAAAAGGATAGTAGAGAGATGATCAAAGAGAAGAGGATAATAGAATAAGAAACCAAGAAAGACAATAGGATAATAAAAAATAATTTCAAATTCTGCTACAGAAAATAGATAAAAAAAAACAATAAACATATATCTAATGAAATAACAGACTTAATCAACCAACTTAGAATATTTTTGAATGAAGTGAGACAAAACAAACAAAGTGTGAAAATAAAATGGGTACAAGAAGTAATGAAATAAGATATCAGGTAATGGATTCTGTGAATAATTAAAGATCAAAGAATCGTGAAATCTGTAGAAGAGCAAACAGGGATCAGGCTAATCAAATTAAATGATAGAATCAAAAAAGAGTAAAAAAGTTGGAGGATGACTACCTACAAGATAGTCAAACTGAAAAAATAGCCATGTCTTCATTAAAAAAGAACTTGAAGAGATAAAAATAAAAGAAACAAACATTAAACAAATGCTTGGAATTATAAACCAGTTTCTTAAATTAAGGACTTTTTCATGAAATTCTGGTGAGCTACCCATTGAATTTATCAACAGACTGCAAAGATATTTCAGCATTAATGCTATGACTAAAGAGGTGAAACTAGCAATAGCTTGTAGCCATCTTCAAGGTGCATCTCAGACATGGTGACACTTATTATTCATCCACCATCATAATTTTATTGAGTTTAAGTAAGCACTCAGGCAATGCTATTAGAATTACCAGGAAATGACTAAACATAATATCCCAAGAGAAGTACCCTCCTGGTGTGTCCTACCCTCCTTTTTTGAAAGCAAATGGCAAAATTGAGAGCAATTACTTCAGATCCTCTCTGAATTACAAATAATAAAAATATTGAGTCACAGCTTCCCAAACCATATTGAAAGGATATTAATTGGCACAGATAGGCATACAATTGAGCATATTGATGAACTAATAAATGCATTTGACATCAGAAAAGCTGCATACACTGAAAAGGAAGGTGGATTTAAATCTTCAACTAAATCAGCATGCAGGGTAATGCCAACTAATATGGGAAGTGAAAAATCAAGCCATCAGCATTGTACCAGAACAGAAGATTTGACCATGGAAGAAGAGAAAGTGGAGAAGATAAATTCTGAATAATTAGATCTGATAGTCGATCAAACCTTCATCCAGGAAATACTCATCAGGAATATAGTCCTCTATCCCATATCAGAACACAAATAATTTCATGAACCAGAAGTTGATCAACTCTCAACACAGTGCATTATTATAAGAGATCTGTTCATGATCATTAATTTTTCAAAGCAAGGTGCAGTTATGTTTTTGACTTAGAAAACAAAAATAAAATAAAATGACAAAACAGAAACTGAAGAAAGAAAAAGATATTTGATAGAAATTGGGGGGAAATATTATGATGTATGATAGCTTTGCTTTCAGAGCTGATGGTGATAGATGATGTTCTTATTGTAACTGGTTGGGTTACATAGCACACAGCAACATACTTGTGTGTGTGCACATATATATTTAGTGTAAAGGAAAAGTAGAAAGAACACACAAAAAAATTTAGATATTTTTTACTTTCCTGGAATAAGTAAAACAAATAATTCTGGATTTAAAATAAAATTTTATTATAAAATTAAATATTTAAAAAGGTCTAAATAATATTTTTATTATACTGATTTTGAAATTTAAAAATAAGTATGGTATTTGTGAAATCTTTTAATTAATTGGAAATTTTCTATTTATGTAGAAATCATTGTATATCACACTTTCATAAAACTGGCAATCTTGCATTCAAAAGGATTAGAAAGATAAAAACAGTTTTTATTACTTCAATCACTCTTATAAAATAAGTTGATTAAAAGATTATTTTAATAAAAATAGTAGTTTTTGAAAAGAGAATTGGCTAATATAATTTGAATATTTTTTATAAGTGTTAACTTCAATTTGTTGAAAACTATAGCAGAGAGTGACAACAGTAGAGTTGTCTAATAGCTAGCTTCAAGAATCTGGTTAAGTTTTGAAAAGCAGCTGTCTAATAGTTTGCTATAGTTGGCAGTAAATAGCTGGCCAGAAAAAGTTGGTTAGCAGAGATGGTTTCCAGACCTATATAAATAGCTCCCATGAAGATGTAGTTGATGAAGAGACAGGAGGAGGCAGATGCTGTGATTCACTATTCTGGAGTTTGGAACTTAGAAGGAAGACCCACTTCTCTGACTTTCAAGCCTTAAGTGTGGACAAAACAGTTTGCTGACCTAGATCTCATCACATCCTAGACAATATCAAACTGATTGAATGTTAACATACCTGATTATATCTTTCCCAATGCTGACAATTGTCTGGATTATGCTTGTCCTGATGATGATACTTTGCCAACATGATACTTTGCCATCACCTTGCCAAAGAATATAGCTGTGTATACAAGCAAAGAACCATAAACAAATGTATCACAGCATATATATATATAATAGGAGATAGTTTAAATACTTCATTTTGAAATGACATTTTAAACATGAAATATATCATGACTATTATTTATATTGTGATTTCAATATATATAAGAAAATGGCTTAAAAAAACAATCAATTTCTAGTAGTTTCACATTTTTTTCTTATTTCCATAACAATGAATTCAAGCTTGTAGAACAAATTAAATCATTAGTTCATTCTTGCTAATGATATATTGAAGTTTGTCATTTTAACAGCTAAGATTAAATTTCCAGTTTCCTTCTATCCAAATTATAAAGATTTTGTATTAATTTAAAAATATAGACATTAAGTTTTAAATTTCATATCCTTACTGTTTTTAAACACCGAACAGTTTTTTTTAAAAAAAATAAAGTAAAAGACTTTATTTTATGTGCTAATGGTTTTGTTGTTACACCGATAAGTGAAAAATGTGAGATTGTTTTCTCATGCTAGCTAGAACCTATTGTTAAAAACTAATAAAAAAAATAAAACATTATTATTATTATTTTATTTAGTCTTCATTATTCAAACTTGATCACCTAGCAACTGTTTTGACCTCATATATTAGTCAATTAATTATTTTTGTTGTTAATGGTATCAAGTGAAGAGAAAAAATTAATTTCTCAAAATAGATAAAAATATTAGTTCATATGTATGTTTTTTGTATATATAGGATAAATTATTTGCCTAGCACTTGGCCTGAATTTAAACATTGAGAAAAATTGGGATAGGTGTGATGGTTGGTTGTAAATCATCTCTTACAATATATATAATGTATTTAAAAATTAACTAGAATTAAGTTAACCTATTCATTCAAATATTTTCTGAAGTTCACAAGTATGAAAACATGATTTTTTTCTCTTATGAATGCTTATTAATTGTCCTTCAATTTTTACTGTAAATATTTGTTGATGTATTAATATTTATGGCTTGTATATATCTTATTTACTTATAATGTTTTACTTTTTAAATTATAGAAATTATTTGATCTCCATTTTAAATATTACTTACTAACTTATATGCAAGTAATCCAACAATATCTTTCCTTTATAACTAAAATATAGTAAACATGTAAAATAATCATATGATTGTTAAAATCACATGATATTTGAACATTTAAATCATAGCTCAAGCACAATAATTTTATTAAAATGTCAAAAGGAGCTTTATTATTTTTTATTGAAGTCGAAAATCTAGTACTGCATTAAACTGCAAAAAACAATACTACATTAAAAAAATTAGATATTTAAACTTTCTTTTAATTACCATCATTATTATGCTGTTTTATGAATAATGTTATTAGGGCTTTGCAGAATTAATGATGGGATTGCTTTGAAACCAGTATTATGAAATTTATGTAGTTATAATTCATATTTCAGAATTTAGCTTTTATATAATAGATAGCTAAATAACAAACTAATAAAAGAGTGCCTAAATACATACAGCCTTTATATTATTATAAGATTTAGCTCTGTAATGTATATATGCTTTGTTGTTGGAAAATAATGATTTCCAGAAGATAAATAAATAAAATACAATTAAACCGATATCAAAATGTTTATTGTATCTATTTACTGTAATAACTAGAGTTTTTCAATTAATTATAATTGATAGAATTACAAATGCATAGTTATTAGGTGGTAACAACCAGGAGATTGAGGGAAAGGCTATTACTTCCATAAATTTAAGATCTTGGCCAAGTTGGTTTTCTTCACAGTTAGTCATTTCCTTTCAAGCTTAGGGATGCTTAACTGCATTTTAAGAAATAGTGAATAAAATATATTGTTGTCAACACAAAGCAATTCCAGACAATGAATTAATAATTATTGTTCTAGATATAAGATAGTAACCCTTGTCTTTTTATCTTTAAAATTAACCTATTTTATAGCCAGCTTCCTATATAATCTAAATAATCATATTTTTTGATCCAGTCATGTGAGTGGTCTGTCTTTTTTATTAGTTATTTGTTTGAATTATTGTTGGTTTTTCACTGGTGAGATGTATACTGTTCTAAATCTGGTGCAGAAAGATCTATAGTTTGGACAAATTCATTGTTTGACAGTGAATTAAAACTAAATCTATCAAGCTGATTCTCTTTCCTATCAAATTTAGAATATACCATCTTTGAGATAAACTACTAGATGTCTTGGTTAAGTTCTTCCTTGATCTTGTATGGTTTTATTATCATTAATTCTGCTTGATGCAGGTTTTGCAGTTAGCTATTCAGCATATCTCATCTTAATCTGATTTGGTGACTCATGTCTCAACTGGTCTCTATGCTTGTGATTATATTATCCAGCAAGGATTTGGATAATTACTGTACATATGACTTTTATGTTCATAACTTTCTGGAGCCCACTCAGTGGTCTCACTGAACATATAGCATAATACATAGATACTTAGCTATGTTTATCAATTTTTCACTTTTCTATTTCATAATACTGGTCAGATCTATGATTAGGTTTATGTTGGCATATTTTCATTTATCTTTTATGATTAAAATTTATGACTTGATATCTATATTCAAGATAGGCTGCCAGATTTTATCTAGTCTGTTTTTCATTAGCTTGGTCCCTAATTGATTACTATATAAATCTCTTTAACATTTGGACATTTTGAAGAAATCAATGCTCTTGGTTTTCAGATAATATACCTATTTTTAACTGAGAGTTCCAACTTTTGTGCCCAATAAATTAGATATAACTCTCAGTTTTTTTAAGCCAAACCAAACTGATCCATTTAATTAACATTTGGAATTTAGGGGTCATCATTGATCAATTGAATTACAGTTTTAATGTTTATCTGGGACTTTATTTCCAAAATCTATTTTGTTAATATATTGACTATTTGCTAAATGGTTTTAGCTATTAATCCAGTTTGATCTAGTTTATAAATAAACATGTCTGAATAGTATTTATTCAAGTTCATTATATCTATAAATAAGTTCACTTTAATCATACCATAGTCTAAGTGATTGAATTAGTCCTGATCCATTAGACTGTTCTGTACAATATTTTTTAGGTGTAACTTTTACTTTTGCTCCACTATGAGGTGAATTTGATTATTTCCATAATCTGTAATCATTTCATTGTTAACTTGCAGACAATGATTTTTTAAAAATTAAAAATAGTTAGTCCAAATATTTTTGATACAATATCCAGTTCCATTAATATTCACATGTTATTAATACTAATTCCAGTTTTAAAAACTGATTTCATTTTAACTTTGTATTTTTTAGAATGGATTCTCCAATTGTTTCTGCCTATGTTGCTGTTTCTTGTTTTTTAAGCAAGCAAATTCTCTATGCTGCACATGATTGCCATGTCTGCAAACTGTGCATCCATGTGGATCTTTTGGTTATTCATGTTACTATTTATTGCATATACAATGAGCTTTTCCAGAAATCTCTTGTAATGCTTTTCCACTTTGTTTATTAGTTTCTCTTTTTCTGGTAAAATCTCAAATTTAGCTTCAATATCAGCAATATTTTTTATGTTCAGACACTTCCAAATTCCTATAAACTTCGAACTAAGTTTTAATATGTTGGTGATTAATTCTGGGTAAGTAATCCTTCCTAAGTTTACCCACTTATCTGCTGTTTTATTTTTGATTATAATACCTGTTTTTTTTGCAAGGAATTTTAATTTGTAGAAATATTTCCCCTTTAATTTTAATGCTAAAATTCTGCATTTATTTTCAATCTTAGGAGGGGCTTTATAATTTCTCTCCATTTGCTTTTTACAATGCATTTCTTGCCTTAGACTTTCTGCTGCAATCTTGAATTATTTTGTGCAACAATACCCCCTTTAAGTTTTTTATTATTTTCTTAGTGATTATATATTCCTGTGTTAATCCAGATGTTATAACAATTCAGAAAAACTTTTAAGTGTAGAATTTTTAGAATTTTTAAAAACTTTTAAGTGTAAACATGATTTTAGAAAATTATTCATTCTTACTTGTTTAACTGCTATTGACTTGAAAACTTAAAAGCTATCTTGTTAATTATTCTAAATGATATTTAATTCTCTTTTCTTTTATTATAGTAATTGTTATAAGCTCATTATAATCTAAGTATTAAGAAAATTTAATAGTCAATATTCAAATCTTATACATTTTCACTAACTGCCACAATCATAGTGCTGTTTTGTTTAGCAGTTGAAAATTATGCCTATATATGAACTTAATTTATTATATAAAAGGCATTTAAATATTCTATTTTTTTTATAATGGAATGCATGACTCCTTTCTATTAACTGCATTTGGATCCTTTGTAGTTGCCCATACCTCCTATTTTCATTTTCTATTGCCTCTTTTAGTACAAACCCTGCTTATATTAGTAAGAGTGAAAGTATGATTCATAGCAAGCTCATGATAAGAAAAAAAATGGAATTATTATTTGTTGTTTTGTTTAGCTCTGATGAATAAATATGTGTGCTGGATAATTCTTGTAGATCTATTTGCGAGTCTTTCTTTGTCTTTCAAATTTGTTTAATAAGTTGTTTAGTAGTGGAGGTGATCTAGAACAGTTAAACAAGAAAGAATTAATTTTCTAAAATCATGTACAGTTAAAAGTTTTCCTGAATTGTTGTAATATCTAGAATAACACAAGAATATATAATCATGAAAAAATAATAAAAAATTTAAAGGTGTACTGTTATGCAAAATCATTTAAGATTGCAGCAGACATCTATGGCAAGAAATACATTGTAAAAAGCAAATGGAGAAAAATTATAAAGTCCCACTGAGATTGAAAATAAATGCAGAATTTTAGTATTAAAATTAAAGGGGAAATATAACAACAAATTAAATTTCCTCACAAAAGAAAACAAGATATTAATCTCAAAAATAAAATGGCAAATAATTGTCTAAACTTAGTAAGGATAACACCCCAGAATCAATCACCAGCATATTAAAACTTGGCTTGAAGCATGGAAATTATTGCCAATATTGAAATTAAATTTGAGAATTTACCAGAAAAAGAGAAAGAAATAGATAAAAGGCAGTTGTTACAAGAGGTTCACACATTAAAAGTTAATAAAGAATGATCTCAAACCATAAATGAGACAATTGCATGCATTTAGGCTGACAAGGGCAACAAGCTGGTGTTGCTTCATAACAACAAATAATAACAATTATATTCAGGAGTTGAAACTTCAAATCACAAACTTAAAAATTAAAAATATAAGCAGCATAAAATATGCAAAAGATAAATTTATGTTTACAATTTTGAGAAGATACAATAAAGCATATATATGGGCTGAGTATCTTTCAATGTATCCTTCAGCACCCATACCACAATGCATATATGCAAATATTAAATTGTGTTAGGATGGCCATCTTCTTAGATTCATGGTAAATTTTAATGGGATACACTACTATAGGCTACAAAGAAAATAGCAAATGCATTGAGGATATTGTTTTTTGTAACTACACAATAAAATCTTCTTTTGAATGCATGTATAAAATTAAAAAAATAAAAATTAATAAAAACCATTGTTGAGCATCACTGGATATAAAGAACTTTATGATGCCTCAAGACCTTTCTATTAATATAATTCTGGACATGTTGCAGCAAATTAATTAACAATTCACATAAAAAGAATATTATATTGAATGTATTATGATGGATTGATAAGAATGTAGTAGCATCAGGCAATGTGATGTTTTACAAAATGGAGTATGGATGGCCTATAGGGCTTCCACTAAGTGGAATAATTTGCAGTATCAAGACATTTCTCATAGCTCTTCTCATGAAAATGTGCCTATTCACATGACCTCTGGGAAATGGTGTTTGTCCCTACCTTTTTGCAATTCTTTTCACCTTCCACACTGTATAGGAAAGTGTGGGGATGTGCTTACAATTATTAGTATGTAATAGTACATCATCTAGGGTTTAAGATCATTACTTCAAATAGACAAAATATCCTTAAGTATTTAAATTCTTCTTCTAATGAGATTCACATGAGATATGTTGATGATGTTTTTATATGAGCATCTGAAACACTTATCAGTAATACATGCTTGGATCATAAAAACACATCACCTCTATAATAGATCATATAGAAAGGAAAGATAAAAATCATGGTATTATTTTTTTGGACCTATACTTCATAAAAAACAATCAAAAGATCGATTTCAAAGTGAATCTAAAACCCATTCAAATAAGTGGAACTAGTCACCCTAAATCAAGAATTCCTTAGAATACAAACTCGCAGGTTTAAAATGTTTCCTGTACAAAAACATGAATTTATACAAGCATGAGGTGGGTTGAAAGAACAGTGTTGATGCTTATATCAATGATTCCACAAATCTTGGTTACAATCTAAATACACTAATAAAAACAACAAATTCTACACTAAATTAAATAAAAACAAAAACAAAATTACACACAATTTGCCAAAGTCATTGATAAGCATGCCATACATCACTAAAATAGCAAAAAAATTAAAGAATATATACACAGACACATATAAGATTAGCTTTAGATTGCCTCCACTACTAAGCAACTTGTTAAATAGTTCAAAAGACAAAATATCAAGAGAGCATACTCTTCAAATGATTTACAAAATCACATGTGACACCCAATTAAAAGTGAATTGCATGAGAATAGATCTATGAGACTTGTGAGCACATACTTATACAACAAAGCTAAACAAAATGAATACAATTTGATCTTTTTTGACCATGAGCTTGCTATGTGTTATACTTTCAGTCTACTCATGTAAGCATGGTTTGTGATAAAAGAGATGATAAAAATCGAAAATATAAGGAGGCATGGGCAATTGCAAAGGATCCAAATGCAATTAATTGAAAGAAGTCATGCATTCCATTATCAAAAAAAGGAATATTTAAATGCCTCATTTACATAATAAATCACATCCATATATAAGTACAATTTTTAACTGCTAAACAAAACGACACTATAATTCTGGTATTTATATGCCAAAAGCATGCTTAGTGCAATGTAAAAGTTTTGAATATTAAATATTACCTTTTCTTAATGATCAATTATAATGAGTTTATAATAATTATGATATTTCCTAAAGCTCTAAAGAATATTTGCAAAACAACTACATCATCTGCAAAATCTAGATGACTTAAATAATTTACTTTTATATCCTTAGCTTTCCATTTTAATTCACAAAATACTTCTTGCAAAACTGCTGTTAAAAATTTTGGAGATATGGAGTCAGCCTGTTCTATCCCCTTCTTATGTGCTTAGTATCATCATGTAATCTAATTGTTGCTGTTGCATTTTTATAAATATTTTTCAGAATATGACAAAACTGATGACAATGTTTTAATGACTGAAAAAATGCTTATAGAATGAAATGCCTTTTTATAATCTACAAATTCAAAGCATAATGGCAACTTATATTTATTGGTCCTTTCTATAACTTCTCTCAATATTTAGATATAATCCACTGTACTAAAACTACTTTTAAATCCAGCTTGTTCCTTTATTTGGTTAAAATCCAAAGTTTGTTGTAGACCAGTTGTAATTATTTTGGTAAAAAAATTTGTATAGAACTGATAAAATATTGATAAGTTTATAATTTCTAATATTTTCTTTATCACTTTTTTAAAATATTAATATTAATACTGCATTCTTCCAATTATCTGGTACATCTTTATTATTTAAACATTTGGGGTATATAACTTTGCCAAAAAATTTTGTATTTCTTCACCTGTTTATTTTAACATATTTATTATAATTCCATCATTACCTGGAGCTTTCCCCTTCTTCATAAATGTAATTGCATGTCTCAATTCTTCATTTAAGATCCTGGGCAATTCAAAAGTTATAGTAGTTGTATGAGATAGTGTTTTTTATTGTTATAGAACTCTTCTACACATTACATTATGTCATCTCTCTTTTTAGTAGTTATTTCATCTTTTTTTCTTATTCCAGAAATAAGTTTCTTAGATATGTCAAGATGTTTTAAACTCTTGAGACTTATTTTCTTCTATAGCTTTCCTTGCTAGTTCATAATTATACTTTATCATTATCAAGTCTTTTTCACACCATTTACAAAATTCAAGATATTCAATCCTTCTTAATGCATCATTTTTATATATTTTCATATTTAATTATTTTCTTTATAAAATGTCTTGTCTCAGTAGAAATTTTATTGGTCACTTTGCTGCTTTATTTTACAAGCTATCTTTGTTACAGTTTTAAAAATGTGTTGGCTATCTTCCTATTGATTTCATTCAAATCTGAATCATGTTCAACATCTGTTAATATTTGAAAACTATTTGCATGTTCTAATTTAAATTCACTGGAATGTTTTTGAAGATGAGGAATATCAATTGTCGGTATTGTTTTCTTAATAATTTTTCTTTCTCTAATTAATCAATCTCATTAATCAATGATCACTGCCTGTATTGAGTTTTTAAAAACATTATAATCTTGAAATAGATATTTTCTGTTAGTCAAATTGTAATCCAATTCTGCAATATTTTCATTTGATGTTTCCATGTCCATTTTTGTTTAATATTTTTCTCAAAAAAAGAATTCATAATATAAAGTTTTTCTTTTTCTGAAAACTCCATAAGTCTTTGACCTCTATCATTTTTATCATCATAGCCAAATTTATCTACAGCACTTTCATCTTCCAATTTTAGTATTAGACTGTCCCATAACAATTTTAATATGCTGTTTGGTCTGATCAAAAGTCTTTTGTACATCCATATAAAAATCCTCTATTTTATCATCACAATGAGAACTTGTTGGGGCATAAACCTGAATTATCTGCTTAATTTAAAACTACTGTATTATTTTATTTTTTTAACACTATATTTATATATATTATACTTTATTATGTAATTAGATAATTAGGGATTTAGCCAGGATTTATTTAAGGGAAAAAATGTATTTAAATTTTTATACTTAGATTGCTTATTCAATACATTTTTAGAATCAATTAAAATACTTTGCACTTTATTTTGTTTTTTTATATGTTATGTTGGATAACTATATTTTGAAAAAATCAGACATCTGGTTTGCTCCACTAGATACATTTTTTACATTTTATCAATAATCAATAACGTAGGGGTTCCATTATAATCAAGAGAATTGCATTAAATAACATTGTTACCATGAAATTTGTTGAGAATTAAATATTTTGGTATGCAATAATATCTTTTTAAAAATTATGTTTTTTACTCATTCTGTTTCCTTTAGATTTGGATCATAGTGTATATTATGCATGAATTGTGAGTTTTTAGTCAGAGAAGAAGCATGCTAAAAGATAATATCATTGTTAAAAATAGGAAAAGCTATTTAGTAAAATGTATAAAAAGATAATCCACTGTAATAAAAAAGAGAAAATTAATATTATTATTAAAACAGTTTTGTACCAGACCGCATCAGAATCAATCCTAGAACCCTACATTCCAGAATCGAACTTTACCACTACTCTAAACTGAATAATACATGTGAACTCTCTAAAATAACATTGATAAAAACAATTTCATTACACATAGAATTACTGTAATCATGAGGCAATATTTTTAAAACAAGTTTTATTTTTAAATAAATTATTAATAATAATATATTACTTTTTGTATAAATTATGATATTTAAATAAAAGTGATTGGGAAATCTAAACATTTTCATTTACATATAAATTTTATTAATTATAGCAACAAAAGAGTGTCAGCCTATTTGTTTTTGTGCAATGGTAGAGTATATATGAAATATATTTCGAGGCTCAAACAATTATCACAAGCCTAAGTAAAGAAGTATTCCTCTTATATTTGAATAAAAAATATTTACAATCAGAACATGTTTCTAATAATAAAGTGATTTGGAAATCTAAACATTTATGTATAAGTTTTGTTAATCATTGTGAAAAAATGGTGTTAACCTACTTGGTTCAACGCAATGATAAAAGTATATATGTAGTATATTTCAAGCTCAAAACTCGGAGAAATCTCACAATAGTCAAGCATTGGTTGTCGAGTGATCAGCATAGCTGCCTTACAAGCAGTTGTCCCGGGTTCACGGGTTCGCTTCCCAGCCGATGCTTTGATACGTGAAAAAAAATCTCACAATAAGTCCAGGTAATGAAGTATTATTCTCATCTTTAAATTAAAAATATTTACACTCAAAACATATTTTTAACAATGAAGTGATTCGAAATTGTAAATGTTTTCATTTACATATAAATTTTATTAATTGTCTTGGTGATCCCTGTGATAAAGTGTCGTTGTGACCTATACAATCTGCATATGGCAGCCCTGATTGTATCCATAAATTAATGCAATATAAAATTACATTCACATTGATATGACAATAGTTTAAAGTTTGAGTATTTGTAAGAGCTTATGCATTTCTCCCCATGCACTTCATAACTTATTTAATTGTGTACAATTCAAATATTATTAAAAATATTTTTATTACAATTATCACATATTGGCAAAGTTAAACTATTTTTTCAATCTACTGTTTCGAAATGAACAAATCTATCGATCAATGTTGTATAATCGATTCTTTATTAAGAAGACCATTGGATATCTAAATTTTATTGATATAGAAAGATCAAAATCAGAAACGAGAAATTTAAATATTGCGATTAAAAGATGTATTAGGCATTTCAGTACTAGCTATTACCACTCAATATCTTGGTGAACAGATGCTATAGAAAGACAAAGCCTGTTGTCATGCCTTCTTTTTAATGGAAAAAAAAACGTATGAAATTCACCATGTTTTAATTTGTTTAAAGATAATTAGAAACAATCGTTAAATCCTTTGAAAGGAATGCTTTTCTTTAAATCATTTGTACCAATTTTTATTATTATTGAATCGCTTCTCATCTCTCTCATCTCATCCAACATCACTTATTGGTGGCTATCTCATTAGCATTAAGAAGCAGCTTTGAATTATGAGATACAAGAATAAAGTGAGCCCTTCCTATCATTAAGACATATTTATATATTTCCTATCCGAAAGCGAGTTACTGTATAATAGCAGCATACTATTGCTATTACTGTATAATTACAACAGCTTTTTTTTTCTGCCACTTATTTTGCTCGTTATCTTTATTAAAATATATACTGTGAATAATTCATTTCGTAAAAAAGATTATTTTGAAAGAGAAGCATTAATATATATATAAAGGGAGAGAATAATTAAATCTAGTTTCACACCTGTGTATTTTGATAAACATCTGATTAAAAGTTAAAAATACTATAAATTTATTCAACTGTTTAGATAGGTGTAACCTTTCGGTTTTTTTTTTGTTTGTTTTTTTTACATGAACTTTCAGCTATTAAATGAAGACAATTGAAAATTTTCATTATAATATTTCCGGCAAAAGATAAGTAGATCAACCTAAAGAAAGCAGATAATCTCAAATCACGTTTAATTTTCAAACATTCAAATAGTAAATCATAATTGATGGCTTCTAGTTCAAATAAAAAAATCTAAATATTAATATGCCAAAAATTATGACTAAGAATTTAAAAAAAAAAAAAATTCAATGCAGATTGATATCGGGTAAGTTTGATAATAATTTAGCTGTCAAATGTTCAAAAATCTTTCTTATAATAATTTTCATGGCAATCATCCCAGGAATAGTAAATGAAGTTATTTTAATTACCATTAAATATGTAAATTATCAGTAGCATAGTTATTCCAGAAATCGCGCGCACTTACGTTAATAATCTCTAGTTTAATAATATATTAGTGAAGTTTTAATCGTTCAGCTAAAGTAAACATAATTTATATTATATAAATTTCGCTTTACTTATATGTAGAATATATGACCTGAATGTGAAATGAATTAATTTAATGTTTTTGAATCACTTTAAATTCAAGGCTACAGCTGCCATAAATAAATTATTGAAACAAATGCTTTATTACAGAGCCTAAAACAATTTATGCTAAGAAGGCTCAAAAAACCGTAGCTAAGTTCTTTGCACTTGGATTTCTTGGTTTCTATTTTATTTTTTCAAAAAGCAATAATTCTAATGATAATAAATTTAAAATGCAAAATTATAGATTTTCAATGTTATAACTAATATATTCACAATTAAAAGATAACACTTCAAATAATATTATTACACACGAAGATCTCAATGATCGTGTTCTGACTGCTATTACCATCAAACAATAATCTTTGCCCATTAATTAATGGTAGTTTCCATTATATTTTAATATAAAAACTAAATGAAATATATTAATAATCTCTAGTATTTAGAATTATACATAAAATTATAAATTTGTTATTTAACATTAACCATATTATTAAAAACCGATAAACTTTTTTTTCAAGGATTTAAATCAAATTTAATTAAAACTTTGGGGTGAAAGGGGCAGAAGAAGAAAAAACTACAGGTACTTCAAATTCATAATGATATTTCATTGATTTTGTATTAAATGTAACATTTTTAAATTTAATTGTATTGAATCTTGATGAATTCTGTTGCTGAATTAGTGATGGGGGTGTAAGTTTATTTAGAATTACTTATTTTATGAACAGTTATTTTGGTGATTAAGTTACATTCAAGCACCACAGTGCAAGTAAAATACACAAAATCCCATTTAATTTGACAGATTGAAATTTGTAAAATGCAACTTTCATTAATTAATAACCAATAGGAACTTTTAGTTTTCCAGGTATGCATTCTTACAACCTATGGTAGTTGAATGTTTTAAAGAAAATCTCATTCAAGTAAAATTTTTAAAGAAACCAAAGATTAGAACTACATTTTTCTTTCATATCTAATTTAACACACCATATATTTTATAAGATGGTAGTTGAATGTTTTAAAGAAAATCTCATTCAAGTAAAATTTTTAAAGAAACCAAAGATTAGAACTACATTTTTCTTTCATATCTAATTTAACACACCATATATTTTATAAGATTTTTAAAAAATTAATTAATAAGATCTACCATCCTATCAAATACAGTTTTATTATAATTAATAATAAACATATATTACATTAATTGAAGAGCTACATACACAAAATTTCTTTGTAACATGACATATCTGTTTCAATGTGTGTGTACATATATTAGTCTGGATAAAATAATGAAAATAAATCTTATAAATATAGTTTTATAATGTAACACAGAAATGGAATTATTTATCTAAGTAATATTTTTTTAGATATATTCTTAAAGTGGTGGTTAGAAACCTTTGAGAAATGTTGGATCCACTTGCGTTTAAAAGAGACATTGTTGGTGCCTGAATATCTACATTATCAGTGTCCAAACTGTAGAATTGTCAAATATTTCAAGATTACCAGTTTTACAAATAATCACTGCATACACCAAAATGGTATAATAAAATATGCCAGATTCCATTATGGTTGAAATCAGTGTTTATCAGACAGACTGATGGGCATGAATTCTACTTTAAAAACATAAAGCTGTAGTGAAACAAATAATTTCAAAGAATACATTTTAATGCTTCAGGGTCATGCAAAAGAATCTGAAATGGTTTTACAGCATAATTTCATTACAGGTATCATTTCATAACTATTTGAGTTGATTAATACTATGATACAAAAGTTCGCAGCATCACAAATCTACAATATAATTCAATCAATTACCCATTGGAGAATGATGTCTTTCCCATCATTAGTCAAACTTACACTATATTAGAGTTATATTTTTTTCGTAAACTCATCAACACTGTATTTGATCTTGACATTTACTATTCACTATTGGACGGTTAGCTAATTTGGCAATGGATTGCCTAACCACCTCCACCCACACAAATTAACTCTAAGTCTGTCTGTACTCTAGGTCCAGGCCATGGGCTCAGTAAATGGATATGCTATGGGACAATCAGTTTGATTTTTTTTTATTATGAGACTTATAATGGATGATTGTAAACATATATTGTAGGGAGAATCATCATTTGTCTTGTGATCATCAATGCATATGGATAGAAGCTGCTACATTATGAAATTTTATTTGTCCAATCATTATTCTGCAGGGAGGCATCACAACTGCAGACTATTTGAAACATGAATTATTATAATAAGAGAGAAAATTTATACTTTTAATTTTTATTGAAAACTAACAGATTGTTAAAAATTAATTCTATTAACAGAAGAAAAATAAAAGTTTGTTTTTATTTTTATTCATGTATAACATATTAATTCGACAATGCTATATGTTATTTTCATAATGGTTTTCAAATTAATTTTATAGGTGCTATATTATTTTCTAAATTTGTAGAAGTAAATGGTGTTTCGAATTGTGAATTCTGTTAAAAACATTCTGTTCAAATGTATCAATTAGACAGAGTTTTCAGCTTAATGAAAAATTCTTGATTAAATGGATGAAAATGACTTTTATTAGAAAATCGATAGCTGGAAATATGATTAAAAAATTGTTACATATTCTGCTTAAACAAATATAAAAGCGTTTAGTTTTCAATATCTTTAGAAAAATGAACTAAAAAATAGATCAAAAGTATCTAATAATTTTAAAAATAACTATCATAAAATATTAGAGACAAATCTGATTAACTGATTAAAAATATATATTTTAATTATAATTTTTTAATTTTTTAACTTTTTGAAGAAAAAAATTCTATACTATCAGTTTTCAAAATATGGCCACTGTTGGGGTATAGCTCAGTATTCTTCTAAATATTGTTCAAATGTTATTTAATTCCACCCTATGTAAAATATAAATTGTTTTTGATTCAAATATTTATTGCTATATCATAATTATTAATAAATGTTTGATGGGTATCCCCCTTTCTTTTTAAATCTCTATAAGTTCTTTGCTCAAAACAATATGAAAAGCTGTTTTATCTTATATTAACACTAAACTCAAAGGTATCAATTATTTTAATCAAAGTAAATGTAAATTTATTTCCAGTAATTAGATCACCATTTGTATTGAACATTATATGACTGTCTCTTTATATATATATAACATAAGATGTTAGGATCATTTCTTTCCAGTCTACTCTAGAACTATTGAATTGTAAATTATTCCCAGAATGCATAGAAAAACATTACCATATAGTATAAACTGATTACTCGAGCTTACAATATATGGGTCTGGAGTAAAATGAGAATTATTTCTAACATAATTTATTATATCCTATAGGAATTTAGAACTACTTTATTGTAGCAGGTATGCAATGGATTGATTGATAATAGATTAATCATTATATAAATGATTATTTATAATTAATAAAAAGAAAAGCAAATTTTTTTTTCTTCTGAGAAACAATCTTTATGAAAGGATATCCTTTTTGGAATAGTTAAATATATTTGCAATTTCTCTTATTACTTGAAAAAGATAATTTTCCAATAATTAAAATTAATTATTATTAGACTAGAAAATCAGAATTCATTTTGGATTGAGTAATGTGAATGAGAAAATGAGAAAAAAAATTAATATATTCTAATAATAATTTTGACAAGATTACTAATTATAAAAGTTGTAAAGTTTTATGAAAATTACAAATAATTTTATAAAATTTAGTTATAAACTTTATGTAATATTCAATTTTATTTACTAGCGCAAGATAGTAGGTAATTAAACAGTAAGGATTTTTCATCCTAACACATGCTGTACTGTTTTTTTATAAAATCTTGAACTAAGACACAAGTTAGAGATTTGTCCTATATAATTGTAAAGTAGGTTTAAAGATAAAGTCTCTATCTTGTGTCTTAGTCCAAGAGTTTCCTCAATATTCAACAAAACGTCATTGGCATATTATAAAAAAATAAAATAGTACAGCACATGTTTTATGATAAAAAGTCCTTAGTGATTAGTTATAAACTTTGTAAAATAAAATAAAAATCTCAAAAGTATGGTCAATTTTTCGAAACGCTAAAATATTCTTATATACTTCCTTATAGTCACACATACAAAAAAAGTACAATCAGACAATATCATTTATATTTATATACTAAATGAAAATTTGACTCATATAAAAATTCCACAAGAAGTCAAGGAGCATTGTAGAAGACTGCTTATACTCATTTATGAATCACTGTTTATAATATTGATGGACTGTGTTATTATTTCCTTTATCAATTTTTGTTTCGAAGTTGATGTCTGTATAAATAATTTTATTATTAATTACATTACAAAATTCATGGACTCTTCTACATTATATTAATTTGTTGTTGATTTAAAATAATATTCAAAAGATAGGTATTTATTACCCAATCATTCCTCAGTAAGATTCCTCAGTATTCAGATATTTCTCTTGTTAATAAGTCCAAAAATCATCTGTTCATATATTTGATTGTCAAATGTAGCATTCTGCCTGATTTCATATCTCCACTATGAAAAAACATTATCAGTACTGTTACTACAATGCATTTAATTCTCTGGAAATAGATTTTATCTCAGCAATTTCCCATCATAGATACAATATCATCTATCTGGAATGGTTCTCAAGTTCTTCTCCCTCCCTAAATTAGCTTTTTTGGAGAGTAATATTTAAAAAGAATATCATTTTCCTCTCCCAGAACTTAAATATTAAATACAAATGCTATAAACAGGGGCAAGATTTATGTTTATCAACAGAATATGCATTTGCAATAAATTAAAAAGACAACAACATAAATTAAAAATAATAAAAACAAGTTTATTCATCTGCTAATAATGAGAATATAATAAAATACCAATGAAATCACTTTATTATTATTTCTTTAAGCATTTCCAATAATTAGCAGCATGATAAACTGTTCATATGCACAAATATTGTATGGAAGTCCAGTTATCTGTGCGTATTAGGGTAACTAGACTGGTTCAATATAAGTCGAGACATGATGACCAATCATTTTTATGGCATTGTGTTCTTTTTTTATAAAACTCCATTTCTGTGTATATTCATTGTTGTAAATACACTTCCTTTTTGGCATGTTTTCTATTATTTAGTTTTATTAATATTCCTGTTAATTTTATAACTGTAGAAAATTAATATCAACAAAGAACTAGTAAAACTGCACTATCAATCAAAGTAGGTGCAAGCGCAGTTCAAATTTTAGCCCAAAAAATCCAACTGTGCATACTTCAAAGTGAAGTTCAATGTGAGAATGTGTATATCTTGAGAACCCAGCCATACAACATAATAGTGATCTTTGTTTTTGTATTGGAATTTGTCTGAAGTTTTTATAATATTACTATAGAGACTGAAGTGGACAGAGAAGGCCAAAAAACTAACATTTTTGTAATGAATTATTTATGTAAAACAAATAATAATTACAAGTATTTGAAAATTGGACATACAATGGTCCGAAAAAGACATTCCAAAAATAGGGACAAATTCTGGAAAATCTGGATGTCTGATCACCCTAGTGCATATGCGTTTACTTTGGATTTAACACTCAGTCTAATCCTATTTCTAAAATCAATCTTTAACTATTTTACTGGCTTCTTTAATGATTAGCACACCCATTGCACTTTTCTGCTTACAAGATTGCACAATTGCTACTCACACACATGTATAGAATGCTGCTTTCCACTAGAATGTATCCTGTTATATTTATATAGTTCATACTAGATAGAAGACCCCTTTTAGAGATATATTGAGTTTGCTCAATATCAAATCTGGATTTTCAGCTTTATGCTAATCTTCTAGAGTACATTTGTACTGATAATAATTTTAATATAAGGTCTGTACACAAAGTACAAGATTTTAATTAAACTTTATTTACATTAAACATATACGTGTGTGTGTGTGTGCATGAACAGTCCACATCTCTCCCATTTTAGAAAATCAGCTCTTCTCAGTTGCAAAAAATAATTCTCCAATTTTAATTGGTTGTCATCGAACTCTGATGTGAGGTAAATCTCTTTCTTCCTCTTGATTATTCATTACATCCATTAGATCTAGTTATATAATCTGATCATCAGATTGTGTATTCATTCCCACTAGATCTGATTGATTGACTTGATTAGCTGTGGACATTTCATTATTTTGTATTTCCGATGAAGTAATAACATGCTCATCTTTTGCAAATTATTGGGTAATGTAATTTGGGTGTTATTCACATCTATTGTTTTACTCTGCTAAAATCATAAATAATTGACATCTCTTCAGAATTTTTCTATTATCCAGTTTAACTATTTGAAGATTCTTAAAAGAAACTTTCAGTACAACATCATGAAATCATTTTTTTTTAAAAAATATGATTCCACACTAGTTTTTTGATTTTAAACTTCTCAACATAAAAATTATTATTCACAATAACTTTTTTATCAGATGTTTAAGTTGGCACATTTGCAATGCAGCAACAATTCAGCTGGTGTTTTCATTGTTGACACATGGTGGGTAGGGGGAATGAAACATTGATAAAACATGTCAACCAAAGCTTCATATATGTCTTTGTGAGATGTCTTATTCAGTGTCACTTTCAAATGTTGCACTGCCTTTTTAGCTAAACAATTTGATTCTGGATGATAAGAGGTGATGAGTATGTGATTTATCCCTTTATTGGATAAAAACTCATGGAATTCTTGAGATATAAATGCTGTCCCATTAGCTAATGCTATTGTTTCTGGAAACCCCATGAATTGCAAAGATCACTTTTATGGCATGATATATTATACTCTGTGCTCATATTTTTACCAAGCTTATATTCTTCCAATTTCAAATAAGAATTAATTGCAATTAGGAAAATATATCCATTCATTGAACTCACATGGTCTAAATGTATCTGAAATTACAAGAGCGTTAATTTTTAATTCCATTGTTTCAGGGATTTTGGCATACTATGTACCTTGGGTAGCCCTACATAACAAAACAATACTCAGAATAAACCAGATTGCAAAGAAATATGTCTGGGGTAGAGCTTCAAGATGGATCTCAATATCAACCTTGCAGATGCCAAAAGAAATAGGGGGTCTTGGCATGATTGATCCAGGGCTATACGTAACCTACATCAAGGCAAGTACATTTATTAACTTAATTAAAAGTCAATTTCTTGGGCCTTCTGTTGATCTTGCTGGCACCTTTAACGAAATAGGATGTAAAGGAAGATCTTTTATAGCTGATCTGTTTATTGCTTATAGGGATTTCCAAGATGATATGAATGTGTCCAGTTTGGAAGGTATTAAATATAAAGATTTAAGTAATCATTTTAAAAGTCATGGCAATGCATGGTTGGGTATATCAAAGAAAAATGTGTTGAAATAGTTCCATTCTATATATGCACCCCAATCCTACTTGAAATTTGTTTTCAAACTAGTGAATGGCTTGTTTTCAACAACTATGGTTCTAAATGAAAGTCTACATACGAATTTAGATCCAGTCTGTTCGCTGTGCAAATCTGGTAATGAGACTTTTCAGCATCTATTCAAAGAAGGTTCAGCATTTAGGTAGATAAGAGCTAAAGTGTTCCACAGGCCAATCATAAACTTAAAACTTTTGCTTAGTCAATACATTGAGAAATTTAACCCTCAAAATGCAATGGTGACTGTGCATACCCTTAATACAATACTGTATATATGATGTACTATGATTTTTGACAACAAGAAATTCAATTGTCTGAAAAAAACTCTATAGCAATTGGGAAACTTATTTTCAATCAATGTCTGAGATACTTGCCAAGGAAGACAATGAATTGAATCTGGGTGGTCCTGGAATAACTCTATGTGAGATTATCAGATGAATATTTGTCTTGAATAAAGGTTTAATTCTTATGTGTTGTTTATTCATTGGGCTAATTAATCATTTTGTTACATGCTTTGCTCATCTGAGTTGCATGTCTTAGAATCTCCTTCTGGTACAGTGATACAAGTCAATCTCTTGAGTTTAGGATAACTAGTTAATTGCCTGCAGACTTTTTGTCTTAATAGTGGAATATATCAAATTCTTTGGGGTTTGGTATACAAAACTGTAACATATTTATCATTTGTTTAATTACTTGTATAAATTGTAAATATTTATTGTGTTAAAAAAGGGTTTTTTATTTAAAAAAAAAGAAATGTTGCTTTTTCCCATGAATCAAAAATCTTTGAAGGTAAATCAATAGTAGACTTGGCACTCAACACAGTTCTTAAACTTTTCTATGTCCTGATTTAAATTAGGCCACCAAACTTATGATTAAGTATAGGACTTCATTTGCATTATGCCTGGATATCCTTGGTATAGCAAACTAAGTATTTACTTCCAGTTTTTTAATGGTATGAGCATTCATCAATCATTAGAATATAATCACTACACATAGATAGGCTTTCATAAACATTCCAGATAAGTCTTGCAACATAATTTGGTTGACTCTTAGGCTATCTGAATCGAATTTAATTTCTCAAGCTTTTATATCCAGGATTGTTATTAGTCCACTTTTTAACTTTGGAACTATTCACAGTTTTTGACTTCCAAGTTCACTATAATTTACTTCTATACCTTTTTTCTGGAATTCACAAATATCCAGCAAACATGATAAAGCATCAGCATGGCTAATTTCTTTTTTGTGTTTGTAAATTAATGTATAATCATATGCTGCTAACAAATTAATTCAATAAATCAAAAAATTCCCAGTAATGGACAATGTTCCATGTAATATTGATGATACTTTTTAACAGTGAATCTTATAGCCAGGGATTTTTTATCAAGTTACCTATAATTTTTTTAGAATCTGTCAGAGTCCTCAAGGCATATGCAATAGGCTGTTCTTCATAACAGTGATGTGAAATGACAGCTGCAACTCCAAAGTTGGAAACATCGGTTATAATAATTTCTTCCTGGTCACTGTTATAATGTAGAAGAAGTTATCTAGATGTTAGAAAATCTTTTGCTTTCTGAAAAGCTAAATCATGCTGTTTGGTCCATTTCCAGTGATGTACTTTATGCAGTAGCTCATTTAATGATGTATGACTTCCCTCTCAAAAAAAGTGAGCAATCCTCAAAAAGCCTGCAAATTTTTACATTCCTATGCATTGGAGTGTTTTTGATTGCTCTTAACATTTTCCAAGTTAGGATATTTTCCTTTCTGTTTTACAACATGGCCCAGAAATTTTTAATTTCACAAGTAGCCCAAATACATTTAAAAGTATTAATCCTAGCTCCAACTTTGTTCACCTTTGAACAACAACATGAATGTTTCTAATTGATGAATCTTCAAAAAAACACCTTTATTGACCATTTCTGTTCAACTTTGGGTCTTTAAACAAACAGAACCTTACTCAGTTTGCGTACTATAGGCTAAGAATCAATTTAATATCCACTGGCCATGTTTTTGATTTAGTTAATTTTGGCTTAAATAAATGGTGAAACATCTTTATGAGATGAGCTCTCTTAGTTGTTTTAAGACATTTCCAGTGAATGAAACCAATTCCTTCTTTAGTAGAGGACTTGTACTACTCTTCACAATGTATAATGGTAAACAATAGCTTTAGGATTAATATTCACAGATGTATAAACTTTACCACATATGTCAATTCTGTTGCCATGCACATCTGTGGTAAAACCTGCATATTTTGAAGCATTTTTTTTATTGCTGCCATTAATTTTTATCCAATCTTTATATGACAGTGAGGAAGAGCTAACACTGCTGTCCACTTTCATTGTAATTTTACTTTTACAGACAGTAATGTCTAAAACAATATGGCTATCTGTCATTTATCTTGTTAACTGATTTTCCTCCTTTTAATCCATCTCCCTACATTTTTAAATCCAGACTTAATTGTATTTTACAAGTCAAGCTAAGTGTTTTTTACCTTTACAGACATTGCATTTTTCCATTTTAAATTTACAAAATTTCTTAACATGGCCTTTTACACCACAACAATAATAGGTCAAACCCTCCTTTGTCATCTTTTTATTCATAGATACAGCTTATGCTTTATTCATAAGAATTGAGTTGTTCTGCATTCCAATTAAAGTCTGAAATTCTATTCTTATAACATTATTTCCTATGCC